>CM053515.1:98054182-98107019 GCA_028627145.1 Eidolon dupreanum
ACATTTTTAAAGCCAGAAAACCTTGACGCTAAAATATAAAGTGGAAAAAAAAAGCTATAGAACGACCCTACTTGCAAATGTGGACTCACAAATACCAAATATAATATTAGCTGATTAAAAAAATTACATACCACACCCAAGCTGAGTTTATTGCAGAAATGAATATGTTTCCACATAAGAAATCAATAACTATAATACAATCTGTTATTTAGTAGAAGAGGAAAAGCCATGTGATCATTTATTGAGATACCGAAAAGAATTTATCCAATATCTGTTTCTATAGCAATAAGAAAAATTCTTGTAGAAAATGAAATGATAGAGTGCTTCTTTAACTTAATAAAAAAAATCTGAAAACAACAAGAATTATTATATTTTACAATGAAAACTAAAATCATACTTCTTAAATACGTAATTACCACCCGGTCTTAATTAAGAAGGCTTTTAAATTATAGGTACTTAGTGAATCATGTGCCTTTCTCCATGTTCTTTATCAGTGTTTTCTTTGTTATTATTGTCCCTTTCTTCTTTCATGAAAACTCTATTTGAGTTGAATTTGATAAATGTATAGATGAATTTGGGGGAGATGGAAATATTTATGATATTATCTTCCTATGAATGAAGTTGCTATATTTTTCCATTTATTCAGAGATTTCTTTCTTTCAAAAAGCTTTGTCATTTTCCTCATAAATTTCTTAAACATGTACTCTTAGCTTTGGTGCCGAAATATGTGCTTTGTAATTTTGTTGCTACTTTAAATGAGATATTTTATTTTCTGTTACATTTTAATTAGATGTTGCTAATTTAAAAGACCACATTAGTATGCTAGAGCTGGCATAAAAAATACCACATTCTGGAGACTTAAACCACAGACATTTACTTTCTCACAGTTCTGGAGGATAAAGTCCAAAATCAAAGTGTTGGCAGGGTTGGTTTCTTCCGAGGCCTCTCTCTTTGGCTCACAGAGGGCCATCTTCACTGTCCTTTGCCATGGTCCTTGCTCTGTGCATGCATATCCCTGGTGCTTCTCTGTGTGTGTCCTAATTTGTTCATCTTATTAGGACACCCATCATATTGGAGTAGGGCCCATTTTAACGGCCTCGTTTTAACTTTATTATCTCTTTAAAGGCCTTGTCTTCAAATACAGTCACATTCTGGGTTACTGGACATTAGGGCTTCAATGTAGAAATTTGAGGAGAACACAATTCAGCTACAGCAGTACTTTCTAGTAGCAGAGGAGAAGCCATATGCCTAATGATTGTTATACAAACTATTATTTATTTCTGAATGTTAACCTCTCATTAAATTTAATAGTTTATATTTCTATTAGCATTTTAAAACAGACCATCGCATTGTCTGAAAATATCTCCTCTCTTCCTTTTCACTTATTATTCATTCTGTAAAAAATTTTCTAGCCTTATTGCATTGGTTACATTTTCCAGAGCAGTGATGACCAGAACCAGTGAGTGTGATTATGCTGATTTTTCTTTGACTTTAACAAGAATATATCTACAGTCACAGTAAATGTGTGCACTGTGGCTTGGAATAGATACTATTCCCCAATTTAAGGCATTTACCTTCTCTTTATAGTGTAACCAGCTTATTCAACAGGCTAAATTCAGTGCTACCTGGGCAGAAATAAATTCCCCTTTTTTTCTCCCCTCATCACTCTTAATTAATTTAGCTCTGTTGAATTGTTCTCTCCTACTTGAGAGGAAATCACAGTCATAATCCCTGGTTCTGTCAGTTGTCTCAGGTAACAAAATGTTCTCCAGCTACCTTAAGGTTATAAAAGGTCAAGTCCAGTTTAATAATAAAACCTCAGAATTCAGTCCAACTTAAAATTCCCTGCAAACACTGCCGTGAGAGAACGGGACTGCGCTGCCTTCTCACCGTTCCTCAGTGCTCCTTCTCAGTCTCACTGGTTAGTGTTGTGTCCTTTCCAGGACCGGTCTAGGGTGGGAGGAAGAAGAGGTAATGGTAGGAAATGCCTTCCTTGACTGTGTAAAAGGGACTAAATGCAAAAAAAAAAAAAAAAAAAACCCACTAACAAGTGCCGCTTCAAAGAGCTACAAAATCACTCCAAGGAAGGAAAGCCAGCTTTTCAACCTCCACCATATGCAGACATTAGCAATGACAGATGAAGGGACACATTAAGATCTTCCAAGTGGCTCTTGCAGTGGTCCTCTCATTTGGTTCGAAGGAGAGATGAGCACCTTCTTCCTCTCCCCAATGCACGAGTACAAGATTGCACAGTACAAGTCTGACTTTTCAGCCTTCTGAATTAGATTTGAAAGTTCTTTTATGTTGCCATGAGGTGGATGATGCTAATGCTGTCAGAGTAGGAATTTACTATCCCCTTTCCAAGTACTTCATGAGTGGTCAGTTGAGCAACTTGCTTTAGAATGTGAAGGTACTTAAAACTTGCTGCTTTGTTCTAAGCTTCTAGAACTTCAGCCCTGATCCAGAGGCAACAGAAAAGATGTTACATTCTGTTAGACCAGTGTTTTTCCTGTTTAACATGAGTGAATATTAAATTTTATCAAATGATTTGTCTGCATTTATTGAGATGATCATATAATTTTTTTTCTTTAATTATTAGTGATATCATTTATATTGGAAGATTCTGTAATGCTGAACCATCCATGCATTCCTGGGGAAAATTCTACTTGTTCATAATGTATTATTTTACACATTGCTGCTTTTGACTTGTTCATATTTAATTTGGGACCATTACATTTGTATTCATAAGCTAGAATAGTCTATAATTTCATTTTCTTATACTGTTCTTGTCAGATTTTTGTGTCATGCTTATGCTAGTTAGCCTCAACAAAAGTCTTGGGGAAATTGCTTTTTTTTCTGTATACCAAAACAATTTATATAATATAATAATTATCTTTTTCTTGAACATTTGGTGTTCTCAATTATAAAATAGCCTTAGCTTGATGTCTCTATGGAAGAGAGATTTCTACTACTGATCCAATTTCTTTTCAATTTCTTTAGTTATTGATCTATTGAAATGTTTATTATGTCTTTAGTAAATTATTCTCATTTGTATTTTCCAGAAGGTTGTCCATTTCATCTAAATTTTCAAATTACTGATATAAAGTCATTCCTAGAAATTTTCTGATTGCCTACATCTCCCCTGAATCTATAGAAACATTCTTGTTTTTGTTCCTAATTTTATTGATCTGTTTGTTCCCTCTTTCTTTTGTCCTTATTCCATTTTGTTAGAAATGTGCCATCTTTATATCTTTAAAAGTGAAACCATTTGCTCTTGGTGAGCATTTCTATTATACTGAATTTACTCTCTAGTTGTTAACTTCTCTCTTATTGTAATATTTCTTTATTTCTAGTTTCTTTGAGTTTTCTATTCTTTTTATGGCTTCTATTCTTTGAATACCTGTAATTTTTATTTTCTTGTTTTTTAAAAAAATCATTTGAATGCATAAATTTCCCTCTAAGTACAACTTTACATCAACCATATGTTTTGATGTTATTTAGTTATTTAATTATAAATATTTCATCATTTCTACCATTATTTTACTTTAAACCAATGGATTATTTAGGAGTATGTTTTAATTTTAATGTCTGTAAATTTTAAAATTATCTTTTAAATATCAGTTTCAAATTTAACAGAATTATTCAATTAGAGAATATGATCCTTTATGATCTCAAGTTTTTACAGTATTTTAAGTCACTGGATCAATATATGGTCCATCTTTATGAATGTTTTAAGTGTGCATAAAAATAATGTATGTTCTTTATTTGTTTGTGTTCAGAATTCTATATGTACCTATCAGATCAAGTTTTTAATTTCATTGTTTCCATTTTGCATGTTCTCACTAATTTTATATCCAATTGATTTATCTGTATCTGAAAAAGGTATATTAAAAGCAGCCATTTGAACAGTTTAGACAGTTTGATATTTGATGAGTCCTACTATGGGCTTCTTTGTGTTTATGATTCTTGGTGTACATTAAGCATCTTGTTTCTGCAAATTTCTGTCTTTCATCAAGTTATGCATTACACCGCTTGATATTATCTAAGAGATCTCAGGGCCTGTTCATTTTTTATTATTTCATTTTTCTCTCTGTTCGTCACCTTGGATACTTTCTATTGCCCTGTCTTCTAATTTACTCACACTTTCTTTGCCACAGTCTTTCAGGCATAAAATCTATCTAGTAATTTTTTAAAAATTTCTGAAATGGTATTTTCAGGTCTAGAAATTTCTCTTTTTTCTTCCTATTTATATTCCATGATTTCTTATTTCACTGCTGAGATTTTTATTCATGGACAGAGTGCTTTTTTACTTCATTGAGCATAGTTATAATAACAACTTTTAAAACCTTGTTTGTTTGTTCCAACATCTGGTTTATCTCAGAGTACAGCTTAGTTGATTTCCTTTTCTCCTGAGAATGTATTCCATTTTTTTTGGTTCTTCGTACGTTAGATTTTAAACATGACGCTCATATTTTGAGTGGCATGCAACCATGAGATCATGTGAAATTAGAACAAATTTATAGCTCCTATCTTGAGATACCCTAAGGCATACATATTCATGGGGGAGATGGTAGGAAAAATTTCATAAACGAATTTTCTCTCTTTTCTAAGTAGGTATCAAATTCATATCAATAGGATATGTTTATGATGCGACTACACTTTGTGTATATAGTTATAACTTTTAAAACCATTTGTGTGTTGCTATCATCATTGAAGATTACACAGCACTGCACAATTTTTATTGTAAATTGTTCACAACCAATTTTAAGGTAAAACATATTTCCCAAATGTCAAAAATTTGTCCCCAAATAAGTCCAAGAGACTTTTAAAATCATGATGAAGCTTATGTTCTCAGATTTGCCCTTTGTGTCATTTAGCACAGTTTTAATTGTTTGTAACCATTGATTTCATGTCTATTTCCCTCGCCAGACTATAAATCCTACAAGAGTAGGGGCCATTCCTATCTTGTTACCTTTTTATCCTCACACTCATCACTGAGACTAGCTCATGGTAGCTGATCAAAAAATTTGAGCAAGTTTTTTTATTTTTTCTACACCTAAATTACTTTGTCTGTAAAATTTGAATCATAATAATACTTACCCTACAGGCTTTTAAGTGGTGAACTAGTTAAACCCTGTAAAGCCTTTAATGTAGTCCCTGGCAAATAGAAAGAGGTCAGGAATAGAAATTCTTTGTAATAATTTTTGTAATTCTGAAAAAAATGCTGTTTTTCCAGAATTACTCGAGCTTGACTATATAGGTATCATTAGCCATTTTATACATAAATTGTAATTTAATAGAATGTTTACAATCTCTTACTCGAAGTTACTGTTCAACTAAAATCTGTATTTCAATGTCCCTTGTTTGATATGTTTGGCTGTCACACAATCTTTCTTTAGCGAGTATTACAGGAGAAACACCTATAACTTCTGTTGAGAATAAGATAGAAACAAGGGAGTAGAAAATGGTTCTCTATTTCATAATTTAATTAATGTGTGTGTTTATATGATTGCCAGAAGTACTGTATTCATGGCAATTCATCAATGATTGTATTAATTGATTATTTTGACATGTAGTTGACTTATCTCTTGAAGAAAAATAATACATTTCAAACTTAATTTCCCACAGTGTCAAAATCTCTTAAACTTGGGTGCACAGGGACAAATTATCGACTTTTGAAGAGAGACATGCTCTATTGTACACAATTGCTTCCCGTGATTGCCCTCTCCTCAGATTGGAGGATTCTGTAGGTAGCCTGATGCTGTTGCTTAGCGCCAGGGTGCAGAATCCCAAACACATGGAACAGTTAAAAACCAACTCCCCTCAATGAGTTCACTGCCTCAACTCCGTTTGTAATGTAAATCCTTCAGAGGTGCTTTCTATTCTTAGAAGAAAAGTCACAAACTGGAGGGTGCGTCACCTTCGCAATCAGCACCCCTTTTAGCTCCTAATGTGGAACATATGGTGGTTGAAGAGGTTATAATGTTACAGAAATGTCATTACTGAATTGTTCTGTGATCACATGTATCATCTGTCACGTAATTGTTTGTTTTACAGCCCATACCTATAATGGGCTAAGTGGGGACTATTTATATCAGTTAACAATGAGTGCCTTTAATTAGTATTTCATGCAACTGGAACACGTTAAGAAAGCTGACACAAAGCTGGCTGGGTTGGGAGAGTCCATGTGAATTTCATTATGGAATTGCTAAGATGTTACAGTTGCACAGGTACCAAGGTTTCTTCAGCTGCCATAAATGCTGTGTAAGTTCAGCACATGTGAAAGTGACAACCCATCACATTGGGTCTCACTCAGCTGATGGACATGTGGAACTCGTCCACTTTGTACCCAAATCCCAAATTCCTCACGGTAGATCATCCAGGAACCTGCACAGGCATGCAGATAACACATTACAGATCCCATGAAAACCTTGGGGAAGAATGCTGGAAAAAGAAACAACGCACAAAGCCTTTGTGGCACAAATGTTTAATGCTAAGTGAGAGCTTGGCAGATAGAAAAAGTGTTTTCATTAACTGGCACAAATGGTTTCATTTTCCCCATTCTCATTTGAAGACACTTTCATTGATTTAAAGACTCCTCATCAACATCCTAGATGCACTAAAGCAAACCTGGGTTTAGTAGACAATGAAGATGTAGTTACATGTCTAGACCTATAAGAAAGTGTCTCGAATTAAATATATTGAAGAAGATAGCTATGTCTGCAAAGCATCCTTTAATTCCTTTGAAAAGGAATCCCCACCAAAACTAAAATAGAGGCTGGGGAGCCATTCTAAACAAACTCTGAGCAAGTCCACGGGATATGACCTCTCGCCCTTTCAGGATTCTGTAAGGTATGCACAGTATATTCCGTCTGTCATCTTGGTTTACAGAATCCGACACCGTTTTTACATGTTGATCTCAGCTTCTGAAAGCATGCTAATTGTTTTGTCAAACTAAAATGAATGGCGGAGTTTTATAATTTTTTGTGTGTGATTTATTACTTAGGGGAAAAGCAATTCTAGTGGTTTTTTTTTTTTTTTTTTTTTTTGACAATGCAGTCAGTGTTATTATAGAAGTTAGTAATAGGCTTCATGTCGTTTTCAGTAAAATCTTTAAAGTGCTGGTTAGCGACGATTTCTGATAGCTCTGGGGAATATATCTTGCAATCAGAGGCTGCTCATGCAGGCCAAAGTGTCTTTACTTGGTAAATACACCTGGGCCACCAAATATCTCTCTCCATCACAGAAAACCCTGGAATCTGAACCAGTGGAAAATTATTAGCAGGTCTCTGCTCCTTGTTACTTATTTTAACCAATAAGTATATTGTTGAGAACAGTAGTTGCTAGTAAGCATACATTACTTGGGGCAGTAAGAGGTCAAGTATCCAGTGCTCACGTTCTTACCATATCTTTAGCCATGACTGACTGTCTGCAGTGTTTTGCTATGGGTTTTGTTCATTCCCAGAGAAGCCAATTAACTTCTCTGTCTGTATCAATAGCTGGATCTTTACATGTAACTATATCTACTTCACATCAACTAGATAGACCTCATCAACGTGCACATGGTCATAACCAACCTTTGAACCACACATTCACATTGAGTCTCTTTGTCCTAGGATTTTAAGTGTGTCTCATGTAAGCAACAGGGGATTGATTGACTGTGAGTTTTTAGTTCAATCAGCAACTTGCTTTTTCTGACAGAAGTCTTACCTATATTTGCTGTTATTTTTGAATGGTTATCATCTTTCAGTTCTGCATTTTTATACATAATTCTTATATCTGTCTTTTTATATGTGATATCCATAGTAACATTCACTTTTAATTTCAGTCGAAATCATATATGAATATAACCTTTTATTTTAGTATTTTTCTAATATCTTTAGCATTAATATTTTAGTGCAAATGCTTTAATTGCTTCATCTATTGAATTATATTAAATGGTTGATTTTGAAGTCCTATTAAGGGGATATAAGGCATCTTGCCACCTCTAAGTCAAGATACAGGATGTAGAACAAAAGAAGATAAAAATAAAATGTCTCACATATAGAATATGTCCAAGGCCCATTGGAGCTTTGGGAGGCTCTGAGGTCACTTTAAGGCCCCTACTGCCTAGAAGAGCCCCTTTAGGTTTTATGTATCCTCAATGAAAATAAAGCCTGGTGATGCAGCCTACACAAGCTATCTGAGTTTTATGGGGTTTCTGGTGACATCAAAATAAATGCCACCATCAAACTTGCTGACTGGATGTATACAAAACAGTCCAGTGAGGGAAGAGGAGCAGACAGTATGGTCTTGGAGCTGAGAGTTCCTATTCCAGTGAAGAAAAGTGATTATCAGACAAGAATAGGAGAGGGCTGCAGAAATGGGGGTGCACCCAGGGAACAGTTTCAACCACTGAACTGAATGGCTTGCGGGCGATGAAAAGGGAGATGAGATCAACAGTGAGGACTGTGGCTGAAGACGGTGAGTGAGGAAGGCTAGGAATTAGCTCTCCTGCTTCAGTGAAAGGGTCTTCTGACTAACCGAGTCCATTGTACCAAGCTAGAACCTTTGCTACATGTTGACCCAACTCAGTGAGAAAAATTGTCAAGATGTTTTGTTGGGAAACCTAAGACAAATTAGAAGATCGTGGTACCATGAAAAAGCCTGCTAACTATTTGCTGAATTGAGTATTACTCCATTACTAAATTCTAACCAAATAAAATATCCTAGGCAAATACTGATCAAGACAAAAACATGTCTAAAAAGAATTTTAAGTAACTTTGATGGCATACAGAATCATAGAGCATCGTCTATCTCATATTTTCTATGTATTAATAAAATTCAAAGACCTTTAATTCTGAAGTCACTGAGAGTTGGATAATGAACAAGTTTGTCTTACATGAAGTCAAGAAGGGCTTAGGTTATAGTTAATCCAAAGTCTCTTATTGAATAGAAAAATCGAACAAAGAAAAGTTTAAGTATAATGAAGACAAAAACGTCCTAACTTGTTTCCTTTTCTTGGGCCTGTAAATATACACACATGTCAACTAGGTCAGATTGGAAGACAGTGTTGTAGATACCAATAAAATGCTTTGCCAAAAATAGTCACTAGAAATACAGTAGCTCATAAACTAAATATGCTTAAAGTAGCAGAAAACTATGACAGCTAATGTATTATATGAGATTGTATGATTAAATCTAACTGTGTGGATTCAATTATAATTACAGATGTAGAAGACGGTACGTTGGCAGACAGACTTGCCAAGCTCAGCTTGCAAAATAAAGTAACAAAAACTGGGACCAGACCGTGAAAAGAATCTCTCTTTGATAGCACGCTGCCCCAGGAGAATAGTTATTGGGAGGTGGACAGGGATTAGAACAGACTACAATATGATTGGATATGATGATTAGATAAGTCAATGATTTTCATATCATCGAAGGAGTACATAACTAATACTCAAAATACCAGGTAAACAACATCAGTGAGAAAGTGCCCTGTGGCTTAGTCATTTCTGTATTGGCTTAAGACAGCAGAGCTCCCCATTGTCTCTGCCACTCTGCTAGAAAAATTTATGACATTCTTGGGGGTAGGACGTAGAGGGGATGTTTGTGTGTCTGTGTTGATAAATGTCTTCCTGGATGGGATGCCCTTTTTTGGCTGGTAAATGGGGACCAATTTGGTTTACTTATCTGAAATCCAAGAATGCCCGAATAAGTTAAATGGGATATTAATGCAACACCATTGAAAAGTCATTTAGTTTTTTGAATCGAAGTACCAGTCGACCATGGCTAACAGATATCGAGTGCCTAATATGTGTCAGGCACTTAGTTAAACATTTTACATTTTTAACTTATTTATTTCTCTTAGAAATTTTAGGTAGACACTATTATTATTGACTTAATTTTATAGATGAAGAATATGGGGCTTAAAAATGTTAAATTACTTCTACTAGGTCGCCTAGCTATTCAGGCAGAGCCGAGGCTCCAATCGAGCTCATCAGACTGGAGTCTGGGTTCTTTTCCACACTCTTTTGCTTCCCAGGAGGCATCTAAACACACTTCACCTAGATATCCCATGAATTATGGGGGAAAATGAAAATGGGAAACGGGGTAGACAGAATAATGGTCCCCAATGATGTCCACATTATAATTTGCAAAACCTGTGAATATGTTTCCATGACAAAAGGGACTTTGCAGCTTTAATTAAATTAAGAATCTTGATAGCAGGAAATTATGCCTGATGACCTGGGCAGGTCCAGTGTAATCACAAGGGTCCTTGTATGAAAGGGAGGCAAAAGTACCAAAGGCAGAAAAAGGCAATATGAAGACAGAATTGAAGACGAGAGTGATGGCTTTGAGGATAAAGGAAGGGGCTCTGAGCCAAGGAATATGGGTGGACTCCAGAATCTGGAAAGGGGAAGAAAACGGCTTCTCTTCAAGAACCTCCAGAAGGAATACAGCCCTACCAACACCTTGATCTTAGCCCAATGGAAGCCATGTTGGACTTCTAACCTGTATGTAGAACACAAGAATAAATGTGTACGGCTCTAACCGTCTACATTTGTGGTAGTTATACCATCAAGAGGAAGCTGTACAAGGAACTACCGAAATTAAAATGTAAAAGTCTTCCACAGAAAAAAGTTCAGGCCAAATTTATGCTAATGGCATTTTAATGGTGGTACATTGAGAAAAGTATCCTTGAACTTTATACCCTCTGAGAAGCAGGCTAGATAGCGTGTAATAAGAAAAGCTCACAGCTTACCATCACCACATGTGCCTTCCCCTAGGTTGTAGGGATTGATCCACCCAGAACAAATAAACCACTGCTGAGACAGCAAATGCCAGTCCCGTGCCCTAAGCTAGATCTCTAGCCCGGTCCACCCCTCTTTCCCCACAGGGACTCAGTACAGAGGGGGTGGAGTAGAACAGATCTTAGCACATTTAGCACATCGTGTTCTGAGATGCTTCTCTATCCAAGGGAATCAATAAATTTCCCATGTACAAATAATAACCAGATGGAAAATATAATGAAGGAGAAACCCCATTTATAATAACAACAAAAAACATAAATGCTTAGGAATAAATTAAGGAAGAAGTGTTTGAATCCAGTATGAAAAAAAAAATGTCACCCCCTGAAAGATACAAAAGTAGACTCAAATAAATGGAAAAACAATTGCATGGTTTTTGTTTAGCACATGCTAACACCTTCAAGATGTCAGTTCTCTCTGAATCAATTTATAAGATTGATGTAATCCCAATATGCCTTCTTTAGAATTAGGGAAGTTGATACCAAAGTTGTTATGGAAAGCAAACATGCAAGAATAACTAGGAAAACACTGAAGAGTTGTTAGAGGGACTAACCCTCCAGTTGTCTAAATGTATTAGCCAAACCTTGGTAATTTAAACAGTGTGGTAATGGTGTATAAATAGACAGAAAAAAGATAGTAGCAAAAATAGAAAGTTCAGAAATAGATGGAACTATATATGGTCATCTAGAACATGATAATGGCAGTTCCCGGGATCACTGGGGCAAAGATGAACTTTTCATATCATGATGTTGGGAAAACTGGAGAGTCATTTGTAAATAGATAAAACTGGATCCATGTTACACAATATACTAAGGATTAAGTTCTAAACAAATCAGAAATATAAACGTAAAAAAAAGAAACAACCATAGAGAAAAATACGGGAGACTTCCTTATGACTTGGATGTAGAGTTTCTATGATGTGCTTTTGCCTATCTTTTTAATATTTCTGTTATCTCTCTTAGATGTTTCTCTTACATGTAATATGTGTTTGGACTTAGTTTTTGTGACTAAATTTATACAACTTTTAGTAGATTAGTTCTATTTACATGTATTCATATAATTTATATATATATATATATATATATATATATATATATATATATATATATTTATTTATCTTAATTCTGCCATCTTATGGTTTCAGTTTTAAATGCTTCCTTGAAATCCATTACCTATGCTGGCTATGGCATAGATTCAATTATTCTGTATCTGTTTTTCTTTGAAAATATTGTGACTTCCAATCAATAGACTCAATATTTCTTTAATCCCTTGAATTTTTCCTTTATACATTTTCATTATATATTGTGTTTCATTTACTGTATTCTTCACTGCAGAGGCTCTAGTCATCTTTAGACTAGATTGTATCATTCCCTTTTCTAATTGTTTTAATATCTTAATCTTTTTTCCCCTTGATATTTATTAAGATAATTTTAAACCTTTCTTATGTGTCAGTAATTCAGTTTCAAGTAGTCAACCCTGTTGCAATCTGTTTCTAAGTAGTTATATTTTCTGTGATATAGAAATACAATTAGTGTTCAGTGGTGTTTTGGTCCTCAGTGTCTTAACTCCGCAAACCTTTTCATCTTACTCCGTTGTTTTAACATCTCATCTCTGAAATCACTTTGACTGGTTTCCTTGTCTTTCTTTTGCTTGTGGTATCCCTTTTTGTCTCTCATCTGTTATCATGAACTTCATCATATTCTCTTTCTACCATGTATGTGCAAGCTTTCTCCAACTTTTGTCAGCATCGTCTAATCCTTTTTTTAAATTTATATTGATACAACATGAATAATTCTCTCCGAGTCCCTTCCCATCTTGGCTAGAACCATCTTTCCCCTGGAAGGTGTAGTTCAGATGGGGTTTTCTGTACCCTGAAAGGGAGAAAAGGGGTCAGCAGTGGGAGTACACTCAGCCAGGACTATGTGTAGCCCTGGTTTGCAGGTGCTGTCTGTCCTCTCATTTGATTTTGTTAAACTGTCTTTTCCAGTAAATCCCACAGATAATATATTGTGTAGGAATATCGTTACAGTTCTGTTTTATCCATTAAGCTTTTCAGTGCTCCTTGTAAAGGGTTGGAACATAAAATTATTATTTATATACAAAGGACAAATAGAAAACTAGAGAAATCAAATGTAATGATTTGTTAATGGATGTCTAGAAAATGTCACATCATGCCAAATTTTTTCATGGTAAAATTCAATATTAGTAAAAAAAAAAATCCATTATACTTGAAATGAATTGTACATTCATTTTTCTTATTTTTTAAGAATTCCAGAGCCTACATGATCATTGTGAATTAATCATCATAATTTTTATATTTAATAAACTACTTGAAGCAAAAGTAGTTTTCAAAGCCAGATTATAAAGGAATTTCTAAAAAATTATGGGCAAAATTTATGTTTAATGGCGATGTGGGTTAAGGTTAATACATTTGTTGCACTAGAGTGGAGATTACAAAAAATAAGACTGTAGAATGACAAGTGCCACAAATGTCCCTGCATTCCCAGATGGCAGATAATTTCTCAGCCCAGTCAAAAAGCCCAAGAGTCCCCCCCTCAGTCACAGAGTTAGCCGTTAACACCCTCTTACCCATCTTGACCTCTCTGATGCCAGGAGCCGTTTCTACGTCCTCCCAAGCAAAACAGGGCAAAGAGTCAGTAAAAGTGGTTGTAGGGGATCCGTGTCATATTTATGGTGGCCCTGCAGCTTTTGAAAGCCTCTCCTGCAGTTTCGTATTTTCTTACATTATGGGTCCTCCTCTCCGAGGTAGTAAATAGAAACTAATTTTTCTAGTCTTCGTGCAGCCAGGTCACAGGACGTGATCCCCATTGCCGCTGATCGTACTCACCCCTCAGGCTGCAAGAACTGAAACTGGACCTCCCTGGTAAAATCTATGCTTTTGCCCCGTCCCTGGCATGCTGAAGCGGAATCTCTTTTCCTGGTCTGGGAGGATAGTGGAGCTTGGTGGAGACTGAGGCTTTCGGATGCAGTGATGACAGAGGCTCTAGCCCCTCAGGGTGGGCTCTGTGGGGTGCCCTGCTGCCCTTGGACACAGAGATGGCAAAATCCTCTCTTGCAGGCAGTCCTGTGATGCGCTTGGTGTGGATCCAGGCTGCACCGCTGCCAGCCTCATTCTCTGGCTTTCCTAGCGTTGCTATGGGTTTCCTTCAGGAAAAAAAAAATGTTTCTCCTTACCACGTGACTGGCGGCACTCCGAATTTGTTGCCTGTGATAAAAGTCCACACACATGTCCAGGAGGGGAAACTCTTCTGAGTTCTCAGTGTAACACTTTCCTACCTGCTGCCACGAATGTATTGTCCCTTTGTATTCTCTTTGATTAAAATTATTCTTTGTTGTTCTAGACACCTGGATCTAGGCTAGGGCTGCTAGATTTAGAAAATTAAAAATACAGGATGCACCAGATATGAAATGTACAGATAGATGAGTGCATAGAGACCAGAGACTAATGTAGAGAAGTGTTTGCCTCTGGCTGGCAGAGTTGTGAAGTGACTGCTAATAAGTACGTTTCCTTCTGGAGTGAAGAAAATGTTCTAAACAGAGATTATGATGATGGCTGTACAACTCAGTGAATATACTAAAAACTATTAAATTGTATACCTTAATTGGGTGAATTTTATGGTATAGGAATTATTACTCAATCAAGAAAGATATCAAAAAATGTAAGACACCTAGTTAAATTTGAACTTTAGATAAACAAGAAATAATGGTTAGTATGTCCTATGTAAATTTGGGACATACTAAAAATATATTTCTTGTTTACTTGAAATTCAAATTTAACTGGGTGTCCTGTATTTTTTCTTGCAAACCTTGTCTAGATTTTTAAGATGCCTTTGCTTTTCTATCCCTCTTCACTTCACATAAGAATAGCAAACCCCAGAAAATATTTTTATTTTTATTTTTTAAACGTCAGGCTCTTAGCCACACTGAACAAAACTATGTGGACAATCGGAAAGTTACATCTTACTTTTCAGTGGCTACCATCAATACCTCCTTTCTATGATCATTGTTTTAAATCCCTGAAAAATATCTGGTTTAATCTTACTCATCTTTTTTTGCCCTAACTTTCTTCATCTTCCTCAGTGTTGATATATTAAGCGCTGAAAAAATTGTTAGGAAAAAGTGTGCAGTTGACTTACAGAAAATGACTAATTACTATCAGAGTATTTTCTCAAGAAAACCTCCTATCTATAAAATCAGCAATCTTCATGCACAAAGTAGGGAGCAATTGCAGTTATACTTTGATTACAAAATGAAAATCCTGGGGTGGAGGTATAGGAAGCAGCTGGGAAGTTCCACCCAAGTTCAAGGGTAGGGGATGCAGACTCTTCTTGATGGAGGAGTGACAAGCTCCTACTGTACAAAAGAACATGTGGGATGGGAGACATAGTTATGACTATCATTGGAAAATAAAAGCTGACACAGTATATTTAGTCACCAATCTTTTAATATTTGGCCACTCTTTTTAGTTAAATATGGGTTTACTGACTGGAATTCCTTATTGTTTTATTTACACAGGTATAAGCCAGGCATAGTCTAAGATTTCAATTTAGAAAAAACAGTTCACTGTGTGGGCGATAGATGTATTAATTAACTTGATCTTGATAATTCATAATGTAGATGTATGTCAAATCGTCTTCTTGTACACTTTAAAAATACAAAATTTTATTTGTCAATTATTCCTCAATTAACCTGGAAAAAAGAATCATTAAGTTTTTTTCTGGAGCTAGACAAGTTGATTATAAAAATCTTTGAGGGAGTGAATAAGCAAAATACCAAGGAAACCCATGAAAGAAGGAAGCAAGACAGGAAGCTAGCCTACTAAATATTTATGCAGTGTAACACGTGCATGAACAGACCAGTGGAAAAACATAAAAACTCCAGAAATATTTTTTTAATTAATATATGATAGAGGTGGCTTCTCAGATTAGGGAGGGAAGGGAGAGACTATTCAATAAATGGTGGTGAGATAACAGGAGAGCCACGTGAACAGAGATAAAATTGGATGTATTGCACCCTGCATGCTAGAATAAATGATCAGGATTTCATCTAAAATTAAAATGTAAAAATTTTTTTAAAAACAAAATCACAGCAAATACTAAAAGGAGAGACAGTATATTGCTCGTACTGTGTGCATGAACAAAACTTTGCTAGCTATGACTCAAAATCCAACAGCAATAGGCATTAAGAAAAAAATACATTAATTTGATTACTTAAAAATTAAAAAAAAAAAAAATTCTGTGTGGCAAAAATAATTTAAAAACAACAAATATTGGCAACTTATATTATGTACGGATAATATACCTAATGTTGGGTTCAACCATGTTAAACTCTTCAATCGTTGATGTTCAAAAATAGCCATTTCGTGTTGATTAACCTAATATATAAAGAATGTCTAAAAAAGGGAATAAAAAATGTAACAACCATATAGAAAAAGAGTGTAGAAATACGAACACACAATTCACAAGAAAAAATGCAAATGGCTTGCAATTCATATAAAAAATATTCAGTCTCATTCATATAAGAAATACATTTTCAAACAACAGAGAAATACTATTTATTTCTCACACATTACATTGGTACAAATCTCAAGTGTTGACAACATATGCTGTTTGGGAGGCTGTGGGAAACTACGCACTCTCATTTGCTGGTGGTAGGGATGTAAGTTGTATACCTCCCTGTGGACAGGAGGAGTCGGTACCACCCCGCATAATTATGTGTGTGCTAATCCTTTGACTCAGCAATCCTACTTCTAAGAATACTTGGGGGTTCATTAAATATGTCTATTTACTTTTGAATATGTTTCAAGTTTTTCATAATAAAAGGTTGATGAAAAATACAAATAAAAACAGGAAAGGGAGGGTGTTATTTCAACTGGTCAAGGTTTCTGACGGTCCCATTCATCCATGTGCCAGTCTTCTCAGAGAAGCATGGCTACAACTCAAGATGACCTGGTTCTCATTCTAGTTCAAGGTTAGGGTCATCTCTTGTGGAGATTAGTGTTTTTAGAAATTCCAAGTAAGTGTTCATAGATGGCAGAATGAGTTTTCAAAACCAGGTGTACCAAAACTGACTAGCCTCATTTTTTCCAATAACTAAATAATTTCTTTCATGAAGCCTGTTTTTTCTGGGTGGCAGAAGCTTAATTCAATCAGTCACCACCCTCATTCCTTTCCCCTGGGCTATGCAGAACTAAGGGGCTTACACACATCAAGATATGGGGGAAAGGTGGGGGTGTTGGCTGTCCAGGCTTGTCTGTCCATCATGTCGGCCTCCCAAGACACCCTTGCGGGCTCTCCATGCAGACCTCGCTGTGCCTCCTCAGCAAAGTGTGTTCCAGTCTGTTGGTTCTGTCTGCCAAAGTCATTCTGAGTTCAGTGATAGGACACTAACTATACTAATATTACTGTACCACTCCAGACAGATGTAGGACCTCAGGAGTTCAGCTCAGATCCATCCATCTAGGCCTACCCATTTCCACCTTACATCTTGTTCATTACCCAAGGGCATGAGATAGAGACCTCTCTACTATAGGGGTCACCCACCACCACCTACCTATCCTCCTTTCTTGAAGTTATACAATTCCCGCTCACTCCTTACTCCATGCTAACTTTTGTCTTTACCCCAAGATTTGAAATCTTTGCTTAGACTGGAGAGATGATCATAAAAGCTTTGCTATTCACTATGAAGTCTTCCAAAGAAATGTACTAAATAAATGTACTAGAACTATATGTTTCAAATATGTAAGTGGTAGAATCGAGGGTCCCAAACTCAAAATCAACTGAGAGACATGAATGTCTATCAGAGATAAACTATGATACATATTACTAATATAGTTGATTGGAAGAATGTGGTTTAGATCGGTGGTCTAATTGGTCTCCCTAGCACTTTCCTTAAATTATACAGCCTAGTGGTTTGCTGGTCTAATTCACAATCATGGGCCCTCTTTGCACAGGGCAGACCTCTGTCACTTGGTGGAAGGTAGAGCCGGTTGTTTGCATCCTGCAAAAATACTGGCACCCCAAATAAAGAAAGATCAACAAGATTGCTTCTTCCAAACTCACTAATCAGGTAACTCACCTCTCATTCATGGGAAGGGATGAGTAAGGAAGGTGCAGAGGCCCAGAATGTTACTCTGGAAGTTGTTTCATATGGAAATATAAAGCTTGGTAAACAGAAATTCTCTTGTAACTATGATGATGAATGGGGATAAAATCCACCTGGAGAATAATGTGCTCTAGGAGTTCGTTTTTGTACATGTGTGTAAATACACAAAATATGGAAATCAGAATACCATTAGGTCTTTTCTTTTAGGAAAAGATGGGAGAAGGAATGAATATCACTGAATAAAAAATATCAGTTATGATTTTTTTAAAAAAAGAGGAATCTGAGAAACTTGTAATGATTTTTAATTTGAGGAGATATAAATACAGATTTCTTTTTAATATTATATCCTATATATCCTTATATAATGAAGGATCATTTCCCAGTAGTGCCAAACACTCACTTTCTTGCTTCTCTTCATGCACCAATTTGTGGTTTCCAAGGTACCCACAAATGAGTGTGGTACTCACCAGAGGCCTCAGTCGGTCTATCCCTTAGGAGTGCTGTGTGGAGGAAACCGTGGAGGTTGTCAGAACGTTTACAAATGGATGGACAGCTCCGGTGCTGTCCACATAGCTGCGTTCTCTGTGAAGGCTACTGATAGATGGAAGCTTTGTATAAGTTCTCAGTTCATGGATCCCACCTCACCCTGTTGGGAGCAGCCTCACTCCAGGCAACTGCTCTTGCTTCCTTCATCTGGGTTTCAGGAATACAAAGGACTTCAGAGGAGAGCTTCTCACCTCCTCAGGGTGGCCATGGGTTAATTCAGCTCTGATAGATCCTTTTTCTATAGAGGAGACCAAGCACCATTGGCTTGATTTCATGAGATGGGCCTTCTAGGGAAAGAACTACTGGGCAGCTAAATCAGGGAAGCCCAGAAAGAATTCCCCGCTGAGTACTGTTTGGGCAATGCCCCAGTGGAAACCTTTTGCATCACATTTGCTTTTTTCATTCTGATTCAAAACAGTTGCAATTCATGTTCACTTGGGGAAACACAAGAGAATTCACTAACACAGAGAACATGGGTGAGAGCATGTTCGTTGTGCCTCTGCTACGAGTCTACAAGCCGACCTACGAGTCTGTGAACAAATTGCAGCTCTGGGTCCCGATTTTCTTACCTATAGGACAAGAGGTTTGCTTAAGATGGTGTCAAAGGGTCCTCCCAACTGTAACATCTGCAAATTGCATGCAGCTGCATCTCCAGAGGCTTGGCCTCTGATGCATTAGCACTTAGCAGCACCATTGAGATAATGTTGGGTGACATGCTGTTCCTATTTAGACCTTCAGCCGTAGCTCTGACTAGCTTTGATAGTTTATCCCAACTTAGAAGTTGCCCCGCTCTCGAGCTCTGCTCAGCATTTCTTTTTATGAAGACCATTCGAGTGTTTCTGTTATACATCTTGGTTGCCATGCAAACTTGGCTTGCAAAGCCTGAAACAAACCCCAAACACCTCCTTACATACTTGCTTTATGACATTTTATTTGAATGCCAATATAACAAGTTTATAGTAAATGGAGGATATGGCAGGAGACTAAAATAACACCATAGTCTTTGAACACTCTAATCTGAGCTTAATAATTTTAAGATTTTTAGACATTTGTAACTCAACCTATGGGCATAATCTAGTAGTAATGGTACTTGGGTAAGGATGTTGTACATGGAGCTCAGAAAGATTGTACTGGATCAAATAACACAGTGGTTCCAAAGGAAACTAAATCTTTTTAAAACCCTCAAACATCAGTTTAAACTGTTAACTTTAATTTTATTTTAAATTCATGTTAAAGTAATTGCATCAAGCTGGGATTAGGTACCGTCTCTGACTCTCCTGCTCCAGAGTTAACCATTTCAAATATAGTTATTTTAATGATAGTCATTTAAAAAGGTGAGGAGATTAAGAATAAGCTAGAGATTCCTGCCTACTGTGGTTTTACATAAGTAATACCCCTAAGTGCTTCTCCTCCAGCCTCGACATCAGTCACCCATTTCTCCATCTGTTCGAAGAAAGAGCATCCATCTGAGCAAATTGCCTGGTGGAGAGACCACAAAACAGTACACAAATCTTTGGACAGTGTGACAGTTTAGCTGTACTTTGATCATTAAGAATGTGAGTGTTCAAAGTTGGTTTGATGATGTTCTTAATGTAATAAGTCTTACAAGGTGCAGCCTATGGCATGAGCACTGGGCAGGAAGTCGCACAAAGCAGGGGTCCAGCGCCTGCTCAGTGGGTCTCTAGCGTTCTAACTTTAGAAAAGTGATTTCTCTCGGTCTCAGTATTCTAAACTAAAATTAGGGCATTAGTAAAATGTCAAGGGTCTTGTCAAAGCCTGATGTTCTGGGAGTTCTCATCTGGCAAAACTCTCTGGAGGTGAGCAGGATTTGGAAGGGAGCCATCCATGCAGAACGTGATGGTTCTTTCATTTACTCCTCTCTGTGTGCCTGTGACCCCAGACTTGGCCACTTCACAAAGGGCACAAGTTCCCTGACTTAGGCAATTTCAGGATGTCGTGAGGCACGGTCCATGTCATATGTAGGGAAAATCAGGAAACAGGAAAGTCTCTAATTCAGCTTTTTCTTGACAAAACAATATTCCAGATTCCCATACACAAGGGAGCCCAGCACTGTCAGAATGGGTGAGACCCCTTCAGCAGAGGGGCTGCTGCTGAGTTTACAGAGCCGGTAAAAGTAGTCCAGCGAGAGGAGGATTGTATGTGTGTGGGGTCAGGACAGACTCACAGAGGTGAGCACTGGGTGAAGAGAGGGCTGCCGACAGAGAATAAGGTCCGTAATGCAGGAGAGCAGACAGGCTGATGCTCAGGGACCAGCCCGAGTCCGATTAGCATTCTGTTGGCCCAGGATCACCGTGTAGACATGAGTGAGCTCTCAGAGTGCGGGGTGGGTCAGAGCACCATGTTTACACCCCATCATTCCAAGTTCTGAGTCAGTGTCTACCTGCCCTGGACAAAGATCACTCCATGGAAACCAAGTATCTCTTATTCCATTTAGAAGAATTTCCACATAACTTCTTTTTGTGCTCTTAAAATTTAAGTGCCCAGATGTGATCTTGGAGGCTCTTAGCTACTCTGAGACTCATGCTTCACACAGAATTCAAAGTCTTTGATTTTCTTTTTTTGAACAAAAACATAAGGATTAGAACTGGTAACATTTTCCATGCTGTGGCCCTCAACTTAATTTTCCCAAATAATTTTTCTTCTGCTAAATATAGAGCAGAGTCACTTGTAGAGTGGCTTCAATATTTTTTTTCTAATTCATAATATTTAGAAGAAATGGAATAAAAGTCTCATCTCAATTTCCTTTGTATAAGTCGAGAAAAAAACATAATCTTTTTAATAAATTGCCTCCACTACCTCCATAATGGATTATCCCTATGTTTTTGGCTACATACTCGTTGGTGACCTTTCCATATAAGAAGAATTTGGGTATAGAGAGAATAAAAAGATAATTCAGTCTTTCTTTTAGTGTGATTTATAGTTTTGGCAACTTTATTTCAGTTTTACAGCTTGCTATTGGTAATATTACAAATCTTTAAGGTTTAGGAAAACCTCTGTCAAGCGACTGATATAAGAATGCTTGAGACTTGAAGGAATTTCACATAGACGAGTTGCTAGCTCCATCCACATCCTTCATTTCCTCAGAGCAGGTATATGTGCTGATGGCACCTCCGGTCTCCACCTTCATGTCACGGTGCCTGGTCCTTCTGCAAGGCAGGCATAGGAATCTTCCTGGAAGCCATTCCAACATGAGGGAAGGCGTGACAGAGAGAAAGACAGAGAGGAAAGAGACAGCACTTTTAACTGATCTCGGTTCAATATCCCACTTTTTTTTTTAAATTTACCAAAACATATGACAATGTTGTACATTGCTAGATTCCTGCCAGTGTCTTGGGAAAGACCTGGACAAGTGAGGGGGAACCGAAGCTTCGCCTTTGCCAGTTTTGTGATAAGTCTCTGACTAGACAGTCCAATGAACTGAGGCCTCAGACTGCTGCTCTCAGGCTTTTATTATATATTCTTGATTTGCAATCTATATCCCTAAGTCTGAGTTACTTTGCCTAGGAAGACCCTCCCCGAATTTAAGACCAAGTTAGACGTTCACCCCATGTGTTCCTGTGGCACTCTGTGCTCCCCTCTTCTGTAATACCCACCACTCTGCATTGCCATTGTCCACTAGTCTGTCTCCCCAAGGAGATGAGAAATTCTAGTAAGGGTGGGGAGCATGCCTTCTTCACCACTACACCTCCAGTGCCCTTCAGAGTACCTGGTCCTCAGTGATGCTTGTTAACCGAATGATGAGCAAATAAAAGAATCAGCAGTTGCTCTGGTTGTTCCTAGAATTTAGCCACTCTACTGATGATCTGTCCTTTGGTACCAGGCCCCCTTGATGAATGCTTTGTCAGAGACTACTCATCCAATTCAAACTTAACCTCCACCACTGGAATTCAATCTTCTCAATTTTGTTTGGCCTTGCTTCCTGCTGCTGCTTCCTTCCTGAAAGCAGCCAGAGTCTGTGAAATAAAAACAGCTACAACCCTGCCCTTCTCATCACTGCCCTTCACTCATGTACGCTCTATGGGCATCCCAGTATCTTCACATACATGTCATTAGCTCTTCTCCATAAAACTGGCAGCACGGCAGGGAAATTTTGTCCCCTATATAGACAAGGGAGAAGCTGGATAAGGAGGAGGAGAAAAGAAAGAGGAGAAGAAGAAGAAAGGACAAAGGGGAGAAAAACTCACAGATTTGAAGTGATTTAACCAATATCACAAAGGGACCTGAAACCAGTATGTGTGCTTTACAAGTCCCAATCAGGGCTCTTTGCACTAAAATGTCCTTTTAAGACAATGCAACGAAGCACTATACTATCACCTTCGGAGACTCAAGAAAGAGTCTGAGAAGCCAAAATCATGATGAAGCTTTTTAGAACAGGTGAGATTTCAGCTGAAGCTTAGAGTTCGAAGAGGATTTGAAAAGGACACATTCTTGGGGCAACAGGGATAGCAAACACTCGGGGATGTTAGAACACTCGCTGGCCACTCTTGTCATTTGCACCCCAATACCTTTCCTTTCCAAGAAGAAGAACTCACAATCATATCAGCATAGCAAACTAGCCAGTGGGCAAAGTGTACTTTCAAGTGACCAGATGTCTACGCTGTGCACAGTGCACATGTCTTGGCTTTGCACAGGAATGGTAAGCCGATAGTTCAAGGCATCTAGTCATTCAGTGAGGCTACGATGAGTGCCAAAAGTGCAGGTTGCTCGTTGCCCTTGACCCTTGCTTTCCTCTACATGTCAGCCCACAGCATCAGCCTGCCTGCGTATCTCAAAGGAAGGTGGAAAAACACCATCCGCAGGGACAGTTGAGCTCCCCAAAGGAGCGTAGAATTGCCTCAAAATACAAGGGCTCATGAACATTTTACATCCCCTTTGGAAATCCCCCTACACTCTGCCTCACTGGTTTCCTGGTACAAGATCTAATAAATCTGCACACTCAGCTTAAACTTAGTGCCAGGCCTCATAATGGAATGATTACATGTGTTTTGTGTGTCAGAGACCTGACAGAAAGATTATACAACATAGTGAAGCAATCGTTGGGGTTTTGGCAGAGGAAGAAGGAGATAAATATGTGTCTAGGGGAGAAAAATGGCAGCTCATGGATTTGCCGCCTTGATGTCATTCAGTCATTCAGCAGAAATGTATTAAGTTTAGGTCAACACACATTTATCAAGTGCCTCCTATGTGGACAGGCATTGTGTTACGTCCTGTGAGCAGAGGGGTGTACAAGACACATCATTTATCCTTGGAGTTTATGGAGAAGCCCAACAGAAGACGCAGGCACACGAGAGGTGATTTTAGTAGAACATTGTCAGTGCAGTGGTAGGGGTTGTGACAGGGTAGGGAGGTTCTAATATAAAGGAAGGGCACTTAGCACAGCCTGGAGGATCAGAGGGAGCTTCTGCAGGAGGGGTCTGGAGGGATGAGTAGGACAAAGGGGGAGGAGAGCTCCGAGCAGAGGAAACAGCATGGACAAAAGTACAGAAGTACCTGGTCCATGTGGGAAAGAGGAGAGGAATGGACATAAAGGGGCTAAATAGCAGTTTGATGTTACTAGTGAAAAAGATTGGTAAGTGCTGTTAGGGCTTGAAAGATGAAGCATAGACTGTTCTATCAAGGAACTTGTCGACTGGTCAATATGACAAGTTAAAGAGGCACTTAACATTATAGTAGTATGTCTCCATTATATAAAAGATACCAAGCCCGATAAGAAGTGGTAAAGTGTCCAAAGCGAGTTAGAGAATAGCACAGAATGAGTTTATAAGAGGGCAAAGGCATCGGCTGGCAGGAAGAGTTCAAGGACATGGTGAGACTCGAACAGAAGAAAAGGGAATCCATGGGTAGGTTGAAAAGAAGGAGGTCATTCCAGGAGAAGGGAACGTGGATCAAAGACTTGGGGTTAGCATTGATTCCGGTCATTTTAGGCTTGCATAGGAAGCAAGACCATTTTTTAAAAATTTGAAATAAAAAAAAAATAGTCTCTTTACATGTAAAGCACTCTAAGTGGGAGAAACAGTTTCCCTAGTAGATCAAGCTAGAAAGGAAGCATAAAATAGCCACTCATGAGCTAGACTGTAAAAGTCCAAGGAAGAGATGTTATGGGCAATGCTTTTGTAACCCAATGCTAATTGTTTTTCGATGACTCCTAGGAACACCCTGCTGCAAAGTAGAGAATACAAATATGACTCTGGATCAGAGAAGTTAAAGAAATGTTCGGCAAGAAACCTAATCTCTGCAGGTGCTTAAAGTACCCTCCCACCCCCTGCCACCACCATGGTCTATTAAAAAGGACAGTTATGTCTAAAGTAACCTTATAATTTGTTATGGAAACCGAGATAATTTTGTTTGGGACAAATGCTAAACAAGACAAGTTGCCAGGAAAAGCAGTGTAAGTCAGGATGTCTCGGCAACAGGGACACGTGGTCCCTGAATCGTCAGCGTCCAGTCAGGGAAACAGAAATTATGCTAAGCTTTTCAACAGAGAGACTTCAGTAGAGAAAATGGGTTAAATGGGCAGAGAAGTCTAAGAAAACACAGTGGGAGCATCATGGTAACACAAAGGTGATGGGAGTGGGGAAACAAGGGCCAAAGTTGGGGTCACCAGAACCTAGAAGCTCAGAGGATGAACCCTACAGAGGTGGGGCTCAGCCCTTTGGGGGGAGGGATCACTTCCCTTCTGCTTCTGGAAGGCGTGGGAAGCTCAGTAGAGGAAGTCCAGTCCTCTGAGGAGAGGGTGCTGCCAGCTGCCAATGGCATCTTCCTAGAATACGAACCTAGGCTGGCTCTGGGAGTGTGGAAAGCGGCTGGAGACTGGAACCACCCGGTGATGCCAGTGAAGGGCAGTCTTCCCCTGAGGCCCCCTGTCTGCAGCCTAACAGAAAAACAGCTGAGAGAGGGAAAATGCAGTTTGCAGAGCCCCGGCCCCAACATCACGGAGCAGGGCGTAGACAGGTGAGTTTGGAAGTGAGTGACCCTGGCGTGTAATAACTGGCACAGTCTGCTGTACGTACAGCGTCGGGTTTGAAAGTTGTCCTGATTTTGACAAGGAATTCTCCTGAAAGGTCACTCAGCTCAAGAAGTGATGAAACCATCCTCTGGTCCCAGCAGAAGAAAGAAATAACATTTATCAGTATTCCCTTTGTGCCAGGAGTCTTACAAATGTAGGCCCATTAATCACAATAATCCCATGGGACAGGCGTTTATCCCATTTTGCTGAGGAGAACACAGAAGTCCCAAGTGGTTCAGCAGTTTGCGCAAGACCAAGCAGTGAGTAAGAGACACATTCAGGACTAGAAACCAGTTCCGTGTGATCCAAAAGCCCAGCTCTTTCCATCACTTCTCGGTCTTTCTATGGAGAAGCTGCTTCTTCACAGGGCTGAGGCCCACGATCCTGGATGGGATCCAGTTGTCACACCACTCCCGGAAACCCTGGGCCAAATGACCTCTGCCACCACTGGCCTCTTGAAAGCTAAGCCCAGGAGGTCTCCCATCCCTTGAGTTCATGTCTAGCCAGATCCTAGCAACACCAGAGTGATTTACTCCCGCCCAGTGCTGGCCTCACTCCCATCTGAAGGAGCCAGAACTTTGCATGAGCTCGCCACCTCTTGGAGGAAGCATCACGCTGCAGCCACCCATAGCTATGTGGTGTAGTAGTGTCCAGAGAGCGTATCTGTGTGTCTGTCCATGTATTCGTGTGTCTTACAAACTCAACCTTACTCAATAGGGTGACATTCTTGGATAATAGGCTCTTCATCCCGCAAGCCAAAAATTGCAAAGGCAAGAGTTATTTTTTGGCTGAATCAAGTCTCTAGTCTTAGCTAAAGATGGAAGCAAATGCCTGTATTTATGCCTGTATTTTCTGGAAATGCTGAGATGGGACCTTACTGAGGAATTCACCAAGACCCAAGGGAACTAAGGAGATAAACGCTACCAGGCGGCTGCAACTTGAGTGAAATTCAAAAACAATAGAACGTCAACTCAAGATCATAGGAGGCTGCGGCAAGGGTGACAGAACGCAGGGAAAACGACTTGGTCCCGAGACAAATGAGGGTGTGGATAATGGGTGATGGCACTACAAAAGCTGCTTTGAAAGGAAGCCCAAAGGGAAGGAGGCAGAGTCGACAGCCGTACCCAGGGACTCCCGCTCATCGCCGCGGCAGAGGGAAATGCACCCGCGGCTTGGCACCCTGCCCGCCCAAATGCCCTTGTTCCAGCCTTCGCCGCGCTTTCCCGAGCAGCTCGGGAGTGCCAGGTAGGGGTGTCTTCTGTCGTGCCAGTGTTTTCGCAGAGAAGGCTTTCAGGCTCTTTTGGAAAGTGACTTAGCTGGAGCCACACTCCTGCCAGGAGTGGCAGCTGTTACCACTTATACCAGGAACATCTGGCCTGAAGATTGCAGTAAAAGTGACACTTGTCTACAGAGAAAAAATGTTGAAATATACATTTTTGGACATGAAGAAATAAGTAATGACATTTAATGTTTTCATAAAGCTGCTACACTGAGCAGCCATCATCCAAATCCCGGACCCAGGACTGGTACGTTTGTACCCCGTGGCGTGCCTGGGGGGTTAGCGGAGGGCTTCTTACCCAGGACATCGTTGTCTAATACAGGCTTTGTCCTCTGAAGAGGCAGGACAAAAGGAGGCCCTCCTAAGACCCCTGCTTTTAAGACCCAACTCATAAAAATGGGGAACAGGGAGCAAAAGGTAATGAGCACCTTCCGGAAAGCCAGCTCTGAGCTGCAGTCGCGGTACCGGGTGAAGCGTATTTCGAGGTTCAAGTTTCTCCTCTGTGAAACGGAGGTGTCAAAGATGATATGTTTAAGGTTCCTCCAAGAGTTTATTCTTTGTGCTTTTTGGAATAGAGGCAATTCCACCATTTCTGTGCCAATCTCATAGGTTAAACGTGATTCTTTCCAGACCTTGCTCTTAAAATCTCCCTTGATGTGATTCTCACAACCCCTCCAACTCAGAATAAGGGAGAGAGTCAAACCAGCCATCCTGAGGGCTCTGGGCTCCTGGGGGAGAAGACAACACCTAAAGAGGGAGACAATGTGGCCAGTACGCAGCCCCGTGTCCCCACGCGGCCCTGCTGGCCTCAGCAGAGCCGGACGCAGCCACTGCGCCTCCTCGGAGGCGTCTCCTGCCTTCGAGTGTAAAGAGGGGAGCTGTAGAGAAGATGAGGCACACTTGCTGAAACCAGGTTCCCTTTCGTTAGCAGAGTGTTCGTGAGGACGAGTTTGGCAGAGATGGGGATAATTAAATAAGAGTGCATATTTAAGAACTTTGTGATTTGTGAGTGATCAACCCATTGTTTCAACACGCTAATCACTGATTATGGATGCCTTTTGAACTTAAAAATGTTACCTCTGCCAAAATGACACTTGAACCATTAAGGTGCAAACATCATCCGTAACATAGATGTTACTGTGTAAGTTCTCACCTCACCAAAAAAGATCCTGTGAACCCTCTCTTATTTTCTCTTCAACTAGGAAGTTGGAGGTAAAGGCAAGTACAACTGGTCCCCAAATGCTACCGTCCTCACCCCCATCTCTTAGGCTGAGCTCAGAAGCCTCCCTTTTCTTACGAAGCAGCTGGGCCCTGCTTGCCCTTCTCAGTGGATTCTCTGCTCGGACACTCTAACCTCTGGTGCCAGGAGAAGACAGTGACCACAGGGAGTGGCCAGAGCCAGTGTGCTGGCCAGCCCGCATTGCTTACTCTAGGGTCGAAGCAGGGTTTGTGGATCCATAGGACACCTGTGGTTTGGTGTGACAGTTTTTCTCAGCTTTAGTCTGTGGGCCTTTGATTTGATTTGGTTCATGCAGCAGCCTTCCCTCTCGCTTCTGGAAGCCGAGGTGAAGTCCTGTGTTTAGGGAGAGCAGCCTGAGCAGGGATAGGGCCCGGGCTGGGGGATCACAGTTCTGCACGCTGCCAACATTCACGCGTGCACCTTTAGGGGTGGGGGCTGGGTCTTAGTGCAACGCAGCTTTCGAATCAGTAGGTCTGAGGCACAGCCTGAGCTTCTGCATTTCTAACACGTTCCCTGGTGATGCTGATGCTGCCAGCAGCCCTCACTCTGTGTACCGAGGGTGCTAAACTCAGGCTTTGGAATCAGACACACCTGGCTTTTAAGTCCTGACTCCAGACTTACTCGTTGATGCGACTTCGGGACAAGTTATGTGGCTTTTCTAAGCCAAATCTCCTCAGACAGAAGGTGAGAATCATCATCTCACTTTTTTTGCTCAGCCTCTTCAGTTGGCCATGGGGATTCAGGTAGATCTCGCGAGAGTGCAGGGCCCACGAGCTCCGAAGAGGGGAGGGCCTGAGAAGCACTGTGTCCAGCTGTGCCCTCTGAGGCTTCATCATGCTGGCTTCCAGGACTTGCACCCGTGAGCCTCAGCTAGGCCACAGGAAGGCCCCTGGACCTCACTTCTCTGTAACTAAAACAGGGTAACAGGAATGATGCCCGCCCTTGGAGGCATCCCACAACAGAGCCATATCTGCTCAAGCGACTTTGCTCCTTTGTTGCTGAAGTCACTCCAGTGGTGTTAGTGACTAAGATCACGGGTCCTCACCATCAAACCGGGGGCCTCATGTGCACCTAACTTAGAGAAATCTAATCAATATGGACTCTCTGATAGGTATGTTATCTCATCTGTATACGTGACAAGTGACTACAATTGATAGTACTCATAGAACAGTTTACACAGCTTTTAAAATTAATAGACACGTAAAATGGGTTTTTACCAAAACAAGATTAGAAAGTACTGTCAGAAGAAAAGCATTTAAAAAACCTTATTGTCTAGCACCTAATGTCCTGACCTCAAGGACACAGGGGACTAATAGCCTAGTGCTTCCAGTTAGCGGTCTAGACAGCTTCTGTGTGTAGAGTAACTATCAGTCCTAAGTGTGGGGTGAACCCGCAAACCAAGGATCCCTCATTTAGCCCTCAGCTCCTTCCTTCCAGTAGCTTCTGATAACACTCCTAGAACAAACCATGGTTGGAAAAGAAGGTCCACTGGTGACTATAGAGACCTCTTTTCCCTCCATTCACCCCAAGATGGGATCGGCTTTCAAATGTCAAAGCTAATTCCCACTTGCCTGAAGCTACACATCCCCTTAGCCTCTGGCTGACCTAACTTTAGAAGGCAGCCTTGCTCCTTCCTTCTCTCCTGGACCTCTGCATTCCCAAGAGAGGCCCCCTGCAGAAGCGACTTCTTCCTCTGTGGGTATTTTCCCCCTAAACCCTGGCACACAGTGGGATCTCAGCGTTTAGGAAACAAGAAGGCTTCAGGCAGTCATCAGGTATAGTCCTCTCCTCTTACAGATAAAGAAAAGGGAGTAAAGAAGAAACATCCACTTAAGTGTATACAATGCATTAATGAAGAGCCATTTCTTTGACTCTGGGTAACTTTACAATCCTTGGAATTCTCCTTAGCAAGACCCAGATACCACGGGGCAGAGTTATACCTTCTCAGTGGTCTTCACAAGGCCGTGGGAATCTGAACCATCCGCGGAGCTTTTAAAAACGTGCAGACCCTCAGGGCCCACACGGACTTCCTAAATCACAAACTCCGAGGACGGGGCCTGGGAACCTGCATTGTGACAAACTCTCAGAGCGACTCCGCGGCACAAGATTTTTGAAAAGCGCCTTTTTAAACCATCACCCAGGTAGCTGTCAGTGACCCACCCCCTGCCCCAGCAGGAGCTGGCTGGCTGGCCAGCTCTTAAGCTGAGCTGGGTGATGATGTCCGCCTGGTGTCCCTTTCTTTCCTCAGTGGGTGCCAAGCTGAGTAAGACTGAAAGGCTCTGTGCTGGGCCTCCGGCTGCGGCGCTCTAAGTCCCCGGTCACTTTGCTGCTTGTGCAGGAACCTGGGCATTGAGAATGAAGCGCTTTCCGTCATGCGGACCTGGTGGCCTTTTGCAACGCTGCTGGCTGTCTTCTCAGAGAATTACGAAGGAACGAGCCCCACTGCAATACACTTTTTATTTTTTTTGATAAACCTTCTAAAATGTAGTCCACCGACTACACTTTTTTTTGGCAAACCAAGTCACAATGCCAGAAATCCTTTATCTGGAATACATCAATGATAATAGCTTTAAGTTTTCTCTTCATTTCCTACGGTTGATATGTAATATGCAAACTAATACCTAAGTATACTCGAAAGAACCCAACCGTTAGTCATTTTGAAGTCAAAAATTAGATGCGAATATATTTGCCTTTTTTTTTTTTTTGGATTTTGGAACTGTTCAAAGTGTTTCAGCAAATGCGTTTCAGAGGAAAGGTTCTTGCGTGGGGAACGAGAGACATGATCGATCGGCAAATGGATTTGCCTGGAGTTGCCTGCAATCAAGGGAGCCATGGTGGGAGCTGGCGTTCTAAGTGCCCGCATCCGTGTCCAGGGGAGACCGTAGAGGAAGGGCGCCTGGCCCTTGCAGTCGACTAAAACAGGGAATGTGGTTTCCTGCTTTGTGCAAATATTCCTTTGCTCAGAACCACAAATACCACTCCTGTTCCTCCGATGTCTAGTTTCGTAAAAATCAGAGAATGGAGGGTTATTCCTGAAGAGAGGGTGGTATTCTCTCAACGTGCTGGTCACTCTGGATTTGTCCAAAGGACAAATGTTATGGAACTTTCTCCTTTCTGATCTCTCATCCCACCCCACATCTCCCCAAAACCAGTGCTTGGTTTTCTGTGGCACCTGGCGGAGGAAACACCATAGATTCAAGCTGCCCTGGAATGCCTTCCAAGTCCCCAGGGGCAATCGCACCTCTCCCAGATAAGCCACCACTTTGGGGACCAAGCACATCTTCAGTGTGGCAGTCTGAACTCAGGAAGCCCCCTTGCCATAAACACTAAAGAGGCAGAAGCCCCCATCCCCTTCCATCTAGTCAGTATCATTCATGCATCAAGGTGAGGTGCTCTGGGGCTTCACATCACTTAGGGAGGGCTGATGGCCTTAGTAGTCCTTACAAATGTCTGGGTCGGGCCTCTTTCCTTTCTATCTCTCTTTGCAAGTGCAGGATGAGGAATGAAGATTCCCTACCTCTTCTTACTGGAGCAAAGAGAGTGATGAGTGGCAGGTGGGCAGAGCTCTCTCTCATAATCTGGAGCAGAGGCATGGTGTCTGTCTTTCCCTGGGTCCCTCGCTTGTATTCTCTGCCTGTGTCTCAAGCCTTTGCTCCAAGGAGTGGTGTGAGACTGAACCATCAGTCTTGAAAAGCCTGAGGACAACAGATGGCACTTTGCCCAGGAACTTGGTTGATGCAGTGTGGCTGGAAGCAATCTCAGCCTCTGTTTTCTTCCTTATTAGAAATGGTGTGATTTCAGCTCTGCAGTTCCCAGTGTGCCTGCAGGGAGTGTTGTAAGGGAGGCAGATAGAGAGGCCTGCGAGTGCAGCACAGCTGAAGCTCCCGAGGATGTCCTACACCCTCTGTAGGCAGACGACAGACCAAAGAGCATGTTATACAGCAGGCATATTCTTAGGACATCTCTCTTCCAGTTTTTATCCAGAAAGCTGGAGCTTTGAGAACATGGAAAAGAGAGCATCAGAGATACAGTGTTGCCCAAGACATAAAAACAGAGAGTAGAATAGTGGTTACCAGGAGCTAGGAGTGGAGGGATTGGGGGAGATGTTGGCTAAGAATACAAACTTGCAACTAGTAGATAAGTAAATAAGTCCTGGAGATCTGAGTCACAGCAGAGTGCTTAGAGTCAACGATATTGTGTCAAGAACTTCTAAGTTGCTAAGAGATAAATCTTAGTGTTCTCCCCACGAAAAAAAAGAAATGATAATTATATGAAGTGGTAAAGGTGTTAGCTCATGCTATGGTGGTAATCATATTATAATATACAAATGTATCAGAGCAATGCGTTTTACACCTTAAACTTACACAATGTTATATGTCAGTTGCATTTCCATAAAAAAAAAATAAATTTGAAAAGGTGCAGCTTTGATGCCAAGGAGAAGAGAGGGTCCAGCTAAATGTCGGGTGTGGGAATGAGAGGAGGGAAAGCAGCAAAGGACCTGGAATCTAACAGCCAGGGAAGAAGGAGGGGGTAGGAAGCATCATGTGTTTCGGGAAAACACATTCACAGAAAGACTCCCTCCATTCCTACAGTTCTTAAGAGAGCAGAATCAGAATCCGCGGAGGGGCCAGGTAAAGACCAACCCAAAGCCAAAGGAAGGAAAGAGTAGGCAGAGAGCCTGGTCCCCTCACCTCTGGGAGTTAGTTACCTGGCAGTTAGTTAACGCAGCTCAGAGAGTGCGGAAAAGTTTCCCATTAGATCCTGGCTCACCATTATTCCCAGGAAGGGAAACCGATGGTGGTAGATGGTTGCTAAAGCTATCGGATTTAAACAAACAAGCAAACAAAACAAAGCAACAAACTCACGAATCTGGTTTGGGGCAGAGAAAACACAAGCCCCTTGATAAAAGGGAACTCCTCTTTTGCTTGCTCTCTGGGAGGGCAAGAGTATGCATAGTTTAACCTAAGTAAAGGCGAATTGTGTGACTTAGAAAAGAACTTTTTAAAAAACCACTCAGGTAAGATTAAATAGGGATACCTGGATTTGAGACTTTTCAAGGAAGGGGCACCGGGAGATGTCACTCGCTCACCAGCAGGTGGCGCGTTTTCTTTAGGATTGTGTCCCCGAATCTCTCCGTCAACCTTCGCAGCCAGTCTTGCTCCGGAGCCCTCTCGCCGGAAATCGCTATGCAGATAATAACCCTCCACTGTCTGGAAATGTTTAATTACCGCGAAGGTTCGTTTTTCCAGCGCCGACCGCCGCAGAAGTAGCCCTTCAAAAACAGCGCCGCGGATGTGGTAAGGTTTTATCCCCAGGGTTTCATCCTAACGATACCCAGTTCAGTTACAAGAACCCTTCTTCATCAGCCTCAGTTTGATTATACACTGCGTCGTTTCTAATACATTCATTTTCACATTTGGATAGAGGAAAAGTTCAGTAATCTTAGAACACAGATCTGTTACGTGTCGAAAATAATTCTGACCACTCTCATTTGTACAAAAAGTAAAAAGTCACCACGCCTTTTACATATATTTTACATTCCATCCTCACAACGTAAGGCGTTATCATTTCATTTTGACCGATGAACGTGTGCCCAGAGCTCACGAAATTCCACAGGCATTTTCGTGCTTCATACATATTCTTCTTATAAGCCAGGGGTAGATGCATGCGGGTGTGTATGGTTACATTTATTAAGGTGACAAATAGTTACAAGATACTTATGTGCTCGTAAAGAACTTACGAAACGGGAACTGCCTGGAAAAACAGTTCACTTTCCCTTTCGGTTTCGACACTGTAACTTGCCTCTCGCTGTCACAATAAACACCCGCTCTTGCGTTCACCTGGGATTCATCCTCCCAAGACCCTGGAGTTGCTTGTACGTTATCAGAGCGTGTTATCTGAACGTGTGTGCGTGCGCGTGTGTGTCGTGTTACCTACCTCCCGTGCTTAAAAACTTTCCCCCCAAAGCTGGATTTTGACCTGATTGATCGTAATGGTTCCAGAGGAACTATTGAGCCATTACAATCCATCATCTAAATGATTACAGAGGGATACCTAAATCTCCCGGTTATTTGAAACCTCTGTACATGCGTAAAGGGGGGTCTAATGAGCAGACCCCCAATTGTTCGCAAGGCATTTACAGGAAAGCTTGCGTTGGAAGCAAAAAAATCTCAAGTGCTAAACTAAGTAAACTCCATTAAAAAAACGAAGTCATTTTTCTGTGGCTGGAGAGTAGGGAGAGGTGGGGTTCATGTTCGGTCCACAAGAGCCCAAAGCGACACAGGCCACGTTCTAGTTAATTTTCTGGATGCTGCTCAGTTTTTGCTCCGAGGACAGGCTGGGGTACTTTTCCTTCCCAGGGAGCAGGAGTCTGGAGAAGTCTGGGATTGGGGCGGGTAGACCAGAAGAAGCTGTCACCACCCCAAGCGTGCCCAGGAAAAGGCGGTGGCGAGGGCTCCCTTCGGGACTGGCCGCAGTGTGATCAATGACCCGGAGGCTCGCGCCCGCCAGGCGATCGCTTCCTGTGGGACCCCATCCATACTGGGGGGCGTAACCTGGACCTGCAGGCCTTGTCGCTACTGTGGGGACCCTCGCCCAGGGCTGCTCGGTCTCAGCCGAGGCTAGGAATCCTCCCGCGCCGGCGGTTCCGCCCCGCGGGCGGTGGGCGGGAGAGCCAGCAGGAGCCCGGCAGAGTTTGCGCCGGGTCTGGTCGCCGGCTGGAGCCTGCAGGCTCAGCCAGAGCAGAGGCTGAAAGCTGCGTGTGGCGGAGTGTACCGGACTCCCAGGAATGGCATGGGCGTCCAGACGGGACTGTCGCCACCTTCACTGGGCTCCGTGGACGTAGGTCGGTTGGGTTCCAGCTACTGAGGACGTTTACCAAATTCGAAACGTGAAGTCTTGTGAATCCTAAACGAATAGGACTTCACTAAATATTATCCTGGTAGCTCTTAGGTGTCCTGGGGCTTGCCCTCTTCAATCCATCCAAGCTGCAGTACAGGGCGCTGCGCTGCACCCTAAACCCTGCAGAGCGTCTGATTAATTTCTCTTAAATAGGGTGCAGACGTTTCTTCACTGTTGCTCCCTCTTGAATAGAGCTACTGAAGGGTTCTCAGCTCCCTGGGTTTTTCCCTTCCCGCCCCAAGAACCAGAACCTGGTTGACCTCCGGTGGACACTGAGGCCATGGTTTTGGGGTCACCCCTTTGGGAGCTTGGATTGGGATGGAGAACTCTTCAGCTACTAGCAAATCTTGAATTTCGTTACCCGGGATTTCTGGTTTTGTGCATTGTTGGAGACCTAGGAAGGAGTGACGTGGAAGCTAGGTGTCTGAAACAGGCTCACCTTGTCCTGTCCTGCCCTGCAGACCAGCTCCAGGCAAGAAAGCCGGGACTCCTCTGGGAGGCAAAGCCTGAGATGCTGGCCCATGAGGGGCCAGCTCCAAACCTGCTTCTCCATCCTGTCCCACAAGAGCCAAGTTCTAGGATTTGGCCTGAGTCAGGATCAATTTTCCAGATAACCTAGCGAAAGCCACATTAAATCACCAGGTTGCCTGGGCCTTTCTTTAGGAATCCAAGAGAGTCTTTAGGGACCCTACCACTTGGAGTTTTCTAGACATCCTTGAGGACTGTTGGCCAAGAGCCCTGATTCAGAAGAAAAAGGAAAGTGGAAAGGTGTAGGAAACACCATGTCCCTCTGCGGAGTTCTGAGCGGGAGATGAGATTTGTACACCTTAGTAGGCTCCATCCCACCTGAATGTCTTCTTCCCTGGGGACATCTCCTAAGTGGTCTGGAAAGCCAGGTGCCTTGTTGTGGAGATGTCTCTTGGATTCCTTTGCTGCTGGTAATGGAAGTAACCCAAACTTGGTCTCCCTGAGACATGCAAATTCCCTGGCTCCAGGTGGAGCCGAGTAAAACCAGGAATGCCCTGCCCGACTTTCCCTTCAGGCCTTCCCTTGCTCTTGGAACTTGCTGCCTTTCCATCTCAGGGAAGGGAGTGATCTCAGCTCCCTCCTGCTCCCAAGAGGCCTTGCCCTGGCCAGAATGTCACCCCTTTATTGGCAGCTGCTAAGAGTCCAGTTGCAAACGTACACGGGTCCCTTGCTCCAGCGTTAACCTGTGGCAGGGGGTGAGTGCAATCCCTTGGTGTAGAGTCTTCCTCCTCCCACCCAAGCCAAAGTCACCTGGGCCAGGTTCTGTCCTAAAAGCCTATGTATAAGACAAGGTTTCCTCCAGCTATGTCTTTTGGGATGCATTTCCATTACCATTTCCCTAGGCCAGGGACCTAAAAAAGTCAGAGCGGACTTGTAGACCAAAGCTCGACACAGTGGTGGCACCTCTCCAGAGACACAGTACCAGTGTGCTAATTGCTAAGACCCACTGATACCAGGATCCAGCCCCAAGGACTAAGGAGTCACTCAGCTCTCAATGTGTGGATTCTCCCCCCCACCATCCTGAACATCGGGTTGGGTGTTCCAGAGAGGTAGCAGGGAGGGGGCATGGCTGGGGTCAGCTGAAGGTCAGCTCCCAGAATTGAACAGTCCAGAAAGTGGTACTGGTACTCTCCCTGAGGCCAGAGAGTGAAGATAGAATTTCTCGCAGCCGGCACCCTGACCCCTCTCGGGTCCCTAACTACCCCCTGAACCAGCCCCCTGGACTCAGAGGTCCTGGAGCTGACGAACTTTGCAGCTTGCCTCGCGTGCCTGCTCAGCTCTCCAAACTCCCATCCATCCTTCCGAAATAAATGAAGACGTGGTTTAGAGAGTGCGTCCGCTCATTCGGGTGGAATCCCAGGAGGTTCTGGGGCCCAGGAAAATAACTTTCTTTAGCTCCTTCTCTACCCTCCGCCTCTGATCTTTCTACCAAACTCCGAAACCCAAGGTCTGGGGTCAGCCATGGCATTCGGGTCTCGGTTATCGCCCTGACACCGAACACTCTTGAACATCCAGGAGCCGCTCCAAACCCAGGGCCCGCCGCCTCTGGGAAGGGATTCTTGGAGAAGACGCGACTTTGCTGGGCGAGAGTGTGCTGGAGCCCAAGCTATGGCGCGGGGATCCTGGTGCGACCCGGAACAGGCTGTGTCCTAGGCGCGCAGGACTAGGACCTCAAAACTCAAAGAGACCCTGCCGTCTTCCGCTGGGGGCTGTTTCTTTTGCGCGCTAGGGGTGCCCTGGTGGGCCTAACGACGTAGAAGAGATCGCACAGGACGGAAGGGCTGGGGACGCAAGTCCCGGGAGGCCGGGGCTAAGTGAGCGCAGCTGCCAAAGTCGGCTGCCCGGGTCAGCAAAACTTTGTTTCTCAGTGCGCAGGCGCAGGGGCAGGGTTGGGGGGCAGAGGGAGGAGGGGTGGAATCCCGAGGCAAGGGGAGGAGGGAGGAGGGAGGGTGGAGGATTAAAATAAGTGGGCGGCTCGGTGCAAAGGGATGAGTGAGTCGGAGCTTGGTCTCGCCCCTGCACGTTCTCAGCCGCTCCAGGTTCAGACCCAACCAGGGAGCCGCAAGTGAAGTTCACTATCCACCGCGGGCAGGACTCCGGGGCTGCCAAGCACCTCCCGCGTGTCGGGCGCTCCGAGTCCCCGCGGCGGGAGAGGGGCCGGGACTCTAGAGCTCCCGGGGTGCCTGTGGAATCCGGCGCCTCTGGCTTCCCGGGTCTCCCGCAGCGGTAGCCTGAGAGAAGCGCTCAGCCCCGGGACCGCCGCGGACCAAGGTAACTGGCGCCCCGGGACGGCAGGGGGAAGGCGGGCAGGACTCCCGGGCTCCCTGTCACAGCGCGGCGGCAGTCCCTTCTCTCTCAATGTCCCAGAAGGAAACTTCTCTGGCCAAACGAATGGTACAGGACCTTTGTGAAAGTGAGAGCCGCTGCAGCCCGGGGTGGTTGGGAGTGCTGGCTCAGGGACTTCCCGCGCGCGGTCCTCGGCCTCTGACCTCCGCGGAAAGAGAGGGAGGGTTTCCACTCCTGCCCGCAGCGGGGCCAGGCTCCCCGGTATCCGGGGCGAGGTGCCACGGACTTGGGAAGTCAGCCTGTGGGTCCTCTCTAAGAAACCCAAGCCACTTCGGCGGGCACAAAGTTTCCCGAGGTGCGCGCCCAGCTCAGCCTGCCCTACCTTAGCTGACGAAGAAGGAAGAGAGAGTGGATGGACGGCCACGGCCGCAGCCGACCGCGCCAGGGACAGGTGCATGCCCCTCCCGGGTCGCGCTTTCCTGAGAATTGGTCTTTTGCGGAGTCGCGCTCAGGTATGAAGCGGGCTCGATACCCGAGCGCAGGGCCAGGTGCCCGACCCCGCCTCGCACTTGCGTTCCGGCTTGGGGTGTTCTCTATGGGATGATTGGTCTGCGTGATCAAGGCCTCGTGGGTAGCCCTCCAGTGTCCCAGTGCACGCAGGGGGCGCGAGCACTGCTTCCCAGTTCGAGACCCGCACGCGGTAGCAGCGGAAACACTATGGAGCCGCGGGTGTCTCCAGGTTGGGGCTTGGAAGGGAAGAATTCGTTTGCTCCCCTGACTATCCCATAACCCAGAGAATTGGGAGCTGGAGGAGCGAGGGCAAGAGGTGAGGGGTTGCCTGCTGAGCTAATTTCTCCCTGATAAGAAGGATGAAAATCCACATACAATACTTTTTCAATAGCTTGGGGCAGTAGCGGGGTAGGCTCTTGGAGTGTAAAGTAGCTACGAGGGTTTCTTTGTTGCCACAATTTGGTAAATGTCACCTGGGCTAAGAGCTGTGCACGGACTCTTGGGAACAGAAGCCGCATGCAAGGCTAATTCCCCACGTTCACAGCCTAATTCCTGGAGTGAAGGGTGGGCAGGGCAGGGGTGGGGGGAGATCAGTGGGTAGGTCTTCCATCCGAGGCTCCTCGAGGTAATTGCGGTTTCATTAAGGTTGGGGAGCAGATCGCTAAGGACGCAGCCGCGTTTAAATGCAGCAGGATGGCCGCCTAGCTGAAGGGTTCGTTCGATCTCGTTCGTTTGGAAAATTCAACGGAAGTAGCCGGTGCTGGTCAATCCTCCCGCCTGGAGTTCGGACGCCTGTCACTCGTGTTGGGGATTCGATGTCAAGGATGATTTTTCTGGGGCTACTGCTGGGCTCCTCCAGGCGCAAGCTCGTGGAGCTCGCTCCATCCTCATTAATGCAAGCAGTTAACTCGCTCACGCTCAATTAGCCCCGAATAAACCACTTTAATAGACTCGGCACACTTCATTAATGCCCGTCATAGGGCTGGCTGCAGACCTGGAATTGGCGCTCCACCGCGCGAGGGACTTGGGTTTCCAGGCGCGTATTGCTTTCGCTGCGCGTAGCCGGGACCCTTAAACGCCCCTCCGAGGTCCGGAGGCCCATGCCCCTCGCAGAGTGTCCGCCTGGCCTGGGGAGAGGTGTTCCCGTTCGTATTCACAGACCTAAAGCGTTCACACTGGGGGGCCGGGGTCCAGGCTACCGGCTGGTGTGAGGCCGTGTTTTTCTCTTAGCTGACCGCCTGAAACCGGATCGTGCATTCGGCCCGTTCTTGGTACTACTGTAAAGAGCCACGTTTCGAACGAATTTCGTCCTCGGGAAAGTCCTTGGCGAGAGTCTGAGGAGCCCTGGCTTCGGAATGCGGCAGAAAATAAGAAACTGGCTGCGCCGCTGAGGAAAATAAATTGAGTGTTGGGGGAAACAAGATCGGGCAGATAGCCCGGAAAGGTTGGCTCCCACGAGCGGTGGTGGCTGCAAGCGCCCCCTCCTCCCACCGAGCCCCAGGTCTTCGCTCCTGGGGGCAGGCGAGGAAAGGCCAGGTTTGTACGCCCGGCTGGTGGGTTCTCCCACCCGGGCACGGAGCGGGCTCGGGCCGGCGTGCTATCAGAGTCCCGCCACCGTCACCACCCGCTTGGCCGGGGGCAGGCCGAGCACCGAGAGGAGGCAGCGGCGGTCCCCGGTGGCGCCCGGCCGGCCCTGGGTAGCCAAAGATGAGGATCTGATTTCCAGCTCCAGGAGGGGAAGAAGAGGTGACAACAAATCAAAGAGCGCTCACCTCGCCTAAGACCCGGCCGGCCTTTGAAGTTAGAGAGTCTTTCTCCTCCTCCCTTTCTCCCACCTCCCCAACTAGCCCCTGCTTTCCTTCTAGCCCAATTCCTATTTTTGCTTCGCCTCGTCTCAGTGCTATAGGATGGTTTCTGTCCTCGGCGCGACCCTTGCCGGGAGCAGTAGAGCAGATTGGTGCGGAGGCCACCGCTCCGGGGGCAGGCCCTCGCTACCACCGCAGATTTGAGCCTTCCCTCGCCCCAAGGCTGAATTAATTGCTGCGGCCAGACTAGCTTTTCATTCGATTGTTAATTTAACTGGATTGTTAATTTCACTGGCTCAGGCCAATCTTGCCGGCTCACCGTGTTTTGCACCCTCTACCCCTAGCAGAGCCTCTTTCCTTACGGCCCCAAACAGCCAGTGACCTTCTGGCCAGCCTCGGGGAGAAAAAGGGTTCCTGGGTCAAGATTGTCCTCTCTCCTCTCGCCAGTGAGTGTGGCACTTCACTCTCAGTAAGGGCTTCGCTGCAGGAGAAGGTAGCTGAGTCTGGGCCTGAGTCTTGGTGGCCTGGGCTGAGGGTACGCTAGTCTGGGGAAGCTGCCTGCGTAGGTGTCAGTGTGTCCTGTGAAGGAGGGAGCAGGAGAATTTGTCACACGCCCCAAGGAAGGGACTTACACCAGGTTAGAAGAGATCTGAGGAAGAGAAGGGAGGGAGAGGGGGTAAAGGAAGCAGTAGGCAGCAGAGGATTGAGAGTGCGAAGGAGGAGGGGGTCCCAAGCACCCGGCTCCCACAATGACTTCTTGAGTAGCCCTCAGCTCAGAGCTCAGGAGAGACAGTACAGCACCAGAGGGTCCCAAGGCCCCCTGTATACTTGTATACTTTCGGCTTTCTCTCTCTCTCTCTCTCTCTCTCTCTCTCTCTCTCTCTCTCTCTCTCTCTCTCTCTTACCTCAACTAGACAGACCTAATTTAAGTGTCTGGGAGGGACAGAGATAAAGGCCTCTCAGTAGAGCACTGACCAGTCCATGGAGGCTGGAGACCCTAACCAAAGAGTCCAGGAGATACCAGCCTTTTGGTCACTTCAGCATGGCTTCCCTCTGGCCTTGCTCAAGCTCCCTGGCCTTGTGGTTGGAGGGTGCCTAGACCATAGCGGCTGAGGCCAACCTCGATGTTATTTCTTACCCATAGGCATAGCACCTGCCCAGGGCTCACCACACTCACGAACATCCTGAGAACACAAAGACCCTGCCCCCTTTTCTGTGGGCTAGGGAGGGCACTGAAGCCCCTTGCATGCACCTGAAGATGTTTCGCTGAGTTAATGAACATGGGTGTCAGTGTCCACATTGAAACAAAGGTGATCCCTAAGGGCTATTATAGTGAATCAGTCCACGAGCAGCTGCAGAGAGGGTGATGTCAACAGGGCTCATTAATAGTAAGGCAGAAAAGCAAATTTGTGGTCAAAGTGAGAGTTTTCTAGAGGCCAAACTGAAGGTCAGATAGCAGAACGTAATGCACAGGAATTGGGAAATATGTGGATTCGTGTGAGTTTGTCCGTGTGCTATCTGTGAGGTTCTTTGTGGGTGCCCTGTGATCCTGTGTGTATGTCTGTGCATATATGTGTGTGTATGTCTGTGCATGTGTGTGTGTGTGTGTGTGAGTGTGTGTGTGCTGTTTCCTTTGTTTTGTAGCGGACCACTAGTCATCCCACGTTATCTTTGCACCTTGTTGTCAACTCAGCTTCAGAATGCGTGGATCTGTCAGGGTGCATTTCTGAGTTTCTCTGCACATGAATATGTAAGTAGGCTTCAGAGTTCCTGTTATCTTTGCAGGAGAGTGTAATTCTGTGTTGACTTCAGCTTGCGTGGATCAGAGTTTCCCGTGCTTCTGCCTTTCTGCATCGTCTACACCGTAGTCCTTCATTTAAGTTGGTTGCATTGCACTGGATTTAGTTTCCTGCTGGTTTCTGTATCGAGTTGTGTGTCTCTGCCAGAGGCCATTTGAAGGGAGCCCTGGGATAAGAGAGGGCTTTTCTTTGAGGTCAGTGGGTTCCACTGGTGGTGTCTTAGACTCCCAGCGCCTGCCCTGGGGCAGAGAGGGTGTGGCTGGGCTGGAATTCAGAAAGACGGTCTACCCTGAACTTCTCTTTTCCTCTCCCCACTCCCTTCATTTCTTCTCAGATCGAGATTGAGAACCCACCACAACTACCACAATGGGCAGCAAAACCTTGCCAGCACCTGTGCCCATCCATCCATCCCTGCAGCTCACCAACTACTCCTTCCTTCAGGCAGTGAACGGCCTGCCCACGGTGCCCTCGGACCACCTGCCCAACCTGTACGGTTTCAGTGCGCTTCACGCTGTGCACCTGCACCAGTGGACGCTGGGCTACCCGGCCATGCACTTGCCGCGATCCTCTTTCTCCAAAGTGCCGGGAGCCGTGTCCAACCTGATGGATGCGCGCTTCCAGCTGCCTGCCTTCCCCTGGTTCCCTCACGTCATCCAGCCCAAGCCCGAGATCACCGCTGGAGGCAGCGGCCCCGGGGCGCTCAAGACCAAGCCGCGCTTTGATTTTGCCAATCTGGCCTTGGCCGCCACGCAAGAAGATCCGTCTAAGCTTGGCCGAGGAGAGGGTCCCGGCTCGCCCGCCGGTGGGCTAGGCGCCCTTCTGGATGTGACCAAGCTGTCCCCAGAAAAGAAGCCCACGAGAGGACGCCTACCTTCCAAGACCAAGAAGGAGTTTGTCTGCAAGTTCTGTGGCCGCCACTTCACCAAGTCCTACAACCTACTTATCCATGAGCGGACGCACACCGATGAGCGGCCCTACACCTGTGACATCTGCCACAAAGCCTTCCGGAGGCAAGACCACCTACGGGACCACAGGTGTGGCACTGCAGGCGGCCCTAGAGAGAGCTGCCTGTTTGCCTCTGTCCTCACCACCCTTCTCCCTGACGAGGAGGTTCATGAGACCCCTTACCAGCTCCAAGCCTCCCGAGCTTTTGGAAATTCCTTAAAATCGAGAAGGGAACTATCAAGGTTCGGAGATCAGCTCTAGGAGCCTTGGTGGAGAGAACAGGGGATGAATAAGACCTAAGACTAAGGTTTTTATGAGCTCCAGACAAACACGTATAGTTTCCTCACCCCTTCCTCCATCGCAGCACTGTCCAATAGAAGTTTCTGCGTTAATGGAGTGACACATGACACATGTGACAATTCAGCACTTGAAATGTGAAACGAGTGTGACTGATTAACTTTTTAGTTTTATTTAATTTTAATTTTAATAACCACACGTGGCTAGTGGGTCCCATCTTGGACAGTGCGGCTCCAGCAAATTGTCCTACCTCAGGTTCCCTCACTGACCTTTAGTGTTGACCCAAGCCTTGTAACAAGGCCGTGCTGGGCCCTTCCGCAGGAAGACAGGAGATTGGAGCAGAGATTTATGGATCAGAGATTGTCCAAGCCTTGCCTCTACCTCCCTACTCCATCCACAAACTCAGCATTTTGTCCATTCCACACTAAGTACCCCACAACCCCCTTTCTTTTGAAGGCAAGCACTTCATAGGAGTGGGAGGGGGGTCTTGGGCAACTCTTAATAATATTGCATCATTTTGCAAGGGTTAATTCTCTGCCTTTTTTGCCCTCAGATATATTCACTCCAAAGAAAAGCCTTTCAAGTGTCAAGAGTGCGGGAAAGGATTCTGCCAGTCCAGGACTCTCGCTGTCCACAAGACGCTACACTCACAGGTGAAGGAGCTCAAAACCTCCAAGATCAAATGCTAAATGGAGCCTCAGGGTCATCAGGACCCTGGGTCGCGCGCCCCCTCCTCCAGAGGGATCAGAAGCCGGAAGGCGACTCTAGCGAGCAGCGGGAGGGGCTCTCGGACTTCTCCCCCATCCCAAACAATGTCCCCTGGGTCCCGGACGCACGCGGAACTCCAGAGCCCCACCCGGGGCCGTGACCCCGGCCGCTCGGGCGGTTCCCCCAGGACGCGGCTAAACTCTTGGCCAAAAGGCTGTACTCACGTGGCGGAAGGGAAACTGCATTTTTTTAAAAAGAGCGAAAGCTCCGCGGAGCCGCAGCGGCGCCTCTCCCAGAAGTATTACTTTTTCTATTGTTATTTTATACGTTTTCTTTATTATTTTTTTTTTCTTTGACCATATAAGCTTGTAACTCTGACTGCGGAGAGAGAGGGAGAGGAAAAGAAGTTCTGCGCGCTCTCGCAGCTTCCAGCCCCTCCTCCCGCCCCACCTCTACTCTCGGGAGCCTGCAAAAGTGTAATCCTTGTATCTGCTTCAGCCGCCCCGCCCGGGACCGTCTGCGGGGCCCGGCAGCGCCCGCTGGCAGCTCCTGCGTCGCAGCCGGCTGTGGGGTCCCCGACTCGGCCGGCAGGGCAGGGGCCGCGGGCCCTGGGGCTGGAGGGGCGCGGCCTCCGGCTCCCCTGCTCCGTCGCCGGTCACCGTGAGCGAGCAGCCGACTAGGGGCAGGGCGTTGTATTGAGATTGGCACTTTATGCTGACCATCGGTAACGGACATTTATCACTGGAGTTTTTTAAGAATATGAAATAAACGGTTATTTTACAGGCATTTCAGGATGGGTAATTTCCCTTCCCAAAGCAGGAAACCGGGCGACTCCTTTGAGAGAAGCAGGTTTCTCTGCGGACTCCAGCCTGTCCCACGGCACGAACTTCTGCCTTATTGGGGGACAGGTTTGGGATGGGCGAAGAAACCTACTCTCTCCCGGCATTGGTCAGCCTCGGACTCAACCCTATTTCTTTTCTTTTCTCCTCCTTTTTGGTCTTAGGGTCTCCCCACTCCTCGCCTCCAAGTTCACCAAGGAGTGGAGCTTTCAGTCTGTATATTGGCCGTGAGAAACCCAACATCTCTGGGTGCCAGTGTCGCTTAAGGTCTACTAAGGGAACAGAATGTCACCCACCTTTCCAACTAAAGCCACGCCCCCATGATCTCGACTCTCGAGTCGCAGTACCCCACTACAAATACGTAATCATCGCAGCCTGTCCAAAGCCCCGAACCTACATCCCTCCCTCCCTTAGGGTTCCCCAGCCAAGATTCTCCAGCGGGGGGCTTGTCCACTGCTGGGAGCACTGCTCCACGCTTGCGAAGATTCCCTACAGTTTTCAAGCGTTGTCAGGAATGGCGGGGGCGGGCGCCCTGGGAGGCCCGGGAAGTTTAGGAGAAATCTGAGTCCGCCCTCCACAAGTTGAACCTTCCCCGGGGCGTCTAGTTTTCCCACAATTAGAGACCAGGCCGTCTGGGGGCTCTCCCCTGCTGGGGAGAGGCTGGGCTCCCCCTGCTGCAGCGTTCTGACCGCGGCCCTGCGCAGGCGGGGGCACCCACGGCCTTTCCCAGGCCGGGCGCGGCCTCCTGGGCTGCTTTGCCCAACGCTCAGCGCCCATGGACACCGCGGGGCCGAGCTTCCCAGTAACAGGAACCCCCACATCCCAGCCTCAGGCAGGGTCCGGCGGCCTGAGAAAGCAGGCTGGATCCCTCAGAGTTAAAACGCTTTGGCTTTTCGCTGCGCCACCCCCCTCCTCCTATGGGATCGCCTCCCGGCCCTGTGAGGACTAGAACTCCGCGGTTCCGAAACCCAACTTGTCCCTTTGGCCTCAGCCGGGCCAGCGCGGGTGAGGCTGGCCCTCCGCGTTCGGAGCCGCCCTGCCCCCTGCTGGACAGGCCTGGAGGACCGGCCTGGGTCTCGCGGCCCTCACCTTGTCCTGCTCAAAACCCCGGTAACTCTCTGCCGCAGCTCCTTGTCCGCCACTCATCTAGATGAAAACCTCGACTGATCCCAGGGCCCACTGCGAAGGAGGGGCAGGGCGCTGCGGGGTCTGGACCCGCCTGTAGGTCCTCGGCTAGACGAGCAATAATATCCCAATCCCTCTTCCACACCCCAGGAGAGAATGGAGCCTTGGTCCCAGATAACTGTGACCTCTGAGGGCACAGAGGGAGGGTTAGCCAGTGGGTCTGGGCTTCGATGGCTTGGGCCCCGCCAGCGCAGGCGGTGGTATGACCTGTCCTTGGCCGTGGCTTGTGATAAGGCTGACAGCAGGAGCTATCTCAGTTCCTTTACTGGTCCCGTGAAGTTGGGGGAATTGGTTGTCCCAAGATGAGGAGCGTGCGTGGGGACACACACACACACACACACACACACACACACACACACACACACTCCCGCTGTAGAGAACTTTGGGCATCTCTGAGGACCTGAGAGAGAGAGCCCTATGTAGTCCCTTTGCTTTCTCTGGGGTTCCATCTTTCCCAGAGATTGACCACCACTGTTGCCCCGCCTCCCTCACTTTCCTCCACCTCCCACTCCCTCCGGACACTCGGTGCCTCTGCGGTTAGCCCGCCTCAAGGACTTAAAGGCTGTGAAATGGGGGAGGTTTGCGGCGGAGGTTTCTCCTTTCTGGCCCACTCCATTTCTGGTATCACGAATCCCCACTCCTCCACCTCTAGGCCTGCAGCCGAGAGACTTTCGCTATCAACTGTGCATCCGTGGAGGAATGGGTTCCCAGCGCAGTTTTCCAGGCTGTCGGGAGTGGGGCAGAGGGCTGCCCAGAGGCCTCCAGTCCACTCCCAATGCCTCTGCCTTTGCCCTCTCTACCGACGACTGCTGTCGTTCTGGTGAACCCAGAAGCCACTTCTTAGCGTAGCTCTCTGCGGTCTACACTCCTGACAGTGATTTCATAGATTGTCCAGAAGCAGTAATGCAAGCGGAAGGGGCAGGCGGGGCTGCGGGCCACCAGACCCCACACAGGCTATAATTCCCGGGAGACGTATTTGGGGGTATTTTCCCGCTCCTATGGTCGCACGAAAAGGGCAAAGGGAGAGGCAGAAAAGCTGGGTGGATTTTCTTGCCTGCCCACTCTTTAGGGGCCACCCTTACCCCCACTACATTCCTAGAAAGTTCTATTCCCCCTTCTGTCTCGCTGTGGGTTTTCAGGAGCGAAGGGGGCTGGTGGCGCTGGGGCCCTTCCCAAAGAGGCTAGGCCTGCGGTTCGTGTGCGAACCTGGGGGTCGAGGAGCTACTGGCGGGGCTTCTCAGCTGGAAGTGTAGAAGGCTCGAGAAACTCCCGCTGTAGGCTAGAGCTTCCTGGTTGCGTGCTCTCGGAAGACATTAGGAGCGCCCTGGGGAAAGAACAGCCGCAGGGGCTTCGCCTTAGGAGGAAGAGGTTCAGGTTCCACCTCCTTCGGAATGTCGCTAGGGGTTTGGGGCACGTAGGGACGTTTTCCTGCGGACCTCCTCGCCGTGGGATTCGGGGCTCGAAAAGGGGAGGAGGAGAGAGAAACGCAGCGGCGTGGTCTAGGGCTCCTGGACATCTCAGCTTTAAGAACTCGGGACCTGTGATATCATAACCCCCCTCCTCTCTCGGCGGAATCTTGGTGGCCCGGGAGTCGAGAGTCCGCTCAAAGGCGTCGCTCCCACCTCCCAGAGCGCTATGGCGCTGTGACGTCACGACCTCCTCCCACGGACACAGTAACATTACACAGGCCGCTGGCAAAAGATTGGCTATGTCAACAGCATTTTCTCATTTACGGAGTCCTATCACGTCATAGAAGGGCCCCACCCGGAGAAGTGACAGCCCAGCTCCCCCATTTCCCGGCCCCGCCCCGCGATGCCCGCCCAGAGAGGAGCCAAAACTCTGTCGCGTCGCCGTCCACAGGATCTGCAGACCTGAAGCATTGACAGTAGCCCTGAGTAACGGAGGGTGCTCCGCAGCGTCGCCCTCCGGAATCTGGTGGCTTAGACTGCACTGCCTGCCCGCAGGCTTTGAGGGCACCAGCTGCCGCGCACCTGGCCCCGCCCACCTGGCCCCGCCCACCTGGCCGCGCCCCACCCCCGGCCTCCCCGCCCGCCGCGCAGGCTCCCCGCGCAGGCGCAGAAGGAACTCACCGCCCAGGGCAGCGGCAGCTGTAGCGCCGATTTCCGCGGCTGTCTCCGGGACTTGCTGCCGATGTTTGAGTGCCACTTTCAGGGATCACAAGCTCAGGATAACACCCGCCCGGTGGGCGCATTCAGCCATCGACAAATGCGAGCGCTAAAGATGCGGACGAGGAACAGGGCAGCTCCGGGTTAATGAGGGCTGGAGACTGGAGCGTCTCAAATCCAGCGCAGCCGTGGGCCGGCAGAGGTCCCGCGCGTTCCGGCCGGCGGGGATGCGCTGCCGGGCCCTGCCTTGGGTTGGAAAGTTCAGTGCTCCCCCAGCCTTTTCGAGCAGGGTCTCTGAGGCAGGGGTCTCGGCCCCTAGCCGGGCGGACTTCTTAGGGGCACTGGCTTGGTCACCCACGCCACGCATTCAGCACAGTTTTCTGGGCCGCCGCTAGAGCCAAACTGGTGGTGTGCCCAGTTTGCTTATGTTTCAGAAGAAAAATTCACTACGGATATGAGATATTAGGTAAGGGTCAAACCTCAGGTCAACGACAGAGGAAGACGTAGAAGTTGTGTTTCCTTTGAGGCGAGGGGCCAGAAGACCCAGTCTTAGCTGTTCCTGCCATTTAAGCTTTGGGCAAGACCCTGCACTTCTCTGAGCCTCAGTTTTCTTCCTGTAATGGGGATAGTACTCTTCCCACCCACTTATTCGGTTAATGTAGAGGCCAGAGTCATACTTCCTCAATCATATTCACTGCTTGAACCACAAACTGGGCCCTATTATGTTGCAGAATAACTATGGCATTTCTGTAGTGCCATGTAAGAGTGTTATTAGATATGCTTACTCAGCATCCTGACGTCGCCTGTCTCCCACGCTGCTTTATTCCCAGGAGTATCTCTCCCCATCTTCCCTTTAACATAACCCAAGGATTCTGCAATGGGATGGGAGAAGGATATCACCTGGACTGATGTTCTACGGGAGACCTCCAGGAAAACTTGAAAGTAGTTTTTTTGTTTTTTTTTTTTTAAGAAGTATTTGGACCAATGGATTAATCAGTTCACAGTTATCTTTATGTTTGGTTTAGAGGGGAGGTCAGGTGAAGAAATGGAATTGCCCGTACTTATCACTCCCTTGTAGCATATGCCTGCGGAGGAAAAAAAACAAACAAACCTGGTGCAGGTGTGGGGCAGGTGTGGGGCAGGAGCGGGGCCTACGTTTGTGGCAAATGTGACTGCATAGGTAGTAGGGGTCTTTCTACAAACACCAGCCTGTAGAGTGAAAGACCCCTCACTATAATCTCCTTTGGATTGTGCTTTCTTTGACTTTTTCTAGGACATCCTAGCCTGGAGAAAATTTGGTCACACAATGCTATTACATGGATACATCGCAGGAATGTTCCTCTCACCTAGCCACTGAAGCCCTGGCTATCTGATGACATTCTTAGCCATTTTTCTTGGCCAGTGCTAGTTCTACTTCCAGCGATGAGAATACTGAAGGACTAATGCCGAAAAGTGGGATGGATGGATGAATGGGTTGAGAGTTTTGTTTCTCTTTTCCAAACACTGAGCTGGTTTAGCAGCTCTGCCATCTCTGGACAGATATAAAGTATGATGAATTTATTTTCAATATTTGGTTTGATTGGACTTTGCTAATGAGATAAAGAATTTTGTCATAAGGGTAAGGATGGATTGCTTTTTGTTATTTGCAGGAGTGGGTACCACTTGGAGCCTGTAGGTACATAGTATCATGGGATGAGAAGCTTTATAGGGGACATGGAAGAAAGCTGGAGGAGTTGAGGAATGGCTAGATCCTTTATCTCTCAAAGGACCAGAGAGGGAATGTGAGCTTCCAGAGAATTTGGGCCCTGCCTTATATAATGAGATTTACTTGGGAGATTGGGTTACTTTATAGTAATCTGGGTTAGAGTCAAGCATCTTTGTACAGTCAGAGTTCCGAATATCTTCAGTATCTCTGTCACAGCATACATAGCTCCTGTAGGTCTGCAGAAGGCCCAGAACCAGAGCAGGTGTGGTGCTGTAGCGATCAGGAACAGGTTGCATGGCCTTGTCGCTGGAGAGAGATGCCAACACTGTAATAATGAGCAGAGACACTCTAAGTGGATGGGGCAGCTATAAGAGTTGTTAACTGTTCCAGGCATCTTTGTACCATAAGATCCATCTTTTTTCATTGTTGTTGTTTTTTTTTTTCCTTCTCCATTGTTTTTTTTTTTTTCCTTTCTGTTTTGAGAACTTTTTTTAGTCATTATTTCAGTGTAGGTCTGGGGGGTAAAAAAAAAATCTTAATTTTCCTTCATTTGAGAGTGTCTTTATTTCTCCTTCATTCCTCAAGGATAATTTCGCCAGGTACAGAATTCTGGGTTGACAGTTATTTCTTTTCAGGACTGAAAAATGTTGTGCTACTTCCTTGGGCTTCCATGGTTTCTTATGAGAAATCTGTTGTCATTTGAATTGTTTTCCCTTTGTATATAAGGTGTCATTTCTCTTGCTGCTTTCAATATTTTCTTTGTCTTATCCTTTTTGGGGTTTCTTATTTTGGGGGGGCTCATCTTGTTTGGGGTTTGGTCAGAATTTTAAACCTATAGGTTTAAGTCTTTTTCCATTGAAAAAATTTCAGCCATTATTTCTTTCCCATATTTTAAAAAAGTTCAGCTATAATCTCTCCAAATATGTTTTTTAGCTCCACTCTTTCTCCTCTATTTCTTAGACTCCAATAATAAATATAACAACTTTTGCTATAGTCCCACAGGTGTTTGAGGTTATGTTCCTCCTCCACCCCCACCCCAGTCTGTTTCCTCTCTGTTGTTCAGTTTGGGTGATTTCTGTTCTATCTTCCAGTTCACTGGTTCTTTCCTATGTCCCCTCCATTCTGCTGTTGAGGTTTTTTTAAATTTTAACGATGATATTTTTTAAATTCTAAAATTTCCACATGACTTTTCTTCACATATTCCATTTCCTTGCTGAGATTTTCTACTTTTGTTGTTTCAAGGGTTCCTCATTGCTTGTTGAAGTATTTTTGTGATGGCTGCTTTAAAATTCTTGTTGGTATTTCCAACATCTGTGTCATCTTGATGTTGATGTCTGTTGATTGTCTTTTCTCTTTCAAGTTAAGATTTTCCCGGTTCTTGGTCTGACATATGATTTCCGGTTGTACCCTTGAAATTTTTGATGTTATGTTATGAGACTCTGGATCTTATTTAAATCTGTGCAAGCAACTCTCCTCTGACTAAATCTGCTGGTTGGGGAGGAAGGAGGTGACGCTTTCCTACTACTATGTAGGGGTGAAGGTCCAGGCTCCCCACTTGACCTCTCTGGATACCCTAGGAGAAGTGCTACATTACTACTTGGTGGGGGTGGGATTTCAGGCTCCTGACTAAATCTCCATCAAGAACTCCCAGGCCTGGGAGAGGGAGAGGTCCTTTTTTGTTGCTCCCACATAGCTTCTACTGGTGGGTATGTGGTATGCCTTGTTACCCCTGGGTGATGGTACAATTTGGCTCCCTACTCAGTCTTCTTAGATACATCTGGGTAGGGCAGATAAGAGTGCCTTTTTAACGGCAAAGACAGTCCAGGCTTCCCACTTAGTCTTTGCTTACTGGTAATCCATGGCTTTTCAAATCTCTCCCTTGCCAAGTAAGTGAATCAATATTGGTCCTACAGAAGTATACACTAAGTAACAGATTTCTTCACAAATTCTCACTTTCTGGGATCACTTCTTGTATCATTCTAAGGTAATCCTGTGTTGTCACTCTAATGCATTGTGAGATTTTAAATTTCATAATGCAAAATTATCACTTTATAAAATTATCACTCTTGAGTGGTATTTTATTATAAAGTTATAAAACTTTTACCTACTCTCTAAAGATGGTATGTAGGGTCCCTGTGAATAAAAAAGAGCAATTTATATTTTTGGGCTAGCTGTAACATCTTGCATTTTGACTGAGTCCTTTATTATTTTGTTTATGAATAGAAAATATCTAATGTATTTGGTGGCTGGGAACATGGTTTTCTTTTTCATCTGGCTCCCTTGTCTGGTTTTCAGATTATAATTTTTAATATAAATTTGGCCATAGAACTTTAAGCCTCATTAAATTTTGGCAATGGAATTTCAAGAATCTATCAAAAATTTTCTAAAATATTAGGCTAGTTTCCTTCATTGTCAAAGTATTTCCTAAAGGGATAGGATTTTTTTTTCTTCTAAAATTGTGCCTTATAGGTTTCCTAGAGTTGCCTTGGTCAGGGAGAGAAATAATTATTAAAGCAAAAACTTCTCTTCATTTAATGTTATTTATTGATTCTGATCTATGACTTGTGCTGGAGTATAGGCTAAATATAGATATCATACAATTTGAGAGAAACAGTTCTTGCCTTTTCCAGTTATACGTTGTTACAACATAATGTTTACTTCAGTAAGTCTGCCTAGACTTATAACTCGGATAAAAGGAACTAGGAAGCAGGAGACATTTGTCTCAGTCCAAGGTTTATTGCTGAACTTTGCCGGGTCATCTTAGTCAAGTCCCCTAGTATCTCAGGGCCTCAATTTCTTTACCTGCCAATTAGACTAAAAATGCTTATCTCTTCTATCTTCCATAGCTTTTTAAATTAAAAATTTTAATTTGTGCTGTAAACATAGCATAGTTTTAGGTAAAATTGCTAAAGACTATCCACTTCTTTAAATTTAGTCTTAAAAAGGGATCTGCAAAGTTTCCCAGCTTTTCATCTGCTTTTGGCCTCAGAAATGCCTTAGAATAAAGAGAATAAAAAACTGCTTGGGATAGCCGTAAAAAAGTTTTCAGACTTCATTTACAGGGTTGGCTATCTCCATTTTTGCTATGAGTGAGAACCAAATTTATGTTTCTCTCCGGGATGTTCTGATTCTTTAGTTGTCAAGTGGCTAGTTATGTCACCCACGTGGATTTAGGCAGAAGCCTTACACATGGTCTA
>CM053515.1:98107519-98159003 GCA_028627145.1 Eidolon dupreanum
TGGGGCAGCAACCCCCCAGGCCGCTAGCAGCTCTGTCTTTAAGTGAATGGCCTGTGAAATGTTAGAGAAGACCTGCAGCCCTCCTCCCTGGGTGGATATCACCTTCTTCCTTTGGATTTTATAAAGAACCTGATCCTCTTTGCCTGAATGCGGCCAAATAAATGGGAGTCTCAGAGGAGGTTGATGGCTCAGCCATAGAAGTCCCACAGCGACGTCTGGTTTTGATGTATTGCTGATGGATATGATCATGCTTACAGAACTAGATCACTTTTGCCAGTTTGAGAGAAAGGTCATGTTTTTAATTTAACTTAATTTCCTACACCAAAGAGAATTTTCAATAGGATATTCGACTTTTGCACCTTTAATGAGGCCAGATGCTCTGGGGCTTGCGGCAATGAAGAGAAAACAGATTTTCTAGTTTACACTTCCACTTGGTGCATTTTCTAAATTGAGCATGTGTAGTTCCTTTAAGGATGTCATTCCCCACTGGCATTTCTTTCTTTCTCGTTTTCCTCTCTCTCCCTCTCTCTCTCTGTCTTTGTTTCCTCCCTCCCTCCCTTCTTTCCTCTCTCCCTCCTGCTCCTTCTCCTCCGCCTCAGGGTTCTCTTTGAGCACATGACACATGGGCTAAACACTGTGCCTACAGCTTTACAAACATGTATTTAATTTTACAGATGAGGAAACTGAGACTCAGCAAAGTTAAGTAAGGAGGATAGTATGAATTGTGTAATGGAACTATAGGCTGAATAACAGGGTTATTGTGAGCTCGGCTACTGAAACTAGATCGTCTAGGTTCAAGTCCAGATCTGGCCATTTGTTTGTGATGACCTGGGAAAATTATTTAACCTTATTACCACTAGGCTATGTTGATTGTCTTAAAATGACAATTTTTAAAAAATGGCGATACTTATACATATAAAATGACATATGCATTGTTAATAGACTAAGGAAACAAGTGCCTGAATGCCTTTCAATCAGATTAAAAAGTAGAACATTGGCTATATGTTTGGTGTCGTCCATGTGTTCCTCTCCTGTGGTAATCTCCATCCTTACTGAACCCCAGAGCTACCCCATTAACTTAGATTTTGGTTTCGTATTATTATTATTATTTTTGTTTTTCTATACATGTACTGCACACACACACACACACACACACACACACACACCATTCCTAAACAATATATTGATGAGCGTTGCTTGTTTTTGTACTTTGTTAAAGTGAGAAATCCAGTAACATATTTTTCTTTGACTTGTTATTTTTAACTTTTAAGTATATCAGCCATGTAGTTATATAGTTCATTTATTTCAGTGCTAAATGGAATGCCATTATGTGACTTTTTCTCAATTGATTTAGTCTTTTCTCAGTAGACATTTGGGTTGTTGTAGCTTTTTGAAACCATTATGCACATTAGTAGACTTTTTCCAGGGGCATATCTGTCGAAGTTTCTCTAGGATATATATATCTAAGAATGGGATGGTCATAGTTATATATATTCAAATTTATGCCCAACTGCTTTCTAAATTAGTTGTAACCCATTTACTCTCTGACTGATAGTTTCCATTTTTCTACTTCTTTGCCAGCATTTGATATTGTCAGATTTTAAATCCTTTGCCAATGTGATGAGTGCAAAATATATCTTGTTTTTAACTAGCAACTCGTTTTCAATGAAATTGAACTACTTTATGTATGTTCATAGTATTTTCATTTTCTTTTAGATAAAGTGCCTCTTTAGGTTTGTTTTTTGCCCATTTCTCCTCTTAGTCTCATATTCCTCATTTATTAAATGGGGGACTGTTCTGGAAGCTCTGTAATGGCCTTATAGCTCTATGCTCTGTGATTCAAAGACTGATATTTTGATGCAGCTAACTCTTTTGCCTTCACATGTTGTATTCCTCCCCTAGAAATATGCTTGTATGCCTTAGATACTGATGTCAGCTCATTGCCCTGTCTTCTAGGTCAAGGATGGTATAGAAAAAGTCTCTCATAGAATAGCTCGAGAGAATTTTCGGACTTTAATCGATGATTTAAAAATCCCTGTTGACAAATATCTCTTTTTTCTTGTTTATATTTAGTCAAATATTTATTTATAAGTTGAGCACATATTTATGACTAGCTAGAATCCAGATTTTTCAGTCAAAGACATAATGGGGCACCTCTTTATTCTGTTTTTCTGCTGTCGCTCACTGGTGGTAGAGTCAGAATAAAATTTTAAAGCCTAGGAGATAAATTTTTCTTGTTTCTACAAAGTAAGACACATGATCATAGTTTATTTTTAGGATAATTTATTACATGCCTCTTTATTGCTCTGTTTCTAACTCATGTTTTCCTTCAGATCAGTGATTTCAAAATCAACAACAAATCAAAACACAACAAAATTTCTCCAAACCAATGAACCAACTAATCAACAAAAACCTAAACCTAAACCAGCACAAAAGAACCCAAACAAGCATTATCATATCTGAAAGTACCCTTTAGTTTAGATCAGGAATTACACAGGAGCAGCTAAAATTTCTTGCACGATTGCCAATGTCTGCTCCTACCTCACGTTCTTTTTTATCAGGTCAGGGATCCTTGAACCAAAGCAGAAGAATAGGATATCAGCAAAGGTGGTACAATAGTAGGCTCCCCACTCATATGCCCCCGCAGCAACAGTAATTTGGCAGCCATCAATGGACAGGAATGCTTTGTGAGATCTAGTTTTTGGAATCCAGGTAGGAGGTCGTAAAACCCCAGTGGAGCCCAAGACTGAGGAGAGCCATTTAGAGAGGGCAATTGCACACTCATGTGGCAGGCTCATCAGCTGTGGTCCTGGTAGACTTGACTACAGCCTCAGTTGTCCTTGGTCCTGCCAAGGCCATCTGCAAGCACCATCTGCCAAGGGACCTGGGAGGATCTACACCCTCCCATGCCTTTGGGTAAGAGGCCAACTGACCTCAGTCCTGAATGTGGACCATGAAGCAGCCCGTGATGGGCTCCAGCCTCCCTTAGCCACAGTCTGGGCTCAGTCTTGCCTACTCAGGGACCCAGCAGGAGACATGCTCCTCTGTATTCCTAGAGGCAGGCCTGCTGAACTTGGTTCAAGGTCAAGGATTGTGGATCCTGAAGCACCTCTGTGACTTGGTTCAAGCCAAAACCAGCCCACCTAGCGACCTTCGCAGAGAAGCAGTAGGAGCCTACCCAGGGACATGGTGGGAACCATACCTTTCCACATACCTGGAACAAGCCCACTGTCATTGGACCCAACTGCAGACTCTGAAATGGGCTCTTGTCATAGCACTAGCACTTCTGACCGAGGTCCTGGAGGCAGTCCCATTTTCCTAGGAACTGGGAAGGATCCACACTCGCCTCAGTTCCTGGCCTGCCAACTACGGACCCTACCGTGGACCCGGTAGCTGCAGTGTAACCTGGCTTCAACCCTGCTCAAGTACAGTACCAGAGACAATCCCAAAACCAGTCTGTAAGGCCTCAAAGAGGTGATTGCTTCTTCACATGCACAGATGAAGACACCAATGCAATGTTACATGGGTCATGAATAATCAGGTAAACACAGTATAATCAAAGGAAAGGAATAAAAGTCCAGTAACCAACCCCAAAGAAATGGAAATCTGCAAATCGCCTGACAAAGAATTAAAAATAATCATCTCAAAAAGCTTAAAAAGATGCAAGAGAACACAGACAAATGAGAGATTTGGTAAAGAAACAGAAACCATGAAAAGAACCAAAGAGAAATTCTGAAGCTGAAGAACACAGTGACTGAACTGAAAAAACTGAATTGAGAACTTCAACAACAGATTTGATCATGTAGGAGAAGACAAGTCATTTTAAATTAGCATGTCGACTGTAGTTAATAATACTCTATTGTACATTTGAAATTTGATAAAAGTAGATCTTATGTGTTCTCACCACAAACAAAACATGAGAACTATGTCAGGTGATATGTTAACTAGCTTATTTGTGGTAATCATTTCACAATGTATACATATATTAAACATCACATTATATACCTTAAATATGTATAATTTTTATTTGTCAATTATATCTCAATAAAGCTGGAAAAATGTTACTCAGTGGGAAGTCAGAAGGTTCAAAGTTTGGCCACTGATTAAGTATCCAGCAATGTTCTCACGTTATCAGAGGCTCAACTCAGCATAAAATTGCCAAGTGTCTATGCTGAGGACTTTTGCATCATAGGCAGTGATTGGGGAGGTGGTGTGGTTGGTTGTAGAAGTCTCTTGAAGGCACGTTGTCTCCGTGGAGTTTCCATTCTGCATCAAAGAGGTCAGTGGTGTGGAGTGTCTTTCCTCTGCCTCCTGTAGGCCTTGGAACAGAGCTCAGCATCAGGTCAGAAAATCAGGCCCAATCTTCAGAATACTGGATTATTGAACTGTCTCTCCAAGAAGCCATAGGGATATACTGAAAGTGGCAGTATATTGGCTTTCATAGGAAGGTTATAAGAGCTGGTTAAAATGCCTGTGGAACTGGTAGCCTCTATTTTTTCTCCACCGGGCTGACCAGGAAGGAGCTGGGATGGGCAGGGAGTATGTGTGGGCCAGTCGACAGTGAACTAGAATGTTTGAAGAGCACACACAGGTTTCTTTAACTTCATGGTTTAAAATCCCTGGGAATTTTGTTGAAATTTTTCAAAGCTGGAAATAGAAGTGTTTGGAGACCCAAACTTCTAACTTAGAGCAGCTGGCTTACCTGTCCAATATGCATTTTGATTTCAGGTAAAATACCATTTTAAGAAAAGTATGTTAGTCTGGGTTCTCCAGAGAAACAGAGCCAATAGGAGACATATAATATATAATACATGTGTTTATATTTACATATACATAAATTTATATATAAATAGGTTTATTATAAAGAATTGGCTCAAGTGATTATGGAGGCTGAGAAGTCTCCAGATCTGTAGTTAGCAAGCTGGAGATTCAGGAGAGACGATGGTTTTAGTTCTAATCTGAATATTAGTCTGAAAGCAGCAGAAGACACTGATGTCCCAGCTCAAAGACAGGCAGAGGGAATTTTACTGTCTTTTTGTTCTCTTCAGGCCTTTAGTGGGTCGAAAGAGCGCCACCCATATTGGGGAGGGCAATTTGCTTTATTCAGTCTACAGACGTAAATGTTAATGGCATCCAGAAACACCCTCACAGATACACTTAGAGTAATGTTTAAAGAAATAACTGGCCACCCTGTGCCTAGTCAAGTTGACCATATAAAATTTACCGTCATACCACTAGACTTATTGGGGTAATCACATTGTAAGGTAGATAAATGTTAAATCACTGTGTTGTATACCTGACATTAATATACTATTGTACGTCAACTATACTTAAATAAAAATAAATAAAAAAAATAAAATTAACCATCACAAAAGATTTTCAACATTTAAAAGCAAGAAAAAGTTAAAATCCTTTGTTCATAGCATAGTAAGGTTGTAGTGACGGTTGTAGGGGTGTCGTGCAAATTGAGACAGAGGCTTCGTTAGCCAAATTTCTCAGTCGTGCACAGCCAGAGTTTATTTTCCAATTGTTTAGAGGTCTTTGGATGACATCATATATTAACAGTGTCTCAGTGTGTTAAGAAAGTATCCTCAGGCATAATCTGATTTTCCAAGACTTCATTAATTTCTTCCTTTGCTCCCCTTCTGGTAAATCCTAACCCACTGCCACCGCTATATGCCATGACCCTTTGCTATACTGCACGGGCCAGTCTGTCCTCCTTGCCTGTCTCTCTTGGTCCCTTGGAGAAATCAAGTTGGCTCGTTTTGGGTAATTTATTTGCCTAGGACTGGTTTTTGTTTTTGTCTGTATTCCGGATCATTGTTTCTCAAGGTCTGGTGAGAGTCACCCAAAGAGCTTCTTAATACACAGATTCCTGGACCTTATTCCCAGGTAGTAGGTCCAGGTTGGGGGTCAGAGAATTGCATTTCTAACAAGTTGCCAGATGATGCTATTGTTGCTTGTTTGGGGCCCTTTAATTAGAGTAGTACCGTTCTAGATGGCACTTTCATATTCACATTTGGTGTGATACATGATAGCTTTTTCATTGTTGCCTGCGGTTTTAAAATAAATAATATTTTATATTATCTGAATTATTTTTAACTGTTTGTTATCTCCCACTAAGTTACTGGCTCTTTGAGGAGCAACTCTTACTTAGATTTTGATTAAAGTCAGTTTACACCATGCTCAGGATGTAGATGCTGAGTAAATAAGAAAGGAAGGAAAAAAAATGATCAGTTGATGGAAGTCCACAGCGCTCAGGGCTCCAGGCTCACCCCTCACACCCTCATGCCACATTTCATCTAAACTCTGGAAATTGTGATCTCTCTCGCTTCCTGCAGCAAGTCACCAGAAGCCTCGAGACCACCCTGCCTCAGGCCGAGAAGTGAGAAATTCTGAAAGCAATCGAACACTGTAAATTTTCACAGCAGTTCAACGAAAAGCTGTTGGGCACAGATGTTTCTGTAATTGTGATATGCTGGGAACATTCTCTGCGCTCCAAGCACGCAGGGCCTCAGCCGCATTCTTCCACCTGGGTGCCTCGGTGGGCAAGTCTCACTGTATTGAGGCTGTAATGGGAACCAGGTGGCAGCATGTGTCTATTTTAAAAGAGTTGAGCAAAATTCATGTCCCAGTCCCAGTCCCAGCCATTCCTTCCCTCCTGACCCAGCTCATTCCTTGGGGAGCCGGCTTTGCTGATGGTGGACCCCCCTGCTCATTCTCGGCCCCTTGCACAGGGCAGGAATGGGATCTCCTGTCTGCTGTTGGGTGGAGCCATGGAGGCCTTCCGGCTGCTCTTTGATAGGCTGTAAGAAAAGAACCAGGAAAGGCCTTCAATGGTGTGAAAGGACATGCTCGTTCCAAATGACCTCTGTGTGATCAGGATTACTACTGTCATTTTAAAACGACAGAGGTATTTTGAAACTTGTGACATATTTCTTCCAAGCTGAATTTGCTTTCAGCATATGCCGTCCCTCCCTGCCTTTAACTAGACACAGTTCTCATTTGCTTCGGGGCCCTTCCTGCTTGTGGAAGCACAAGGAAGGCTATGAATAGTGCAGGGGGAAACATCTGCCACTGCTTGAAATGTACACAGCAAAAGTGACAGAAGTTCAGTGAACTGGGAACATTTTCCACAAGTGTTTCCAGTTGGGATAACTCTAACCTCTGCAGACCGTAGCCAGAGGAGCAAGAGGTCAGAGGATGAAGGATGTAGCCTTGTGGACCTGGGAAGAGGAAACGGTGTGGCATCAGACATATCTTGGGAGGACCACAGGCTATAGTCGGTGTCCCGCCCTGATGACTCAGGCTGAGTGACGGTCCTTGTGCTTACAACTGTCAGCGTTACTGTGTAACAAGTGTCCTTCCACTTCTTTTCACAATTTCTGAACACAAGCTGCTGAAAGACCCGTTTTTACAAACTCTGGTATAACCTTTATGCCTTAATTTTATCACCAATGTGCATCATGATCTATAAAATTATTAAAGGAAACAAGTTTACCCTAAATAGTATTTACTTATCTTCTAAGAGTTAGGAAAAGTGTCTACTCTCAGCTTTAGCTTCTATTTAGAATATGTACCACATTAAAATATAGTTATATATTTCTTCTTGGTTCCCATTATTCCCCATATAGTTATTTTTAAGTGACTTATGCATCTTTTTGAATCTATAATCTCTATATGGCAAAAAGAGAAAAAGGTTACAAGAATATTTGCTGTAACTCAGTGAGGTAATTGGTAAGATAAAAGAAGCTTGTATAAAAATGAAATAAAGCAAGATAAAACCAGACAAGCTATTAGAAATAATAAGAAAGTTCAATAAGTTTTTTGGATCCCAGTTTAGCTTAAATATATTGAATATTATTTTTCATCATAAGAAATCTGTCAACTAAAAATAAAATAAGGTAATCTTTATAATATCAATAACAACTATAAAGTATCTAAGAATTAGCTTAATCAAGAGTACACAAGATTTCTACAGAAAAGTGTTAAGTTTTATTAGAGAACAACCTACTTCAGGGACATCGTGAATAGGCAGGATTCTTTGGAACAGACAAATGCTGGGAAAAACAGAAGGCAGCAGGAAAAGTGGAGACCAAATAAGGATGGACTGACTCCATAAAAGAAGCCGTAGGTGGGAGTCCACAGGAGCTGAGCAGGGCTGTTGAGGACAGGACATTGTGGTTATTCCCAGGGTCGCCGGGAGTCAGGATCAACTCAATAGCACGTAACACACACATAGCAGATGACTTATTTAAACGGAGAGACAGTGCTTGTTCTTGTATGGAATGAGTCAATACTATGAAGCTGTTTTCTTCCCAAATTAATTTCTAAATTCAATACCATTTCATTTAAAATTCCAGTGGGATATCTTGAAGGACTTGATAAACATATTCTAAAAATTATATAGAGACATTAAGGTTCATTTGAAAGTAAGTGAACATTAAAAAATAGAAAAAAAGAGGGATTTTTTTTTTGCCAGATAGTGATATGTTAAAGAATAGAATTCATGTAAAAAACAAATAATCCGATTGCAAGGAATAGAGAACCCAGAGACAGACATGTACCTATATATCTATATCTAAAACAGGTATATGTATGTCATCTATGTATTATGTGCATATCAATCATTTATATGTGTGTACATTATATATGTATATCTATGTGTATATTTATATCTACATCCAGAGACTTATTCAAGAAAACTGGCACAACAAATCAGTGAAGGGGTTAGGGGGAAATAGTAGTTTAATAGGTGGATTTGGGAACACTGTCTCACAATATAAAGAAAAATAAACGTAATCACATACAAAAGTGGATTTCAGATGGATTAAAGACTTAGATGTGGGAGGAAATACTATAATGTACATTCAAGAAAGTATAGGAGAATACTTTAAAGGCCTTGGAGGAAGAAAGAAATTCTTAAAACCATTAAAACACAATGCATGAGGGAGAAACATTGATTCTGCCAAATTTAAGGACATTACGAATGGAGTTAATAACAGTTTAACAACTGGGATAATATTATTGCCATGTCTAATATGGATAAGATATTACTATTTAGGACATAAATAGAACTCTTAAAAATCAACATTACTAGTAGCTATTAGGGAAATGCAAATCAAAACCACAATGAGATACCATCTCACACCTGTTAGAATACTTATAATCAACAGGACAAGCAATAACAAATGTTGAAGAGGATGCGGAGAAAAAGGAACCTTCATACACTGTTGGTGGGACTGCAAATTGGTACAGCTACTATGGAAAACAGTATGGAGTTTCCTCAAAAAACTAAGAATTGATCTACCATATGATCTAGCAATCCTTCTACTGGGTATTTACCCCAAAGACTTGAAAACTCATATCTATAAAGATATTTGCACACCAATGTTCATAGCAGCATTATTCATAGTAGCCAGGACATGGAAGCAACCAAAGTGCCCTATGATAGATGATTGGCTAAAGAAGCTGTGGTACATATACACAATGGAATATTACTCAACCATAAGAAGAGATGAAATACTGTCATTTGCAACAACATGGATAGAACTCGAGATAATCATGCTAAGTAAATAAGCCAGACAGAAAAAGTTGAAAATCACATGATATCACTTATATGTGAGATATAAACCTAAAAGCAACAAAGAGCAGGAAAAACAAACAGAGACTCATGGACATGGACTATAGTAGACTAATGGTTGCTTGTGGGGTGGGGGAGGAGCGGGGAGGTAGATGGGGTAAAGGGGATGAAATATGGGGGTTGGGGGAGGGTGAAGTGGGTAAAGGGGATCAAATATATGGTAGCTGAAGGAAACTGGACTTTGGGTGGTGAACACACAATAGAATATACAGATGTCAAATGATAATGTACACCGGAAAATTATATGATTGTATTAACCAATGTTACCCCAATAAACTCAATAAAAAAATCAATATGGAAAAAAGAAGAACCCTAGGGGAAAAATGGGCCACAGATATGAATGACCCATTCAACAGAAAATGCCTAAAGGGCTGCAGTGCTCCGAGATTTATCTATTTTTTGACAGAGATCTATGTGGCAATGACAGAAACCATAGGAGATGAAAACTGGTTTGTTGTTGTTGTTGTTGTGGACAAATTTGATTCTCTAGTTCTCATTTTACTTTACTTGGAACTTGAAAGTTGAAGTAGCCCCTTTGGTTTGAATAAACATTGGATCCATTTTCAGGGTCCCAAGAAAGAGAAACTGGATGTCCTGATAATTTGGATACATAGAGACTTAAGTGGTCGATTTGAATGTTAAAAAGAAAAGTAAGTGTGTTTCAGTGAAGTGGGTAATACTGATTATACAACCCAACTCTTAGACTTGAGTAAACAATTTAGAGTACCCATTACGTGCTGGGCATTTTGCTAGAAAATGAGGTGGATTCAAGATGGCTAAGACACAACTTTCTCCTAGAGATCCCATGAAATGATTTTTTTCATATAACAGGGAGTTTAGCTCCTTGCGGTTCATTGTGATCTATTTGTAAAGTGAGGATAAGGACTATCGTGCATGGGTTACTGACTTGGAGTGCACCTTCGATAAATATTAGCATGACCATACATTCTGCTGTGGCTATCCTATAGGTAAATCAAGTGCACTTTAGAAATAGTACAACCATAATTCCCCAGTCATTCATTTAACTGTCTGTTGTGGAGCCCTGTGCTTGGTGGTCTGAGATGCCCGGGAAGGTGCTGTGGCCTTGCACTGCGTAAGTCCTGCAGCAGCACTGGCTCAGGACAATTGCTAGAAGAGCATCCCTGACAAAAGTGTCTTACCCTTCTGAGAAAGAAAAGCCTCACCTTGCAGAAACTTCTATGGGTCTCTTTCTCCCTGGTTTGTTTGTTCTCTCCTTGCTTGTCATAACCATATTTATGAACCACCCAACCCTTCCCATTAAAAATGACAGAGATGATGGGGTCCAAATGAATCACTTTCTAAGCATCTAAGTCACAGTAATCAATTATAGCTCCCTGTCACTAGGACAATGCTCTCTGTAAATTAGTGATCTTGAAGTAAGCTTGTTAAGAGATCCATTAGGAGGGGGTGTGGACTGTTTCTCTCCTTTGATATATTGTTCCAACAAGAAGCCACATGCCTATGAGGCCCTTCACTCACAGGGCTTGAAGTTTTGAGTAACAGATTGGCATTATGGGAGTAAAGAGGACCACTGGGATTCAATAAATTCTGCTTGAGAGAAGATATCAGATTAAGTCAGAAGGGTGTTTCCTTCCTGTACCTTGTGGGGAAGGCTGCCTTGTTTGGGGCTTCACTTTCTTCCTCTTCCTGAAGAACCTACCCTTTCAGCTCATCTTGGTTTATCTCTAATCAGGGATTACATAGACCTGGCAGAGCTGTAGGGTGGACTAACTAGAGTCAGCTAGCTTGTAGTGGTGGTAAATAGCCTAGGGCAAAGGAAAACTTGGGATCCTGTTTTAAGAAGGGATCCCAGTAGGGTTGAATATAGGAAGAAAGTTCTCTAGGAATCATATATATAAATGGGGGGCCGGCAGGCAGCTATTTTAATTTGAGAAGAGATAAGAGAAGACAGAACTTTGATTTGGAAGGGAGAATGGGACTCAGAACTTCTGTTGATGAAGTGGTGACCGCACGGTGTCTGTGTGTTAAGGATGCAGGGTCGGGGTTGACACCGCCAAGCGGCAGGGCCCTGAGTCTCCTCTCTGCTGGGTCTGCAGCAGCGTCTGGCATGTGCTGCCACCTCGCCTTCTCTGCAGACTTTTGGGAGGAGGGTGAACAGGGGATGTCTACCTGCAGAAATCTGCAGCCGGGCAATCCCAGAAGAGTGATCGCTGGGGCTCGAGGGTCCTGGTCCTCCTCGGACTTGCCGTTGTTTACTGCCAGCATCTCCTGGTCCCTGTGGCCCTCAGCCTCTCCCTTCTCCAGCATTTCTCTTGGGCTCTATTTGTCCCCTGTATGAATTCCCTTGAAGGCAGGAAGAACCAAGTGATCCCCATTGTTCCTTCCCTCCCTTCTCCCCCTGATGAAGGCCTGTTCCTGTGTCCCCCTCCCACATGCTGCCCCTGCCCGTCCGCCCCCCTAGATCTGGATCAGGTTTCCCAGAGATGTCTTTCTCTCAGATCATTGTTGCTCTGCCCTTGATCCTAGTTACTGAATGACCAGGCCTGTACACACTGCATCTCATTTAATATTTGTAGCAATCAGGTCAAACAAATTAGTATCCCAATTTTATAGATAAGTACACTTAGGCTTAGAAATTTTAAATAATTTGCCAAGGTCACATAGCTAATAAATAGTACATCTGGGATTTTGTCTTGAGTCTGTCAGACTTTACATATTTTGCTTCTTTCCACTACTTTTTAAAGCTACTTGGTGAGGATTGAGTTGTTTCTTCCTTCCTAACTTGAATTCTTAGGTTGTTCACCAGTTCCCCACCAGAGGCCTCTTTGCCTCTTATGTCCAGTCCACACAGAAAGAAACTTTTCAGGCGGGCCAAATGGCCCATGCTTCCTGCCCCTGCCAATCTATGAAATCAAGTGGCAAACGTTAGTAGATGTTCTTGGCTGGAGATTTTTAAGCCAAAGGAATCTCTCCCTTAGTGCTTTAGTGATTACTCAGATCTGATTTGTTCTTCAACATGTTTGCTCGTTTTTTTACAGATTTCAGAATAAAGCTTTTCTATTGTTGCTGTCTAATTGAAGATTGTCTTCATTGAAAAACAACTGGTTAAAAAGAACTATTATCATTTGCAATAATTTGTCTCTGTAACCAGGAATTTTTTTCTTCCAAATTGTAGAACCAAGACAAATATAAAATAAATTGGATGCAACTGTCATTCTGCATATCAAACTTTCATCTTAATAAAATTAAATTCATTATTCTTATCTATTTTCTTTTTAATGAGTCAATGTATTAATTTACTAATAACTGATTAAAAAAAAATCTAGTCATGCGTTAGGGTTGCATATCTTTTATTTGTAAAGAGAGTTCATCTAGTTAAAGTGTTTGAAAAACACGCACAGATAATCACTCTGAAAGCTTTTATTTTCACCTCTCTTTTGCCACCTGCACCTCTGTAGACCTCCCACCTGCTTGCTTATGCTCCAGGCTTCATTGCTCGGCTTTGACCCCTGGATGCGGGGATTTCTTTAACTCCCTTCTTGCTATTTTGAATCATGCATGAGGTTTTCAGCTTTCCAAGTCCCAGCATTTGCCATTTTTTGAAGTCGAGACTTATTTCTCCAGCCCGGCCCTACAGAGGTAACCCCTTCTGAGGCTGAGCCTGCGGGTGAGTCCTGAGCTGCATCCCCACTTGGAAGGTGTGGAAATGTCTAACTCTCCATTGATTACTATTTGGAGCATCTAGAAGTCCCAGAGACGTGCACCTGAAGTTTATATTTTCCTGCTCACATGTCACAAGTCTGTGCATGTACTAAGAAGCAGACTGTTTGGCCTTGGCCCTTACCGCCCACCGCCCAGCCGTTCTTGGGGCCATTTAAAACACTAAAGTTTGCACTCTGCAATGAAGGCAATATTGGGGGAAGCACAGAAGTTCTGACTCTACTCCGTTCATTGTGCTAGGTGGTTCCCTGTGCATTTTCTCTTGTTTGCTTCTGGCTTGAACTAAGTGGAATCAACAAAACAAAGAACCCATTAGAGAGCACTTGTGAGACTGGGTTGGAGAATTTGCTTTTATAGGGGAAGAAGTAAAGAGAAGTATTTGCCACTAGGGCAGATTTATTTATTCTACTGGGAGTTCTCAGATTACACCTAAGGGCTCTGATGCCTTTGGAGCTCCCTGAAGGAGTCTATGTTCCCGCGTGGGATCATTGGCACTGTAAGCAGAGCCAGGGGGATGATTTCTGTAAGTGTTCAGGGCACTTTCATTTGCCAAAGGGCAAACAACAGGAGAAGGCATGCTGTCTCTTCTCAAGGAGCTCACAAGCTGGTTTGGAAGAAAAGGCACCATATGTACAAGGTCATTAAAGATACTGGACAGCACGCATGGCACAGACCATCAGAGCCCCGGGGGAAGGAGGGGTTCCTACAATCTGGGCATCTGAGAAGCCACTCAGGACATTAGGGCTGGTCCGGGCCATGTTTAATGGGATACTTCATGTCCTCTCCTTCCTGTACATTTTCTATGTCTTGTGTATCATCCTTGTCTCCACAGCACTTTTTGTTCCTGTTACTTGTAAGAACAGATTTACTCATGCTAGTTTATGAAATGTGTAGTGAGTTTAAGGGATTGCATGAAGGTTTATTGTAATGAATTGAGAGGGCATGAGCGCAATGGGGAGCTTATGGTATTTACCATTCTGTGACTCAATTTCTTTTTCTAGAGGGACCAATAATAGTGCCCACTCAATGGGTTTCTATAAAAAAATAATAACATTATCTATGTATTGCTTAACTTGGTGGCACATAGACCTTCAATCCATGTAATTTCTATTATCACTAATTTCTGGTTTCTCATAAATTTTACTTGCTCTGGGCCTCTGTGACTCCAACTCTAAATTCTCCTCAATGTCTCTGTCTTGACTTTAGGGCTTTCAAATTCCTTTCAGTTTTACCTCTTATTGCTCTTGGCTGCTTTTCTTCTCATTTCCAACAATGTTCTTATTAGAGAATCTGGTTGTCTTAGCTCATGTTTTTGGTTGGGTTATATCATATGTGACGGGCTGTTTTATTAGCAGGCTTCCATTGGGTCCGTGCTCCTTTATGATCCAGTCATCAGGGACTATTGTTAGGAAAAAAAGTATTTAGAAGGGAGTGTGGACATGGCATGTTGGATGGTGGGTCTTGGTGCTGTGCTGTTTACCTCTCATAAATGAACTTTGTCCAAATATCTGCCCAGTTCAGATCTATACAGTCTCAAGTACTCAGTGTTGAGAGGACACATAGGTGAGAAATATATAGTCCTTCCTTGTGAGACCTCTCTTGAGGAAGTGGTTTAGGGCTAAAGAAAACAGTGCCCAGAAGATTGTAACATACGTTAGCTTCTGAGAGCAGAGTGAGGGGACGGGTTGTAGAGGCCAGTGGTAGGTCCTGAAGACTGCTAGATCTGGAACTGGCTCACGGACAGAGAAGTCCTGGGGAAGGGTCTTGGGAGTCCTACAGGCAAGTAGCAACCAATATGTCAGATTTTGTGCTAAATGCTTTCATTATTTGTTACAATGAGCCTATGAGGTAAGTACTATCACTGTGTAAATTACACGTGTGAAGGAAAGGATGCTCAGAAAGGTTAAGTGATTTGCCATAGGTCACACAGTGCTAGTAAGTGAGAGGGGAGTGATTCAAACCCAGGGAGGAAGGTTCCCTGACGAGAACAAGGGCATGAAGGGAAGACATATTCTGAGCTCATTCTACCCAGCCAGGCCCTTCAGTCTGTTTGGCTGGAGCCCAGCATGCTGGGGGAAAGACTGTGGAGGGCCCCGGATGCTGAGGAGATCGGGGCTGGGACCAGAGTTGCAGTTACAGCTGTTGGCACTGGGCCTCACAGGTTGTGAGAGATTTTTGGGGTGAAAAGGACTTTAAATGCCAGGTGGAATGGTTTGGTGGACATTTTCTTGGCTGCCATCTTGGATACCCAAGCCTTGCTCCTCAGCCCAGCTCCCCCTCTCTCTGTAGCTCCTGCTTTACATGGACACCAGAGTGACCTTCCTAAAACCTAGGCCTCCTCATGTCACTCTTTTGCTTCAAGTTCTCCCATCGCTCTCTAGGGTCCTTAGAACAAAGTCTAAACTCCTTAGCGCAGCATTAAACTTCCGGTCTGCGCTCATCCCACGTCCTGTCCTCTCCTTCATGTTCCTGAAGCTGCCTCAGCGAGCCGCTCTCCCTTCCCTAACAGACCATGTTTTCAAGACTCCGGGAGATTGACAGGCTCCCACCCCATGCTTCCTGGAATTTATTAGCTAGCATCGTCGGTTGAGCCCCTTCACAGGAATTAATGTGTTAGCCTCCACAACAACCCTGTCAACCAGACTCTTTTATTTCCATTTTATAGACGAGTAAACTGGGGTTCAGAGAGGTTAAAATGCTTGTCCAGGGTCACAGAAGTAATAGGATCAAAGGCGGGATTTCGACCCAGACAGTTTGACTCCAAGGCCTGTACTTGTCACCACCATCCCATGTGATCTCTCTTTATTTTTTCACTGGGCAGATGCTTTTTTATTCTGCATGGCCCTATCAGATGCCTCTTCCATGGCACTCTCCTTGATTACTACCTCACCCCCAAGCCTGTCTGTCAGATGAGTCACTCCAGTTTATTCAGTACCATTGCAGCATTCATCACTTCTTTTTAGAGTTGTTTCCTAGACCTCTGTAATGAACTAAATGTCCGTGTCCCTCCCAAAATTCCTATGTTGAAGCTTCAGTCCTCATGTCACTATATATGGAGAGATGGCATTTATGGAGGTAACTAAGAGTAAATGAGATCATAGGGTTGGGGCCCTGTTCCAACAGGATTAGTGTCCCTGTAAGAAGAGACAGCAGAGAGCTCATTCTCTTTCTCTCTGCCATTTGAGGACACAGCAAGAAAGCAGACATGGTTATATTAACGTTTGCTAAGTGGAACACAGGATGCGTATGGTGAGTCCAAGTTCAAGAATGGTCCACAAGAGAAATTGAAATAAAGTTTATCACTCACAGGTCCTAGAGGAGGTACCCAGCACACCTCGAAGGCCAAGGCACAGTGCAGACAGAGAGGGAGGACCTGGTGCACGTGCCTGTGGGTGGAACATTTGGGGGTTCCAGGCTAGGGCCAAATTGGTCAATTCAAACCAAAGATCAGGGTTTCGGTAAGCCCCATGGGGGTCTTATCTAAGGGGTGTATAAGACAAACAGGCCCTAGGAGGTAGGGCGGACTGCTGATCGCAAGGGCTGCTGGGGACATTGTGCCAGGAACTTATATCTGCTTGAGACTCTGCACTGCTGTCTAAACTTGTGCTTGCATAAGAGGCCAGTGTCAGCTTACTGTCCCTGCAGGCTGCTTGGCCAAACGACATGGACGCTGAGGCAGAGATCCTGTGGAGTAGCTTAGCTCACCTCTCCATGAGAGCCCTTATCAGAAACTGACTCTTTGGGATCTTGATCTGATACTTCCAGGCTCCAGAACTGTGTGAAAATAAATTTCTATCGATTAGGCCATCCTGCCCTTGGTACTTTGTGTTTTGCAGCTCGAGCAGCCTTTGACAGAAGCTCTTTCTCTCCTGACCGGTTCTCGCTTCGGCAGGGGCCTTGTGTTCCCAGCTCCTGGCTTGGTGCTTATTGATGGAAAGTGCAGCGTGCAGGAGGCTCTCGGGGAGTCTGTGGAATCGTGTCTCATCGTATCTCACTACCTCGCACCCCAGGATCTCACGGCACTTTCTTCTCTGCCACGTTCACCTGTGCTCTGTGCACCTGTAAGGCCCGGGACGCGGGGCTGTCTCTTCTACACAGAACTTGCACTGACTGCTTCTTGCAGGGCGCCTGGCGGCCTGTGTCTCCTCTGGCCTCTTGCCCCGTGCCAGCTGCCACCCTGCAGCCTGCCTGGGTGGGACTTATGACAAGGACCCATCAGGTTCGGAAGGACGAACGTACTGGCTGAGCCACCACTGTGCATAGAGCGTAGCCGGCCAGCACTGCCAGCCCCTCCGCCTGCTGAGCGAACCCGCGTGGCGATCCTGCCTGCCATTTTCCGACCTCAGGAGTCATTTGGAAACATTTTGATTTGACAAGAAATAATGTTAAAAATGTCCCGGAGCTGAATAGACATTTAACCCTTTCAGGCCCGACTTGTGCTCACTCCTGCTGGGCTCTGAGACCTTCCAGGGGTCTGTTCACAGCCGTTTGCTCTTTTTCATGACCCAGAGGTTGCCTTGGGCTGGAGGCCAACCTCCAATTCCTCTTCTAAAGATGGGATATTCTCCCCAAACCCTGAAAGCCGCTTATCTACTCTCTGCTTGTCAGTGTCTGTGAGCTCACAGCTGCCCTCCTGTCCTCCCCTGTCATTATTAGCCTACTTTGCTTCCTAGAAACTTCTTAAAAACTTAAAAAAACATTTTACCTCCCTCTCGTTTTTGCATCCACTGGCCTTACTTTCACCATCTTGGGCAACAACTAAAACCATAAAAATCTGCTCCATTTTTCACATAGCAGTTTTCCATATATTTGAACAAAGCAATGGGTCTTATTCATCAAACATTTACCAAGGGCATCTTTTCTGGGGTCAGTAGATGGGAAGATGAGCTCAGGGCGGCTGCGTGTGATGTTGCGGTGCGTACTGCCCAACCCCGGGGAGCTTAGTTTGTGTGGACTGTAACCCGTGCTGTCATATGGGGCTGTCCCGCGTGAACACTGAACTCTACTTGCCTGTGAGGCCTTCACAGGTTACTCGGGGATCTTCTAAGTCTTCTTTGTCCAGCTAAATCTTTTTGGCTCTCTTTCAGTGATTCCTTCTTAGTCATGGCTTTGTGTTTACTCACCATCTTGTTCTTCTTCCCCTGACTATGTCTCATCTGTCAGGGTGCTTCTGAGAGTGTGGGGCCTCCAAGTACTGTCCGACCACACCAGAGTGATTTAGGAATGTCATCTCTTATTTGGACTTTGAACTCCATTAATGGAGCCCCCAGGAAGAGCTATTGGCTAAGGTTTTACTTTAGTGAGTGATTTGTAGAGATCAATAAGACTTGGAGGTCATTTGACATGGATTAAGGGAAAGAGAGATCTACCCTTTGGCTACATCTGACATGAGTTAGTCTCCAGCTACATAACATGTGCCATTCAGGATTATAATTATCCAATTATATATATGTCTCCCTTACTAGCTCCTTTATAGGAGGGGCTGAATTTTATTTTTATGCATCTTCACAGACAGCATAGTTAGCTGCTTGGAAAATTTGAAACAAATGAAAATTGACAACTACTATGTTTATGCCTCATTCAGGGTGCTTGAGGGGGAGGTGTTGTAATGCAGAAAACGTGACACCTGCTCTCACAAAGACTTGGACACATATTTCTTGTGACATAATCAGTGAATGACTAAGTGGTGAATTTTGAGAAGCTGATTTTGGGGAGGCAGTGCTCCTTAGTGGCTCACCATCTCATGGGTTGGGTTGTGGCCCAGCGAAGGGCTATGGTCATACCAGCAGCATGAGTGCCTTTTATGATCTCAACACAATCAGAAGGTGAACTTGTAGCTGTTTCTGGAAAGTCAAGATTTTTTAGTCATCATTCAAGGCACTAGGAGGAAAAGGTTTTGCAGGACTCCACTTCTGATTGAGCACCATTGTTCTCAGGGACATATTCATCATTTTTTTTTTTTTTTAGGTTGTAAATGTCTATGAGAGGCAAGATATAAGTGTAATTGGACTTTCTTGGAGGTCACAAAGCCTTCACCAAGTCACCTGCTCAAAGATATGTAAGTAGGTGCCTACGTGAAACAATCGGACACTTCAAAAACGACAGAGTTAAATAATGAGGTAGAAAAAAAGAAGGAGAGTGAGGTTCTAGTGAAGGGAGGACAGAGGGAAAGGGGATAAACTCTCCAGTGAAGGGATGGCAGTTTGCCTGTACGCCTTCTTTGGGGAAGCCTGACCAGGTCACTGGTTCTGCCAGTGCTTTCGTGATTTCTCGGTGTAGCTATATGCTGTGATAACTCTCCACCTTCATTCCAGCCGGTCCCTCCTTGGTGCCCCAGAGGTCGGCAGATCCGGGCCTTGACTTCAGTCCTTCTGACCCCCAGGCCTGTAGTTTGCTACAGTGACATGTATGGCTACATTTTTCACTCATTCTCTGATGTATATGCGGTGATTTTGTGTAGCTCTGGCCAGATATTTCTAATTATTGGGCCAAAGGAAGGCCATTAGACTCAACTTTAGTCTAAAATGAAAGAATAAAGCAACCTCACTTTCTGGTCTACGGCTCCACCTCTCTTCTGCTGCCTTTCTGTTTTGTTCCAGAATGCCTATAACTCATTTTTGTGGCATTTTGTAAATTTAGCTTGAGGTTAATTTCATAACGATATTTGGAAACTACCTTAATTTTATAATTAAAGATTAAGTGACTCATCCAACCTTCCCTTTCTCTCCCCACAAATAATCTGGCTGTAAAACAAATCTCTGCTATTAAGTGGTATTTATTTAATTGTGATTTGCTGTAGAGCTGTTTAAGAGCGGGTCATTAGGTTAAAATCATTGCGCTTGTCCTCTGAGCAGAGAATGTCTTGTGCTGACTTACGTTTGGGTGTGCTTCCCCCGATGCTGAGCTAACACAGCCATGTTTACATTACACACATTCTCAAGTCACTGACATTTTTTGTTCCAGAAGGAAAAAGACAACACAGACAAATGCCCCTATTTGATGTGATATGTCAGGTTAAGCTGGACCAGTAGTTGATCCGTTCCACTTGTAGGAGCTACATTTTCTACCCGTCCTTCCCAATCTTTCCCAAGTTGATGTTGAAGAAGAAACCAGTAATTTCAGATGGTCTGAATCCTTCGTAGCTTGTACCTAGAGTCTCCGACGCTGGATAGTCTCAAAGGGCTGGTGAACCAATGAGCCCCTTGTACACAGACTCAAACCTACCACCTTGGCCCCAGGTTGTCTCCAAGTGGACAGGAGGTTGGAGACCCACATAGAACCTTTTTGCAGTGTCAAAACGAGGCAGAGTTTACATACGGTGCAGAAGTATGTTCAGGGTAGAGCAAAGCTCTTCTCAACATCCCCCCTCCCCCGCTTGGGTCCTTAAATAGTGTTTCTAAGGTCCCTCCTCTTCTTCACATTCAGAGCCCTCTTGGCTTTGCATTTTCTAGGCAGATGTGAGAAATGTCACCACATTTCTCAAGAAGAACTGAATAAGACAGATGGGCTCTACCCCAGCAGGACACCTGGATGGCAGCCTTATCTAGTGCCAGAATGAGAGTGCATGTGCCTGCCTGTTTATTTATTCTCCTCCTGTTTGGAGACTTTCCCTGATTAATTGCTTTCTAGTAATCGAGGCTGCTAACTAATGTCTCATCTGATTAACCTGCAGTTTGGCCCTCGGTCCCAGAGGGTGGGCTGGCCATCCCACCTGGGGAATGAAGGAGGTCATTGGCCAGGGGCCCCTGCATTGCCAGTTTGGGGCTCGTTTATTTGCTTTAAGTCTTGTTTGCTATTCCTGCTGCAGTGACTGGCGACAGCTCCCCCCAAGTCCCATCCAATCTAATTGGCCTGCTGCAACAGCAGTGAACACAAGATTTAAGAAATGTTTTCTTTGAAAACTTCTGGTCCGACACACACTTTGAGATCGTATTTCACCCTGTTTCAATTGCACACCATTCCCTGGGACTTACAGGAGAAGCATCGTAAGTGAGTCTTACAGGAGAACTGCTGCGTTGTGGTTTGGGGGAGCTGATGAGCTGGGGGTTGGACGGGAGGCTGTGCTGAGGCAGCCCGGCATCTTCAGAATCCAGAGACCCTGCCAACGTTAACACATCCGAGGAGGTATTCAGTATCAAAGTCTCTCCTATTTGGCTCCATAAACACGATACCCATTGCAAAAACAAAGCTAAGGAGCTCATGCTGATTACTTCAATAAAAGCTGTTTCATTAAGAGCATTTGGGAAATGAAGTTACCAATAGGACTAGGAGAGCTTTGGCGTCCAGTGTCCCTGCTCCCAGCATCTCACTGTTACACTAGATTGTGCACTCAGCTGAAAAGGCTGACACTGAGCAGGGCATACCCTCAGCCCTGTGGGGTGCCACTCACTTGCCAGCGACACTCCCTCTTTACCACAGTGGCAGATTTGGGGAACTGAATAGTGATAGAATTATCAAGTTTTATCAGTACCATTCGCAGGCCATCCAAGGGTTACTTGAAGTGGTAAAGTTTCCAGAAGACCTGCATTTGTTTCTAGGTAGCTTGCTGCCTCCCCCTGCCCCACCCTCCCAATTCAGGGTTATAGGACTAGGTAACATGGCAGCAAATTCTGAGCAGAGAGTCAATAGAACTGATTGTGACAACACATTTTGGGATCCTCCAAAGAGTTTTTCTTAATAATAATTTAGGAAACGTGATCTTTTTAATGCTTCTGTATAATTCTCTACTCTCTTATTACCAGTTACTTTATGTCTAATGGAAGAGGTAGGACTCTCCGTGTAAAAGCTGAATGAACAAAAATCAGAGTTTAATCTATATATGTGAGAAAAGAAATATAAGGACATATGCATGGTCAAGGAGTGAACTCTCCTCTATAAGTGATTTTCCCCCATGTATTGATTATTTCTTAATGAATCAAAACTTTTTTATATTTAATCATTTTTAGTAGAAATCTTTAAAGCTCACTCTAATTTTATCAGCAGATATTGAATGCAAATTAACATTTTGACATTTTGAATAACTATGGAATAATTTATGTTTATGGCCGTGTGTGTGTGTGTGTGTGTGTGTGTGTGTGTGTGTGTGTTTGGACTTTGTGTCATGAGAATGTTCTATGCTCTTGTAAGGACAATATGGTCTTGATTTTTATCTCCCTTTAAACAGTGCAGTAATAATTCTCTTCTTTCAGTGAACAAGACGAAGAGAATAAGTCAGGAGGAAGTTCTGAGTGTTAGAGTAAAGTTCTTGCTTTAAGTTTCTAGTGCCTGAAGGAGATCGGGAACCTCACAGGTGCCTGGTGAGACATAGTGTGAGAGGGAGGGGACCTGGAATTTATGGGAGAGGGAAGGGGTCAGAGAAAGGGGTTATTCTGAAGATTTTTGGGGGTCCTGAAGTTAAACTTCAGGAGCATTCACCTGGAGAACATTGCCAAAAACTTTTCTTTTTCCCAACTTGGATTAAAAATTCAAGTTAAAGGGCAACTTTTTATGCATGGTACGCAAAGTTAAAATAACACCTTAAATTCCTCTGTGTATGGAGTTGTTTTCTCTCCAAATGGTCAGAGTTACTGAAAGAAACTTAGAAAGAAGGTTACTGGAGGTTCACAAGACCCTCTGGGAAGAGCCCACTTAAGTAGACCAGCCGCTGGGACTTTGAGAAAAACCAGTGTAATGCTGTTACCTGACATTAGTGACTGGTTCCCAGGAGCTGCCTGTGTCACTTCTAAGGACGAGCACCAGAATTTGTGGGGCAAGGAAAGGGGGTCAAGCTGGGAATTAAGAAGCCCAGCTCCTGGTCCACGCTCTCCTGCTGTTCACGTGACCTGGAATAATTTATTTAACTTCTTCGAGTCTGGTTTCTCATTTGTTTAGTGAGGCTAGCAATACCGATGCCTTAGAATCATTGGTGGAGATACAAACCAATGAGGTAATGGATGTGATTGAATTTTGCAAAGATTACAAAATGCTATGCAAATCCAAGGGCTAATAAATTCTACATAATTGAGTCACATTTGAATTCTTCCAGACTCCATACACAGGATAATGTGTTAGAGCAATGGCTGTCTTAGAAGTCACCTCATTTAGTGCTCTGATTTTATGTATAGGACACTGATGAACAGAGGTGGAGCAAAAGGGACTTGCCCACAAAACAACATGCATGTTACTGCTAGGACCGAAGTTTGAACTAGGGGATCTGATTCCTGTAGGTGATTTTTTTCAACGCCTTATGTAAAGAAGGTGAATAATCTATAGTGGTTGAGTTCAAACGAAACCAGTGTCAGGTGCTATGAAATAATAAAATTCAAGGACAGTTGGGTGAGAGTGTCAAAAAAGGCAATTGCGAGGCCATCTCGACTTTCTTGGCCTGGTCTGAAATGTGCTGACTTTCCAGATCATTCTAAGCTGCGTCCCTTGGGGAAGCAAGCACGCCGTTCAAGTTCCCTTTCTCCATCTTCTAAACTCACACATGACTATGTGGTTGAGGGACTTTCATCACACCGAGCTTTGAGTAGCTGGTCACCGGTCACTTACAGACAGATCCAGACCTGACCTCCTCATCTGGGAGAAGGGAGTGTGACTGAGGTCAGGCTAGCCTATGAGGAAGGACTGGCCTTTGGGGGAGGGTCCTGGCCCAGGAGGGTTCCATGTCACCGTGTACCTCGTGTGTCTTTTTTCCATAATAGGAAGGGCTTGGAAGAGCAAATCTGTTCGTCTCAGACTGGTTCTCCATAACGGAGTTGTGTGGCAGCCCAGCTCCCGCCTAAGACTCCCGGATTCAGCATCCCAGAGGCTGTGCCACGATGTACAATCAGTGAATTTTTGATGCTTTGAATTCCATCTTATATTGAAGCTTCTCGCTTCTCCCAACTCAGTAATGCCTCAGGCAGGGAAGCCTGCAATTGGCGATGCGGGGCTATGGTGGTCTCCTCTTTTTCCCATTTTGTTCTGATCTTCCTCCCCAACACCTGCCCTGAGTCTGTTCTGGATCTTCCATGGGTGAAAAGTCCTTTTGGGGAGAATTAGGGAGTGAAAAAAGTGCTGCTCGATGGGGCTACCATGATCTAGTATTGTCTCCCTCGAGCTTTGACGGGAGTTTGATGCTCTCATACCAGTGATAAACTGCTGTCTCTTAACACAGCCGATGCCCGTTCCAATTGGCTACTTACTACTCCAGATGTCAGTGCCCAGCCTTTCTTGGGTTATCCTGCTGCCCAGCTCCCATGAGCATCTCTTGGGTGGAATTTTTCGTAACACGACATATTCTGATATCCTTCTACAGGGTCCACATGGAACCCAAGGGAAACTCCAAACCGAAGCCGTGTCCAGGACAGCCGCCCTTCAGCCCCTTGCTCAGGGCGGCCAGCCCATCACTGCCTCTCCCTTCTGGGTTTCTCCAGGTTTGGAACCAGCACCAGTCTCTGTGCCTTTAGACCTTAGACCAAGCTCCCCAACCTGTGATCCCGAAGCCTCCCACAGGTAAGAGGGATGCACCTGCTTTCCTTTTCTCACGAACATGGGTACAGGTGCTGCTCATACTTAGTTCTTGCCAAAGAAACCCTTTCTTGCAAATCTCTTCAACCTCAGCGTTTTTCAGAGTGGATGTTGGACTAAGGGTTACAAATATGGTTTCTGAAACCTTTCCTTTGCAAGTCCTGCATTGGTGGACTAGCAGCTCATTTTATAACGTGTCATTAGGGAGAAGCCCATTTTAGTTCCTGTTAACCCTTCCATCTGAGGTAGAGACAAATCACATCAGAGCCCACCTTGTCTGCCTTGCAGGATGGATGTAGTGGTTTTAAAAAGGAGTTGGGGAAGGAAAAAAGCTTTGCAAACTCTAACATCCTTTAGACATGCTGGACATTATTCTTAATGTTGGGTAAATCAGAAAATCTGAATGTATGTATAAATCATGTTTCTAGACTTTAAAATAAATTTACTGAATCTTTAGTGGATATTGATTGGCATTTTTGATCATCGAGACAATCCATTAGCAGTGATTTTGAAGATCAGCCGCATTCAAACCACGTGTGTCTTTATCTTTAAAAGAGAAACTGTACTTTTACTAATGCCTGACTTTCTTTATGTCGGGTGGGGGGAGGCATTCGTCGTTCATAGGCAAAGACCAAGAATATCTCGCTGTAGCCTTTGGTATGAACTGTTGGTACCCCACAAAGAAGAAATAAGTTTTTGCTGTTTGCAAAGGAATTCGAGGTCTTTATTGCTGCCAAGAACTCATAAAAGCCATGAGCCATGTATATAAAAAGGATCCCAGGTCTTGTCTTCAACAAGCCAGTGTCCACCAATCAGTTTGAGAGATCTGTATCAACAGCCAGGGCTTCGAGTTTGAGCGCATGGTATCTGTGGGTAAGTGGGATTTCTCCTGAAGTTGTCTTGCCTTTTGTGGTGCTTTCTCTATGGAAAGATGTGAGAGTTTAAACAGGTTTATTTTATGTTTTAATATGGCAAATAACAACAACAACAACAAACAGACAAACAGACAAACAAAGACAGGTAGAGCGAAAGCAGAGAACTGAACGTGTGTTTCCAATCCCCCATTTTTAAAGTTTATTTGAAGTTTCGAGCTGTGTGTGAAGGATGCTGCGTAGCACTGTGTACTCTCCCAGGTGTGTAACCTCTCAGGACTAATGAATGCCAGAGGGAGAACCTTGAGTCTTTTCTGACCCTTTTCAATTGTAATTTCCAGATATAATAGATATAATGCTATATTTTTTATTTCCTTTCTTTGCATGTAATAGCCTCGAAAAGCTGATTGTGTGTTTGTGTGCCTGTGTGTGTGTATGAGTATTGAGACAGGGAGGGAGAGAATGGGATGTGGGGATTAATTATATTCAAAAATTGGTACACAGGATTTATTATATGGCCCCTGATGTGGTTAAGTCTGACATTTAGTGTTTCAACATTTATTGTCTCCCATGATCCAGGAACTCTGACAGTTTCTGGGGCTATGCAGTTAATTAAACCCTGGTCCCTTAAGGTGCTCACATTGGAGTTGGATCTCTTTCACTGTTATATAAGGAACACAGAGCTTGAAAATTATTCAGTATGATACACATTTATCCTGTATTTGGTACTCAAACAATGAGACAATCCTTGTTTAAATATTTTTTAAAACTTTCATTTGAAAGTGCTTTTTTTTTTTTTTTTTTCATGAAACATTCCTGTGTATAGAGATCTTGGTTTTATGAGGAGCGGGGATTTTTCTTATGCAGATTTTCTTTATATGTTTGGAGTCACTGATGAAGTGGCGAGGGTGGGAGATTTAGTGGGTGGCAGGAAGATACACACAGCATCTTTGGAAGTTGCCAAAATCAACATGAACAAGATGTTCACTCTCATAGCTTTCATAATTTGGATCTATAAAAGTATTGTGGTTATGTCTAGGACCTAGAGGCACCGATTTTTATTTTGCTATAATTCTGCAGATTGTGCCATTGGCAACAGAACTTATCATACGGTTGTTTTGGCAGGATCGAACCAACTGGGTCTGGTTCCACTTCATGCTGCAGCAGATCTGTGGATCTGGGGGAGATTAACTCAGTTGGTGGGAGTCTAGGGCCAGTGCACTTAGTTGCATTTCTGATTTCCAGTTAGACATCAACCACCTTCACAGGAAAGAAAGGGAGCGTCTTCTTTGCCCACGGTGCTATATAATGTCAGCTACCATAGGTAAATTGTACGGTCATCAGAAGACATGGATTGGGTGTGAGGACTTGGTTTCTCTCATCACCTCTCCCATCGGAATAATTCAACATACTTTATACAAGGACTTTCTCAGTTTAGTTGCCAGAGTTTTCTGTGGCGTGAACCTTGGAAGAATTGCTGAGTATTTACCTACCAAAATGGAACGTAGGCCCCAGGGCCTAACTTTGCCTTGATTTATTTTTCCTGGAATAAGGAGCTCTAGTGTCCTTGCTGCCGTCTGGTTCACTCTTCTGCAGAATGTAGTGCTGGCCAGCGTTTAGTTCTCTCGCCCTCGGTGTTCTGTGTGAATTATGCTCCTTTATATGCAGGAGCGAAAGGAAGCAGCCTCTGCTGTCCGCTTTTCTTAATGTCACTCATGGTTGTGGACATGTCCTCAGGCATCATTTTCTTAAGATCTCACAGGTTTTGCAGTGGCCTTGTGTTGAGAAAATGCCATTATTCAGCCAAACCAGCTTCTTGTCAAGATCTTCCAGAAAGTGCATAAAACAGATGAAACATGTGTATTTGGTCTCTCTTGTTGACGGAGTGGTCACTGAAGGTTCAGTTTTTCCGGGATGATAGGAGACAAGAGGGTTGTGGTCTGATGGCTCACTGGATTGAGGTAGGTAGAAAGAATGAATCGATCCGCATATCAGAGATTTGCAAAATCATGCAGGTGGGTTGGCACTGGAGAAGAGGATGGGAGACAGATGAGAGGTGTGGCGTGGGTCCCTCATCAGTACAGTTCTACAGTCCGTGGCTGGGCGCCCCGGAGAAGGAGGCTAGAGGGTGGCTCACGGCAATGGACTAGGCCTTGACTTAGCGTGGGCCGGGCTTTCTAGACGCTGCAGTGGATGATGGGCACTCTCCAGCCCTCACGACAGTGGCTTGATATACATACAGAGCAGTATGTGAAATGTTGTGTCCGTGAGTGTCGAGGCACGGGCTTGCTCTCTGATGGAACAGTCTGGAAAAGAGAACAGCAATGCAAGTGGCAAGAGATGGGATGGATCGGTGGAGACAGCACTTGTTGGGGAAGATTTCAGGGGGAAACTGGGTCTGTCGGGTGTAAATACATGAAATGAGATAGGTGGGTTCTGCCTCCTTGTGTGGACAGGTGATGATGGGACATCGAGGGGACTGGTATTCTCACCTGAAATCCCCATAGGCACCTGTATTTTCTAGGGAGAGCATTCACCTGAAGGCTCACTTCCCTGCCGTGGCAGAAGAATGGTTTTTAAAATAAACGCCAGCTGCTTCAGGGGGCGCTGCCTCTGTGGCTCAGAGAGCCCTCAGGGATCTAGGCCGGGGGCCACTCTGGTCTGCTCACCCTGAACGGACACTTTCTGATTCCTTCAGGGTTTTCTTCAATCATGTAAATGACAAAACGGAATTTCTTGGAGGGGGAGTGTGGAGAATATTTTTAGAATGAAGGACATTTTTTAAAAAATCAGACAACTACTGCAAGATCTTGAAATTTGACAGAAGCAGACATTTTCCATCCCCGTCATGAAACTTTGCCCAATTCCTTAGACCTTTAAATACCACAGATAAGCTTCAGTTTCTGGCCAGCGGGGAAGGGCTCACAAAGAGATCTGTGGATGCTCAAAATGACACCTGTGCAGGGGCTGCCAGTGATTCTGGATTTTTAGGCCCTAATTTCCTTCTCCTACCCTAATTAGCTGAATGCTAACCCTCTACTGGTAGGATGTGGCTTTGGAAAACCTAGTTTTAAACCCCAGCTTCAACCATTTTCTAGCTGTGTGACCTTCTATAAGCAAGTTCACCTCTCTGAGCCTCTGCTTCCTCTTTCATAAAGTCAGGATAAATACCATCAAAACTTTTGTGAGGCTCACGGTTTGTCATGTAGCATTGCATTGTGGGCCAAGTGCAGTGAGCGATGCCGGACGCGTGAAGTGGGATTCATGGCCCGATAAGATAGTGATCGAAGCAATAATGCTAATACAATGCGAGAGATGTGACTGACAGTTAAAACCGGTTCATTAAGTGTCTACATGTGTAGGGTTCAATCAAAGCTGAGAGGGGAGTACAATGGAGGCAGAGGTGACAGATCAGGACAGACTTACGTGAGAGATATTCGGCCTGAGGGTAGAAGCTGAGGGGCCACTGGTCAGGGAGTTGTGAGTGGGCAATCCGAAGAGACGACACTGCTGGACACAGGGGTAGGTGTTTGGAGACCACCCACGGGCGCACGGAGCTGTGTGACTAGGCGCGACTGTAGCACATGGTGTGTGTGGGAGGCCTAGGCTCTGTGAGAAGGGGAGGGGTGTGCCGACAAGATTTGCAGCGTGGGGGGAGGGGTGTCCCTTTGGGTGTGACAAATTTCTTCTCAGCGACATCTCTCCTGACCAGCTTTTCTGAAATAACATGGTTCTCCGGCCCTCAGTCACTCTCTAGCCCATTCCTCTCCTTTCTTGTCTTCAGAGTAGCTCTCACTATCTGAAATCATTTTTTTCCTTTAAAATTCAACTCTTAACGTACATTAAATGTCTTCTTAATCACCGTGTCCTCGGTGTTTATACATGCAGTTTGCATAAAGTCGACAAAATCAATATTTTTTTCAGTGGATGAATAAACAGAAGAGGATGGTACTCATGTGAGGAGAGAATTATCAGCAGACGGCTTCAAAGACTCCGCCTCAGAGAGGCCCTGTGACACGTGGCCCGCTCCCCAAGTCTGCTGTGCATGGCGAGGGGATTGTTCACCTTCTCTGCTGCAAAGTCCTCTGAGGCCGGGAAACTGGACACGTCCCCCATGTGTTTGCAAATGACAGAATGAAGGTCTATGCCTCTGAAGCTTCTGCAGAGGAGAGAGGCAGAAGGAGGCAGAGGTCAACTCAGAGAACCTCAGGAGTAGAAAGGGACGTATGGCCTCCACATGTCTGCCCCAGACCCAGGCTTTACAATTGGGGTGGTAGGGTAGATGTTTGTCTGCTCTGAGCCCCTGGCATGTTCTAAATTTTGAGACCCTTGGTTACTCGTTTACGCTGTAAAGTACCATGATGTGTTGGTTTAACGTGTCTTTATAAAATGCATCCCAAGTAAGCTCATTTCCGCAACCGCTCACGGTAGCTGCTGCTGTCATCTTTTATGTTTCCTCCAAGAAAGAATTTTCTGAAGAACCCACAAGGCCATTTATGTTCTCTGGCTCCTTCTAAATTGCCAAGTAGTAATAGGATAAGAGAGGTAGCATTTGGTGTCTTCATTACTCTTAGAAAGCTGGTTGCATGTGCTTGTGTGGGGAGCACCAGATTCAGACTATACCTACCTTTTGAAACAACCATACATCTACAGAAGTTTTACTTAAATGGTAGAGATACATTTTCTGTGGCTCTAATGACTCTTAAAGGTGGCTCGTGGAGCCTGTTGACTGCCTCAGCCTTTCACCTGGCCAAAAACCCGATGGCTTGTCTGTCAGTCCCCACAGACGAATTTAATGAAGAGATTACATTCAGTGCAGAGATGGGTTAAACGGAACCACAGGAGCTGGGGGCTGTGCGCCAGGGACACCAGCCATGGGAAGCCCATAGGCCTGAGGGACCAGGAGCGTTACTTGCGCTGGTGGAACCTGGAGACCCGGTATGTGGGCCGCAGCACAGCAGCAAGGGCTAACGTGGAAAGGAGCTAAAGCCAGAAATAAGACGGGGTGAGGATGGGACTCCAATGGGGGGCGAAGTACATATCCCACCCCTCTCTCTCCTGGCTCTGCTTTCCTGCTTGTGCCTCCCATTGACCAAAACAAAATGGCCACTCCAGGGCATAGAGCAGAGAGAGGGGCAAAAGACCATCGGGGGAGGTGGCGAACAGAAGAACCCGCACAGAACACAAACACGAATGCACCCAGAAGGTCCTTCAACAGAATGTGGCAGTGAGTTCCTTTGGGAAGGGACGAGCCTAAATATCTAAATAAATAAATGTATTCATTCCACAAACATGCACCAAACGTCTTGTATTAAGGTCTGTATTTGGTGCTGGTGGATTTTCCTTTGGGTTTTCTTTAAATGAGGTACTTCCCTCCAGAGCCACTCTGAATTATTTGCAAAAATAATGTTGAGTCTTCTGGGCTACTTAAAAAGGTCTGGCCCCAGCTTTGAGGAGCTATATAACTTCTCTGTGTACACTTGCTCTGGCCAGGTCTGTGACATTCTGATGAGTAACTGCCCGCCCGGCTGGGTCTTGAGTCCTGCTTTGTTTGCACTTGGTGGGGTCAGTCTTTGGTAACCTGTAGAGACCTGCAGAGACAGAACCTCGATCTTCTAACTGAGGAACTGTGAGCAATTTTTGTGACACACAGTTACGAGAGTGGAGAGCTGGGGAGGAAGTCTGGCTGGAATGTTTCTAAACCCACCCGAGGCCCGGCCAGACCAGCCTGACCAGCTCCAAGAGACCAACTGTGAATTTTAAAGATTCCATTTCCCACATGTTGTGAAAGGTGCTTTGGGCACCTGTCACTTTGTTAGGTAAACTTTGCCGTAATTAGCAGGTGTTTTGCAGAAACTGCTCAACATTTCTCAGCTGCTACAAGTAAGTTTCTCTAGCAATTGGTTAGGAATTCTTCACACTGGGGAAAGAGTAGCAAGTAGAATAACAGAGAGAAAAGTTAAGCTGGAAGAAATACAGAGATAATTTAGAGCACCTTCTTCACCTTCTGGAGAAACTGAGGACCCCAGAGGGCTGGGTCCACAATGAGGTTGTGGGCAGAGCCAGAGATACAGTGGTGTAGGGGTGGAGGGTCCATGTGTCTGAGAAGCAGACTGGCTGTGGCCAGAAGGCTCTGTCATAATGTCTGTGCTTATGTTCTTCCTCGTGAGATGTTTGCACAGGCAGGTGAGGCTTCCTCGAATACAGACAGCCAAACCGGTAGCTCTTACTATCCTCACCGGTTCTCGATGCACTTTTTCTCCTGTATCCTTCTCTGAACATTCAAAGAATAACAGAAGTTCTTGTCATATAGTTTAGAAATTGGTGTTAAAAAGTGGAATTTTTTCAACCCTTAAACCGTCAACTGCGTGAAGAACTCAGAACACGACGGCGTGAGATTCATGTCTAGTGACTCAGGCTACTACTGTAAGATTTACAGACTCTGCCACCAAACTGGCATTCTTTACCTGCAATGATGGAGTAAGAGCTGACACTAGTGGTTAGTTACTTACCACCCACTAGTCATTGTTGTAAGCAATTTACGTTATTAACTATGATTTTCATAAACACCCTGTGAGGTAGATACTATTTTTGTTCCTATTTCATAAATGAGCCTCTTGAGCTAAGAGATCATGTGACTTGCTCATTATCACAGAGTTATTAGGAAGTGGCCACATTAGAATTTAAATCTGTGTTTTGACTCCCACATTCTTGCTCAGGGAGGAATAGTGGCTCTCTTTTGTAGTATTACTACTGTTATATCAATGAAGTACGGTTTGTTTTCTGAAGCCCCTCCAATGTATAGACACGAGTATTTCTGTCTGCTTCAAAAATAACAGGAATAAGTTTTTTAGTTTTCTGTGACTGAGTATTCTCTGTGCCACACCAATGCCCTCTTAAGAGGGTGTGATTTCCAAGGCAGTCTGAAGCTGGTCTACACAGGCTTTAACTGGCTCCTTAACTAGACAGCTTCATGCAGTGTAAAAATTGCAGGTCTGAGCTGCCTGGTTCAAAGTGTGCTGGTTCAGTGTTACCAGTAAATGATACTCAGTGTTCTTAAGTTCCCGAGAAGCTTCCCTTGAGTTTTTAGGAAGAACATTAGTTATCATTAAAGTATGGTAAAACCATATGCAATAATTATAGCAAAGTTTTTTCTTACATAACATTGATGTACAATGTTGCAAGACCACAATATTATTATTTTCATTTTATAGGTGGAGAAACAGATACCCAGGCTTATATTATAAAGTGATAAAGACAGCAACAGACTGCAAGCTGGGAGCCCAGAGATTTCATCCTGACTCTGTCTCTAACTAAATGTGTGATTTAGGGCACATTCTCTTCTCTCTCTGGGTCTCCGTCTTACCATTTATAACATATGAGGCTGACTTTGATTTCTGAGTTCTCTTCCAGCTCTGAAATCTGTGACTTACTAAGATCAAAGCAAATTGCTTGTTAATTGATGTGTTTTATAGATAACATGGTTCAAAAAGGGATTTGAGATGGCTTATAGGAGTAAAATGCACTTAAATCAGGGCAGTTAAAAGATAACAACAGAATTGAAAATAATAAAAGTGATGCAAAAGAGAGGCTTCAGGTGCCAAGACCTCATGAGTCACTGATGGTCACTGTTAAGTCTGGAGTCCCAGAATCCCAGGATGTTGCAGCTGAAATTAACCTGGGGGACTGTGTCTCATGCACATCCAACCCAGCTTCTTACGGTTCTGCTCGGCAGCATTCTGCTAGTAAGGATGTTATTTCCGAATGAAGCTGACTTAGAAATAAGTCTTTCTGACCCACAGGCTCTGTGAGTCCAGAGCACCCTGGCTGTTATGATGTGAAGAGATTTGGCTGCTCAGCCAGCTGCGAGTGGATCCCAGTCTCCTGATTTTTTGCCCAGTGCTTTGTCCATGGCAGCGTGCCACCTCTTCTAATGACAGTAACTCTTCCCCATATGTTATACAGACAGGGATTTGTGCTTTATATAGTTTTTTTCCATAAATAGAATCTCTCTGATTCTCTTAATCTCCTGAAGAGTAGGCAGGAAAGGTGCTGTTTATTCCCATAGTATATCAAGTAAAAAGGCTCAGAAACTGAGTACTTTTCCCAAGAGCACACTGCTGGTTGATGGAGAACTGTACCTGGAACCCAGTTTGTTGACCCTGGATTTGTTGACAAAGCCAGTCAATGATGGCCTTGTGCTATCACTGTGCCCAGGCCCCTGTTGACTCCAGTGTTCTATGCTGATGTGCCAATGGTCTGCTTTGCAGGAAATGAAGAAATCAAAGAAGCTTGTCCAACAAACACGTGGCCAAGCAATTACCGGGGACAATTTTGGGAAGCAGGGTGACCACGGGCTCCCGAGCATTGACCCGTTGCCCCGGATGCCAGGGCTTGAATGTGCACGCCATCACCTCAGAATTTATTTTTAAACTCTGCAAGTATATAAAACTTGATGCCATATATTGCACAGATCTTGGGATTGAGACTGATGATGTTGTGGGAAAGCCAGAGTTTGAAGCAGGTTAAACCTCTCTGAACACAGCAGGGGCTTTTCATCAAACTCAGCTGCAGGAAACCTTTTAACTGGACCACATTGCTACTGAAAATGTCATCAATCAATCAACAAGTATTTCTTGGGACAGCAATGTGAGAATTCAACGAGATCATCTAAGTGACAAGTTAGGAAGGCAGCGTAGTACAGAGTAAAGACTGGGCTTTAGAGACATTCAGAAATGGGGTTGAAGACTGGTTCTATTATTTAAAAGCTGTATGAGCCTCATCAGATTTCCTAACCTCATTAAACCTCAGTTTATCCACTTATAAAATGGGAAAAATACCTACTTCTTCAGGCTTTTAGAAAAGCATTTATTTCCTATTAGTTTTCTCTCTTTTGTCCAACATTTAAAAATTATAAAGTGATAAATCATCCATAGTTAGTTGTCAGTTAATATACTTGGCCTTGTACAAGACAATGGGAGGGGTAGAAAAGAAAGAGATGAAACCTCCTTTCTCCTTGAAGAGATGAGACTGTCTAACATAAAGGCATGCTGTGGGGAGGTGTGGTGAATGAGGGTTTTGGGGCTTAGCAGCAACTTCATGGAGGGATGGGAGGGGGGCTTGTTGGGCATACGAGGCCATACGGTAATGGGGGAGATAGGGATTCCAGGAGAGAGGGACTGTAGAAGAAAAGCCTGGGATATCTGTAGGACAGCATTAAGGCTAGTCTAACCAGAGTGGACAGGAAATAAAGAGAAATAATGATAACCAGTGCTTAATGGGTGAGGCAGGAAGAGGAGTCTTTAAAGCTGGATTAACAAATGTAGAGTTGTTACATCATCTCCTACAGAATGCTTTAAGCTTTTTCAATAGAAGAGTGATAAGGCTGGGACCAGAACTGTGTCTTCATTTTGGTATCAAATTTCCATAAAGTTTTTAGCATAGGGTTTGATGTTAAAGGATGTTTAGTAGTTATATATAAAGTAATAAACAGGTGTTTACAGAGGGCCAGTCTGGCAATAGTGGGTGTGATGTTGACAACCCTTTTGTATGTAGACCCTCACACCCGATACCTGAGGGCTAAACTCAGCCATTGAACGCAGTTAATAAGGCCAAGCTGGATTGAGTTTCCACATTGATTCAGGCTCACTACAAATGACTCTGTTTATTTCATTCAGATTTTTAACTTAGGGTTTTTTAAAATAGAAGAAGTGGACATGCTGATGAAAAAGTACTAACACTAGAGAAAGTTCCCACTCATATTCTCTGCAATTCTACCGCTTTCTAAGGCTTGTTGTGTTTCCTTACAGGCCATTTTTGTAGGTCTGAAAATACATACATAACATCCACTAACATATACACATAATCATTTTAATAAATTTTATTAAGGTAAAATTTTCACAAAATAAAATGAACCAATTTGAAATTTAATATTTGATGAGTTTTAACTGACATATATACCTCTGTCTTATATAGTTTTAAAATATAGGAATAAGATCATACTGTATATATTATTTTGTAACTGGTTTATGCATTCAGAAATGTGTCATGGACATGTTTTTGTATGACACTAAACTTTTAAATTTTTGCACAGTTCCCTGGTATGGATACTACTAATTTATTCAATTATTTCCTTATAGATGGATATTCAAATTCCCCTCATATTTCACAACTTAAATAAAGTAATAAAGATTCTTTTACATTTGTCTTCGACACTTTAACAGGTATTTTGAAAGACCAGATTCCTAGAAATGGAATTTTGTGGTCAAATTTTTTGAAACTTAAAAAAGTAGGTGTTGAAAAATTGCCTTCCGAAGAGACTATAACAATTTCAGCTTCCATAGTATAAGAAAATGCCCTTTTCCCAATGTGTTTTCAACTGGGAGTTTATCAAACTTTAAAAGATTTGCCAATCCGATTGGTGAAAAGTGGTAACATGCTGTTGTTTTACTTTGCATTTCCCAAATTACTGGGGATGAGAATTTTATGTTTAGTGTTCATTGTCATTTCTTCTGTGAATTAATTGTTTTTATACTTTGTCTATTTTCTACCTATTTTTCTTTTTTTTATTGATTTACAAGAACTCTTTTAATATATGTTATTTTCTTCCCTACTAACACTCTAGTTAATATACTAACGAGCATCTTAGGGCAATGTTGTTTAAACTTGATTGTGCCTCTGTAGTATGTGGGGATTTTGTTTGAACAGAGACCCTGATTCAGCGAGTCATGGAATGGGCCCAAGAATCTGCATTTCTAACAGATTCACTGGGGCTCCCAGTGCTGTTGGCCCATACACAATACTTTGAGTAGCAAACTCTTAGTGTTTATGCATTTCGTTTGGCAGGATTCCATGCTGCTCAAGGAACAAACGTGTGGGGTAGATTTTTCTTTCGTTAAATAAAAGCACTAGGAATGATTTGAAGAAGGCGAACTGTGTGGAAACAAGAAGCCCATCATAGCTGTTGAGATAACAGGAGTCACACAGTCTTTCCAGGGAACCAATGAGTGCTGTGTGAGAGGAGAGTGGCCTTCGAGGTTTGAGTTTAAGTCCCACCACTAATTTACCTTTAGGTCACGTGAGCTTTCAGTTTCCAGCTTGGTAATTAAAAAAGAAAAGAAATGTGACCGTAATCCCTGCTCTGATTATTACACAAAGTTTTTTCCGAAGATCAAAGGAGAGTTACTGATATGCCTGTGACCTGTAACAAGCTAGAACACAGTAGGTGTTGTATCTGTCCGCGCAAAGCCTCTGAGAGTCTGAAGAGCAGGCCCGGAGCACCGGAGCATCCAGTCTGGCCAGTGTCTACAGTGAAGGCAGAGTGCTTGGCAAATTCTTATATCACTCCCCCAATTTTTACTTAGACAAACTCTCTGCCTCGCAATTTGAATTGCCGTAAGTGTATCTGAGCCACTTTGGACTTCAGTTTGACAGTAAGGAACCACTTCAGGATTCCCTGACCGTTTATCCACAGGTGTCTCAGGTGTGGAACTCTGCGCATGATTCTGAAGCTAGGTCATCATAGCCCAGCTATGTGGAGCACACGCGCATGCGCATGCGCACACAGAGCCAAAACTGATTTCTAAATAACCATGGTAATTATAACGCAAATAGAATTTAAAGTGTGGATTATTCCATTTGTCTGTCTATGGCAGGCAGTGGCGAGCTCTTTATTAAAAGTGTTTCCCCTTTTTTTCAGAACACATAACTAGACAATATTCCTTAGCCTTCTTTTTAGTTGGGTAATTAAGTTCTGGCCAACAGATCGTGAGTGGGAATCACGGGTGTTGTTCTGGGTGAGGTTTTTAGTAAGTGGATTTGGCTTTTCCATTCCCCTGATCCCCTGTCTGTTGGTTGAACACGGAGGACTCCATGGTCCTAGCAGAGAACTGAGCATATGACAGAAAACCCATGGGCTCATGAGTCCCACGTGGAAGGCACACCACCATCTCTACTACCTGTTTTGGACTTTATGTGAGCAAGCCATTTATGCATGTTGTGTTTCGCACACTGTGTATTTTTGAACTTGTTCATTATAGTAGTTAGAGTTACCAAACTAATGCACTCTAATTTGTTTAAGTCATTGAGAACTTTCCAACTGATATTTAGCATAAATATTAGCGTTCTTTGAATAATCTATTCAAGGATTACAAACAGATAGGTAAAAGAAAAGATGAGTAAGATAATCTAAAGACTATGATTGGAGAGTCTTTAAGAGGCGGAGAATCTGATACAAGGGGAAATTCATAGTTGTCCTTAATTGCAAAAATTTGATTAACTTTTTATTAATAATTGTGAGGCTTAGAAATCAGGCAGTGAGAAACAGTTAAAGCTCCACGTGACTACCTCCTCCCCAGCTCCTTGTAGTTCCTTTCTTGCTGTTCAGGCCTAGAACAAGATGGCTATTCTTTGGACAATAGAAACTGAATAAAAAGTTCTGTAATGTTTCTGTTTGATGTTTTTGGCAGTGATGATGAAAATTCTAGACTGAAATGATATGGTATGAAGTCTGGACTCATTGCCTTGTTAGAGTAGAATGGATTTCCTCTCTTTTTGCTCTCTGGATCAATTCTTGGAGGAGTTGGAGAATTCAGTCTCTCAACTGGAGCAACATATTGCGCTGATAACATGTGAAAACATATAGTCTGATTGGACTCACCAGGCCTTTCCAACTCACTGCTCGTGTGAACCTTAGGACGGCTTTTGCAAAATAAATAGAGCTTGCCAAAGGTCTGTAAGAAGGGTTCCAGATTCCATTGACCAAAAATGGAATGTTTAATGCTCCACAGTAAAAACTAAGAAAAAAAGAAAAAGAAAAAAAAACAACGGTGAAATTCTGAGTCCCACCTGTTAAATTATTTGTCCTTCTAATAGAAGCAAGAATGAAAGGCGTATGTTCAACATCATGTTGGGCCCATTTTCTGTGGCGGGAAACCAAGGTAAACACATTTTTCCTGATGTAATTATTGATGTTAGTTCAGCTCGTATGATGCAGGCGTAGTTGTGCGAACCATTTTATCTGAACCCGTCCTCGGCTGGAGTTGGACATGCTGGTGGGAAAGCCTGGAGCCTACAGAGCCAACAGTCTGAGTCCCCGGATTTTTTAGGGAGCACCCCGGCCCAAGCATGCTGCTGTGAAGGTGACCTTTGGGCTCCTGGCCTCGATTCTCATTCTTTCACATGTGCCTGGGAACATGCATCTCATCTCCTCACTTGGGTTAGCTCTAGTTTCTCTTTCGGCTTCTACCAGAGAATTATCATTACCCTTATTTTACATGGATACATGTATGTGGTTCTACTTATATACTAGCGATTTTTTTTTTCTTAATTCTTTTTATCTTTGGCTCTCTCTCTTCTTTCTGCCCCTCATTCCTTGCTGCCATGTCAATAACCCACTATGTCTTCTTTCTCAGTTTTCTCCATGCTTGTGTATTTATAATCAAGCACATATACACACATATATTTTTACCATTTAACCCTCTTGCCTTTATGCTTTTAGTTTAACAAAAATTCCACGTGGGGTTTTGTTCTCAAGCTAGCCTCCCCAATCACAGTTAGTCTGTGATCGAGTTTATTTGTTCATCTGTCTTTGCCACAGATATTTTGTGCCTGGTCCTGCACTAGGTATTGTGGATACAGAGATGAACTGGATACAGATTCTGCTATCAGGGAGTTACAGTGTGTGTGCTGGGTGTGGTGAGAGAGGGCTTCTGGAAGGCCAGGCAGGGGCACCTACAACAGCTTGGAGTGGCAGACCCTGTTAATGTCAATGGGCTCATTGCTCCTCTAGAAGAACGTGTCCCACTTCGCAATTTGCGATCACTCAAAACTCACACGTCTGCCCCAGGCCCGGGTAGATGGGGGCTCTGGCATGGGAGCAGGGCCCATGGGTGCAGGAATGGGGGAGGCTCTGTCGCAGGGGTCAGGAGAGTGGTGAGGGTCCTGCCTAAGAGTCCTGGACAGTTGTGCTGGGGAAAGAGGTCAGATGGGCAATGACTGTTGCTATGATTTATTTCCAAGTCTATATTTGTAAATGAGGTACCAGTGAGGAGGATGTCTGTCCCACGTTGCTTGTGTCATTACTTCACATGTGTGTCCTGGCGTCCCTACCAGACTATAAATGCATGGAGCGCAGGAACTGTGCCTCACAGTTGTTACGCTTTTCCCATGACATAGAATGCAGTGCTCGTCATTAATATAAGGACGATATTGCTGATGGAAGGGATAAAAATAAAATTGTGAGTGAATATTTACACATGAAGCTATTTCTTCAACAGAGTTTTTAATGTTTTGTTTACCATTCTAACAGCCCTGAAATGCCTACATTTGCAGTACTTATAGCTCACAAAACATTTCGCAGTGGTTCACTGGATCTTCACAATGAACTTTGGAGGCAGACATTTTTTGTTGGTGTCACTGTTTTACACTAGTGCACAGACACTTGAAGCTTAGGCATTAATCATCCAAGGCAGCAGAGCTATCATTGGGAAGACCTAGAACTCAAGCCTGCTCTGCCCTCTGTGACTTGCTAAATTGCACAGAAGCAGCCCAGGGAATGAGGCGGCTCTCACAGTCCTGATTTGGTGCAGTGTCCCTTAAATTTGCAGGAGCTCAGCCTGTAGTCTCAGGGGAGCTAGACTTCACTGCAGTTTGGGTGGACAGCCACAAACATGGGTGATTAAGGGCATCCACTGGAGCTCCAGAGGGCCCTGGAAGGGAATGCCATGTGGCCAAACACCAGTCTGGGGTCACAGTGCCAGGAATCCCACCGTTAGCATAGCCATCAGTCGAGTTAAGCGTTGCCTGCCTCAGTCTTCTGTTTAAGCCAGAGACACCTGTATGAGAGGAAGACATAAGGTAGAAGCCAGCACTTAATATTGTTGCAGTGTCAGTTGGGTTATCAATGACTGTCCTCTGGGTTCTAGGGAAAGGACCCAGACCTAAGGCGATGTAAGTTTGTTTTGTTTGCTTGTATGCTGTAGGAAGATTTTGAAGCCTACTATGTGATTCAGAGGTATAGACTGTGGGCCATATCAGGGGTGCTGGGGAGAGCGCTGAGAAGCTTTGCCTCTAGATCCTCATGCTTCTGGCTACGAGGCTTTGAGGTCCATGCTATCTTGGACGACTGCTTCTTAGGACATCCCTCAGATATCACTTCTATGTGTCCGAGGCTGCTCTGGGAGGAAGCAAAGCAGGATGAGGACTTCTTTGATAAGGGAGATGAGGTGTCAGGCAGGCAGGAGAGAGTGTCCAGCTCCGACATGTTCTTGATGAGAGGAAAGCTGGGCTGCGTGGCGTGTGGTAACTTTGAGGAAAGCAATCACGGGGCCCTTGATTTTGGAAATAGGGCAGCCTCCTGTGCTGAAGTGACAAACCCCCAGCGTGGCCGGGTCAGTCCAGAGCCAGCCTGATGGGTCTGCTCTGTCGGGATAGCAGTGATTCCCCAGCCCACTATGGACCCTGTAGATACGCCCAGGCTGCTCTTCCATTACTTGCACAAAAAACAAATAGTCATCAGTGCTGAAGTTCAAAGCCATGGTTCCTGTGTGTTCCTTAACATGATGCAGGTGGGCCTTCATTGGAAACACCTTCCGCTCCTCCAGCTCAGTTCTCATGAAAACAAACAATCGTGCCCTTTGCCCAGGTCGGAAGAGATGGCCATGAAATCACCATGAACTTCCCGTGCACGCCACGACTTCAATCAGGTCCTTCTGCAGGGGCGAGGACCTGCACGTCCATCTCAGGGTTCACCGTGGCCTGCGAGATGGGAGTTCTGGCCCCGTGGGCAGCGTGCTTGCATAGGCCTCCTGCCATAGCCACTGCCGTGTGGGGTGAGGGCTCGGGGCTCCTCAGCACGGGCCAGAGGGCAGCCGCAACTGGGGGGTCTCCTCGTCTTTGCTCTAAAAAGAGTCTACACAATTCAGGTTTTGAATTATTCTCTCCTTTCCCTTCCTATTACAGTTGCTATTCTGATGTGAGGTTCAGTGTAAAGCCTTGGAGATGATGGAAGGAACTGAAGTCTGGAGCCTGACTCCCTGTGTGTGGAATCTGTAGCCATGTGGCCTTGTGTGAGTCACTGGGCCATTCTGCATCTTAGCATCTTCATCAGTGAGATGTCCTGCTAGTACTTACTTTATAGGATTCTCTTTAGGATTAAATGAGTTGATACATATAAAGGACTCAGAGTGGTGTCTGGCAGTGAGTAAACACTCAGGGTTATTTGTTATTATTATTAATGAAGATAATCAAGGTGGTTTTCTTTGTAATGAACTTTACTTTTTAAAAGTAGTTTTAGGTTCACAGCATAATTGAGGGGAAGGTACAGAGAGTTTCCGAATACCCCTTTCCCCACCCGTGTCTCCTCTATTATGGACATTCTGCACCACAGTGGTATTTTTGTTACAATTAATGAGCCTACACTCACAGGTCATTATCACCCAGAGTCCATAGTTTACATCAGAGTTCACCCTTAGTGGCGTTCATTCTGTAGGTTTGGACAAATGTATAATGACACATATCTGCCATTACAGTACTGTACAAAGTCAACTTGCTGTCCTAAACTTCTCTGTTCTCCACCTATTCATCCATCCCCTCTCTTAAACCCTGGCGAACACTGACCTTTCTAATGTCTCCATAGTTTTGCCTTTTCCAGAATGTAATATCACTGGAACCATACAGTATGTAGCCTTTTCACATTGGCTTCGTTCACTTAGTGGTGTGCGTTTAAGTTTCCTCCAGGTCTTTTCATGGCTTGAGAGCTCATTTCTTTTTATTGCTGAATAATAGTCTGTTGTCTGGATGGATCACAGTTTGTTTATTCACTTACCGAAGCATGTTAGTTGCTTCCAAGTTGTGGCAATTATGAATAAAGCTGCTATAAACATCTGTGAACAGGTTTTTGTGTAGAAAGGCCTACTTTTATTACATTAAACATACAATATATGGGATTTACCTCTGTCATCTCAGAGTGTGCAATATATATCAGTATTAATACTCAGTTATCAGCTCCTGACCTTTCCACAAATGTCTGATGTACATTTCTGTGCCCAGGCTGATGGCATTGGGAATCTGTAGGACACCCAGCTGTTGGCCTGCCCTTCACTCAGAGGACACCTTGCCAGTTGCATCTCCTTCCTCTGCATTTGTGCCTTTGATGCCAGTGAATCTGCAAGCTCAGGCATACCTGGTCCCTAAATCTTTGTTGAGGTTTTTCATGCCTTTCCTCATAGTCTCGAGTTTTAGAAAATAAAAAATAAAAAAAACACCGGTACATCATTAAGTGATTGCAATATAATGTTGCTGCGGAGTTCGACGAGAGCTTCTAAAGCATGAAAGCAGCGTGCAGTTGAAAAGGTGGTAAAATCAATCGATGATGATATGAAGCAGGCAGTACTGACAGAAATTAATTTAAAGTTAGGAAAAAGGCAAAATTACTGAGGGAGTGAATAGAATTGCCAGAAATTTATGATGAAATCAGCACATTGCTTTTGATTATACACAGATTTGAAAAATGTGAAGTGGTGATTGCAAACATTCATTTTTGGCGAATTTGTTTTAGATGACACATTTGAACATGGAAGCTAAATTCAAAGACTATCTATATGAAACAATAGTAAGCAAGTACAAGAGCAATAGATACCTAAAAAATATTTTGAAAATAAAAGGAAAAAGGTAGCACAACCTTATTTCAACCAAGAATTCCATAAAATATATGATACTGTATTAAAAAACTGAAAATTTGAGCAATTGCTCATATCATGAAACCAAAATTTCTAAGAAGAGAAAAACTGGTGATAAAGATTTTAACTTTCTAACAATTTTCTTTTTGAACTACTTATTTTCAATTAAATTATCAATTATTTAATGTAACTGAGTAACAGTGGCATTTGACCTTCTGAGTGCCAGTCCTTGGGAAAATAACAGTGATTCCTTCTGTTCATGTGCAGTGTGAAGTCAGCCTTACTCAATGGACTCCTACCACTTCCTTCTGCACTTGCTTTGACCTTGGCTTGGTCTCTCCAAGCTTAATGCTTCTACCTGACAACTAGGAATAAGGGATTTGGACCATGTGTTCTGTGAGGAACCTAACAATTCTTACCATTTGAGTTCAAATACTACTACGCACCATCAACCTCTAAGATATTCACCCAAGATATAACTTTGTCAGTCATGTTCTCTTCCCTCATTTCAGTCAGTCAAGAATCATTTTAAAGATGGGACTGCTAATTCTGAAACCACCAAAAGTGACAGTCAAGGCAGGGACACAGAGATGCTTCAGACTGAGAGCAAAAGAGGTGGCCCTATAATTAAGGTACCGAAAATAACAGAAACTCTATTCTTACAATAATCCTGTGAACTCTGATAACTCCTATTGCAAACCGTAAAGGTTGAGCAGTTCCATACTCTTCCATGCCCAGCATTTGGGTTGCCATTTTCTGGTTGTGTTACCTTCCAAGGCTGTCCTTAATGTTCACTGTAACTAATTTCTACCAAGTAATAACCATTTTCCACTATGTGTGCACATGTCCTTCTAACTCTACGTCTCTTTTTCTAGGCAACGTTGAATTGTATTCGTTCAAGTATACTACTATTTCCATATTGATGGTTTGATTTAGAAAGCACAACACGCTTGCTATCCATGGTCTGACCCACTCTATTCTACTTAAAATTTGCTAAACGTGTTGGGTGCATAGAAAACAATACTTTAATTCTTCTTCTTCTTTTTATGGAAGTATCTGGTGGCATTCGCCTGTCATTTTATGTTGCATGCTTGTGTCTGAGGATGATAGAGAGGAGACTGGGGCTGGCAGCAGATATGATCAGTGAGGTGCTCATTTTTGCAAAGAAGGAATTGCACTTGCTTCCCCTGACTTGCATGTTGAGTTGCTATTTACCGATATCCATTTATTTTAAAACAAACTCGAAAAGTGAGTAGAAATGATTATTCCTATTGAACAGATTAGAAAACAAAGGCCTGGAGAGTTACATTAACATGTCGAGGTTTTGCCTAAATAGCCATGTATGTAGACATGAGTCCACAATGAATTTGTCCCGAATCTCTCCTTTCCCAGGGAAGTCCTTTCTAATGTGATATATCCTGAAGGGCAGCCTCAGGGCTGCAGTAACTTGATAGTAGGTGGCAGTCTTCCAAGGAGTTGCTGGTTTCCTTTGGTCTCAAGTTCTTTGCATGTGTGAAGGTGAATGGAGTGGGATATTGCAACACTGGGTTATCCTTCACATGGTAACTTGCATGGGAAAGCGTCTCCCCTGCACAGACTAATTAAGAACAATCCTTTGGAATTTTGTGCCTTGAAGGGCATTACGAGGTTTTTTTTGTGAAGTTAAAGGGATGGAGACTTTTTTTGTGTGTGTGTTTGCTCACTGGAAACTATAGAGGAGTGTAAGTGGGCGGTACAGCTGCATTATAAAAATGCAGGTTGTTTTTAATTAATGCCATATGAAGCGTCCAACCACAGCATTTTCCCCCGGTTGGGTGATGTCTGTACGCACTGTAGCCTAGAATTCTCCAAATTACTCCCATGTTGTGCTAGATACGGTAATGATCGAGTGCTGTTTTGCTGGGGCAGTTGGGATAATAGAAACTTCATCAGTCAACAGAGGAGGCGTGGACAGCAGATTGGAGTAAAAAGGTAAAATCTGATTCCAGGCTGGTTCCAGAGCCAGTTAGGTCCACTTGGCAGTAACCAGGGAGTAAGAATTTTTTCTTTGCAACTCAGATAACCAGTCCTTAAGCCTTGGACAAAAGGAGATACTTCTGGGTTCACATGGCCACTCAATGTTGGAGCCTGGACACAAGAGCACCAATGACCATATATATATATTTTTTGATGAGGAATCCACAAAGCACAGGAGGGTACACCAGTTGTCCAAAGCATAGGGGCTCAAGATCCAAAGACTTGAAAACACATATCTGAAAAGATATTCGCACACCGATGTTCATAGTAGCATTATTCACAGTGGCCAGGACATGGAAGCAACTGAAGTGTCCTACGATAGATGACTGGCTAGAGAAGCTGTGGTACATATAGGTACATATATACAATGGAATATTACTCAGCCATAAGAAGAGATGAAATGCCATTAGCAACAACAGGGATGGACCTTGAAATAATCATACTAAGAGAAATAAGCCAGACAGAAAAAGTTGAAAACCACATGATATCACTTATATGTGAGATATAAACCTAAAAGCAACAAATGAGCAGAACAAACGAACAGAGACTTCTGGACATGGACTAGAGATTAGTGGTTACCAAAAGGGAGGGGGTAGGGGGAGAGGAGGTAGATGGGGGAAAAATTTAAATAATTTCTTCAATTAAAAAATTAATTAAGTAAAAAAATAAAGTAGAAAAAGGTAGTCGATTTTGATTTTATGTGGCGGAGACTCTCTTTGCATTTATCAGTGAAAAACAGGAGATCAAGGAAGAGGGATTGTTATACACACAGTGAAGCCTCACTGATTTGAGTCAGTGGAGTGGGACTGGTCTGACTATAAAATATTTAACAAGAAATGCATCTTGATAACTTAAGATGCATTCAGGGTTGGATAGATGTAAGAAAATATATATTAAAAAACGTACTAATTGTAAAAAGTCCTCAATGGTTTAAAATGTTTATTTTTAAGTAGATAAAACAGATGCCATACTAGCTAATTTACACTATTAATTTACTTTTTGAGTTATCTATTGCAAAAATAAAATCTAACCTGGCTTCTTCCCGAATTATCAGAAATTCAGATTAGGGGCATCTGGATCAGGTACGGAACAGAATATGAAGAAAGGAAGGTTTCATCTGAGCCTCCCAGACTAGGGCTTTGCAATCAAGATAGGCATATGAGACTCAATTCATAAATATTTAATGACATCTACTACGTGCTGAGTGCAAGGCTGTGAGGGGTGCAGAAATAAAGCAAATGTACCTTTCTAGAGACTTTATGCAACTGTAGTATAAAGCTTCTGTGGTTAGTGTGTGGTACCAGTGGGAGATTAGAATGGACATCAGAATATTTGGACGGCCTTGGTTCCTAGACTGAGAGAGAATGAGGAATCATGGGAAGTTTTTGAACAGGTGAATAATATGACAAGAGCTATGTTTTAAGGGTTGCTACACACGTGGTAATTTGAAGAGGTAGTTAGGGAACTGCTGCATCATTTGAATGAGAAGCATAATCCAAGAATTAAAACCTATAGCAGTTAATTGGACATGAAGAAGAAAAAAATGTTCCAAAAAGGAGCTCAGAGACATCCATTCTGGGAGACGTAGCATGACATTAATAGGATCAGCTTGATGGCAAGGGGTACCTTGAAGACTAAGTTTTGGACAATGGTCTTAGACATTTGATTGTGAGTCCTTGTGGATTATGCAGTTGAAGGTGTTGAGTTGGTAAATGATCTTAAGTTTGATGAAGCTGGATTTAAATTGCAAATTTAAGAGTTAATTGCATAGAGGTAAGATCTGCACATGGGGATAGAGGTAGAGTGGATAAAAACAAAGAACTAATGTCTGGACCTTGGGTAATGAATCCTATGGTTAGGAAGTGGCACATATGGTCTGTATATTCTCTGTACCTCTAACTCCAGGGAATATTTGCCCTTGCTGAAGTGGCTGATGATAAAGATGGAACAACTGGATTTTCTTGTAAAGAATTACATCATTACACTGTGCAATCAATGACTAGATTTCTGCTATGCTGACAGATTATCTTTAAATTATAATAAAAATGATCCTATTGGTCATTCCCTGACTTTTCTTTTTCTTTAGCTCTGTCATAAATGCACTGTTGCCTCCTGATTTACTGTTAGAAATTTCCTGTGTAGTTTGGGTCTGAGCGTTAAGGGGTTAGGTTTCGGGATTTGGTACTCAAACAAAACTTTCACTGCTTCCTACAGTACACTTAAATTAATTTAGGGGTCAGAGGATATCCTGTGAAAATATCAAGAGCAACCTGGCCTTTTATTTCTATGGGGATCTAAGAGGAAAGCACATTTGCACAGCATGAAGCTCATTTCAGAGTACCCGAATCATATAATTGATTGAAAACATTAATGTACCGATCACAGAGTCAAATTCTGGACTAAATATTTGAAAAAATAAACATGTTAAGTCACAGAACATGAGATGCAGTACAGCAAAACCAAGAACCCAGATCAAGTATTAAAACACAAACAAAATAAGATAATCTTACTGACTAGCAATCCATTTCAACTAATGTTCACCAGGTGCCTATTAAGGAAAATCACAAAGTATGACCCTGACAGGGGTGGGTATTCTAAAAGATCAAATATGATTCCTATTCTCAGGGGTGGATGGGCGAGCTTATTTATAAAAACAACTACAACAACAATAACAATAACAACAATAGACTGACTATAATATAAAGTAAAATGAAATAAGTGATGAACTAAGACAAAGAAACACTGAGTAGGATGGGGTGGTTTAATTAATTCTGAAAAGATAATCAGAAATAGCTTCTCAGAAGAGGTTACGTTTGAATTATATCTTTGATGATAATAATTGTAAGCATGGTAGTGCATGGTTGTGGTGATGATGATGATGAAGAGAGCAGTTGCCAGTCATGGATCACCTGGCTATTTATCATTTGCTGAACAGATTCTATGTTAATGTTTCAATAGGTAAAGAAGAAGGAGGGAGTTTCAGATGGCAAAAGAGCCTGAGGAGAAACATGCATATTGGTGTGTGTAGAATGGAGAGTCATTTGGTGTCTTCAGGGTCCAGGTGCACGGAGGGTGGTAGTATGAGATACAGTTGGGAAAGGAATAGGGACCAGATCAGCAAAGAGCTTCAAATGCTCAATGAGTCATACTTAGAACTCTCTGGATATTTGTGTGGGCAGCTGACCCCATTAGGCTTAGCAGGACTGGCTAGTGGTGTGTGCATCTGTCTTCCAAAACCCTGGAGAACACTCTCTGAAATTGTATGGTCTGCAATAAAACTTTCTTCTGAGGTTTATGAGGGAAAGGCCTTGAACCCGGCCTTTTGATGGTTCCAGAAAAGATGAATTTGGTGCAGGCCCAGCAGACATTATTAACAAAGGATGGCCAGTTCTCATCATGGACAAAGGCAGAGGTGGGTGATGCTTCCTCAGAAGATGTGCTATTCTTTTCTACTTTAATCCACATGCTTCCTAAAGCATCTGGATTTCCTCTATTCTTAAATAGGAATTCCACATATGCCCGAAATAACCTATGAGCACCTCAATGTTTTGCTAACAAAGAAAACTTTTTATTACTTTAAAAATTGACTGATTCTACAGTCTATAGCGTAATGGAGAAAAAACGCTTATTCATGCTGAAAGTGTCTCTATGGGAAAAAATTCAGAGAATTTTGATAGCTCTGAAAGAGACAGAAAAACAGAAAAATAATGACTCCAAGAAAGGATATTATATTCTTTAAACAAGTTGAAATATCTTAGAGATATAAGTCGTGGTCTTTTTTCTTTAAAGTATGTGGTCATTTGGGGAATGAGGAGGGAACATATGTGTGTGGCAAGAGGGTTTAATCAGGCTGATAAAGCTCACTGCTTTAGTCCAGTTGGGCTCAGTCCAATTAAGATTAAGAAGGAACAGAAAGGTTTGTCTGTAGAACAATTAGTGGGTTGTGAGGAATATTTAGTTTTGGTTTTTAGTTTTGGTAAATCTTAAGCAAAATAATGAAATAACAATGACAAAATAAACACAACACAACCTTAAAAGACCCATATCTGTGTTTTTAATAGATTTTGGAGGCAGCAACAGTAAATATTTGGGACTCACTTCTCTGGTTCATGATTCAAAGAACACTTGCTCTCCAATGTTGAATTTATGTTTGTCCCTGGTGTCTCTGGGCATCCTGGGAGCGGAGACACATTCAGTTGCGGAGACCAGACCAGTTTCCTGATTTTCCAGGCTTCTAGGAGATTTGGTTTTTAGTGAAAAAGGTTATATTAAAAATTCCAGAGATTTCTAGGCAAGCTGTTAACATAAGAACTGATGTTTAACTATTTCCTCTCAAAATCACCTCGAAACAATCAACAGAATATGTTAAAAATGGAAAAGAAATCTTGATTGACTTGATGAGCAGTGAAGGAGTATCATCCACATGATAGGTACCTGGAGAATTTTGTTAGAGGCTATGTCCATGGGACCAAATGTAGCTTGTATATGGTGGAATGACCAATCCAATTGTAACAATGTTAAATACTTTCAGATTGATTGGTAGACAGCTACTTCCTGGTGCCTCTTGAATGCTCTCTTGCCATTCTTGCCATCCAGATGGTTCTCTCCTTGGGAATCCTTCAGTCTCCCTACAGTTCAGTAAATAATAGGATAATGCTTGGTACAAGGGAGGTCTCCAGAATCCGGCTTTGGTGGCCATTGTGATAGCCCAAGCTATGTTACTTGGTAAATATTTTACATGTCAGTGCTGTTATTTGCCAGTTGAGATGGTGTATGAGGGAGGTATTATTGTCATTTCACGTTTATTTTCTCAAAACAGCATCCCTTTCTTTGTGAGTCCTGCTTCTCCCTTACATCACACATGTGGTTCTGATGGGGGATGGCAAAGAGAACCCCATTGTCTTGGCTGTGATGATTGATTCAGGGGGTGAACAGGTAACTCATGGCAGATCAATCGGATCGTCCATTTTTTATTTTTTTTTAACGGAAGTTACCACTCTTCAGTTATAAAGTAGAGGATCTTGGAAGTCTCCACAACAATGCCCCACCACATAATAGGGAGTTTGCCTAAGAGAAAAGCAGGTGCACACAGGGGAGCAGACAATGAGATGCTGCGGAAGGCCTTAGGATGGCGAGTCCCTGGGTCTCATTGCATATGAAGCTCCCGGTCTATCTCTGCCCTTTTTGATCTATACTATCCCTTGAGAATGTGATTTGGATTATTGTTACTTTAAACCGAGGAGGCTTGATTAAGACAAGGAGTAGACGAGAGTGAATCCTGGCAGAGCCCCGTGAATCCTCCAGGTGGAGGCGGGCAGTGCGGTGAGTCCCTCAGTGGAGACACAGTGCTGGCCCCCACTGGCAGTGGAAGACTCCGAGCTTACTCGTTTCCTGGAGGAAGTGGTCACACTTATGCAAGACCTGGCCAGGGCATCCTGTCTTCTCCATCTGTGTTGACATGAAGCTCCCAGCTGTCGCTCAGGTGTGACTCTTCCTACTTCCTGACTTCATCCGCTCAGGATGCTAGTTCTCTGAATAGGCCGTCCATTGTCAGGTGGGGCTTTTTCCTTTTCTTGGTATCTTTAATCTATATGGAGTTTCTTCTGTTAAAGTTTCCACCAGGAGGTACAGACCAGGTTGTTACAAATCCCAACTTCAATCCTAGCTGAACGTGAGCCAGCATTAGGTGACGTAGCCAGGCTTATTGTGTGTTAGACACGGTAATATGCTTATGTTGCCTCCTTTAATCCATGCACCAAATTTACGAGGTAGGTACTGGTTTTCCAACCATTTTATGAATATAGAAACTGAAGTGAGGGAAGGTCATAGAGCTAACAAGTAGGAAAAAGAATTCGAGCCAAGGTTGTCTGACTCTTAACTGTGTGCTACACTGTGGATAAAGAGACCCCTAAGATTCTGGAGACCAGTCGTCATTGAAGCCTCTGTTCTAGCCTCGTTCATTCTGCCGCATTCCCCACGACCCTCCTTAATCTAGTTTGAGCTAAATTTTTGGCCACTTTTCACTTTAAACCAAGAAGTCTTTACTAAGGAGCAAGTACGAGGAGACCCTGGAAGTCCTCCAC
>CM053515.1:98159503-98304150 GCA_028627145.1 Eidolon dupreanum
CCTGCACTGGGGCTGTGCCATAGATCCATAGGTACCCAGATGTGCAAGTCACATATTTGCACTGGTCTCTAGAACAGCGCCTAAATGCTAATAGGCAGGGCAAGGGTTATGAGTGAGGTTTCAGAAAAGGGAGGATTGAGTTGCAGGAAGGTTAAGTGACTTGCATGAGTCACACAGCCCACTATGGCAAAACTAGGACAAAGCACCAAGTCTCCCATCTCATGGTTCAGCACCCCTTCTCTGCCACGTGGTCCTGTCACCGTCATACCTCCTAAAGACAAACCTGACTTAGGGGATGGATCCTGCTATTGTGCTCATATTTCAAATGAATCGAGAGTTGGAGAACTTAAGTATCTTGTCCAAAGTGAGTAAGTGGCAGAGGTACGACTTGTACTCAGGACAGAATGAGTGCAAAAGCCATGCTGATAATTGTCACATAATCCAGCTGGGGTTAAAGGAAGGGATCTGCTCATTGTGACTCTAAGGCAGAATTTATACTTGTCAATGGGAGACAAAGGATCTTGTGCTTGGTTTCAATGGAAGGAAGAATTTGGTCACAGAGGAGTGTTGAATAAGAAAATGGGCATCCTGTGGGACAGTGAGTGCCCTATTAAGGGGGTGCCTATGTTGTTGGGGGTGCTGGAGCGCGGAGTCCTGCCTTATGTAGAAAGTGTGAATAAGAGCCTTCTGCGGTTCCTAGTCTCAGCATTTTAAACTTCTGTGCAGTTGGTGCCTACCATGCATGGCATTTGCTGTTAAATAAGAAAGTCACGTTTAGAAGCTCTTTTCAAGTATCCTGGAGCCGGGAGAGAGAAAAGTGACCTTCATTTTCAGGACATTTCCTTGAAGGTTTAAGGAGTTGTGACAAGTCACTTATATTGCAAATGCCGTTGGTCTCACCAATGATATCCAATGTGTCCCCTCCTGTGGCTGTTTGTGCTTGAGGCCCCACCTAAGACTCACCCCAAACTGACCCTTTCCTCCTGTCCCCCACACTAATTTTTGTGAAAACTTTAGAATAAAGAATGGAAAAGAAGCAACTTTGACACTTTGCTGTGTCCTTAAGACTGGGCTACCTGAGCTGTATTGCTCATCTCCGTGTTTGGTTTAGGGTCTAATCTAAGATGATTTTTAATCTCTGTATTACAGGAATTTAGTCCCTAATATGTCAGCTCCATCCCGCTGCGTGTTCCATCAACACCCTTAGCCCAATGATCTGCAGGGACTTTGACCCCAGATGGGGAGTCGCAGATGGAAGCCAGGACATTGCTTCAAGATGGACGATGAAAAATGCATGGAGGATAGAAAAATGCGAATTATGTGTGAAACAAACAAGAGCACTAGGCAACATGGAATTTGTGTCAACAAAAGCTCACTGCAAGCTGTTGCTTGCTTCTAAGGGGGAAGCCGACGCTGGCGCCTAAGGACAGTAGCGGCGAAGGACTTCCTGCAGAAACGAAAGGGGTGAACTGTTTTGACTACAATTACTTTCCAGTTCTTGAACTCTCCTGTTCCCGCATCCACCTCCCCTGCATTTGTTATGCAGTTCGAGTAGTAACCAATTATTGAGCCAGTCTGAGCCGTAAGAATGGAAATAACAGATATTTCAAACATTTTGACATATTCAAGAGACGAGAGAAACAGTCCGAAGGGTGGGGACCCCAGTTGACTTTCTTGTTGGTTATAAACCAACCGCATGACTGGATTTCTTAGGTAAATGAGGGGATGTCAGGATTCTCAGGAGGATTCACGTACTGGAATGTCAAGCTCACGTTCCAATTAAAATATTCATTCTGGTAATATTAAACTACATGGACTATTGGTGCCACCAACTGCAAATGTTATAAGTGCCAGTTTTCAAGCTCGCTGCAGAAATCCAAAATGATCATTCCCTCACTGAGAGATATTTCTTGGTAGGAGACAACCAATACATACATTTTTTAAAAAAGCAAATTATTTTCGGTTATTTAGAATGATTACGCTGTTCCTTTCTGGATCACTGCTGGAGACCCAGGCATCCAAGTGCCATAGGCAGCTATGTCAAATATAATAAATAACATTCCAATTATGTTCGGGGGGAGGGGATGGGCACACAACTCCGAGTTGGCTCCCAGCCACTCTCGCTACCACCAGAATCGGCTTTCTAAGATGTTCTGGGAGAAAAGAGCTCTGAGCAGTCCAACTGACAAGTCTTTTGCGTAAACGCATCTCCCTTTACAAGGCTGAAGAGATTCCGTGGCCCACAGGCCACAGCCTCAGCCCAAATCCATGGCCACCACACACTTGCATTGATGTGGGAGGTACCACTTCTTGCATTCGCCTCTCCAAAAGGCTCCCGGGGCTCATTGCAGCCTTTTACAGAGAGATCGAGGGCGGCAATCTGCCAGGGCTGTTGGAATGAGGCACCCTCAAATAGAATTTGACTTTGTGAATAGAGAATATTCAACTTAATTCCATTCCATTTAATTCAATTCATATTTGCCGAGTACCAATTATATATACCAGGCTCTGTGGACCTACCTGTAGCCTGGGCTCATTTCAACCTTATCTCATCCCCTTTCCAAGTCTTGGTTTCTTCATTTATTAAATTTTTATAGATGCTAACATAATCCCCTCAGGATTCCCGTGAGCCTAAGTGAGCACGTGTGTGTAGTGCACCCAGCCCTTTGTCTGGGATGTGCCTAAATCTGTCAGGCAGGGGTGGGAGACCTGTTAGGATGTCTCTCATGAGGATTTCCTTCTCAGGACCATTTTTCTATATCGAATCAGCTGTGTTAGACTGCCGACTTCATATGGTAGGGGAATTAAATGAGATAATGTCTGCAAAATGCTTAATGCATATTTAATGGCTCATATATTCCACGCAGTGTTATTACTATTATTTCATGTCTTTCTCTCTCTCTCTCCACCGATACATCTATCTATGTTTTTACTTTGTTATTACTGATTATTTTCTCAGCCTGAAGCCTCTTGAATTCCGACGGTCGGGTTGCCCCGCTACACCTCTGTTGAAACTTCCTGGCTCCTTAAAGAGTTTGGTTGTTCCTTCATTCATTGTGTAGATATCTGCTGAGTACTTGCTAACCGCCAGACACTTCACTACGCCCGCGGGTCACACGGACAGGTTGGATCACCGAAACTGGTCACATGGCGGATCCCTGACAACTAGTAGCTTATAACTTGTTGAGCAAGCCAGGAAAGTAAACGCATGATTTCAATACCACGTACCAAGTGCGGGGGCAGAGGTCAGCAAGGGTGACGTGGGAACATAGAGTAGGGACAGGCACCCTGTTTATTTGAATAGCTCGAGGTTCACAGCAAAACTGAAGGGAAGGTACGGAGATTCATCAATTACCCCTTGACCCCCCACATGCACTGCCTTCCTCATTATCCACGTTTCCCGCCAGATGGTACATTTATTACTGCACTGACACATCGTCACCCAAAGTCCATAGTTCGCGTTGCGGTTCACTGTTGGTGTTGTGCAGTCTGTGGCTTTGGGCACACATATAGCGACTTGTCTCCATCATTTTGGTGTCATACAGAGTATTTTCACTGCCATAAAAATCTTCGACGTTCTGCATTTTCATCCCCACAGCCCCTGGCCACCCTTGATCTTTCTATTGTCTCCGTACTTTTGCCTTTTCTCGAATGTCGTGGAGTTGGAATCGCACCGTATGTAGCCTTGTCATGTCAACTTTTACTTAGCAATGTCCGTTTAAATGTCCTTTATGTCCTTTCGTGGCACGTGCACTCTGTCAACTTTCGTGCAGACAGTGTTTACGTCCCAGGACGGCAGTCTCTGTCCCACTTTGAGACTTCAGGGACTCTTAAGGTTTTGAGAGCACCTAAATCAGATCAGGGGACAGTACATTTGGGGCGGGTAGATGAGGAGAAAGTGATTCAATCTCTTCAATTTTACAGCTAAGGCATCTCCTGTCCCCACTCTACTCTGGGCTGAAACTGACCTCAAGAAGAGGTAGATGAAACTCATTCCTTCGTGTGGAGGTTATTAAGCAATTGAAATAGACGTCCTCGGAAGGCCACTTTTCTGGTAGCTCCCAGCCACTCTCACTACCCCCAGAACTGTCCTTTGACACCTGGTCCCTCATTTGATCCCGTAACAGTGATGGCATAAATGCCAGGGATGAGACCAACGTTTTCATTTTTTGGATAAGGAAACCACGTTTTTATGTGGCTGTGGGACATGGGAAGGGTCACACGGTTGGCGTGCAGAGTAGAGCCAGGATCCCAGCCCGGGTCTCTGGCACCAAGCCCATTAAGGTTTCCAGTGTGTAATGGATCCACGCTGGATCATGCTCATCCGTGGAGCTCAGAGGCAGGGTGACCACCTTAGACTGAGGATCAGGGTAGGCTTCAGAGGAGACGTGTCCCTCACCCTAGGCTCTCAGTGTGGTCAGGAGTTAGGCAGTGACTAGGGGAGTGCTTATCATCTAGCGGGACGTTTAAGCAGGCTTGTTACTACAGGGGATCTTTCATGTGACATCGGACAAGGGCAGAACATCAGGATGTGCGGATGGGTGCTCAGGGGCCAGGGGAGAGCTATGGCCGTGAGGTGCTTCCGTGAGTCTCCTCAGTGCCACTTAATCTCCTTCTTGGCCTCGTTCTGCTCTGTCTCTGGCTTAGGGTGGTTTGAGCTGCAGAGACAGGACACACTTTCAGTGCCAGGGGAGGTGGCCATGAGCCTGACAGGGAACTGCTCCTTCCCGGGCTCTCAGTCCCTCTCGCTTCCGTACCTCGCTGACACCTCGGGGGAGGCCATCGCCCGGTCCCTGGGCACCCATGTGGTTGTCTGGAGGGGCACCGACTACAGCAGCTTGCACGGGCCTCTTTTCATCCAGCCGTTCTCAGATGCGAAGGACACAGAGCAGAAATTGTCAGAAGGCCTGGTTAGTAGGGGTTGAGGGGGACCAGGAGAGGGGGAATCAAAATTCAAAACCAAGGCCCCCATGCGCCCCGCTCTGTGGCAGCTCGTCAGTGCCCCCATGTCTCCCTGCGTGGGAGCCCGTGTGCTCCCGCTCTGTCTGGGGGCAGCCTCTGCAGCATCTGTTAGCAATGAATAAAGATGGGGTGGTGGAGGCGGGGCTGGGGGTGGGGGCAGGAGGAAGGTCTATTTAAACAAAATGTGTTTGCTCACACACATAAAACCACAGGCCTCCTGGAGGCGAGCACCCCATCGGGCCCCCTCATTCTTTCATGTGTAATAAGGAGCATGTGATGGAAGAACTGAAGCCTTGGCGTCTCCTCAGCAGGCCCCAGCATCCTCGCTTCTCACTCGTGAGGGGCTCGGGCGAGGACAGTTCTCGGGGCCTTTCCAGCCCCGAGATGTCCTGGGTCCAACAGGGAGCATCTTCCTGGTCCAGAGCTGAGAGCCCTCGAGTTCTCGCACAGGCATAGGCTGGAGGACTCACCGTGGCTCTGGCCCGTGACGTTGGGCGGCTGGGTCTTCTCTAGGCTTCCAAAGAGTGAAGCAGGCCCTTCGGAGAACAGCTCTCTGCAGTCCCCAGGGACGCCGGACGCTTCACCTTGGCACTGAAGTCATCCAGGGTCTGATGTCTGCTCTCCCATTATTCCCATCAGACTATACCATGTTTATGTCACAGTCATGACCTCCAGGGAAATGAGGTAAGGAAAGTGCCAGGGAGGGAAAAGCCAGAATTCAGAGTCGCTGACTATTTCTGGAAGGCTTGACAGGTGAAGGCGGTCTTGCATACAGAAGGAGAAAAATTTCGGTGTTTCTCTTTAGCAAGGAATCTTCTTAGGAAATCATTGGGATAAGGCAAGGAGCTGGAGGCAAAATGGGAAAACAGAACAAAGCACCATGCCCTTCCTTTCTTCCTTCCGTGGGCCCGAGGAAGGGGGCCTCGTGTGGGCTGCAGCAGCCCCTGTTTGTCCCGTCGGTGGTGGGTCCTGCGGCTGCTCCTGAAACCCTCCACGGGCTCCCACCAGAGAGGAGTGTGGAAAAGCCACCTCACCCTCGACTCCTCGTACTCAGTGCTCTGGTGACCACTTGCTGAGAGATTCTAGCCAGTGTTTCTATTTTTAAGACCCTCCATTGCCTTAGCGTGGTGGGTAGGTGGGAGGTAGGAAGGAAGAGAAGAAGAGGAATATGAGGTAATATTTAGTGGTTTGGAAGTCTGCTTCAAAATAAGGGGATAAATCCACCAGAAGGTAGAGGACACTCAGATGGGGATGAAAGAGGGTGCAAGGTGTCCCTGATGGGAAGGAGGCCCTGGGAGGGGTGTGAAGGGATGTGCGCAAGGTGTCCCTGATGTGAAGGAGGCCCCAGGAGGGGTGTGAAGGGATGTGTCTACACCCACCTTTCTCTCGGGCCAGCCTGAACTGTGTACTCTCTGTACAGCTAAAGGGTCATCCGTGGCGAGCAAACTAGATGTCTTGTATTCCTATGTATAAACTCTGTAAGCTGGGCCATCACTGACCCACCGTGTGACCCTGGAAATTAGCCTGTTGGTTCCCAAGGTTCCTGCATATCTGAAGCAGGGAATTCCTTTGCCCAGACCCCTCAGCAGCCTCGGGGATTAATGAAAGCCTTGTTCACAAATGTCTCAGACTCCATAAAGGTTTAGATCGATAATTAACAAGAAAGAGAAGGCATAAACATTTCAAATATATATCAACTCCCAGATCTGTAACAGCCAATAAGTCTAAAAACTGAGTGGCCACAATTTCCCTCAGTGACAGGCAGCCCATGCAGTTTCAAAAGTAATTCTTCAATAAGCATAAATTACCACTCGGGGAAACCTTCCATGTATGCCACGGCTATGGATTTATTAAGTGAAAATGAAACTTTTAAATAAATATCTGAAACAAAAAATGTATTTCCCATCTAATCGGGCCACAGAGGCAAGAGTTTTTAAAGTGCCATGTAGCCTGGCCTCCTTAGAAGTCATTTCGCCGAGTCAGTCAGTCACTGCCCTGAAGTCTCTCTCCAACTTTCCAAACACCCGGATTCTCCTGATATTAGCCGAGAGCAAATGGGGCACAAAAGTCGCCAGGGTTTTTTCCAGCCTCCCGGGGAATCTCGCAGATTCTGAGGCGTCTCGTTTCCCTAGGAAGATCGTGACTGGGAATTCTCTCTCGGACTTTGAGCCAGTAGGTCCCATTTATTCTCCATCTCAACCTGTTACGTTGTCTTTCCTGTAAGGGCAGAACAGGCTAGTGCTTTAGCTTTTAATTAGTTTGTTGGCACCAAATAATCCTTGGAAGAGACCAGTGGAATGCAGAATAGAAGACAGAAGGGACACATCTAAAATCTAGCGGGCCCTGCTAAAGCTTGATGGCTTTCCTGGAGCGTAGGCTGCAGTACCCGGCGAACACTGTTGGGGTCTCCTGCAATTATTCTAGCCCTTCGCCATCGGGGGTTTTCCAGCTCCAGGGTTGGGCTCTTGATTACATTAAATCAACCACAGTCCTTCCGACTCCTCTTGCCAAAGAAGGATGTGAGAACTCAGGCCTCTGCTAGTTACCATGTGGCATTCTCTATTGGCAAGGATTTTTTTCACAGATGGGCAGGAATCGTACTTGCAAGCAATGAACACTAAGAGGATATTTTTTAGGGGCTTTTGGTAAAATTTTCCTTGATCATAAAGAAAACCTCAGAAAGAGATGCTCTCTCAGTCCTGTTTGCAAGAATGAGAATGTGTTGCTCTTGGTAGGCATCCCATGATAGCAAAGGGAACCAGGCTTAGGATAAAACTGAATGGATGGGAGAGAGAACAGTAACGGAAAAAAAGTTGGTCTTCGATGTCTTCACAGAGGGGCTAGGTTAATTCCTTTTTCCCTTAGGAAGTTCGAGTTCTAACACGAGTCTTTAAAGTCCTATGAGAGTTGGGGTAGATTGTTGATTCTTCTCGTCTGTTCCCGGAGAGAGATGTCAGGGTTGGAAACAATAATTTCACTGTATTTCTGTTTACAATTGCTGGAGTTAATGTGCTTGTGTTTTGTTAAGTATTTTTCATCAATGTTTTTGAGGAATATCAATTTATAATTATATTATTTGTAATGTCTTTGTAAGTTTTGGTATTAGGATTACGCTGGCATTATAAAGTAATATGGGAAGTGTTTGGCCCCTGTATTTTTTTTTTTAAGTTCAATTAAAATTAGTGTTATTTCTTCCTTAAATGTTTTGTAGAATTAACCAGTAAAATCATCAGAGTCTGATATTAGGGAAAAAGTTGTTGTTGTTGTTGTTTTGGAACAATATTCCTTGCCAAACTTTTCTTTTTAATATACATTTATTTATTTAAATTATTTTCAAGTATACAGTACATTGGTTAGACATCTATAATGTTCATAAAACGATCCCCACAATTGCTCCCTCCCTCCCCTAGCCCTCCACTTAGCCATCACAGTAATGCTGACTTCATTCCCTCTGCCATGCTCCCTGTGCCTAACTATCAGCTACTGATTTGTACTTCTTTAACTCTTTACCCCATTTTTAGGGAAAAATTTTTGATAAAAAAAATATATAAAGTGCTATCCAGATTTATTTTCACCTTATACCATATTGGTAAGTTATATTTTAAGTATCTGGTAGTTAGCTATACCTGTTGATAGTATTTATTAATGGTCTATTAATAGCTTTAGGGTTTAAAATATACACCATTAACTTTTTATAGTCTAATTAGACTAATGTTGATATATTTTTATATGTTTTACATGAATGTATTATAAATGCCACATGACAATGGTATAATTTTGCCTTAACCAGTCTTGTGTGTCCTAAAATGATTAAGAGGAAAACATTTTCTTTTAATATATACCAAGATATTTATCATTGCCAGTGGCAGTCATTTCTTCTTGAAGATCTGAGTTTTCACCCACTTTCATCACTTTACTTTTCCTTCCATTTGACATAGTTCCTCTAAATTCTGTCTGCATCTCTCTTTTATTTTTCCCCTGGAAAAAGATGTCTTTATTTAACTTTCATTCTTAAGGTATATATTTTCCTGGGTATGGAATTATGGGTTGGTACCTACCCCCACCGCAAGAAATTTAAAATGCTGTTCTTTTGTGTTTTAGCCTCTATAGGTTTGGATGAAGTCACTTTGTTTTTCTTCATCAAATGTGACTTTTTTTTTGTCTTTCTATTATTTTGTAATGTTTTCTTTCTTATTAGCTTTCAGTAGTTTTACTATGATTTTATCAGGCATGTTTTTTTTTTTTTTTCATATATACTGTGCTTGAGTTTTGCTGATCTTTGTGACTACCAAATTTGTAAAAAAAATTGTTCATTGTTTCCTCAAATCTTTTTTTCTGCCTCATAGTCTCTTTTCTTTTTCTGAGACTCAAACCACTGACATATTAGGCCTTTTGATATTATTTCACATGTTTTCTTCCTCACACATTGATTTTAGTTGTTCTTCAGATCAGGTAATTCTATTAATATATTTTCAATTTTATTAACTCTTTCCTTTTTCAACTTCATTCCACTGTATTACTTAGGGTTCTCCAGAGAAACAGAACCAATAGGATGCGTGTGTGTGTGTGTGTGTGTGTGTGTGTAATTTTAAAAAATTTATTGTTAGGGTGTATGACATGATTGTTTAATATTTGTATTCCATAGCTGAATATGAGTTTATTTCTTTTAAAATTCTTGCTGAAGTAGTACTTCAAAAATTCTCACAGTGAGAGACTATATATGTTAAACTCATTATTTGTGTAGATGTACATGTCTTTATTTTGTTCTTATTCCAAAATACATTTTGAGCTATAAATAAAATTCCAGTTTGGGGCTTATTTCCTGCAGCACTTTGAATATTTTAATCTACTGTTTTATGCCTTTGATACTCTATTGAGAGGTCTATTTAAGTCATTTTGTTGAAATGCTGTAGTGGCCTATCTTTTTTATCAAATACTTTTATAATTTTTCTTTGTTCTTAATTTTTGTGATACCTATCTGTGACTGTATTTTTATTATTCAATAAGTGAAATTTTAGCCTGTGAACTTATGTCTTACAGTTCTGTAAAAGTTTTAGCTTTTCAGTTTTTTTTTAACTCTTCCATTCTCTTTATTTAAAACACATATTGGATGATTTTTGTCTAACTCTAGATTTTATATCTCTTAACTGATATTCTAATTAAATTTCTCTGTACTATTTTTCAGTTCACTAATTCTTCTTTTACTGTGTCCAGTCTAGATATTATTATGTTTATTCTAATTTTAATGATCTGTTTTAAAATTCCTGTTCTTGTTCAACTTCTGCCAATTTTTATTTTATATTTCTTGTTCATTTTTATAGAAATTATTCATTTATCTCTTACATTTCTATACAAATTTATTTTATAATTTTTCTCAACCATATAGAATTAATTTCATCTGAAGAGAGTAGCTTTGCAAAATATTAATAATTTTTGGCTGTCTTTCTTACTGTAAGATTTATTTGTGCATTTAAAATTTAAAATTTCAGTCTCAGATTGATTTGAAAGTTTGTTTTCCTCATTTTCCCATCCGTGTGTATCCTTCTCATTCTATAAAGTGTGTAGACATCATCTAGCTCTCCTGAAATTGCAGACCAGCCCCACGTATTCTAATGACATTTTAGCACTCCTTCCCTGTGGTAGTTTGTGGAAATGACAAAGTGGTCACTGAACTGGCAGGTAACTTGATTCTATTTCTGGACTTTGTGCTCTTCTGCATCCCTATGATGACAGTTTCCTATAAGCATGAACTCCAGGTAGAATCAACAATAGCTTCTTTTGCGTCGTGGTTGAGAGTTTCCCCTACAGTCTTTTACTCCAGGTACCGAACCTAGCTTTAATCTCCAAGTTTGCATGGAGCACGTTTAGTCTGTTTTGTCCCATGGGAACTGGATTCCTGGCTACTAATGCCTTGGTTTGGATCATGACCTAGAAGGCTTGTGGCTTTAGCTCTGCTCACTGCTTTGCATTTAAGTTCTATTTCAGTCCATGGTGATGTTTGTTATATTTTTGATCCCACCTCTGTCGTTTTGAATTTCTCTTTTTATATTTGATGTATCATTGCTATGTGTTTAAAGCTGACAAAGTGTACTAGATGTAAGCTTTATGTCATCTTCGCCAGAACGCTTCTTCTCATTTTATAAATGGAGAACCGAGGCTCAGAAAGAGAAAATGTCTCCTCTAGGGCCTTAGCGTAAGCTGGTACCAGAGTCCAAGCACATCTTCAGGTCTCCAAACTCCGAGATCTGGGACTTTTCACTGTCCCCAGGGCTCAGAAACCCTGAGTCAACACTGAGCAGCTCCCTGCTTTCTTACAAGAATGAAGTGGAGGCAGGGACAGCTGCTGAGGAGAATCACCTGATGTTTCCTGATAAGACAGAGATGTTTAACAGATTTCATCGCCGCCAAATTCATGTCTGACTCAAACAGCTTTCTTTCAGCAAGCTGTCACAGTCCGAGCCCAGCGCCTCACCCCACAGTGTGCGGTGCCATATAGAGCCAACGACCTTTGCATTCACCACAGCAACTGAAGCTCTAGAAATAGCATTTCCTTTTGGGGACCTTAAAAAGAAGAGATAAAGGAAGAAAATTGATTTTGAATTTGAAATAGGCAAACATTTCATTCTATGTTGTACAAATAAATCAAATACAATTGTCAGTTGAAAAATGTCACTCAGCTTAAAAAAAAAAAAAAATGTTCCATGTGGTATGTGTACTGTGGGAAAACAATTTTTAAAACCTGGTTGCTGGATTCTGTCACCCGATCAGACATCCATTCCGCATCCTGTTGCATAGCTATGTGATGAAGGGCAATCAGGCTAAACTAGTTTATTACTTAAAAGTCTATAAATCAAGATTTTTAAACTAGAATGTGAAGGTAGATATCTTTTCTCCTGTTGATTACTTAAAATAAAGCTAGCTAAGAGAGACTTTTGGTCTCTTTAGCCATAGCAAACACATTGCTGCCTGCAAATGACATTAGATTTCTTTTATGCTCCAGCTAGCCAGCCTTAATGCACTGGGGCCTCTTTTATTTCTGAAGCTATGTGGCTTATTCCACATTTATGTGATCAATTTCTCCCTAATCTCTATAATTCAAAGTTCCATATAAAACCATACATACTCAGAAAGTTATTTTTACTTGCAAAATGTACATTGGAAGGTGGTTTGTTAAGTTTCCTGCGTTGCACCCTTCAGCATCTCTCACCACCCAGCAGTGGTGTAAGGTGTTCAGTCACCTAATGCCGGAAGGACGGCGCCTGTACATAACGGGCAGCCGCAACCTCCGAAGATTGTCATTAGCTACAGGAAGGGGTATTTCCCTTGCTGTGCTCTAAGATTAAGGTGTGTAGCAGTTGACCAATATGAACAGGCCAAGCAGACGGTATTTAAAGGATCAAGTCGGTGTTTATCTAATGCTTTGAAGATAAAAGTGAAGATAACGAGCAAATTCCTATTACTGCAAAAAATCTAATAATTTTGTGCGATAATTATCCTCATCCAACCATAGACTAACCTTAGATATATTCAAGTATACTGAGTTTCATAAAGTATTGTACATTCTTCAGTTGCAGTAGGGTTCATTGTGAGTGATAATGCAGATGAAATAACTATGACCAGGAAAGCCATTATGCTCACTCACTAGGTCACAGACTGAGCTACCTCTTTCACATTTGCAAATAAGTGACATAGGACAGAAAATGTACTAGAGGTGGCTGGAGGGAGGCCAGGGACAGGTGAGGGTGGTCCAGTCTCCAGTATTTTTGTCTCCACAATGTCAAACAGTAAATGAGTACCTCCAATGAACCAGCTAATATCTTTGCATTGAACTGACAGGTTGTTTTGACATCATTAGACACAGCCAAACAAAGAATGAAAACAAATTGGTAGCCACGTTTCACAGTTCCTGATTGTAGGCACAAAGCAATCAAACACACCTGCAAGAAATCCTGAAATACAGGCTTTGATCTTGGCTTTGTTCAAGGTTGCTACCAACTCTCCCCTCCTTCATGAAGTTTTTCCAGCTGAAGTAACCACGGGGCCATGTCCTGGCCCTGTGAGATCGTAGACTGATACTTATCTCTTACCCTTAATCTTCATAAGCAGATGCTTGACTTTAGCTTGGACGCTCCGCCACAGTCAGGCAGGTAGGAGAGAGTGAAGGGGAATTCCTAGGCATAGGGTGTGCAAGAACTTAGAGACCAGGCTGCAGGTGAGAAGAGATGATCAAATAATCAGGAGGCTTGATGCTCTGCATTCAACGTAGTTTCCAAATCTCGGAGCTTGAAAATCTTGACATTTAAAGGTTAAAAGAATTTTGTGGCAGAAAAAGGTTTGCTTTAAACCTCACGTGCCTCACATAAAGGGGAGTAAGTTTTGAAAACCCAGTGTTATAAAATGAGTCTAAAAGAGTTTTGAATCAATTCAGGGGCAATACGTCCATTAGATACTAGGGAGGAAGCTGTTATGTTCAAGTATCCACTCTTAATCCAGTTCTCTTCCAATGGACCTCTTGGCATTCCACTGAATCCAGTACTGGAAAGATGCTGGCCTGGTGGCAGGAGTCTCTGATGTGACAGGAAAATTCAAGGTTGGCATGCATCAGCCCTGTCTGAGACAAGATCCTACCATTCTTCTGCTTTCAACCTTCCTGGGGCTCTTAACCTGCGTGAGGTTCCTTCCTTCCTTCCTTCCTTCCTTCCTTCCTTCCTTCCTTCCTTCCTTCCTTCCTTCCTTCCTTCCTTCCTCCCTCCCTCCCTCCCTCCCTCCCTCCCTCCCTCCCTCCTTCCTTTTTATTTTTTCTTCTTTCTGCTACTTCAATTAATTATCTTTAAGGTTTGTTGATAATCTCTATAATTTTCTCTGTTATATTTTATAAAATTATTTTACCTCTGTTATTGAATTCCCAATATTATCTCTGGATTTACTATTTTTTTTAAGCTAGCAAACTTATTAATTTTCAATTTTTATGTTTTTTAAAATATATAAATTTAAGATTTTAAATTTTCCTCCGAGAACTTAGACGCCAGCTGATAGAAATATCCATATAACCATGACCACAACCATAACTATAATGTGTGGTATGTGTAGATCTATATTGCTTTTATTTTTTAATTCAGTTCTAAATATTTAAATTTCTATTTTGATATTTTTTAGCAATATTGTGTTTTCAATTCGGCATGGTGTTTTCTTTTTCTCCTTTCCTGCTTTTATTGGATAAATTATTTCCTTTTTTTCAAATTCTTCCTCTAGAAGTTTGGAAATTTTACATTTTATTGCTATTCTTTTAGTGGTTACTTAAAAAATTATTTTTACCATTCACAATTCAGCTAACATAGTCTAAATTTATTCAATATCCTTATCTTCCTTTTGAATACTTTGTTTTTATGTGTATTAAGTAATTTAATCTACTTTGATTTTAAACTTCTTCAAATAGATTAATATTTTATTATTGGTGTTTTTAAAAACAGTTAATGCTAATTCAAGTTTATCTAAATTTTTGTCCTTTCTCCTCCAGTGATTTTATACCAGCTGCTTTAAATATATCCTATCAAACAAGGTTACAAGGTTGATTTCTGGAGGAGTATGCAGCATTTCACACTGTACATGACATTACTTTTAAAACCACTTTTATCACACAGAACAGAGTATAGCAAGTTAGCCTTCAAGATAGTGTGTATTTGTCTTACATCTGCTCAATGAGTGTCAAACCTCAAAAATCGTCCGTAACTAAGAAAATGTCCATCGTAATTATATTTCATTTAGGAAAGAAATGTCACGTGACCTTTCAGGTTCTCATCCTCATTCTTTTTGCTCCCAGGGCGGCATCAACTCCACACTAGTAGAAGCCTCAGGCTGTAACACGATTAAAAAGAATGACATGCGAGCAGTATACACTTCGAATAAATACGGTACTTCTGAACTGTCTGAAGTTGTTCTTCCCTGTCGACTGGCCGCAGACATTGGGGTCCTTCACCTTCAGTATCAGATTTGATGTGTGGTATGGGCAGGTAATAAACTTTAGGATTTTAGTGTCCTTCTAAATTTAAATCTAACGCCTCAGCCATTTAAAAAATCTTTTTTTTTTCCTCATTAGGATTCTGTATTTTCCTTATCTATTAAGCCATTCTTCTGATATACTGTGCTTCAGATACGTTGTACCTCTAACTTGAGGACAATCTGAAGTTTGATTTTTACAACATGTTTTACTATTGCTCCAATATTCAAATAATTTGAAAGTTGTCATGGACTTAGAATTTAATACATCTCCAAATCTAAATATGTGTGTGTACGTATGAGGCTGTGTTTAATGCTAGTTCTATACACATAAGCTAACACAAAAAGTACTTTATTTCTTATTAAAAAGTTTTAGAAATATTATATTGATCTGGGTACATATAGTCACATGGCAACATTTCTATGGGACATGAGGCAAAATATCTGGTTTAAACTTTCAACTTTTTGTTCAAGCTGCCAGTTGTGTATAATTGGTAAAGTCATATAATAAATGCTCCATCTACTCTTTAAAAATGAACCGTTGGTATTGTACATATCATGTAATATAGATTACACGATAAACATTGGGCTCCTTTAATAACCCTGACTCATCTTCGTCCCTCCTTTTTTTCATTCCTTTTATCTAATATTAGAATAATATGTCTCCTTCTTTCACCATAAACTCCCTGGAGAGAAAGATCGATTTGATTAATTTCTATATTTTTAGTAGAACCTTACACAGGATTTTATAGGCAATGAGAATGACAGTAATGCCGTTTAAAGAAATGAATAAATGAATGAATGAATGGACACTCTCGTCCTTTGTAGCCTGAGTACTTTGGCTTAGCGTGTAGGGATGATCGAGGGCATGCTCATGGGATTATTACTGCAAGTGAGTCCCAGCATCCCAGGTGGCCTGGGGCAGATCTCTAAAGGACCTGCGTTCCCATTCTATCCTTGCTAGGATTAGTGAAGGAAAAGAAAGGCTGATGGCAAATTTTCATGTTGAATTTATAAACAGATTATATGTGAAACACTCTCACTAGTTCTGTGTGTCTGGGCATTGCATGCTTTCCTGTGTCCCCCATTATACTGAATAAATCCGTGGATGAAAAAGAAATCGAATGCATCTTTACAGTTTCTCAGATTCTGAATATTTAGTCATCACTGTATTTTATATCAGCCACACTCTTTTTTTTTTTTTTTTTTTGGCCATGTGTCTACATTTCTGTATGCTTACTCTCTGGACACACTCCTTGTTAATATTTAAGCAAAGACCTGTATAGGCATACAAGCAGATGCAGTATTAACAGGAGGAAGGCAGGAGCCATTTACAACTGGCACTTGTCCAGGAGACAGACACAGTCATGCCAGTGACAAGCGGAACTTCAGTCTTCTCTGCTTTAAACTCTGAGTGCATAATGAGAAGGGGATTGAGGAAAGGGGCACTGCCAAGGTAGAGAGCGCGATAAGGTGGCGGGACCATTCCCAGCCCTGCCTCTGCCATACACCTCGTAAACTGATAACTCGGGGTAGAATTTCCCAACCAGCAACTGGAAAAGAAGTGGGTTTTACAGCAAATTGAGGCAGGTTGACAGCTCCCCATAAACAGAACATAGGTCTTCTGTGTAATCTGGATAGGAAGCCGCTGTCTGCCTCCCCATATCTCGTCTTTAGCACAGATCCTCTTCTAGAATGTCAGACGTTGACCCAGACTGCATGGAAAATAATAATGATAAAATTAATGGAGAGGTCACATTTATCAAACACTTACCAGGTGCCAGTAACTGTGCTAAGTGTTTTATAAATATGATCGTATTTAATCTTCTGAAAAAGTCCATTGTCATTATTTTGATTTCAAAGATAATGAAGCTAAAGCTGGTAGGTTAAGTAATTTTCCTAACATCTCGTAGCTATTAAGGGGGCAGCGCCAGGCTGTGACTCCAGCTTAGTTGTATCTGATGACAGCGCCTGCTCTTCACAGCTCTTCTGTCCTCTCACGGCCAGCTCTCACGCAGACCACTCCCCCGGGATCCCACTTCTACCCTCTATGGATGATTGGTTAGCTCTGCTCATCTGATAGTGTTATATACTTCCTCACCCCACTGGGCTATGAACTACTAGAAAGTAAGAGTCTGTTCATCTCTGTATCCCCAGTGCCTTGCATGGGATCCAGCGCAAAGTAAGAGCACAGGAAATGTGTGATGAATGAATGAATAAGTAAATGAAACAAGCACTTGGTAATATCTGCCCCTGTATGGAAAATCATGTCGCATAATAGGATTTGGATTTATTTTTTAGATGTAGATGCCAAATCAGTTTTCTTAGTAAGACAGTCAAGGAATAGAAGGATCGTCGGGAGGAAATAAAAAGTTCTCTTCAGGAATACATGATGCAGAAGGTAACTACAGATTGAAGCTAGGAAACTTTAAGAACAGATAGCCAGTCTGCGAGGGTCAAACTCAAAAAGGCTTGCTTCTCTTTGGTTTCAGAACCTAGAGTGAGCTGTTTCCATGCCAACTAACAGCCTTCTCTCAGGGTAAAAGGTAGCTGCCACCAGCTAGGTTAGGGCAGCTTCCAAATCTATGTCTCATTCTTTCAGGGAGGGGACCAGACCACAGATCTGGCCTCTGAATGCTCAATGAGAAATACAACCATCACTCTGCAGAACACTTTGGAGGAAAGCTATACCCCCATGGAATCAACAGAGGCGATCTGACTTTTCAAACATTGAGCTGAGAAGGGGGAGCAGACAGCTCCCGATTGACTGCCTGCAACTCCAGCATGGACCACACACAAGAGGATTCACTCACACCCGGATCCCCAGCCACACTGGTTCAGGGATCTCACCAGCTCCTGAGAGAAGAGCCAGCAGGGACAGAGGTCAGTCTATACAGCATGCTTTTCACCCTCTGCCATCTATAAGAACCCTGGGTAAACCCTATCAAGTTCTCATGTGAGAGTGTGAGCCCAATTTCTCTCAACCGAGCCTTGATTTAAAGAGCTAAAAGCTTTTCCAGATATGAACTGCGTTTTGTCCACCAGTTTACTGGAGAAGCCAAACCAAGTAAACAGCTTTTCTTTCAGGATGTTGCCTGAATGTCTTATATATTGATCAAAGACTTGGGAATATACAGAGTGTTTTGTTTTTTTTCTCCCAGATTGCTAAGAGGTTTGGTATTTTAGGAGTGCAGGGGGCTCGTGTAGAAACAATGGGAGACAGAGCTGCAGAGAGAGTCATGCTTTTCCAAGCACCTCCTCAGTCAAGTCGTCCATTGCTCTGGGCATCTTTCTGGGCATCTGTTTGAGTACACATTTTGGTGATTGATCCCAGAGTGCTAGGAAGATGTTCTCTCTGTCTCTGATCTGCTGGTGGTTTCTGTATTTAGAATGGTGCATAATACTGAATAATACAAGCAGCTGATTTCAATAATATAAGGGGTATGGCAGAACACCTAGGGTAAACCAGGTGACCGAAGGCTATTATGTGCCTGCCTTATTTGCTGGCTGATGTCTAAAATCCCCCACTGAGCTAGATATTCTGATCTCTATAAAGAAAATTTCTTTAAAAGACATGTATTGTTATGGGGAGCCTCCTTTTCTGCTATGGAACGCTATAAACATGTAAATTTCTTTGATAGTATTAGTCACCGATAGGCACAGATTGGTTTTAGGGAAGGTGAGATATTTCTATATCAAATCACTAAGAAAGTGTATGATTTAAGTGTGGCCAGGGCCGGAAATGAAGAATTTGCTGTTTTGTTTTGTTTTTTTCTGGTGAGTACGTACTAGTCATTCATCTCCCTCCTTCCCCCTGCCTGTTCCCCTCTACACATATGTGCACACACACTGCTGTGCACACTCGGGCCCAGGCCTGGTGCAGACATCATTTCCCTGTGTTCAGCCCAGAGGTTTCCCACAGCTGGAGTGGGAGCACCTGCGAGGCTCTGCTTTGTGTCTGCTGCACTCGCTCACAGGCAGGCCTGGTTACCATCTGCATAGGTAAGGCCGAGGCCTGGCCTATAACCACCAGCCCAGCTCCTACAGGCACAGCGTAAACGTGGACATAAAGCAGGCATCCTGCCATACCTGAGCGGGCCTGCTTCGTGTCCCTGGTTCTTTCACACAAAGAACCTTATTTATGCCTCCCCCTCTCTTCCTAGATACTCATATCTTCTCTTTGATTTCAGTAGCTGAGTCATTCTAGGAGCTGGAGAGATGAGCTTGGGAAAACTCAAAATTGAGTGGCTCTGTCACTGACTTCATTCATTCATTCATTCATTCCAGAAACTGCTGTGTGCCAGACTCTGTGGAGACAAACCTGCATAAAACTTCAGTGCTGCACTTGAGGACCTGAGTCTAGTGGGGAAGAAAAACTTGCGGACTCATAATTGCAGCCCAGAGTGATAAGAACTCTTACATGATTACAAGGAAAGGGCTTTGCAGGCACAGAAGAGAAAGCTACACACTTCATCTGGCAAAGCTTAGGAGAGCTGTACAGAGGACATCATATCTGAGTAAAGTCACAAGTAAGAAATCACAATTTTTTTTTTAGAAATAGCAGATTAAGGAATAAAAAGCAAGAGTAAATGATTCCACAGTGGAAGTAAATTAAAAACCAATAATGAAAAGGTCTCAGGAATATCTCTCAATATTTGGAAATTAAATAACAGATTTATGAATAACTTGTGATTCAAAGAAGCAATCAAAAGAGGAAAGGAAGTATTTTGAACTGAACCAAAGCATATGTACAACATATTAAAATTTGTGGGAGGCAATAATTAGAGGAAAATTTATAGCATTAAATGTCTATATCAAAAAGAAAGGTTTCAAATGAATGACCTCAGTTTTCACCCTAAGAAACTAGAAAAAGAAGAAATTAAACATAAAGAAGTAGAACAAAGGAAATAGTGAAGATCAGAGCAGAAGTCAATGAAGTTAATATCAGAAAAACAATGGAGAAAATTAATGACACCAAAAACTGATTCTTTGAGGAGATTAATGAAATCAATAAATCTCTAGTCACACTGGTGAGGGAGAAAAATGAGAAGACAAATTATGAATATAAAGAACGAGGAAATGACATCACTATAGTTTCTACAGATATTAAAAAGTAGAGAATAACATGAACAGGTTTATATCAATAACGTCAACAACTTTGATAAAATGAACAAATTCTTATAAAGACACAAACTACCAAAGCTCACTCAAGAAAGATTAGATAATCTAAATAGCCCTATATCTGTTTTAAAAATTGAACTTAGAGTTAAAAACCTTCCCTCAGAGAAAACTCTAGGGCATGTTGGTTCTACTCACACCCGGATCCTAGTGAATTCTACTAGACATTTAAGAAAGATATATTATCAATTCCGTGTATACGCTTTCAGAAAATTTAAAAGAAGAGGATGATACTCAACTCATTTTTATGAGGCCACCATTATTTTGATATCAAAGCTAGACAGAGACATTACAAGAAAAGAAAACATATAGACCAATACCTTTTATGAACATGCGTAAAAATTTTAAACAAAAATATAGTAGACTGAATACATCACAAGTAAATTAATTTATTGAAGAAATGTAGGGTTGTCCTAACATTAAAAAATCAATAGCATTCATTATATTAACAAACTAAAAAAGAAAAAAATATTATAGTCTCGATAAAAAGAAAAAGCATTGTAAAAACCCCGGCATCCATTCCTGATAAAAACTCTCTCAGTTAAATAGAAACAGAAGGGAACTTCTTCGGTTTGATAAAAGGCATCAATGAAATAACCTACAGCTAGTATTGTACTTACTGGTGAAAGACTGATGGCTTTCTCTTTAAAATCAGGAAGAAGATAAAGATGACTATTATAACCACTTCTATTAAACCCCCTACTAGAGATTCTAGCCAGTGCGATAGGCATAAATAAATAAATAAATAAATAAATAAATAAATATCAACTAGATTGGAAAGGAAGAAGCAATTTTTTTTCCAGATGATCATCTAGGTAGAAAATTTGATGTAATCTATAAAAGAAACTAGTAGAATTCATTGAGTGTACTAAATTTGCAGGAGAAAAGATTAATATCCAAAAAAATCAATTGCATTTCTATATACAAGGAGCAAATAATCGGACATTTAAAGAAAATCAATACCATTTATTAGAGCATAAAAATATGAATTGCATTGGAATAAATCTGATAAAAGATGTAGAAGACCTGTACACTGAAAACTACAAAACTGCTGAAAGAACTTAAGAAAGACTTAAATAAATGGAGAGAAATATGTGTTCATGAGTCAGAAGACTCAATATTGTTAAGATATCGATTATCTATAAATTGATCTACTGATTTAATGCAATCTCAACTGAAATATCAGAACATGTTTTTTGAAGAAATTGACAAGCTGATTCTAAAATTTATATGATGATATAAAGGATTTCAAATAGCCAAAACAGGTTTTAAAAAAGAAAAACAGAACAAAAATAAAAATAAAAAGAGAAGAAAGCATTTGTGTGGAGAAATTATGGAGGTGTTTGTTATTACTGGACCATGGAGAGCCTTGAATTATATTTAATTGTTTAAAAATAGGGAGTCCACACAAAAACTTGTACACAAATGTTTGCAGCAGTTTTATTTGTAATTATCAACACTTGGAAGCAACCAAGATGTCCTTCGATAGGTGAATGAATAAACAAACTGGGGCATCTTGACAACAAAATACTATTTAATGATATGAAATTAGGTATCATAATACTCGGAGGAAACTTCAATTCATATTGTAAAGTAAATGAAACCGGTCTGAAAAAAACCATATACTGCATGATTCCAACTGTATGACATTCTAGAGAAGGCAGAGCTATAGAGACAGTAAAAACATCAGTGCTTGCCAAGGGAAAAGATAGGTTGACATACGGTTGGAATATATGGTGGGACCCAGGGGACTTTACTACAGTGAAAATGCTCTCGATGATACCGTAATGGCGAATACATGACATTATGCATTTGCCAAAACAGAGTGAGTCCTAATATAAACAATGGTCATTCGTTAATAATAATGTACCAATACCAGTTCATAATCGCAACATGTGTATGACACCTCTGTAAGATGTTAATAGTGGAAACGGGGAGGTGAGTGGAGAGGGTATGTGGGATCTCTATACTTTCTGCTCAATTTTTCTGCAACTCTGAAACCGCTCCAAAAATAAATTCTACTTAAAAACAAAATAGAGAATCATTGTTTTCAGTAGCGTAGTTGTTTTAATTAGAAGCACCGGAAGGCTTGATCGAAAGCAAGCGCTTCAATTAGGAAGTTATTGCAAGAGTCGAGGAGTAAGACAATCAAGGTAGTGGAAGCCAGAACAGAGAGAAAGAATACGGTGAGAGGGTTCTGAAAGAAGAATTGTTACTGGCTAGTGATCGTTTAGCTGTGACAGTGAAGAGGGAAGTCAGTATACATTGTTTTGGAAAGAACTCTTGATTAGATTTGGGAGACTTCTGATCTATTCTTGGCTCTACCCCAGACATGTTGTGTAAGCTCTGGCAAGTTATGATATTTGTGGACCTTGCTCACTGCAGGGGTGCCCAGGAGGCCTTCCTGGGCTGTACGGGCTCAAGATGGAACAGTCTAGGAGTGTCCTGTTCAATATGTTAGCCATGAACCTCACGTGGCCGCTACACACCAGAAGTGTGGCTAGTCCAAACTGAGATGTGTTGTATGTGTGAAACTTAGTACAAAAGAGACAGAAAAAAAAAGAGGATAAAAATCTCATTAATAATTTTAATGCATATTTGAATTACACCTGTTTCATTTTATATTTTTTATGTGGCTACTAGAAAATTTCAAATTACATGTGTTGGTCACGGGTGTGGCTCCTATTATGTATCTATTGGGCTGCGTGGGTCTTGAGCTTCAGCAGATGTTCTGTGCTCAGAACTATCTAAACTTGGCCTAGAGGATAGTCCCCTCCCTCACAGAGCCATTCCCAGCTCCATGTTGTGAGTGGGTCAGAGCAAGGCAGAAGAGCCTGGCAGGATTTCAGGGCGACCTCAACACAACCGGAGTCCCGCTTGGAGTCATTTTATCACCTTCCTAAGGGTGTAACCTGGGGAGATCCATCCAAGCAATACCCCGACCTGGGATTCACCAGCATGTCTAAATGAAAAGGCCAGAGTTCTTCTCTAAGAGCAGAGATGCCCCCGATGGGTCTTTCTTTTCTTCCTACACCTTCAGGCAGTGATTAGCAGTGTACATCTGGGCATGACACAGGTGGCTGCATCACCGATTTCACCCCCCTCTGTGACTTAACAGCAAGAGAAAACCAGAACTGGTGACGGCCATGTCCTCTGAAAGCGAGAGTGACACCAGTGTGGAGAGGAAACGAACAGGGAGAACCGAGCCTAAGTCCTAAGTTGTCCCCACTGCTCCTGGGGCTCTGACATCCTTGTCCAAGCACTCCACTGCGGAATCCCCAAAGCGCATAAACCTGGTGGCTCTTACTCGTTCCTACGCATACATCTTGCCTGTACGCGTTCCATTCTGACTTTGTTACGCTGTTATATTCACTCCGACCTTCACACAAAGACCCATCTACTATCCACATCTCCCCATCCATAACAATGAGACTCAGAAACATCGCCATCTGCCTACTTCCATGAGTCCCTGCTCAGCTCACAAATAGTCCCACCCTGTTTCCTCCAAAATCCTCAGTGGAATCTGACATTCTTAGTCTGGCATTTAATCTTTCATATAATGACTCAAACCAACGTTCCTGATGCAGATCTCATTTTCTCAGCAGAGAAGGGTTTCTTCCTTCCCATAAACATACAGAAAAGAGAATGTGGTGTGGTGGTAGTCATGGAGATGGTGTGGCTGTAGAGGCCAAAGCGATCTGATGCAAACAAGGCATGTCTTTGAAGTTTCCTGTTATATATTAAATATTCATGTAAATTTTACATCCTATTTCATACATGCGCACACACGCACAGACACACATCTTAAATCACTGTTTAGTAAAACTGCTACCCTGGGAAGATTGTTCATGATTTTTCCATGGATTCTTATACCCCTGGCACCCCACCAAATATTCCTAAGGGTAAATATGCCTCAGTTTAAGAAAAAATATGCAACAGAAACCTTCCCCTTCAGCCATCTCAGTTTCTTTAGTTCGGAAATATCTCCCAAGTCTCCCTGGCACGTAGGGACTACTTGGGCCCTCAGAAGGTGTTGTGTATTTGAACTCCTTGTACTTGTTGCAGTTGTATTCAGGTTTTGCTGCGCCTGCACCATCTCTGACGATGCCAGCAGGACACTGGTTCTTACTCCAGGGAGTTGCTGCAGCAGAGTACTCCGTTTCATCCTTAGCTGCTACGTAAGGAGCTATGTCACTCTTTTGTAGGACTCACATCCGTCTTCTTCATAGCTTAGTTTTAGAACTTAGCACAGTGCCTGGCATATAATTAGTGCTCACTGAGGATTTGGTAAATCAGTGAATGTTTAAATGTTAAAAAAAAAATAAGTGTTCCTTAAGAGATATCCATATCTTGAGGAGAGGGTATCTTCCATGCCCCTGAGTTTCCTTTAGGCCCATAACTAGTGCTCATTTGGTTTTTATGGAAGGGTGGATGGCTGTGTGAGGATGATGAATGGAGAATTTGGATATTTGATATAATTCCTAATCAGCTCAACTTTATTTTCTTTCAAATAAATTATTCGAGTGTGCCATTCTCTATTGATATTTTGCAGGGATGTATTTTAAAGTAGCTCTGTGCTTGGCACTAAATGCTGTTAGATTTGTATGTGGGGCCATGCTGTTGAGGGCCATCGAGAGTTGAGAAGCAGAAGAGTCTTCGTAGGGCTCCATGGGAAAGGACCGTGGGTGGCAAAGGGACAATGAGACAGTAATTGCCAACAAGAAGAGACAGAGCTCCTCTCATCAGCATAATCAAGGAAGTTCGGTGTCTGTCCTCCTCCATGACTTTCGTGCCTTTGATGGAGAGCATCGTATTACTGCCAGGCTTCATATTAGGTGGATAGAGAGATGCTATAACCATGGGGCAGAAATGGGATTTCCAGTCCCTTCAAAATTCAGCACACACAAAGGAGAACTGAGAGACGTTAGAAAGCAGAACAGAGAAGCATGAACAACACATGCCCCCTTGAGAGAGAATATAGCGATGGGTATGAGTGGGGATAAGTTTTGCAAATGAGGTCTAATTAGGAGCCTAATATTTGTGCTTTCAGTCATTTAAAGCTCTTTCCAGACTTTTGATTCCAGAGTTCCTGCCCCATAGTCAGATATTCCCAGAAGTGGCAGGAAAAGTGGTTGGGGAGGTAGAGGAAGGCATAGAGTGTGTCTTAGCTTGTTCAGGCTGCTATAACAACACACCATGGACTGGGTGTCTTATAAACAAGAGAAATTTATTTCTCATAATTCTGGAGAATGGGGCATCCAAAATATGGTGCCCAGATTTGGTGACTGGTGAGGGCCCGCTTCTTGGACGGCTGTCTTTTTCCTGTATCCTCACATGGTGGAAGGGGCAGGGGAGCTTTCTCAGATCTCTCTCATCAGGGTGCTAAGGCCACGTGTGAGGGCTTTGCCCTCTTGACCTATAATCACCTCCCAAAGGCCTCAACCTCTTAATACCATCACCACGAGGCCTAAGATTTCAACACACACACACACACACACACACACACACACACACACACACACAAAATTATATATATATATATTTTGGAGGGGGCACAAACATTCTGACCATAGCAAAAAGGATGTATGGCAACCTGATACCATTCTAGAAAAAATTAATAAATAATTGTAGAAATTACAATACTCCCAATGTATTTGTCCCTTTGGCTATACGAGAACAGAATGGATGACTGAATTAATCATGCGGGTCCTAGAGGACACCCACCCACTGTCCGGAGCAATTCAGGAGCACACTGGGGCCAAACCCACCCAGGACTCTGGGTTCTTCCCACGCCCCCCTGCAGGTGGGGCCACACACATTTCGACTCTACCACCTGTCCTGCCTGTGCTAGTTTCATTTCGTGTGACTGCTCTTCCCTAGTCATTGTCTTTTCTTGTCACAGAGTATCAGTTGGCACCGTTAAATAACGAAATACCCTGTAACTTTGGTACTCCAACTGTGGTCTGACGACTGGCCACCTAATGTTACTGGGAGTCTCGGGCTTCACCCAGAACTCACAAGTCAGAATTTGAATTTCCAAGATCCCCAGTGATTTATTTGCACTTTACAGTGTGGAAGTTCTGCCCTCTCACACGCTTTCCTAGGTCGCTTCTTTATAAAGGCCTTTCTAGTCTCCTAAATTCAGCTGCTTCTGTCTCAAATTACATCCCTACATCTGGTCATCACACTGTTTTATTTTTTTCCCTCCAATTTAAAGATGACTTTTCCTGGCCTAAATCCTGGGTTACAACCTGAAGATAACCTTCCCAAGGCTGTGTGCTTTCAAAGAAAGAGGAAAAGGCAATAGCTTAAAGTCACTTTAACTTCTTTGTCCACTTACTGAATTCCACATATGATACATATGGCTTGTTTTTATTTTCCTAAAGATATCAGTTCCTAATTTCCTGAAGCTATAAGTTTTTAAACAATAGCTCATGTCTTTTTAAAGTTGAACATGCTAAATCAGAATGATAGTTTTGATCTTTGATGTTAAGAAAGTACCTTCCCAAACCCCGTAAATGGTAATATTTGTGATAATAAGCCATTCGCAAATCGCCTTTATGGGCTTCTTGGTGAGTTCTTTACTAGGTAACCTTTTGTAACCAAAAAGTCAGGAACAGGATGTCTCCTCCAGCACCCCCACAGCAAAGTGTACATATAGTGGGGTGAGGCGAGCTGGTCTGTACCCTGGGAAAAATGGAAAGATGGTAAAAATTAACAAACCTATCAGGCAATTAAGGTGGTCTTGGCTGAGGGTTCCAATTTGTAACATAACATAGTTACAATAAACAGATGGAGATGAAGAGGGGCTTGATTTGACCTTTTATAGTTTCCAAATGTTCACAAAAGGCAGTGAACCTTTAGTTGTACAGACCTTGTGTCTCATCAAATGATCAGGTTGGCTATAAGTTCCTTTAAAATTGTCTGTTGTAGAGTAAAGGAATGAAAGGCTTCAGAACGAGAGAGATCGCGATTCAAACGCCAGCCCCAGCACTTATTAGTTCTGAGGCAGCTCAGCATCCTCATCCTTAAAACGTGGATCTTCCTAACGACCACGTAGGGTTGCCATGGACTTCAGAGAAAATGAGTGGCACATGGTCAGGACTCAACAGCTAGGAGCTATTATCAGCTAGTTTCTAGGATAACGCTTAGCTGCATAAATGCACAAGAAATATTTGTTGAATTTGTTCTCTCCCTGAACTCACCTTTCTATGTTGAGGAACAGATGTAGTAAAAATCTGGGGGAAAGGTCTTCTCTTCTCTTGGAGTTAACTTATATAAGCAGTCTCCAATTTAAAAATTGATCTTATTAACCATTTCTATCAATAAGAAAGACTTTAGAGCGACAAATCAGAAATACGGGTCAAATAGACATCCATGGACATTCTTGAAATCTAAGCCATGCTGTTTCTGTGAGATGATTTCTGATTTCAACCTAGAACTCAGGAAGAGAAATATACCCCACTTTTCTTCCCGTGAATTCAGTAGCTATTAGCTCAGGTCGGATTTCTTGATCATCAGGGTTCAGGAGAAATGATCTCTGGCCTCTGCTTGGGACACATTAGGTTTTCATACACACAGGACATTTGCACGTTGGGTGTCCATATTCCAGCTGAATTTCCTTCAGCAGAAGAGCTAGTGTTGTGGTACTTAGAAGTTGGACATGTCATATATGAGAGGACTTGGGATGAAGGACCAGAATAGCAATATACCCTGTTCTGCTCGTGACTATAAGTGATGACCTTGAGTATACACATCATATTTATTTGCTTATATATCCTATTAGACTTTTTATAATCTCATTTAACTAGTGCTTCTAATTGGATGATGTAACACTGACTGATAAACTGATAGCTTCTTTATGAGGGGAAGGCAGTTTATGAAGTTGAGGTTCACAGGTGGATGTGGGTGGGATTTGAGTCGGGGGGAGAGGCACACTAACATTTCTTGACCTAGTTCTTGTAAACAACACTAAAATGAGGCTCACAATTGAAGAAATGTATTTGTAAATTAGCTATGTAATATCTATTCTTATTCTACAATGATAGAATGAAAACACACTCAAACCATTGATGTTTATTCCCATGTAGTTAGTTATTAGATGATTTTTCAGATTGAGGGCACATTTACAAGTGTCCTTACTTTCCAACTTCATATTCTAATTGGTTTTAGTTTGATTTTTAGAAAACCCTTTTGGGAATTAAACTAAAATTTTCTTTCCTACTGACGTGCCCACCATCCCACCCAAAAACTAGAATAATGACCAACATGCTATGTGATTTTACCATCACACCTGCTTTTCTCTCCCCAGTTAAGGTCACAGCCATTTTTAATACTGCGTTCATTATACCTTCCTTTAAAAAAATACACCTTCAAATTTATTTTTTTAACTATACAAAGAGATTAGGAAATCTGTCTTTGTCCCTGAAGAACATGTGATTCCTTCAGAAACATCCCATGTAATGTAAAACAATACTCAGATTGGAAGAGATGTCCTTGTTTTCTACTTAAATACTGCGATCTAATGTTTGACAAGCAATGGCACAAATCAAATTTTGTCACACTCTAAAAGCAGTTTTACATCTTACATGAAGAACCTGCAGTCAAATAAGAACACTGTGTCATTTCCCAGCTAGCACTGGTATAACTAGCCAATGTTAATAAAAGAATATAGAGTTAATAATGAGTTATGTCTGTACTGGTCTTCTATTTGTGCTGTCCACAATGAAATCATGCCGATTTGAGAGGCACAACGAGGGGCTTCTTTTTTGTTTGCTTCCAACTGTGAGTAATCAAATCAGGAAACAATAACTGGTACTTTACTAGTGCACAAACACTTCTCATTAAGATAATAACAATTTGGATGTGGGAAATCGATCAACCACCGTTTTGTTATAATTGTTAATAGAAATTTTCTACAATTGTTATCTTCTTGGCTGATGACCTAGAATGCAATGTAAGAAGCAAAAATCTACCAGCATCAGACTGCTCTGATTTCTTTAAAATGTTCTCATTTTCATCAGATCACTAGTTATTGAGAAGAAAAGTAATCACATCAGGCCATGTCACATGTCATATGAAATATGTGCATTTGTTTTTGTAAGAAAAATGGTACACTGTATTAGAGAGCTTTCAAATATATGCTATAAAGGAGTATAAAAATGGCCTGTAGCTCTATCAACCTGTTTTAATATATGTACATCTTCACCTTACATGTAACAAACTGAAATAAAGTATTCAACATAAGAAATTAATTACCAACCTTATTTTATCCATGGGGAAAAAAATGAAACATAAAATTTAAAAATTCCCATTTTGTAGAAAATGTCTTTCGATGATTTTCAGCCTCTTATTTTGTTAGAGAAAGCTTGGAACTAGATATTAGTAAAAAAAGATCACAAGGTGCCCAGCTGTTTAGGTAAATATTATTTGGGGGTGTGTGTGTGAGGGTGTTTCGACACAAGATTAGTATTTCAGTCAGTGGACAGAGCAAAGCAGATGGCCCTCCTTTGAATGGGCCTCATCCAAGCTGTTGAAGGCCTGAGTAGAACAAAAAGGTGAAGAAAGGAAGAATTTGCTTCTCTGCCTGATTGCTTGAGCAGAAAAAGGTGTCTCTTCCCATCCCCTCGGACTAGAATTTACACCGTTGGCTCCGCTGGTACCGCATTACAGACGTGAGCCATAGAAAATGTGTAGGACGGTGTCTTCAGGAAGCTCTCATCCTGGTGGGGAGAAAAACCCATGAACAAATACTTATGTAGGACATATAAGCGCTATGACAACACATACTACACTTATGCAGAAACATGCTTCCTTAAGGCAGGATTCTGTAAGGTGGACAACTTAACGTCGTTTTGCTCACATCTGCCCCCAAAACTTGGCTCATTGTCCAATCATTTATCTATAAAAATATTTAAGAAAATAGAAGAACTTGTTAAGAATGAGTCATATACAGCTGGTTATAAAACAAATTTTATGTACCTATTTTTTGGTGAGTTTGAAAATCCTTTTTCCCTTCCCCCACTAAGATTCTAGTGTGAACATTTGAATTACAAAGCTGCAACTGATTATGATTCGAGCTGGATTATATTTGGTATATGCCATGTTTGCTGTCATTCTGGTTAAATGTCTGTGTTTGAATGGACTATTTCTTGCCTTGTCTTGGGACCCTTATTGATAGTCACACTGAATCCTTAGCATTTGCCAATGCATTTGACCTAAGGGTAGCTCCATAGTATGTAGTCGGCCTCTATTGATGTCTATGGATGGCTTTCATTTCATCAAGTATGCTCTGCGAAGTGCTAGTTGCCTTCTTTCTTAGTGACATGACTATGGTGCCCTATCTTTTCTCCTCTCTAATCTCAGAGTTTTCAAAAGTATTTGAGTTCTCTGTGGTGACTTTTGCAGAACTGATCTCACATGTGCTGTCTGGGGGAGGGGAATCCTCTAAATCACCTATAGTGAGATGTTTCACTTTTTGTTTTAAGTTGGATCTGAAAATTAATGCCCACGGCATAAAAAAATGCACGTGACCATATAACTTTGAAACATCATTAAACTTCTTCCAGCCACCAAAAAAGCTCTAGCATTATATGAAACCACATCATATGCAAGTATCCTTTGTATTATACTGGGATGACGTAAGCACAGGGTAAGTAGAACAAAAAGAAGAGTTACCCAACCCGCATGGGGTGATCAAAGAAAATATCTCGGCAGAGATGAAATTTAAAAAGTCAGTAAGTTAGCTCGATGAAGGTGAAAGAGGAGGAAGAAAGGACACCATGCAGCGACGACCGTGGAAGAAGTCTACGGAGCTTTATGGGATGGCTCATTTCCTTCTGTAGCTTGGAAGACGTTGATGTCATCACCCAACGACGATCCATGGTGTGGCAGTACGGGCATCCCACCACCCTTCCCATCACCACTGGAAACCATGCTGGTTGTTAGCATATGTAAATATGATCCCATATACATTCATCCATAGTGACAGTCATATCAAAATAGCTCATTTCACACAAGGGACAAAAGGCAAAACATAGCCACAAATTGTGTGCCAAGAGGGTGGTTTTCCAAAAAAATTCCCCAAGGTCGCTTTCCTTACCAAGGGCAAGTGTTCAGCTGCAGGATCTTGCCACATGTTTCCATTCGAGCAGATGGCAGAAAGGTTTGTCTGCCATGTGGAACTAGTTAAGCGGGGAAGGCCTTCCTGATAGAGATCAAGAAGGCTGCTTAAATTTACTTAGTGGTGGAATGGTTTGTAATCCATTCATGCTCGTGAGTATAATGCCTGTATAATTACTTGTAAGTAGATTGAGAGCCTCCAGAATCAACGGAGGGAAAAGACTGTTTATCTGATGCTTAGACTCTAGCTGAAAACTCCAGACAAGATATACATTCCTTGTCCATGTCATTGAATTTATGTATATCTATATGTATCTATACACACACACATACCATTATATATATATATATATATATATATATATATATATATATATATATCTTCTTAATTTTGTTACTTTGATTATGAAAGTATTATTTTAGTCAAGGACCATAAAGGAGTTACTTTTGGGAAATGGCCTGATGGTCTTTATGGACAACAACATGAAGACCAACTATCACTAACATTTGACAACCATCACTACTGCTCAGCAGCCATGTCATAGAGGTGAGGATGAACTAGGGTTTGCTATGGTAACAGAGAACCCCCAAATCTCAGTGGTTTAAGAGATGTTTGTTTATCTCTCACATGAAGTTCACTTTGCAAAGTTTTCCAAGGCAGCTGCCCTCTCTGTGCTGTCTCAACATGCTGGGATGCTTGAGTCTTATGGCCCTTTCATAGCAGCATGCTCTTCCACGGTCTCCCAGGCAGGACGAAAACTGCATGGTATGCACTGACAATCCAATATGTCAGCCCAAGAAGACTCAGGATTTTCAAGATGTCAGCTCTTCCCAACTTGATCTATAGATTCAATGCAATAGAAATCGATATCTCAGATGTTATTTGTTGGATATCGACAAACTGATTCTAAGGTTTCTATGGAGAGGCATAAGTCCCAAAATAGCCAAGTCAATATTGAAAGGACAAGTTCTGTTGTAATTTAACAGCGGACATTTGTATGATTTCTATTCTTTTACATGTGTTAAGGTGTGTTTTATAGCTCAGAATGTGGTCTTAGTGAATGTTTTATGTGAGCTTGAGAAGAATATGTATTCTGCTGTCATTGGATATAATAGTTTATAGATGTCAATTATATCTAGTTGATGGTGTTGAGTTCAGCTGTGTCGTTACTGATTTCCTCCCTGCTGGATCTGACAATTTCTGATAGAGGGGTGTTAAAGTCTACAACTGTAGCGGTGGATTCATCTATTTCTCCTTGCAATTCTATTAGTTTTTACATTGCATAGTTTTATACTCTGTTATTAGGAGCATACATGTTAAAGACTCTTATGTCTTGGAGAATTGACTCTTTTAACATTTTGTAATGTCCTTCTTTATCCCTGATTACTTTTCTTGCTTTGAAGTCTGCTCTGTCAGAAATTAATATAGCTACTCCTGTTTTCTTTTGATTAGTATTAGCATGATACACTTTTCATCATCCAATTGCTTTTAATCTATATGTGCCTTAATATCTAAAATAGTTTTCTTATGAGCAATATATATTTGACATTATTTTTTGATCCATACTGACTATATGTCTTTTAACTGGTGCATTTAGAACATTGACAATTAAAGTGATTATTAATAGAGTTGTATTAATATCTACTATATTTATTAATGTTTTCTTTTTGTTGCCCTTGTTTTATGTTTCTATTTTGTCTTATACTCTTTTTCTGTCTTGTGTGATTCTAGTTTAGCATTTTGCATAATTCCATTTTCTCTCCTTTCTTAGTGTATCAGTTATACCTCTTTTATTACTTTTTTAAGTGGTTGCTCTAGTGTTTGCAATATACATTTACAAGTAATTCAAGTCCACTTCCACTTTCAAATAACACTACATTACTTCATGGGTAGTATAAGTGCCTTATGATAACAAAATAATTATTTTCTTCCCTCCTATTCCTTGTATCATTGTTGTCATTTATTTTAAATATATGTGTGTATGTGTGTGTGTATACTTAAGCACCTATGCATTATATATGTATACACACATATACCTATGTGTATATGTATGTAAGATGTACATAACCATACATACATAATTGAATGCATTGTTACTTTTATTTGGAACAAATAATATCTGTTAGATCAATTAAGAATAACAAAAATAAAATTTTTTATTCTACTTTCACTTATACCTCCTTTGATAGTTTTCCTTTTTTTATGTAGATCTGAATATCTTATATATATTATTTTCCTTTTCTCTAAAGAACTTGTTTTAACATTTCTTGCAAGGCAGGTCTACTGGCAGAAAATTCTCTTAATTCTTGTTTGAGAAGGTCTTTATATCTTCACTTTTAAAAGAATATATCAGAATACAGAATTCTTAGTTGGAGGATTTTTTTCTCAATACTTTATTGCATTCCATTACCTTCTTGCTTGAAGGATATCTGAGCAGAAATCAGATGTAATTCTTATCTTTGTACTTCTACAAGTAAGGTTTTTTCTCTTTTGGCTTCTTTCAGCATTTTTTCTTCATATTTGCTTTTTTGTAGTTTGAAAATTATATGCTTAGGTATGGGTTTTTTTTTTTTCTTTGTATTGATTTTGACATTTATTCTGCTTGGTGTTCTCTGAGGTTCCTGGGTACATGATTTGGTGTCTGATATTAATTTTGGGAAAATTCTTAGTCTTTATTATTTCACATATACCTTCTATTCCTCTCTTTACTTTTTGGTATTCACATTATGTGCATATTACATATTTTGTAGTTGTCCCACAGTCCTTAGATAGTCTTTTCTGTTTTTTCAGTTTTTATTTTCTTTGCTTTTCAGCGTAGGAGGTTTCTTTCGATATATTCTCTAGCTTAGAAATTCTTTCTTCAGCATTGTCCAGTCTACTAATAAGTCTATTGAAGGCATTCTTCATGTCTGATATAGTGTTTCTGATATAGTATCTCTAGCATTTATTTTGTTTGTTTGTTTCTTAGAATTTCCATCTCTCTTCTTACACTACCCATCTGTTTTTGCAAGTTGTCTAGTTTATCCATTAGAACTCTTAGCTTATTAATCATAGTAATTTTAAATTCCCAATCTGATCATTTTAACATTCCAACTATGTGTGTTTCTAATACTTGTTCTGTGTCTTCAAATTGTGGGTTTTTTTTTTTACCTTTTGGTATGACGTAATTTTTTTCTTGATAGCCGGATGTGCTGTGCAGGGTAAAAGGAACTGCTGTCATGTGGTGGTAGGTGTGGTGGGGAGGGGGGAGGGGAAGCGTCCTTTAGTATTAGGATTAGGTCTCAGTCCTTCAGAGATTATGTATCTTTGGACTGTAAACTTCATAAGTATGGCTCAGTTTCCCCTGCCACCCCCCCTGGGATGAGACAGGATCACTAGAGTAGGCTGGAGCTGGGTATTCCCCTCCCCTAGAGTAGTTAGGCTCTGAGAATACCCCACCAGTTCAGCCTCCAGGTAACTAGTTTCTCCTGAGCATAGGTTTTGTCAAGAACAAAATGATCAGGTATATTTCAAAATGGTTTCTTTTGCCTTCTCTTGCAGGTAGTATGTGGAATTTTTACTGTGAAATTTACTGTGAAAACCTGGTTGAACTCCCGAACATAAATCCACAAATTGTGTATCCCTCAAGTTCTTAACTCTCAGAGTTGTCTACATTGAGCTCCCAGCAGTTCATCAGTTACAGTTCAAGTTTTCCCATGCTAGCATTGGTTCCCACTGTAGTTTCTACTCACGAGTCTCTGTTCTGGTAAGCAATGACTTCTTGCATTTTTCTCTTATCTCTGCAATCTTGGAAGCTGTGGTTTGCCCTCTCTTATGGACCCAAGAAGTGTTGTTGATTTTTAAAGGTTCAACTTTTTACTTGTTGTTAAGATGGAGTGGTGACTTCTGAGCTCATTACATGTAGAACCCTCTGAGCTCTATTTTGACCCTGTTAAGAGAGTCCAGAAGGGCTAGGGGACCTTAGACTTAATTCTACTTTGGGTCCTTGTTCAGTACTGGTAAGCCCTCTCTTGATTCTTGATCATAGAAGAGGAGGTTGAAGGCCTGGGATGGAGGGTAAGGCTATAATCTCAGTGAGGGGAGCCTACTTGATGCCTCTGGGGGACAGTAGCCAGTAGTCCACGTTCTTGACTGATGATAAAGAATGACCGGGGAAGCTTGGTTTACATCTACCATGAGGAGCTTCTCTTGGTCTCTGATAGTTGGGGGATGAAGAAGGTGGAAAGTTTTTGTTTCTTTTATGTGGAGGATATTAGCATTGTGTTAATAAGTAAAATCTGTCTATAATTTTCCTTGGTTGTTATGTGTTGGAATCAAGGTCATCCTAGCCTCATAAAATGAGTTTCGGAGAATTCCTTTTGTTTTTATTATTCTCTGGAACAGTTTGTTTAAGACAGAGTTTTTGTGTTCCATAAAGATTTAGGAAAAGTTGTCTGTAAAACTGTCTGAGCCTGATGGTGTTGATGTTTGGATTTGTGGAAAAGCAAGGGTCTAAAAAGGAATGAGATAGATTTTTTTTTAACTCTCAACTTATAATAGATTTTCGATTTATTTTTCCTTTCATCAGTATTGATAATTTACTAATTTTTTAAAATTAAATTAATTGCTTTCAAATTTATAGAAATAAAACTATTCTCAACATTCTGTAAAGATTGGGAAGTCTCCACTGTACTATAGTTATATCCCCTTTTTAATTTTTTTCTTGACTAGTTTTGTGATCAATTTGACTCTTTTATTAGCCTTTCAAAGAATAAGTTTGGGCTTCATTTTTCTCTATTTTATTTTGCTTTTCTATATTATTTCCTTCCTCCAAATTTCTTTAGGTAAAATCTTAAGCTGCACATTTAGCGTATAGGTTTTCATTCTTTATTATTAACATATATAAATATATATGTTTGCAGATGTATATGTTCTTATAGATAGTGCTTTAATATACCCCCACCCCAAATATCATATGTAATTATTTTAACCTGTCTTTTGACTCTCTTTTTATTCCTGACAGCTAAGCATTTCTCTGTTTTGTAAGCTCTCGAATATTTGAAACACTTTTCTGTCGGTAATGTTTTGTGGAAAAAGGGGTTCCACTTTAGTTCAGTCTGCCATGTTGCTGGAATTGGAAGACAAATAAATCTGTTAGAGTTGATGATTTTTTTTTTTTTTTTACTAAGAAGGGAGAAATAATGCAACATTAATATTGAACTGTTTGAAAAATAAAAACAAAATGTGTAAATCAAAGAGTAGAAGTAAATGAATTTATAGGGAGGAATATTTATAAGTTTTCTTAATGATCATTCTAAATAATGAGTCAAGTTGGTGGTAGCATTTTAGTTTCATCTATAAACTGGGAATGAGAAAGTCTTTATTACTTCATAGTCTGAGGATAAAATGAGAAAAAAAACCACTTTATAAAATAGGCACAGCGTTAGAACACAACACATGAAAGTTTCAGTTCCCAAATGTTTGAAGTCTGACATAATGGGGTGTAGGTGACTGTGTTTTGAGGATCATGCAACACTATATACACATTGTCAATTATTGATTTTAAGTGTTTATTTGTAGAGAAAACTATATAAGTCTTTTAGGCTTTTACAGTCTAACTAAATTAGCATATTTAGAATATGTCCTGAGCAAATGGAAGGGCAAATACCTGTGAATGCATCCAGGTACAAGGAAATAAAGAGCTTGGTGTGTGAAAGGCACCTATGAAATCTCCATCTCATCCCCCTTATCTAGGTATTATTTTAAGACACCACTTTTTAAAGAGTCTACCACACCCGTCTCTGTGTATGCTTTCTGCTATTCAATTTCTTTTGTTTTTAACTATCATAGCAAATCATTTTTTTTTTTTTTTGGCTTGGAAGGAAGCAGAGTATAAATGATTTATTAAAATTATTATTAAAACCCAATATGTCTACGTAAAATGATAGAATGTAGACCTTATTATTTCTCTTCTTAAACTGAGAAATTTGTTACTACATGTTAGGTGTTTTAACCAAATTATAAACCATAACTACTTTATTTTCTTGAGTTCAAAGTTCTAGTGATAAACCATCTTAAAACTGAATTCTCCTCATGCAGATAATCCAAGTTACGATAGCTAATTCCTTTTGATGCTTAGAAATCCTTCTCCCCAGAGTCAGATGTGTTCTTAAAATTTCTGTGTATTTTGGATATTATCATTTGTTTCCATGATGGTAACTCAAAATGTAAATCACATATATAGAGTAAAATTCGATCTCTTTCTATTTATTCTTCTGTGCTCCTACATCTGGGCCCAAGTTACTAAGTACTTCAGATTATATTTCTCATGATATAAGAGCTTTTATTAAAAGATATGCAGAGTATATTTTTAGAGTACTACTAGTCTGACGATTTATGCATTCATCCATTTGCTAGTCAACAAATAAGGGTAGAAAAATTGTTGTCCATCAAGTTCTGCCCCTAATCTACATCCTACATGAAGCCTGTTTTGGTCATCTAGCTTATAAAAACCTCTGTTTTGAGTACCTGAACTTTTCCTTGGTACTGAGTACACTTGCCCTATGGCCTCTCCTACGTTACTAGGCAATTTCCATGTGATTATGCTGTGATCCACCTAGGTCTGCGGAAAAAAGAGCCTGAAAATTTTAGGCTGATGCCTACTGGAGATCTCTTAAATAGAAATATATTTGCAAGTGTAGACTAGAAAGGTCTCCCTACCATCCCTGAAATTTAGACAGTATCACCACGAGTCCCCTTTCTATAAGCCAAGTACTATGGATTATGGTGGCCTCTCCACTTGTGTTTGCAGACAATCTCAAAGCCTCAGGTTTCCGCATGAGATCTCACTCCAATTACCAGTTTACATTGAATTTTCTTTTTCTACACTTTACCTTGTCCATTTTTACTTTTTCTTTTAATTTTAATATTCAACTAAACAGAGGTCTCCCACAATCTTTTCTCCCTGATAACATTCCCCAAATCCTGTCACCTCTCTACCTTCCCCAACCGCCCTCTCTAAGACATACAAGTCAAAAGATGCAATTCTGGTAATAAAATAATGAACCAGATTACAGCTTTGTTGATCAGATAATTTCAGTGGAATTTAAAAGTTCTAATTCCCAAATAGTCCCTCAGTCATTTGTACCAATTAAGTCTCCAGCTTCTGGCTACATTTTTCTGTCCTCTCTCTACCCCTCCTCCAACATCACGACACTGTAGCAACTTCGACACGACACTTTCCACTTTATCATGAAACGCCCATTCAGCATTCTCCTGCCCCAAACCTAGACTCAGTGACCTCCCTGTACTTATCCAAAAACATACTCACGTGCTTAGCTAAGCCACAGTGAGTTATCTATCCTTTTTCTCCATTCCTAACCAATCTCTTCCAGGAACAAGGATCAAGACAAAGGATTATCACCTCCATAATATGAATTTTGCCACCTGTCCTTCACTAAAATGAATTACTTCTCCCACATGGGGAGATAAGTGAATAGTAGATGTTCCTTTTGGAATAGTCTGCAGTCCAGGACCTTATACTTATGAAAGCTCTTGTTTCACTGATTAGAGTAATACTTCCTGATCTTTATGTCCTAATTCCAAGAAAGGACATACACACACACACACACACACACACACACACACACACACACAAAGCAGAGCTAAGAGGAGGCCAAAGCTGTACTGATAATGAGAAGTTCCGGAGTTATGATTGTGACATCTCGAGATGAGTTTCCTGGCAACCACAGCAACAAGGCAAACCTGATGAGCTTCATCATCAGAACTGGAAGCAATACGCTCATCCCTCAAGAGACACACATTTTTTTCTGGCCTTTAACCACATAAATAACTTGCAGTCAGATATGGTTATATTTCTGACAATAGTTTGACAACAGATTTAGAGCCATTTGCACACAGCATGTGCTCTACTGACCCACTCATAAAAGCCACAGGCATGGGACCATAGCACATCTTGGTGAAAGGCGTTCTGTTGTGGCCTAGGTAATTGGTTCCAAAAGCCTTCTCGGTACACCAGAGAGAGTGAAAATGAATTAGAATTCAGTGCCAATGAGATGTTACTCTCTGATAAAAGCTGGTTGGCACTGGGACCTCACTCCATTTTCTAGAACATTTGCTTGACCTTTCAGTATGTCCAACTTGTATCTGATTTCCCAGGATTTAAATTTTTGGGAACTTAAATGATTCAGCTCAAAATACTAAGTTCCAGAAATCCGAGATTCTGAAGAGAGTGGAATATTGATGTCACAGGTTCTTGGTTAGAAGTTCTGATAGCCAACCTTGTAGACATACACAATTCTAACACTGTTTAATGTAACACTGATATTCCTCTCGGTTCCTGAACAACAAACTGCAGCGTGGAGGACACTTAAATGCATACAACAGGAGCTACTCGGTTGGCAGGATCAGTCTTCTCAGCTCTGTCTGTGTAGCCTACCAGTGGAGGACCCCGATTTCTGCACAGCTCAAGGCTGAGTACAAGTCAGCACAGTCAGCCGGTGCAGCGGGCTTGCTCGCAGCCTCGTGGGTGGGAGCCCCTGGTGGAAGTGGACGGGAGCCCCTGGTGGGAGCGGGCGGCCTCAGAGCTGACACAGCTGCAAGCCTCCTTGTGTTCCTGGGCTGGCCCATCACATGTGTGGCTTCAGAATGTTCAAACCTCAGGCCTTAAATAATCCTTTGTTCCTCTTTCTTGCTTTGTGTGTTTGCCTCGGTAGCTTTGTTTATTTTCTTAAAATATTTCCTTTTGGTTTGTGTTTCTTGGCATGTCCCATCTATGGTTTTTCTAAATGCAATCCTCATTGGACCCCCGTGCCATTCATAACGCCACACCCCGAGAATGAAGGCAAGCTGTTTAGATGAGTTCCACTTCCCAAGGCTTGGGCAGGCACTCAAGGCCATGGTGCCACCTCCCCTTCACCAGGAGGGTGAGGGCCCTTGGAGAACCCTCAGATGCTATGTAAGATCTGGGTTTCTTTCACTTACGGGTCAAGTGATCTACCCAAGACAAAGAAATCCCATATTCTCATCTTCCCACTGAGCTTTTTAACCATTGATACCAGCAGTACTGATTTTCTGAAATTACAGGTTTCTTGACCTCATCTTTGGGGTTCTGCAGCTAGGGAAGCCTTTTAAAAGGCAGCTAGGCAAAAGGACGAGGTTTCCACAAGACAGCCTCAGGCATTCTTTACATAGATCTACCAACTTTTTTTCTCCCCCCGAGGAAAGACACAAAACTATTTCCCTAAGATCGTCAACATTCCTAAGCAGCTAGTCCTGCGGGTTTCTTGTGTTCAATGGCCACTACCCTTCCCTGGAGCTGAGCTCCAGGCTGGAAGCTCTTGGCTCACTGAGCATCCCCTTCAAAGAGGAAAATACCAGCGCCTCCTGAACCAACAATGAGACATGTTTGCCTAGTGGTGATGAAATGTCTTCTATAAACACTCCCTACCTTACCCACCTCCCTTTCCAGGACTGATTCACCACTGAAATATTTGTGTCAACCAAGTTCAAGTACATGAAACCAAAGCCTTTGGTGTCGGCAGTTCTCAAGTGCCATGGAAAGCAGCATGAGCTCCACCGGCTAGGGAGCTAATCAAATAAGCTGAAGCTGCTGGTCTCCGGCAGGCCTGCCAGAACTACAGATGAGAGCCGGGCCCAGGCCTTTCTGGGTCAGAGCACTAGTGTGTGCTGGAAATCCATGTCGCACAGTGAATTTCCCCCAAAAGTGCTTGCCCTTGCCTAGCCAGAGTGCAAACTTTCCGCACAAGAAGCGATAAGACTCGTCACTGACTAGTATGCACTACCATCAGCAGGGCATAAAATCTCACCAATTCAGGACCCTCTCCCTTAGAGATTGGGACCGAACTCAAGTTTACCTTCAAACTCTTCTATGGGGACAGGGTTTTTTACATACATTCTCAGAATAAGAAAGACTGTGGGGAGAGTAGACTATTACCTTTTGAAAAGAAGAAAGAAAATAATATTGAAAACGCTAGGGGCAGCCAATATGTCTATATAGTGCAGAGAGTATTTTCAGCAGCAAGAGTGCCAGTGTAAATTGATATTCCCCCACTTATGAGAGAACTCTGAACCCAAACCTCTCTGTGAGCGAATTCCCTTGGGGAAGATGCCATCCCAGAAGTCAAGATTGAATGAAACTCCAGAAATAGAAGTAAGAGAAATTATGGTACCTTCCCACAGAAACTTATATTTTATTTTTTCCTGAATTCTATGTTAAACATAATCATTGCCTTTTCAGGGCAGTCTGTAAAAATTCAAGTTACCTTATAACATAGCTATAGTACATTGTTTTTATATCATAATACTGACTGTAACTGAAATTATGTGCATTGGGGTGTTATTCTACTGTGGGTATAAAAGGCGACATATACACTATTGGCTAGAAATAAATAGACCGACATTTTCCAATCTAGTGTCTCTCTGAATACAATTCTGAGAATTTTAATTAGGGTTATGTGAAAAAAAAACTTGTTATGGATTAAAATGAATTTTAATAACAGCTGAAGATATGAAGTCTGAAAGTTTTCTTTACCTCAGAATCTTTAATAACTGAATACATGCATTGTGAATCTCTAAGGGCGTTTTTGTGTGTTGCATTTCTCAACTTTATTTTAAGTAATTTTTTTTTTCTAGAACTATTCACATTTCCTGGAATACTGAGCTATGGAACACAGTTTGGTAAATTTGGGGTTAAACAATACTTCCTGTGACATAACAAAGCTAATGCAGCCAGTATAATTTATATAGAAGGTGCTAGAAGAGCCATAGAAACAACCTATGCTGTTTTTAAATTCTTTATGGCCATTTCCTACTGTTTTAAAAAACAGTAAACAGTACCCGAAGAGAGTTCGACTTTATATGGTATGGACTGTCTAAAAAAAGCAAGCAAACAAACCATCTGGCCACAGAACACTGCTTTATTGGGCTAAATGTTTGGGTGTGGCACTTGTGACATCATGCTCTTTGGATTAGAAGTACTTGCATGGCCAACCTGGGAGGCTGATCACCTGATCACCTAATATAAATTTACATTTATGAGAAAATCTGGTCTGAATTATAAAGGGCTAACGTACCATTTCAGCTTTGCAAAAATGACTTATTTATAAGATAGCCCTGTCTGTAATGGAAACTCAACTGTCCTACATCATAGGTGTTTAAGCCAAAGTTTTTTCATGCAAACTTTGCATTCCTTGTCTACGTTGGTCTGAATCAGTGAGCTAAGCCTATCCCCAGAGCTGTGATGTGAATATGATGTAAAGAGAAAAACTCTCCTTCTCAAGCGTTTCAGTCCCTTTTGCAGTTCTAGTCACACCTCCTCATGTTACCGCAAAATTAGTGAAGCTGCTGGCGTGAGTTTGCTACTCAGAGCAAGGCAACTTGTCCCTTGTTTGAGCCGAGGGGCAGCCTCTAGACTCTTTTTAATCCTATTGTTTTAATTCAATTTGATCTGCCCAGTAAATATTTCTCTTCAGCTGCAGAAATGTGTAAATCAACTAAATAGTTTGTAATCTATGAATACAGTTGATAGAGCTCACGCTGACCAAGCCGTGGACTCGATATGAGTTCGCTTTTGCTGGACAGTCAGCAGTTACCCAGAAGAGAAAGCACTTCATGTGGGAGAGGTAACAGAAATTATATACCTCACCCCAGTAGCAACTACAATCCACTGAATATTTTCTTTGTGCTGACAACTTTTTATTGTCATCATTATACTCGGCCAGGTAGGCATTTTATAGATGAGTTGAGTGAGATACAGAGAGGTCGAGTGATATGCGTCAGGCCTACTAGTAGCTGACGAAGCCAACTTTCAGCCCCAAGTACGTTTGATGCCAATACCTTTGCTCCTGCTATTACTCTACCCAAATATTGCCTCTATAAAATTTACCCACACAATTTTAGGTTTTTTAGTTCTGTGGCTGAAGAGCTTAGACTCAATGGATTTGGTTAGAATTATTATTATTTTTTTTAATGCCAAGCATCTCAAAAATCACGATATAATTAGATCTTTCAAATTTCCTCTAAAATTTCCATGGAGACACGGGGGATGATGAAAACTCACACCTCCGGCAACATTTAAGACTAACCCCTGTACTTCACCCAGAACATGGAGTGACTTCCACAACTATGATACCATGACTCAGTATGAAAAATGTCATCCGAAGCCTGCTCATGTGATGTCGCTAAAAACAGTGAAAACCTGCTTCCACTAAAGCAAGAAGAAAGATGATTTTCTTCCTTTGCTATCTACCAATCAATTCAGAATGATCAGTCCTTTAGCAGGCCCCTCTGCTTTACAGGGGCTAGTGTTTGAGGTAACCAGGACACTGTGGGTGGGACTGTGGTATGGATGAGTATGGATGAGAAGACAGAAGAGGGCAAAGTGGAGGAGTAGGAGGGGTAAGTAAAAGTGTGTTACACATTTTACATGTGGGAAGAATCGAAGATGACAGTTACAATAGTAACTGAAATTTATTGAGTATACATATAAAATGATTCCTCTCCCAAAACATACTTGTAAGTAGGTATGACTCAGAGCTTAGAAAACTTAGCAAAGGAGTACACAGTGGTTCAGAGGATTGATTTGAAGTAAGAAAGAATTGGCTTCAAATCTCATTCTGGTCCTTTCTAGCTAGGCAACATTGACACGTCATTTACCTTTCATGAATCTCAGTTTACGGAACTATAAAATGAGAATGATAACACCTACTTTGGAGGGATATTGTCAGAATTAAATGAGGTAATGCAAGGAGTATGCGTAGTCTAGTGCATAGCTGGCATTTCAAATTGGCAGCAATGATGATAATATTTGAGGCCCTGTTCTTGTGTAGCTACTGGACCGTAAAACAATCCTTCAAGATTAACAGAAGAAACAGACATGGAGGCTTTATGTGGCTTCCAGCAGCAGGGGCTGAGTTTAAATTGGCATCTGATTATTCTTCTAGTTAATGCTCTTTCAATTACACATCCATGTTTTGTCTTGACCTTGTTAGACTGGTAGATCTATGTTTAAGAATATTTTTTAAAATCTTAAAAGTAATCATTAAAATAATAAAAAACAGATGTGTACCTATTAAAGTACAGAAAGAGATAAAAGCAAAGACCTCCAAGTTTAAAAACACAAGAAATATAAAATATAAATGACGAATACATAACACACACACAAAAAAAGGTGACAGGAAAATAACACTAATTAAGTTTGAAAATAAAGACAAATGGTTTTAACATCCTTTTTAAAAGATTCAACCTTCTTTGGGGAACAAAAATAACATTAGTAAAACAAATGTCTACTCTTTATAAGGGACAAGTTTAAGTCAAAATAACAGAGAAAAGATCAGAATAGTAAGATGAGCAAAGATGTATCTGGCAAATTCAAACATACTGAAAGCAGACGGAGTTGAAGGTTGGTGGTGTTTCTACTCGGTTACTCTAGAATAGTTTCCCAGAATCCCCTTCTTTCTGCGTTTCCAGGTTAGAGAAGGGCAAAAAAGGAATTCATTTAATATCTGCAAGGCAGAACTGAGCTACTGCTCTCTGAAGGTCATTGGGGTTACATGGGAGAGCAGAGAGATGTGGAGGCATTGGAAGGCCCCAACTTGCTCTCGTTCCCCCATCCAGCTGTTATTCGTGACTGCTGGCCCAGCTGACCAATAGCCTCTGCAGGCCCATCACCAGAAGCTTGGTGGTAGCGGTATGGAATAAGCTCTAGCTAAGCAGAGGATTTAATTTTCCATACGCTTTCCCACTCACTTCCCTTCATGGTCCCACTCTGGCGGCTCCATGTTCCTGGGTCTCCCTGCAAACTGCTGCTTTTCCACCCCAGCCAGTGCCTCTGGCGAGTTGGTCTGTGGCTTTTCTTGGCTTCTCTCTTCTTCCTTCCAGATCTTTACTTCCCAGGTTCTTCCATAATAATATAAAAACATATTCCTATCATAAATCATCGATTCCATAATACTCTGAGAGGTTCTGCTTCCTGATCAAACTCTGAAAAATGTATACGTAGATAAGAATAATCAGTTTTAGGTAAAGTGTAATTTCAATATTGACTGGGAAGATATGTGTTCTGTGTTTGGGTCCTAGTTTATCAAGGTGACCCAGTGACAACATGGAGAAGTCAATGCCATCGAAAGTGACAGATTTAGGCCAAAATCTTTATTGTAAGACAAGGCAGGGTAAACAGTTTAGGATCGGCTAGTTTGAATAATTCTAACAGACTCTAAACTACTTACTTGGTACCTAGCCTTGGGATGCATAAAGCAGAGAAATAATGCTTTCTGGGGTGCACAGACCCAATAGAGGGCACCCCTATTTGTATCTATCTCGATTGGTTAATTTTTTGAAAATGTGATGTCTGTGTGTGTGTGTGTGCACGTACTGAAATATTATTCAACCTTGAGAAAGAAGGAAATTCTGCCATTTGCTACAACACAGGTGAAACTGGAGGCCATTATACTAAGTGAAATCAGCAAGCCAGGAGCTGGGGGTAAAGAAACAGGGAGAGGCTGGTATGAGGATGCGAAGTTTCAGTGGTAAGACAAGTAAGTTCTGAGAATTTAATGTGAAATATGGCGACTATAATTGATAACACTGTATTGCATAATTGAAATTTGTTAAGAGAGAACCTATGTGTTCTCACCAAAAAAAAAAAAAAAAAGACAAACATGAGAGGTGATGAATGTATTAATTAACTAGATGGTGGGAATCCTTTCACAATGTATATGTATGCATACTTTAAATATCTTACAATTTTACATGCTAATTATACCTCAATAAAACTAAAATTAAAAAATAATTTTAAAAGAGCATATTTTTGAGTCTTAAGAACTGCAGTCACTAAGAATTGCTTAGCTCCTAGGAGGGAAGTTTCTTCCAGCCAGAAAGATTTTTTAAGATGTTAAAACACCATAATATACAAAAAAAAAAAAAAATCCATGACTAATACAATATTATGTTTAAAAAAATACTAAAGCTGAAATCCACAACATATTTAGTAACAGATGTTAACTTTTATTCATTTAATACTATAATATTAGATATATAAAGGAAAATCAACTTGAGGTACAAGGAAAAATGGAAGTGCCCAACAGACACTTAGGTAATAACTAGATCACAAAGAAAATCTCAATAAATTCCAAAATACACAAAAATAATTTTATAGGGGTAATTGTCAGGCTGTGCAATAAAAATGTATTTTTTTCTATAATTCTTTAATTGAAAAAAATTTTAAAATTAATATAAAAATAAAATATTTCTTAAACAATCATTTATTTAAATAATGTTGGAAAACAAAGAATTTTATAGTATTACATATCAAAATCTATACTCAGGGAGAAATACATAGATTTAGTTTTTTATTATTAATGAAAATAATAATTAAAATGTAAATTCAAGAATTTAAATATGTGGTAATAAAATAAAATGAATGTGAGTAAATTAGGAGAAAACAGTTTTTAAATTACTTAAAAGAATAAGCAAGCAAAAATACTAAGAAGATATAGAAAATTAGAGTACTATTAATGGAAAATTTTTCATTATGTATTAAATAATATATATTTCTGAAGCTGACTTTCTGTGTTAAAGATTATGCCATTTTAAATTACAGTGGTTATTAAACTTACTCATCAACAATTTTTATGACTATTTCTTCATATATTTGCTACTTAGGTATTTTGAAATTTTAATGTTGGCTAAATTGATAAATCGTATCTTATAACTTCTAATTGCATTCCATTAGTTGTAAATGAAGTAGAACATCTTTCGTTAAGTTTGCCATTTGAATTTCTTTTATTATAAACTTCCTACTCATAATTCTTGTTTAATAGTCTATTGTATTTTTAGTTTATCATTAGAATTGTCTGTATTATTAGTTCTTAATAATGAGTTTCAAGTATTTTTTCTCACTTGTCATTTGTCTTTTGATATTCTCATGAAAGTTTTCAAATTTATGTGCATGAGATTGTCTTTCACAATTTTGCTTTTAATAGTAGAAACTTGAAAAGTACTTTTCTATGCAAATATTAGGGTCCACTTGCTTTTTTCATAGAAACTTTGTTGAAAGTATCAAATGAATTGTATCGAATACATTGATAGATTAATTTATAGAGACTTGACATATACTATACTAATCTATACTGCCCATGGCTGGGCATGAAGATGGGGAAGGGCATATGTTTTAGTGTTTAACAGTTCTCACCGATAGCATTGCTCCAATATTTGTTGAATATGAAAATTGGCGAGTGAATAAACATTTATAAATTATCTGCTATGAGGCAAGTCTTTCATTAAATTATATTTAAAGTGTCAGCGTATGTCTCCATTTTAACCCTTGGTCTCTAGAATCTCTCAGCTGACGCATTCATCCTAGTCTATAGCATCGCAATGTCTTGTCTACTGCCACAGCCTCCCTAGTGCTTTACCTGCGTCCTGGTTCACCGATCTCCAAAACATTCTCCACACAGTGGAGTGAGCTCCTAGAAGCATAAAGCACATCGTTTCATCACCGTACTTAAAGCCCTTTAAAAAAAATTAAAATCTGTATTCTTTAAATTAATATAAAAGGGGGCAACCATACAGCCCAGTTTGCCTAGGATAATTTTATTTATGCCTCTTGTCCCAGCATAAATCATTCTCTTACTGATGAGATGCCAGCCCTTGGGGAAAATGTCATCTTTGCAGCCATCCTGAAACAGCGGCTTAACGACAGCAAGGGCTTGGCCATTTCACATGTGCTTGTAACTGATAGGAGTGAATTACCACTGGCTCGTTGCATGCCGTGGAACTCCTTTTGTGTATCTTGATCATTTTTCAATTTTACATCTGCAAGAGCCTTTGTATTGAAGTAACCAAATGATAATGACATCGTCTTGATGCTTTGAGATGACCCAGAGTAGTCTTTGTTGACACACAAGGTGAACCTCACTTACTGCATTTGAGCCACTCAGTCCAGTCCTGACGACATTCCTAAAATTTTCACTATGTGTCATTATGAGAGTTTGTAATGTTATTTTTGACAAGATTCCTAAACATTTTGATCATTAAGATTAAATGCCATTACTCATAGAACATTGGTACATGTTATTCAATTTTTATCTGAACGGCGTAAGCATTTTTATCCCTTTACAGACAAAGCAATTGAGAAACTATCTTTTCCCAGGTATACATCACGAAACAGTCAATGCTTCTTGTGTTCAAGGCTAAAATTTGGAAGCATAACACTTAGGTTTAATATCCAGTAGGTAGGTAAACAATAATCAGATAAACAATGATTAGTTTGGGTTGAATCTACAGAGTGAAAGGCATTAATTTATTGTAAATATAATTTCTGAGCAAGGAAAACAAGAACCGTGCCTTGGGCACTTGGGATTTTAAGATATAAATGACAAAGTTCCTGATTTTCTAAGACCTATAGCTTTGTCTAAGAGATAATTTTCATAGATAAACATTGCAATACTCTTGGAGAAGTGGCCTGCATGTTTGGCATACAGATGGCATTAAGTACTGTTTGAATAAGTGAAATAAGGCATGAATGGGAAAAAGAGCAAGTGAAAGTAGAAAGATGGAGGGAAGCATAGTATCACAGAAGTGGTCACCTTGAAACTGGCTACAGGGGCCATGTATGGGTGTGCTAGGTGGGGAAGGCTGGAGAAGGGCATTCTGGGCAGATGGAATAGCGTGGCAATTCTATGGAGCTGTACCAAAAACAAAAACCGTGGCATGTTTGGGAAGTGGGTAGGAGTTTGATGATCTGAAAAAGGTCTTCAAGAGTTTCACAGGCAGTGTTTTATTTGTGTGAGAAGAGAAGAAATGACAGCCTTGGTAGCACTGCTGTTCATGGCTCAAGTTGATTCATTCTGAAAAAAAAAAAAAATGCAGTCTTGATACGTCAGACCAGCTTCTGAGTGCTTGTGGGGTGGGAGTTGGAAGAGACCAGAGCCGAGATAGATGGGGGTAGTCTGGTGCCATAAGCCCAATTCTTTTGAGACTTTCACAAGATGTCAGGCATCAAAGCTACTTGCCTTTGAGTGAGAAGAGCCTCCTCGTCTCGAGGGAACATTCTAGTTTCCCACTGTGTTCCGGCAAACAATATAAAACCCAGACTATGGGGGCCACTCTTCCCTAAACACACAAACCTCAGGAAGGTCAGAGTCTGGTAACTACTGCGATCCCAGCGATCGATACCAGCACTTCAGGGCCTGTGCCGAGCCCAGCGAGCTGCAGCATTCCTCTGAGGGAAAGACAAGGGGCCACAGGGCTGCAGCCCCGTGTCGAATGGGAGAACTTTCTGGGTGCAGTGCTGTGGAGGAGGCTTGTGAAAGGAAACACAGGCCAAACAAGCAAAAAAGTGACAGACACGAATGTACTTTTTCCACTTTTTTCCAGGAAGATGAAGATGAAGGTTGATTTTGCAAACACAAAGACATGACAATAAAACTTTCGTCCCTAAAATAGTGAGGGTGAGACAACCATTAAAGTTGTGTGTATGTGTGTGTGTGAGGGTGTGTGTGTGTGTGTGTGTGTGCGGGTGGTATCTGGCTACTGTACTTTAACAGTAATTCCTCTTGACATTATACCAGGTCAGCAAGTCACCTCAAGACCACCCTGCTCGAGGCTCTGCTCTCCCCACAGGGCCGTATGGACTCTCTCAGCTGAGAAATGTCACCCAGCACCTTTCATATTTATGGTGACTCATAAACAGGAAACCAGTCCTGTCCATGACATTGTAACATTTTCATATCTCAAATCATTTTATGAAAATGAAAAAAAAAATACACCAAACCAAACAAAAGAACTTAGCTGCCTTATGCTTTCTGGGCCAAAATAAATATTGCCAAATTAGTAAGGCATACTGAACAAATTAAGCGCTAAATGCAAATTTATCGACTGAAATCCAATGGCAGAGCCACCAGAGCTTCCAGTGGTGGAGTGCAGCCCTGGAAGTAGGTGTTTGTGTTGGCGAGTCCCTGCAGAGAGGCATGGGAACTGTAATGTAAAAAGAGAGCATTTCTGTTACACCCAAGATGAACAGTTTGTTTTAGAAAGTTCAAGTAAACAGTGTCTAACATATATTCACTGGATTCGAAATCTCAGTTGCTACCAAGAGGGAGATGAAAAAATATAAGCTGGCCAAGTTTCTTAAAAAAAAAAAATCTCTTTTGGATATGTTCAAGTCAGCCTCGTAAATCACTAGATGCGATGGGGACATCTTTTCTCATCCCTGAGCCGTGAATAAGCCCCAAGAGTACTTCATCAAGGCGAACAAGAACACAGGGAACAAGGAGATGCTAAACCTTACAAAATAAAGAGAAGATTGATCTTCCTATTTTCTAATGTCCCAAATGGACTAGATGTGATGCATCCTTTTATGTTATGGGCATCATTTATGATGTCTACGTTTTCAAAGTTGCATGTATATTGCTTTAGTTGATTGATTGATTTGGGAGGGGTTGGGGTAGGGAGTGGATGTGTTCGTAACTGCTTCAATGTTCCCCCCTGACTGCAGACTCAGTGACTTCCCCTTCTACTTTGGTCAAGTTCTCTCATCCTTTTAACATGTACAATCCTAAGATGCAGGTCTCTGTTTGCATCGCATCTTGCTTCTCCTTTAGCAAGGTGTTCCCACAAGCTTTTTAGGGCTTCCCACAATGCCTTGTCTCTTCTTTGACACTAGACAGTTGAAGGAACCAGGAAAAAGAGAAGTCACTTTATCATGAGCTACATACTGGGAATAGAATGGGAACGCCATAGTATGCCAAGCCTGAATGGATATTTAGAAAGCTTTATTTTATAGAGGAAAAATTAGAGGCCCAGAGAGAGGTTGTAACCTGCCCAAAGTAACACAGTGAATCGGTGCCAGAAAAGTTATTAGAAGATCAGATTTTCTTTATCTGCTGACTCCTAGCCAAAGTTCTTTCTACATACCCCATCTCCCTCCCACACAGCTATTATTTAGAGGTCTCTTCTGTTAATATTCTCTTTCCGTACTCAGCAACGCAGAGTAATAGAGCTAGATATCTCCTCCGCATGCCACTTCCTTTCTCAGGAAAATCCAGTGCCTTCTACTGCAGAGGAGATCAAGGTCAAACTCCTCCAGAAATTTGGATTTTGAGGCCGAGGGTAATTTTGGCCTCGTGCTGGTAAGATGGCGAGAGAATCACAAAGCAGAGATGGGCCCAGCTATGACCCATGGAGGAAGGGAAACATAACAACATTTAGCGGCTGGAAATAAAAATTGCTTATAAATTATCTTTCCCTCTATGAAATTCCTAAGAAGTCATCTAGGACTACATTTTCACAAAGTATCTAGATAGTCAAAGAAATGAGCATCGGCATGATTTCGTTTATTTGCATAGCGCCATCTTAATTAACTAGAAACCAACTATTATTGTCGCCATTGATCATCAGTAATGCCTTCGGTTTAGAGGCTCACACAACACAGTTGACAACCTCATGAAGGCAAGTTGCTTACCTGGGACACTCCGGATTCGTGTTACATCCCTTCCTAGGTTGAAAGTTCAGATCAGTGAGGATTCATTTTTCCTGTATCCTAAGGACTCAGAAGCATGTCCTTAGGATATAGGAAAAAACTCTTTTGGACTCAGTTTAAGCAGAAGTGATATAAAAAATAAGTATAGGATTTGGAACATTAACAATATGTAAATTCCTTGATGAAAGTAACCAGTTTACTGTCGTTGCAGTTTGGTTCTTAGTGATTTCTGCCCTGGTTGAATACTGGCCTAGGGCCTCCCTCGGCCTTGGTTCCTGGTGCAGGAACCCACAGCCGCCTCCTCTCCACCGGGGCAAGGCCCTTCTGCCATCAAGGATCCAGGTGTTCCCGCGATGTAGTAGAATGCGTTGTAACGTATTGATCATGCAATGGTTTCAAACTGTAGACGCCTTCTGATACGTAGATGTTTTTGATAAGTCATAGTTATTTTACTCTTTTCACATTGGTTGATCTACCTTGGAATAGTCTTGGGCTGACTAATTCTACCTACCTCAAAGGGCGATTATCCTTCAGACTGACCAAACTGTGAATGTGGGAGTGCTACCCATAAACTACAGAGAACTCTACGGCTTTGAGGAGATATGGTTATCTGAATGGATATTACCGGAGATATTGTGCCAGCTTAAAGTCTGTGCTTACTTTGAAAGCTGCCTCTCATGAAGGCATAGAAAGGACATAGCGGGGTTTGTATTTTGGGACAGGTATTTTTTTTTTTTTTAAAGCTAGCCGGGGATAGGGTATCTGGAGGTCAAATGGGCTGGGGATTGAATAATGTTCTTGACTACAAGGATGACCACCACTCATACAAAAGCGATCCCTAAGGAGTGACCGCTTCCTCAGTCTTTACACAGTTAAGCGCAGAGTGCTGGGGCTCAAGGCCAAGCTCGGAGTCTCTGGAGCGAGGGCTTCTGGGAAAGCAAAGACCTATGGGAAGTCAGCCAGGACCCCATACCCACCACGTTCTCTGCCAATCCTCCTCCGTGTCTCCTTTCAGATTTCTCCTCCAGAGACACAGAGGCAATCCAAACTCATCATGTGATCCTGTATAAATCACTTACTCCAGGGCCCAAATATTTAAGGACTTAATAAATATTGATTACTGATCTTATGCTATCATCATCATCATCATCATCTTCATCGTCATTTATTTAATCCTTGCAACATCCTTTTCAGTGCTTTAATGAGAAAAAAATCAAAATTCAATCTCACAGTTATAACTAGGATTTATAGTTTGTCTTACATGACAAAGTTTAAATTAACTATACATAAAAAAAAGAACATCGATTATATATCAAAGAATTCAGTCCGCATGTCGAAAATAGTCCTTTTTGTTGCATCCATAAATTTTGTAAAGACATCCTCAAGTAAGGTAGCAGACAGGTGAGCATCACAATCAGGTAATTCCAGGCGCCTGTCTGCTTGGAGGACTTCTACCTTCCAAGGATATGCGTCTCATCTTTCATACTATGTGGTGACCTCTTTGAGAACATAAACCTCACCTCCTTTCTTCTTTTCCTGCCTATTTGACAGTATCTGACGCAGGACTTTACATGGGAGGCATTTGGGAAAACCTCCGCAGTAAATGGGTGAGTCTGATGGGCTGTGGCAGTGGTGCGTCTTTACTGAGTCAAGTGTAAAGACTGACAATTCTGTGGGCCTGTCCACTGTCATACGTTACTATAAAACCCCATGCCCTCACTCACATGGACACACTTGACACAGGTCATGTGCACGTATGCACCTGCACACTCACAGCTGTGCATGTGTGGGCATCCCACTCCCCTTAAGTGCTGACATTCACCAACTCTGCACCCCAAACTGGCAACCCTCCCCCAGATCCATGCTCACAGCCAGGCACACTCTTCACAGAGACACACATCGACACAGACACACGTGAACCACTACAGGCCAGCACCCGTGCACATGTGTGTGTTGCATGCATGTACATACCTGACTTGCAAGCATTCCAGGTGTTTTAGAAGCTGAAACGGGTTCCGGAAGCTCCCTGGATCCTATCCTGTGTGGCAGTCACAACACATCTCATGAAAAAAAAAAAAAAATCTCTCTATCCCCTGGAGACGGCAGGTCCATCGACTTTAACGTTTAATAGGACCCCAAATACTGACTCTTGTCTGACTTTGCTTTAGGCTAGCTCCTGAACAATGCATAAATTGTCAAGATCAAGGAGAAGAGTACACCCAGTCTCCTAAGTGGCTTTAGGAGAGTTTCAAACTCATAAGACAATATTACTATTGTCTCCAAGCTTGTCGTTTCATCTTTGAGGAAGTTTATTCCTAGATAGAGATCTTCATAACACCAGCCAAAAAATGGCAGCACTGACGTCTACGTCCCATTTATTGCTGCAGAATGAGAGACCCATTTAAAAGCCAGGTGAATTTTCTCCTCAGCAAATAGAGCCACTTTCCCTAGTCAGGCCATCTGCCTTTCTAGAAAACTCGGGCCTTAGAAATCAGCCCCTTAGTGGCGGAATCCACAGGGCTGTAAAGGCCGAGGGGAAGGGAGAGAGTTTAAACTTTAACTTCTTCAGACATCATGGGACCATCACAAAAATGAATCAGAAACATCCACTTAGAGCATTTTTTCACAGTCACCCTAAAGATGCCGGGAGATAAGAAATGCTGGTAAAGGTGGAAAGTTCTATACTGATAGCATCTTTAGTTCGCCAGAGAGCTAACCTCACTGGTTTTCCTTCTGACCTACAAAAGCAGAGAGAAAAACTTATCTAAAAAATCACTGTTAGGAGACATACGCTCCCCTCTCCTCCTGGTTCTGGAATGCTGAGCTCAAAAGACTCCGACCTAACACCTCTCTTTTTTTACAGAAGAAGAACCAAAAACATGAAAGACAGGAGCAGTCTCAGTGATGTAAAACGCAGGCTCCAAATGAAATCTTGCTAAAGTCTCAGCCTCTTGTGTTAGGGCTATCATCCCCCATTTTATAGATGGGGAAACTGAGGCCTGGAAAAGTTAAGTCATCTTTCCAGGCAAATCACTACTGTCATCCGTGCCCCAGTATCGCTCTGAAAGTTCAGAATGGGGTTGCTCGAGGCATATTTGTTGTGGACCTAATCAAGATCCTTTTCCTTCCTCACCTTCCATCCCACACCCTCCCTGCTTCCGGCTCAGAGGCCAGGGAGCGAGGGTGGTGAGTACCTCATCAGGAGAAGGGCCCACTCAGACGCGGGGAAAGCCCATCACGTCCACGGGAGACTCAGAGCCCCCGTCACCTTCACATTCATGTATTGCAAGGATGGAGGACAAGACTACTTCAGGCAAGACCTTCACATACTCCTGAACTTGGCTGTTCTGTGAGAGATGCTCTCCCAGACACAAAGCTTTGGGAAGATTGGGGTGATGGGGGCCCAGGCACAGTGGGGAGGGGTGGGAGGCCTGTGGACTCTGAGTCCCCTGAGCTGTGGTCAAAAACCTGTTGAGTCCTGCAGAAGCATCCTGGAATTCCGGGGTTTGCGTAGGGAGCCCGCGGCCAGCTGTTTATTATTTTAAGAGCTCTTGGTTGCCACTCTTAGACACGGGGGTGGACGGGGGCCAGCCTACTGTGCAAGGCATCTGCCACGTTCTTCTGGGAATGACAATGTGGCTCTGTACACTCCACAAGGCCCCTCGGGCATTGCTATCACATTCCAGAGCTGCAACCAGCCAGATGAATGAAACCATTTCATCTCATCAGTTACTGGGGCACAGAGTGGCGGCTCCAGTGGCTCTGTTCCTCCCCACCACGGAAGACCCCACCGGGGAGATGGGGATGCTCCAGGCTTTGTCTGAATGATGGGTCACTATGCTCACACTGGGCTTTGTGAAAAACACTCTTGCCTTCCTTACCTTTCAAATCATGTCCCTGCTGGGTGCCCACACAGTAAGAGTGCCTCCGTGTCCCACTGGGACATTCGTTATTGCCCAATCCAGCTTGACACCCCTTCCAGCCATGTCCCGAGAAGCCAGTGCTGAGTACTTGCAATAAAACAGAGCGATGTCCCCGAGCTAGAGATGCCTCCTGAAGATGAGCGGACAGAACTTCATTGTTTCAGGGAAGAAGGCGCCTCACAGAGTGGCCGCGTTGTGGTTACAGGGCCCGATGACTAACCCACGGGGAGGAAGTGCAGGAGAGAGGAGCTGGCACCGCTCCTGGAGATGCAGATTCTCTAAGGTTTCACGTCTCTGACCGAATGCAGGCACCAGAATGATGTTTTCATTGTGAAGCTTCCTTTGGTGACCTCCTTTTCCCAGTCATGACCTGGCGTGTAAGTAATTACCTTTTCTCTCTGCACAAAAATACCGTTGCTGAAATGCAAATGCGTCACACTCCGAGATCCACATGGCGCTGTTTATAGTTATACTTCCGAAGGTGCACACTCACGTTGCTTTATGAAACTTCGAAATTTCAAGTGAGATCTGAGCCACTGGTGCATGGAGAAATGAACAAGTTCAGACGCTGATCGATACGTATATATTTGCTATAAATAGTTGAATTATTTTAGAATCAGTGTTTCAAAGCTCTGTGCTGAGACTTCGGAGGCAGTCCAGGGATTCCAGCAACATCCACCCATGACCACCATGATTCCTGCCCCCACATGGCCACCGTGGGAGGGGACAGAGGACTCTGTGGGAAGGGCATTTTTTGGCAAACACTTCACGTGAGGGGCTATGGGGGCAGAAGGGCAGGATAGCTCTGATGGACGAGAACGAACTCTGCCACTTGCCGGTATTGGATCTTAGAAAACGTCTCGGAGTTTCTGCTCCCTCATATGGGTAAGCTTGCTCTGAGGAATAAATCCACTGTAAGATGTGTACGTAAATGCTCTTCCTCATCCGGCTTATTGGAATAACATGTTACATATACGTTCGGGTCAGGACGACATTGCGATTTTGGACCGTTCTGAAATTTTTCCAGACACGGTCTCAGTGAATGTGCGTCTTAGGTCACTTCAGAATCCACAGGGTAAACAAGGGACAGCGCAGCGGGGACGAGGATGGAGTGTGGGGGTGGGGCAAGAGGAAATTAGGTATCTGGTAATGGATTGGCCATTGGCAGGAGGGCGGGAGGCGAGTCACAGGGAGTTCGTGTTTCTGCTCTGGACGACTGGGTCTTTAATCCAGAACCCCCTGCCCGGGTGAAATGTATGCCTGAGCTCTTGGGGAAACCCAGGTCAGAGGGCACTGCCTCCAGGTCTGTGTTGGGAAGCAAGCTTTCTGCCAAGGCAGGGTGGGATAAGTTGTCGCTTGTTTTCATGACCGACCGTCACATAGGACAAGCCTTAAAGCTCAGACGACAAAGCAGAGAAAGTCATGTCCCTTTGTTTTGAGCTCAAGGCCTTTTAGTGCCATCAAATGTCTCCTTGTTCCCGTGTTGAGCAACAGGGCATGTAGCTCTGAATGGGACCTTTTATGTTGGAGATTCCACAGTTCCAGTTGCCTCTGACTCTCTTCCATGCCAAACGACATCCTCACAGACTTTGAAGTCGCATGTTTGAAGGACGCACAGCCTCACCCACACCTCTCACCCCACGTGCCGGCTATAGCGTCAGCTCAGACTCTGGGAGAGCAGCAGGACCAGCTTCTGGCTGCCAAGGGGTAGGGGCCGGCGTCAGAGGGCCAGCACTGCCCACCACTCGATCCTCCTGATGCCTGGAGCGGCCAAGGGCAGTGCAAGGGGGCCTAGGCTCGTTTTGAAGGGAATCCACCCAGTCTCCTCTGCATCCTGGTTCCAGAAATCCTTCAGTTTACCCCGTGGATTCTGAAGTGACCTAAGAAGCACAGTCAGTGAGACCATGACTGGTGTAGACTCCAGCAGCCCAGCCACGTCCTGAGTCGAGCGACTGCCTCGCCAGCAGCTCCTGCTCTCCCGACTCGTATGTGCACAGGTTTCAGAACAAATATTCGTGGATTCTCTGACACCTCCTGTGGGTTAGAAGTGCATCCAAGTGCAGGGAGTGCTTTGTACCTAAGTTAGAGAGCAGAAAAGAGTGACAACCTTTATTCGAGCACATACGCTTTAACTGGTTATTTCATATTATATTTTATTTAAACCACAAAAAATAAGATCAGGCCATCTCCATTATACAGATGAGGAAATGAAGGATGGAGACTTTGAGGATCTGCCTACTACGCTACTAAGTAGGGAGATGAGATTCCGACCCAGGTGTATTTAACTCTAAGATGGACTCTTTCTTTTAGAGCAAGCTTATTTCGAGACTCATTTCTCACTAAGTCCAGCTATTAATAAGCTTATCCTTTGGTCGGCTCCTTGAGAGGTGTGATTTGGGAAGACTGTTTTCTGACTTGCCCTCCTCCAGCTATTTCCTTTCCTTGGTGGTGCTCTGCTTCTCTCTGGTCCTCCAAAGATGCCCAGGGCCCTCAAGTGCTCCCCTTTTCTCGCTCAGCACCTGGCCAAAATGTATGTGACATCCTTCGTTTATGATACAAGGCATACAGGACATTTAGAGAATGACCTCCTGTTACACGCTCTCTCAAATCAACAGGAATTTAAAACTACCAGCCCAGAGGACTGTTACGCAGTAGGAGCCAGGTCTGATTACGTTTGAAGTCCTCATGCCCAGCATATCATGGGCCAAAGCATGGGTAAATGAATGAATGGAGATGTAAGAAATTAGGCCACTTGTTGAAGAGCATTTGTGGATATCCGGCATTTTTTTTCTTGCATATTTGAAAGCGTACTATGTTGGCAGACACCTTGTAAGCCTGTGCACAATGCCAATATCCCAACATGTTAAATTTATTTGTTCATTTATGATTTAATTCAGCACGTACTGAGCACCAGCTCTCTGGTTATGCTGGGGGAGATAGTAAGTGAAGGAACTGAGGCCCTGTCCGCAAAGAGCTCACAGTCTAGGTGGGAGACAGACTTCGTTTGCATGAAAGGGGCAAGACAGAAAGGGACGGACACCTATCGCATCCTGAGAGAGACATATGAGAAGACTTCCTAGATAGGATGGCCTTGAATTGCTACTTGAGGGATGGAGTGAGAAGTAAGAATTGATAAAGGCATTAAAAAAATAATTTTTTTGTACACTCACACCAACACTTCTGACCGGATGTGTGAGTTTCTTCACACCAAGCCATTCTCCAGTTCTTAGCAGACACCGATTGAGTGGCCTACAATTTTACTCAATTCTGACGCTAACTGCCTGCAGTGAGCACAGACCGCACAGGTTAAGGGCTCAGTCCCACAAAACCACCCCTCACTCATCACAGGTCCCAGGTTGTCACCTGTACTTCCGATGGACCAGCTACAAATTGAGGATTCCCACGAACCCTCTTCAGGTTAGATAGTTTGTTAGAACAGCTCATAGAGCTAAGGAAACTGTTTACTTACTAGATTTCCAGTTTACTCTAAAAGGATACAACTCAGGAACAGCTGGAGTGAGGATTGGAAAGGGCAAGGTCAGAAGGGGCTTGGGGCTCCCCTGTGCTCTCCGTTCACGTCACCCCCCAGTACTTCCATGTGTCACCAACCCAGGATCCTCCAAACCCCATGGGGGGGGTTTCATTACTTAGGCATAATTGATTAGGTCAATGGCCATTGGTGAGGGAACTCAATCTCTAGCCTCTCTGCCCTCCAAGTCGGTTGAGGGTGGTGGGGTTGAAAGTTACAACCTTTTAATCAACACGGCTGGTTCTGGAAACCAGCACTCCATCCTTGGTGGCTTTCCAAAAGTCACCCCATGTGTATAAATCCAGGTATGGTTGAAGGGGACTTATAAATAACAAAAGACATTCTTCTCAACCCAGTTACTCAGCAAATTCCAAAGGTTTTGGGAGGTCTGTGCCAGCAACTGGAAAGGAAGCCAGACATACATATTTTATTATATCACAAAATCACATCATTCCATGCAGAGGAAACAGAACAACCAAAGCAGAGCAGGTATGAAAAAACAAATGGTAGGTGTGGCTATAACAAAGAATTTTTGTGGAGAGGTAGGAGTGAGCCTGGACAATCAGCAGTGGCCTTGCAACGTTAACAGGTTTGAAACTAATATTCTCATGTGGAGGCCTGGATAACAGTTACACTCTACACACTCAGAATGCTTCTGTGAGCGGTAAGTTCCTTGCATGCACGATCTCATTTAATCTCTGTTGCCACTCTGAGTGAGATGCTCTTCCTATTCCATCCAATATAGGAGAAAACTGAAGCCCAAAGCCACAGATAGTCCGTGTTGGAGCAGGGATTCCAGCCCAGCCTCTAAATTACCATATCCTCTGTGTCTCAGAGACGTGATGGAGTGACCTCGGAGACTGCGGCTGCCCTCTCTGAGGATAAGCAGCTCGTAGGTACAGAGAACAAAGGACAGCCTCAAGCTCAGGCTTGATTCCCGGACTCACAGTAATTCCAGCTCCAGACGACAGCCCCACGATGGCGAACACCGTCGCTCTGGCCCGGATGGCCCATCACGGGACTTCAGTGTGTTCAACATGAAAGAGACACTGAATTGGGTGCAAACAGAGAATACATGGAAAATGACCTCATGGGCTAAGGGCTGAAGTTCAAAGGCCTGGCTTGCGTTCTGGCCTCAGCCGCCCTTTCCTCTTCCCTGGGCTCCTGTGACCACGTGGCCTGATCCCAAGGCTGCCGTAGAGTCTCCCGCTCTGCACAGGGTGGCAGCACCTGGCAGTCCTGCGTGTCTACTTTGCTCCATGGAGGAACTCGCCGATGGAAGTAGCAATCGGCGAGATTACCCAAGGACGCCAAGGCAGGGACATTGCAAATGTGTGACCCTGTTTCTCTGCTTTGAAAAAAACTGGAAGAAAATGGCGTGAGTCATCGACCATGTCACTGAAAGGCCCGGATAATCGCACGGGGTGCGGCGTTTCTACCTCAGTACAGTAACGTCTACTTTTGCAGAAAACGTGTTGCTTCCTGCAGGCGTTCCTTTCCTTTCCTGCATGTGAGAAATCTGAAACTTGGACAGTGTAGAAGAGGTGGAGCCAAGCTTTCCAACTTGGATTTTTTTTTTTTAACTTTTAGGTCAGTACTTCTTATCCTCATTGATGCTGCTTCTCCTCGTCTCCTGAAGCCAAGGCGAATCCTCTCCCTTTTACCTGAGATGGCGTTATTGATTTATCTGCAAGGAGGCTGTTCTGCCATTATGCACCAATTTGACATTTTTTTTTTCCTTCATGGATAGCGCCTTTCTGATTGGTCAATGACCACGCCATCATAGTTATTAAACATTTCGATTATTGCCTCTGTTTTTATATAAATATTTTAGTTTTTCTACTACATCGCTTTACTTCAAAAAGGATTTATGGCAGTTTATAAAAATACCATACATTAGTAAGATAACATTCTGTTAGAAGTAGGTCAAAAAGCAAAAAGAAATACAAGGATGGAAAGATACGTTTGGGCAGAAAAGAGACCAACACAAAAGTGAAAATCGTTAAGTCTGAGACACTTGCTCTAGATGAGCCATTTGTTGAATTCTAAACCTGCTGGGAGCCAGTGACAGAAGAAAAGCTCGTTGGATATATGATTTACTGTGTCTTCAAGAAAAACCAAATCAAAAGCACGCCTAATACAAAGTCATCTAACTGAGACTCCCTCTAACTTAGTATTCTTCCCATGACATCTATCAAATGGTCAGGAACAATAACGAGTTTCAAAGAGTCATTTCCAGAGGCTGCTCAAACCAAGAGGCACGATGTTCAGCACTTGCCTTGAGCTGTTTGGTGACCTTCTGAGAGTATCTGCTTTGTGTCCCTAGTTAAACAATTTCTCTGGTGTGAGGCGCTTGATTCAAATTTTCCCTGGAAAATATCAGATAATAACTTTTTAAAACTAGAAAAATAAGAGTCGAACTACAATTGAGGGGGTGTGAACACAAGGTCTCCTCCAAGAGCTCACGTGACTTACCTGATTGAGCTTCTTCTCCTTTCTGTGCTTCTTTCTCCATAAGACAAGGGTGTTTTCCTTTGCCTTCTCTGGTCTAATCGGTGGAAAAATCTTATGGCTCTTTCTGAAATTCTTGTGAACTTCAGACAGAAAGGAATCAGTGCGATTCTTACGTCCATTCATTTTGTCATTCATTCATTTGTCCTTTTATCTGAATGTATAGAATATCACTATGCGCCTGGCCCTGCAGACACAGAGATGGACAAGACCCGGTGCTTACGGATCAAAGGAGGAGACAAAAATGTCCATGGATAATCGCAGCACAACGCGGGAAGCAGTGACACAGAGACTTGTCCAAAGTGGTGAGAGAAAAACCAGTATCACTATCTGGGAGGCTGGGGATGGATTTCAGTGGAGCTGATGCTCAATTCCAGTCCTGACTTAAGTCCCTCCAGAAGCTGAGGATAGAAGAAGAAAAGCGTATTAATGGCATAGCGGCGAACGAGAGTGGAAGATGTGTTTGGCTTCAGAGATTATTTTAGGGGCAGAAAGCAGAGTTAATTAGACTACCTCATCCACAAACCAGTTAAGAAGTCAACACTGCGCTTATTACATTTTAAAAGGAAAAAAATGCCTTTAACACATGACTTATTTAAATTTCGAGAGGTGGCCTTGGACTAAACCTTTCATTTGCATTCATTAACACTCTAACATGGGTGGTTGAAAGAAGAGGAAATGGCTGGAGGCTCAGTGCCATGTTCTGGGTACAGGCAGGACTGTCTGATGGCCGTGCCTCAAAGACTTCAGCTGACTGCCCATTTCTGCTCAGACATAACACTTTTTTTTTTTTTTTTTAAGTTCAAGCAACAGCATATGATGTTATGTCTTCCATGATGTACTTCTCTCCTTCTTGGTAAGAAGTGTTGGGCTTTGGTTTCATGTTTTGGTCTTGCATAAACTCCACTCCGTATGATTAATAGGTAGCTCACATGGCCAAGAATGAATGTGCTGCCTCCAACTCAGCGGCAGAGGCACTAACACCAAAGCCATAGATTTGTAAAAATCATACCGCGAGTTAATTGTTTTTTTTTTTAGCAGGGAGATCGTATTGCCAGAAGAATGAAGTGCCTTGGAGTTGTCAAATGCCCGGTCAAAGCTTCGCTTTGTGATTCTATGAGCTGTCCTCAAAGGGGGGGGGGGGATTAGTCTTTACAGCGGGTACAATTCAGGTTGAACTTTTTAAAAATTAAATTTGTATTTGAATTTAATAGCCTCTGAAGATTTAGGACACATTGTGTAACATTTTTAATTTCATCAGTGCCAATGGAATCAATATGGTATCGGGATTTGCTATGGAAGTTTAATAGACCTGAACATTTTAAAAGCCCAAAGGAATAGATTTTAAATATCTTATCGAAACAACTAACTGGCTAAATATATAAATTTAATTCTCCTTAAATTCCTTTTCATTTTCATTCGAAGACAATTTTTTCAGAGGGGGAAAAAGTAAAATCTTTGTTTGAACTTCAGAAGAGTTCCTAGTCTCAAGAGTCTGTTCAGATTTCTTGTTTTCTGTGATTGGAATCATTCAAGCCAATCGGTAGACCCGATATTGAATTTCAGCTGGTCGCCCCAGTTTGCCATTTCCCCAAAAGGACTCGGCTGCAAACTCTCGCTCATTAGCCAGCTTCCTCACTACGATAGTAATTTTCTCTTTCTGTTGAAAGCGCCCCCTCACTCAGGCCATGGTGAATGATTTTACACTGCACGAAATGTACTGGAGCATTTTCGTTGTGGCTGGTGACCAAGCAAGCTCACAGGAATACGGGCTTTACTCTTAAAGCATAGCCCGTGCCTGCCCTGGGTCTCTCTTGCTCACTCTCAACACACTCTGCCAACTCAACATTCTCCAAGAAAGTGTAAATCCCACCACGGGAAAACGAGGTGTGGGATCTGTGCCTTGGCTGATGACATCACCTTCTGGTTAGGGCTGTAAATTGTGTGAGACCTTGCGTACAGACTGGCTCCTAAGTGCTGGGTTTTATAGCTGTGTATTCTGAGCTTGAAAATTCATCATTTGAAGGATGAAGAGCATCCCCTCTGCCTCGTCGAGAGTCATTCTAGGATCTTAAGGGAATGTTCCGGCCCCGAAGTCCAATGAATAGGAGGTTTTACACCTGAAACTGCTACTGCTTTGGGTCAAATGTTTGTGATTGGTTTATTGCAGGCCTCAATTATATAATTCTGATCAACCAGCTAATGACTTTCTCAGCTACCTTCACCTGAAGAAAGGGCTGCCTTCACTAAGTGACTTCAGTCCCTAAGGTCATAAGCTGGTGAATGCCTGGAATTTGTCATTGTAAGACAGTCTCCATAGCTTATTGCCAATTCCCTGGGGACAGGGTTCCTGCCCAAGTCTCTTTCAGTGTGATAGTTATCAACCTGGGGTGACGGTGTCCCCACGGGCAAACCTGTCAAAGTCTGAGGACAATTTTAGTTGTTATAACTGGGGAGAGAAGGAGCTACTAGCATCTAAGCGTGGAGGTCACCCCACAATGCACGAGACAGCCTCCGCCCCCAACAAGGGACTATCCAACCCAGTGTCCATAGTGCCAAGGTGGAGAAGCCTGTTAGTGTAGGTGAGAGTTCTCAGAGGCTTACTAAGGGCAACTGGGAAGCAGCATGGGAGATTCGGTCCGGTGTGGGAAGTTAGGAAGGCTTAAGTGCAGAGAGGGACACGTAATGAAAAACACCTTCTCATTTTGTGGAGGGTTAGCCCCGAATCTATGCTGGAAAAGCACCGGTTCACGAGTTTCTTTTTGTTTGTTTTGTTACAACCTCAGAGAGGTGAAATGAAACAAAACAGAATGTCACCTGGGCCTTACTCAAATTGGTGAAACGGGGAGCAGAAAAAGAGAAGTGTCCCCTGCAGAGTATAGAATGCGGGACCTGGGTGAATGGCCCGCAGCAATGGCCGTGGGCCGGGGCAAATTCCATGCAGGAATCTGGGCACCCTGGGCTGCTTCCTCTAAGTGGTTGGGTTTTCTGTGTCTTTGAAGCGCACGTGAGCGTCAGTATTATACAGTCGATTGTCTGTGAAATTCTCAGCTCGCGGGATGTAGTTTGCCCCTGTCCTTCCTGGTTTGCAGATGACTGATTTGAAACTCACAGATGCCATTTCCCCAGGCAAGTTCTCCCAAAGTGGGGCATGTTTAATGGTTTTCAACAAAGGCTTGACATGGCAGTTGTTTATTAGACTATCATAAAAAGACATTAGGGAAAGCTGTCGGAAGCCAGACTGCGGGACATGTAGAGAAGGCGTTGAAAGAGCGGTAGGTAATTTCGCAGGCTTGCTTTCCAGCGTCGACCAGCAACAAGGCCCCCTCCCAGACTCGCTCTGTTGATATTTAAACTCACGCGCATCCCCGTTGTCTCCGCAAATTATATCAGTGTGACATTCGCGGTGACTCACCCACTTCTTCTCCAACTAGACCGTGCCATAGCTCTCTTTCTGCTTCCTGTTTGCTCGTAAAGTGACTGCCCAGACTTCTCTGGTGTTTTCTCTGCTCAGATGTGTCAGCTAAATGAAGTCACATTGTAACCACAAGGAAACTTTCTGCTCGTGCTGCTGCCTGGCGTTAACAGAGCGCTAAATGCTGCTTGGCGTGGAGAAGGCTGGTCTTTGTGGCCAGACTTCTGAGAGGTGCAAGAGGCCAAATGTCAGACTGCCAATCAAGCAGCGGGGTGGAAAATTCTTGCTTTTCTTTTGGCTCAAGTGAGTTGGTTGGGGGAAAATATTAAGACGGAACAGGCAACGAGAAGAAAGATTTCAATTTTTAACGGACTTGAGCAGTGCGAGAAGTTGTGCTGACGTTAATATCCCATTGACAATCCCATGTCACAGTCATCCGGCCCGTATAGGCACGTGCACACACATTACAGCGTAAGGACCCCAAGAGATAATCTCTTTGGCTTCAACGGCTGGAGCTCCTGGTTGTGCACATGTCCCTAAGAGGAAAAACTAACGTGCACCCCAGGTTAACAGTTCAAACTCCGCCACGTGGAGCTATGAAAATAACCCATCTATTTTCAAGGATTCAGCATGAGTTGTAGAATACCTAGTGTTAGTGATAATAGTAATCGTACATTTGCGTCGTGCTGTAAGTGTTACCGAGGACAAGCATCCTCGCTTCCTTGTGTGATCTGCACATCGCTCTCACTCTGTCCTTCCCTAACGGCCCAATGCGTGTCAGGCCCTGGGCTCGCAAGATTAATTGGGAAGTGAGATTAAGTACCTTCACCAGCATCATACGACTTCTAAGCGGCGTGACCTGGACTTCAACCCAATCCTTCTGACACAGTCACAGACATTTTCAATAAGCTACAGGTGACACTTTCCACTCCCCTCAGTAACTGGCATTTACCTCACATAGGGTATGAGTAGGACCCCTGGTTTAATGACGAGCTAGTCATGTTTTTTTAAATTTATCTCATTAAAATATTCCTGCAAGGGGGGATGAACTCAGCCCACCCATTGGCATGTCTGGACTATGTCTACTTAGAAAGCCCTTTATTTTACCAGAGAACCATTGTAGTAGCCTCATGACAGTCTTCCGGGGTTCCCCCAATGAACGTGATCTTCAGAATGACTGCCTGTAGTTCTCAACATATCAAGGAGTAGGTTAGTGTTTGCGTTGCAGCGTTTCAAGTGTAAGGAGTTCACGCGGATGATTTTATTGTATTTTACAGATGGCTAAATTGTGTCATAGGGACATAAAATGACCTGCTTAAAACCGCAAGCAACATTCCATTGCTCCACAGGCAGGCTTTTTTGGAACATTTATTACATGTAGATTTTGCAAAAGGGAGTTTTTCTTTTTTCCTTTTTTTTTCATTATTTAGGAAAATTGGAAAATTGAATGAGTCACATAGATCTTGTAGACATTTTGGCTCTGTAGCCCTTTGATTTTACTTGGACTCGCTAGGTTGAAGTCGTGCTGACTCCAGATTGCTCTTTAACATACACACAACACCCTTTATCCCAGGAATTGAAGTTTCTTCTTAAGCCACACTGAAGGCTCATTGAATATATTCTGTACCTCTGAATCCTAGTTCTCACTCTCACTCTTTCTCTCATTCATTCATTCATTCATTCATCTATTAACTTACTCCACAAGTATTCTATCAGTATTTATTGAGTACATATTCTGTGCCAAGACTATAGCAAACAGTCCCTTGGGGATGCATCATCTGCAAACCAACGACCCAGTGATGGGGTACGTGGGGTGTCATGTGTGTGTCAGGGGGCGAGTGTGTGCAGATGTGTATGTGAGTGATCTGCATGAACTATATCATTACTATAACTCATATACAAAAATTCTCAGCTTTCCTGCCTCCTAGAGCAAAGGCGTAAGAGAAGAGCATTTCCCTAGGATGTCTGGCTACAGCACTTCCATAATCTGTCCCTTGTGCACTGTCCTGGGAATGGCTCTTATTTTCAGGCTAACCTGCTCTGTCCTTTAACTTGGATGAACCAACAGAGGACACACACACTTTTTCTTTTTTATTTTTTTTGCTACTGATACCATCATGTAGAGTAAACAACTAATTCCCTGTGTTGCAGTTGTTAAAACTTCATATTTCTCTACTGCTTTAACATCCCCACAGAAAGGCTGTGAGCACCCCACCCAGGTGACCAAGGGCACCACTGTGATCAATCTGGTCCCTACCACCGGTTCCCCCTCTTGCCCTGACTGTGACACAGTGACAATCACACACACCAGTGAAACCCTCCCATGCTTTTTCTTGTGTACTCCACCCTGATCCCCAATAAAGGTGCTGCCCATGGGTCTTCACTCTCTCTTGGCTGCCGCCACCTGCTTGGTTGAGCTCCCTCCCTTGAGACTCCCCCTGTGCGGCTCCCTTGTGGCATTCGGGGGCACTGTCTCTCTAGGACCTGTGAGTATAATAAACTATTGTCGTGCACCCCTCCTGTGTCCCCTCGTGTCTGCATTGATGAACCATCTCTGAAAGTATCCCAAACAACCTTGAACACCAGGCATTTCTTACTTCTTTCCTTTCAAGAATATACTTTTCTCCTCCCAAGAGATTAACCTATGCTTATATTTTAAAACAAACAAAAACTGTCCTGTAAAACACAAAACCAACCCATGGCATGATGTCATTTGGCACATGACCAGTCCCTGGACCAGAGCAGTAGCAGGTCTGCCTGCTGTCCTCATCCTTTCGACAGTCCCAGTGATGGAGGCAGAGAGCTGCCAGGACCATGGTCACTTTTGGCCCCTGATCACGATCACTCTCCTGCTGTGCGACTTTCTCAAGTAGCTTTCCCTCTCTTTGCCTCCGTTTTCTGGTTGCCAAGGGATTTTCCAGCTCTTTTGCTCAGCCTCAGTAAGACATGTGTGGATGTGTTTTTCTACACCAACATTTAAGCGCCTACACAGCGATCTGTAGGAAGGTGTTCCTGGAAAGACTTTGCAGGGATTTCCCACTGCCTGCTGCCCTCACTGGCACTTGAAAAACTACTGTTTTTTTTTTTTTTTCTTCCTCATTGCATTTGCCACTTACCCGACTGAAAACAGGAATTAAGGCTTTAGACAGCTGCTTACCACATAAAATTTTCAAATAAAATATTCCTATTACATTTTCTTAGGGAAAAAGTTCACCCGACTAGATTAGCAAAACTAATGTAAATATGAAGTAATGCCAGTGGCTGCCTGCAGAAGGTGTTTCTAACTTTCCATTTTGACTTGAGGGTGCAGAACGTTGAGGTGTCTGTGACACTCTGCTTTGTGTCACATTCGTGAGTAGGATGATGTTGTAATGCTCCCATAATGGCTCATATTATGTTAAATGGAGATTGATGCCAACGTGTACAAATATATATTTAGTCAGGTGAAGGCATTCCCCACTGGTAATGTAACATATGTGGTTAAATAATTTACACATGTAAATGGAACAAGGATGACTCAACTCTTGCTTTGGACCCTGCCTTTACCCTTGCATGAATACTTGATGTTATTTTCTAAAGTCTAAAGTTTGTCTTATTTTATTCTCTAACATCTAAAGTCTATTTTTGCTCCTATGAAGTGAATACAATAATATCCTAACCAAATTAGTCAATGAATGGAACTCTAGTTTAATCTTTCAAAAGGTCTAGAATGAAGCTGGAGAAACTAAAGCACAGCGAATGAGAGATGGCAGGTCACCTCCACCTGGATGTGGTCTCCTTGGTCACAACCACATGACAATGAGCCAAGGGAGTAAGTGGTAAATTGCCAGGACAACTCGGGAGGTTAAACTACCTCCCCTCATTCACCTGTATAAGCAAGAACAGAAAGATCAAGATACCAGGGGTGAACTTCTTCTCTCTATCAACTCCCTTGGTGGCTGGGAAGAAAATCACCAAACTTCTCAATGCTCTCACCTACCAAGAAGCTTAGGGTCCCCAGCATTGATTTCTTATGGGTCGTTTACAGAAAAAAAATTCTGTTGAAGAGAGAGGAAGCAATGGAACACTCTGCAAAATAATGAGAGTACATAAAACAATGGCTGTTTGGTAGAGAGCCGCAGTTCGTCAGAGCATTCTCAAACTCCAGGCCAGATGTCTGTGTCGCCTTTCCTGGGTCAGCAGCCTGGCCAGCAGTTCCTCCGGAGCTGGAATCACAAAGCACTACCTTTGCCGTCATCGCCTACCGCCCCGTCCTCCCCTCCCCCCGGCCAATGGCTCCTCTCCCAGCCATCCTTGCCGCATCTGACATGTTTAAGGAACAGACGGCTCTGACCAGGAGCTTTCTCAGAATATTCTAGGAACATAAGTTTAAATAATATAAAACAGAATATGATAATTTTTATAGTTGATAAATCACATGAGGAAGCAGAAATGCCCCTGATGCACAAAAATGCCGGTCCCTGAAGGCCCCATGCTGGAGCTGATACAGGACTCCGTTCTCTTGGCTGGGTTTTCCATGCTTCTGAGTGGCATGCCTTCATTCCTACCGATCCTGACTCCTGCCTTCCAAAGCCTTACAAGTGGGCACCATCTCTAGAACTTCTGGGACCTACCTGTCACATTTATATTTTGCATTGTGAAGATGACTTTTCTTCCTTCTATCCCAGCTGATCACAGCCATGTGGCTTGGGAGAAACTGCCCAGCTGAGCCCAGCCCTGTGCTGCCCTTATGGGAAGTCAGCAAGAAGAGGTTTCATAATTTGGAGAGTAAAGGAGGAGATGGAATCCTGATGAAAATTATACAGATATTTCAGGGTACTTTGGCCAAGACAGCCCTTTGCATCTGAGAAAAAAATTAGGAGTGTCTTATATTTGATTACTAAGAGTTTATTGGCCCTCCACTTTGCTTTGCTGCAAGTGCATGCCCGTATGAGTGAGTCCACAAGAAAAGATACAGCGGGATGAAGCTAAGACAGAGGAAAGACCGTCCAACAGTGAGAACTCTGTGGAATTTTATGGGTTCTTTGAAAGGCAAAGATCACCTTAATACTAGAGTTTAATCAGAACTATAGGACTGGCTAGCAAAGGTGTTAGAGTAGGGTTTCATTGGGATAGAGGTTGGTGGAGTAGAGTTTGGATCAGACATTTTAGAAAGTTGCATGCAATGCCAAGATATTTGGATACTATAAATAGCATCCAATGAGGTCATTCTCCATTAAGAACACCCACATGCACAACCACGCACAGAGCACTCGTAGGCATTCTAGAACTATAAACCTTCCCAGAGACTGGGCAGTGCAGGACGAGGGTAGGTTCTTAAGAGAACTTTGCTTGTAGGTAAGTGGCTGACCTGTTTAATAGAGAGCAGGAACCCCTGAGGGAAAGGAGGCGTCTCAGCAAGGGGAGGAGGGGCAGGAAAGAAGATAGAGGAAAATAACCAGGAGGCAAACTTTACCTTTTGGCCTCGTTAAAACACTGTGCAGTGGGCCCCAGGCATCTCATTCTGGAGCAAGTCCATAAAGTCAGTCTCCAAAAAGTCCACACAAAAGAATCTTAAGTAAGCTCATAAATGTGACACCAAGCAAATAGTTGGCAAAATTCAGCCAAGTCATAAAAGGAGTTGTTGGGACAGCAGCATTACCTGTGGTGACATAGGCTTGGATGCAGGGCTTCCCTACTCTCAATTATGGGTCAGGTAAGTGAAAGAGAATTCAGGGCTTATTTACATTTGGTTCTGGGCCAGTTCTTTCTGGTCTCTGGACACTTGTCATAAAGGGGAACCAACATAAAGTAGGACGAGACCAAAGAAAACACGTGAAGTTTTTATGGTGGGATCAGGTGTGATGTGACCACATCGTTGCTGGCGAAGTAAGGGACTGAGAAAATGCTCCCAGCCACCGTCTGCTCTCGGAATTACCCCCACGGTGTTCTTCTCTCAATTATGTTCTCAACCGAATCACTAGAATCTTCTATTTAGCCCCCCCACCCCCCCAAAAAAAGTTCACTGCTGGGTAAACTGAATTGGAGGATCCTTGGGCCTAAAAACACTTAATGACATGTGTGTTAGTTTCCCAGGGTTGCCTTGAAGTACCACAGCCAAGTGGCTGAAACAATAGAAATTTATCATCTGATAGGTCTGGGTGCTGGAAGCCTGAGATTAGGGCATTGGCCGGCAGGGTTCCTTCTGAGGGGTATCAGAGAGAACCTGTTCCTTGACCTTCACCTGACTTCTAGTGCTTCGTTGGCAATATTTGGCATTTTTTGGCTCATAGAAGCATCAGCTTGACCTGTGGCTTCATCTTCACCTGGCATTCTCCATGTGTGTGTCTATGTCCAAATTTCACCTTCTTATAAAGACACCATCATATTGGATTAAGGCCCACATTAACCGCCTTATACTAACTTGATTAACTCTGTAAAAACCCGTATCTCCAGATAAGGTCATATTTGGACGGCCTGAGAATTAGCACTTCAACATATGAATCTGTGGAAGGTGGGGTACAATTCAACCCATAACAACCTGAATTCCAAACCAAGAGGGAAAGGACCTATTGTAAATTCAATTTTCTTTAAAAATCCAAGAAAAAAAGAATCTGCAAAGCCTTAGTAAAGATGGCAATTCAGGCTCTTCAAAGGTACCACTTTAAATAATTTATTTCTGCAGGTTGAGGATATGTTTGTTGTTCATCGCCCCCCTATATAAGGACCCATTTGAGAAATTTAGTTAAGTACCAGGAAAAACGTAGGTTCACTTCCTATTTTTCTGATAATAAGAACCAAATAATTCACCATGTTTCACTTTTTACTTGGTTGCCAGACATCTCTGAGCCAAATGTGAAACTCAGTCCTGGTTCCCTCATTTATTTCTCCTCCTTTGGTTGGACCCAGTTTTCTGTTTTGGTTTCTCTGCTTTCGTCACGTGGTCTTCATGTGCCTCTGACCAGCTGTTCCACAGCCTTTCCCGAGAGAGGTGGAATGCACTCCGAAGTAGCAAACAAACAAACACAAAAAAACTGACTCCCAGTGTCACTGCTGCCTCTTCATCCTGAAGCCATCGTCCACTGTGATTTCTCAACGGGATTTGCCTTTTGAGAATTCCTGGACTATCTCTTTAGGCTCACCTCTAAGCTTCCACCTCTTTTCTTGCCAGAGTTTTTGTAAACAGTGGTTTAATCCTGCTTACAGCATAGAGCTGTTCACTTGAGTGAGTCAGATTTTTGTTGGAAAAGAAATTCAGCCTTAAAAATCCAATTGTATAAAATACCAAAGCATCTCTTTAGTATGACAAACAACAAAGAAAGTCCTCTTTGTGCTCAGACAGTCTTTAGAGAAGACAGTTGTCATTTCTCTGAAATAGGAGGAATCTAAAATAGGAGAAAACACACAGACACACAGACGCATACAGTCCCGTACACAGTCTACCACCGACAAAACACTAACTCAAATTTAATGTTCATTTTTGGTTCCTTTGTATTTCACTAAGGGGTCTTAAAATAAAATATTTGACTAAAACATTTTATTTGTAAATACTTCACTAAGCATCTGAAGCTGGGATGTACCTCAAGAATTTTATTGGGGTTTGATATCCTTTGAGCCATAACATGGGGTTGTGAGTTTTAGTTACAGTTGCTTCACTTTTACAAGCGGCAATAAAATACAAAGTATTGGCACACCGAGTTAGGAACTTCAATCTCTTTGTGTGTTTTGCTCTGTGTTGTGAACTAATTCTTCCACTGGTCTTTCAGATCTAAAATGTACTCAGCTATGCCTATACCCCTTTCAGTTTGTCTATTAAAAATTTTAAATTATATATTTTTCAGCTCCAGAAAGTCTTTTATTGGTCTCTGAATGACTTTTTACAGTATTCGTTTTTTAAGTTCTCTTCAAACTCTTTCATCTATTCAACATCAACAGGAGTTGTCCCTTCCCTTCTAAATGCATGTCCTTCTCCATGATGAATCCTAAAATGTGTTGTGATAGTTATTTTGCCTGCTGGTACTTTTCTGTAATTTCAGCAAAGGTGTCTGTCAGGCAGAAGGTCCGGGGAATAGTGGGGAGTAGGGTACATTGTCAAGATGCAGCACAGATAAAAATGATTTTTTTTTTTTCAGTTGAACCAGAAGCCTTGATTTGTTTTGAATGATCATTCTGGTAAAACTTCTATTATCTCCCACTGTGGGGACATAACTCATAAGAACATAGATTGCCCCACATGGAAGGACTGAAAAGGTATTCTCAGAGTTGGGTTGGCCCAGAGTTCTGCAGGGGGGTGGAGGAAGGGCATCACACCATTTTCAAGGACAAAGTAAAACTGAAAGCGGAGCAGGGAAAATCTGCTTGGTTTTCTCAAATATTCTTGGAAAAGAAGACTGTCTTCCAGCCCAGATCCTGGGCGTGGCTTCTGTTTCATTCTGCAAGAGACATCAACATTTTCCCACAAGTCGAGGGCCTCAAGGTCTCTTCCTGGTATATGGGGTATGATGGAGGGAAAATATTACTTTAGAAAAAAGCCTGGGTGTGTGTTGTAATAACTAGGTAGCACAAGAAATAATCTTTCTCCATAAATATGTGAAATACTTTCCTGATAAAACTATTCAATCTTAGAGTTTGTTGTAATTATTCATTTGTATGTTTTGGGCTGTTTAAAATTTTTTCCCTTGGTTATTTTCTTTTAGGATTTCTATTCCAAGTTGAGTTAATTTTGTTAATGAATAGTAGTTTTACTGGATTTCATATATATTAGAAAAATACATATAGTTGATGTACTTTATAACTTAGTCTTTTGTTCTTCCATCTCAGGTCTAGTGTTGTCATATTTGCCTAATATTCTAAAAGTTTATCCAATTTATTGGTTACTTTTGAAGGACAATTTATTCTAGTATTCTTTTTGTTTCTAATATGTAATATTTTTATGGTTAACTTTATTATTTACCCTACTATTCTTAGAAGAGTTTTTCATTGCTTTCAAACTTGTGAATTTATTTATTTTAAATAATGAATGCATCCAATGCTATTCATTGACATTAATGCAATTCTGGCTACACAGTGTTGAGAGAACCAGTTTTTAACTTTTTTCTCACCTTTGTTTCCAGCATCTTACTGCTTCACTGTGAGCTCAAACATCTTGCTGAAATATAAACTACAGTAGGTGTCTTTTAGCCATGTTCCATGGGAAATGCATTGAACATGTCTTTATTTTGCTGTCATTTTTGAATGACAGTTTAGCTGGTTTAGAATTCTAGGCTGATTTTATTACCTCAGCATTTTGAAGTCATTTTTTTCACTGTCTTTTGACACCCTTTGCTGCTGATGTGGTCTGCTCTTAGTGCGTTGTTATTTATTTGTTAGTAATCTCTTTTTCAATCCCTTTGAATGATCATTCTGGTTCTGTTTTTGTTTTTGTTTTTTAATATTTGGCATTGTGCAACTTAGATTTATTTTTAACCATGTTGGGATGCAATATAATTTTTTTTTTCTGAGGACTTATCTCAAGACTTTTCAGGGAAAAACAAATAAAAACAATATGAACAAAACATTTTTATCATGAATAGCAAATAAATGTGGCAAAATTGTGATAAAAATTAATTGATAATAAATAGATGACTCAAAATTCTATATATCTGAAATTCAGTTGAAATGATCTTTTGAATTAGAGCAGAAACCAAAAGGAAATTATTAAGTGCAGAAACTAACAATGAAAGCGTAAGTGTTAAAATTACATCTAACTTTTTTTGTGTGTTTCATCTCATTTTTTTTTCTTCACTATTTCTTGAACAGTCACTAGATGTTAATTGGCATTTGCTTTGTATTATTCATTCTTTTTCTTTTGTTTTTCTCCATCTTTTAAATGTCTCTTTGCTCAATTCTGGGAGGTTTCTTCAGATACAATTTCAAAGCTCAAATTCAAATGCAATGTAAAATTCAGCTTTTCCTACTATACTATTACACTTGTCAATTGAGTTTCTTTCTTTTTTTTTAAATCAGTGACTAATTTTCAGATTTAGAGTTTATATCGGTCAATTTTCACTTCTGCCTATTTACCTCCTTAAAATAGTCAGTATTTCTCTCAGGCATTTTATTTTGTCTTTTCTAGAATTCTAAACTTCCTCATTTCAAAGTCCCTTTAGATATGAGTTATTCCACTTGTTTTGTCTGCTAAGTTTTTCTCAGGTGTTGGTAAAGAACAAGGACTAAAATTTCGGACTCCTGGATGAAATCCTGATTTCACTGTTTAAGGGCTGTAAAGGCATGGATAAATTGTTACCTTTCGTGTGTCTCAGTTTTCTCATTTGTAAAATAGAGATAATAGTTTCATCCTCAAGGAGTTGTCATGATGAAAACATTACCATCTTTAAATCACTTCTCAGATACTTTGTGTGTAATAAATTATATTTATTTTCCACTGCTTAGGACAAAAATTAGAGTCAGTACAGATTTGGGGGCTCACACCATTTCCCCTCACCCACTTTAGAGGCCTTTTCATTATTTCCTGTCAGCTTTAATAAAAGCTGATTTCTATTCTTGGCAGGGAACATAATTTTTTTTTCATATCTATTTACCTTTTTCCAACACTTATAGAATACTTTCATTGTCTTGCAAAAAGGATCTGCCTAGGTAAAGATTCTTTGTCACACAAATTTTCCTTATTAACATCTCATACTCTCTTGTCTTAGGTCCTTTTTAAATAAGGAAAGTTTTTTTTTTATACGTTTGATTATCATTTCTGTCTGCTATGGACTGAAATGTGCCCCCCCCCCTTTCATATGCTGAAATCTAATTGCTAATGTGATGGTATCTGGAGATGGAGGTAATTAAGTTATGATGATGGAACCCTCGTGAATGGGACTAATGCCTTTATAAGAAGAGATATGAGAGAGCTTGCTTCTTTCTCTGCCCTCTGTCTTGTGAGGACATAGGGAGAAGAGAAGACAACCGTCTTTTTAAACCAGTAAGTGGGTCCTCTCCAGACCTAGCATCTGCCAGCCCCTTGATCTTGGACTTCTTACCTTACAGAACTGTGGAGAAAAAGTCTGTAAGCCACCCAGTCTATGGTAATTTGTTATAGCAACCCAAGCTGACTAAGACGCTTCCCGTTTGATGAATTTTCTTCTTAATTTCTGTAAGCATGTTTTCTCATTTATAAAAATGAGAAAAATAATACCTATCTTGTGGAATTGTTCTGAGAATTACCCATGATAGAGTATGTAAGGAGGCCAGGCTGTGATGCATGAATAAATCACAAGCCTGCGTTAATAATGTTACAGAAAGAAAAAGCATGACAAATTCTTAAAAGGGTCCTTGCTGTCTGTATTTCAAGCATTTTCCTATCCTAAATTCTATCAGGCTTTGAGTTCTTAAACAACAGCAGAAAACCTAGCAGGGGAACCAGCTCACGGCAGACACTTAATGGTAGTGATTCTCTTTCCTGCTTTTCTGAACTTGAATTCATACATTTCTTTTTTAGCCTCTTTTCTCCATATCTGTCATCATTCTTGTTATTTACATCCCTTCCTCCTCTCTTCCATGTAGTGCTGCTTTTCACTTGTGTCTTTCATGTCATTAATTCGATTTTGCTTATACTATGTTGTCGTTTTTAATTTGGTCATCACATGGTAAACAAAAACAAACGAAAAAACAAAAAACCCTCTCCGGGCCATTTCTTCTCTTCTCTATCTGCCCTGTCATGTCAGACTCTTGCCATCAGAGTAGTATTTAATTTCAGAAGCAATGTCCTCTCACACCTCCCTGAGCACACAAAAGAGTTTTTGAACATTGTTTCTTCCAGTGATTTTGCTTCAGAAGATTTCTCCTTCTGAGTGTGACATTTCTTGTACAGTGAATTTCACATTTATGACCTCTCCCTCTCTTTTCCACTTAACTTCTCTAGTCAGTTGCTCTTATTTTAATACAGTTTATTCAGCATGGCTTTTGGAGTTTATTAAGCATCATATGGAGTTTGATCTTTCAATGTTCTTGCAACTTTCTGATAGAAGAAATTTAAATTCTCATAATATGAAATATTGTAAAGTGTGGTTTAGGTGTAACTTCTATGTGATATGAATTCTATGATAGTTGTCTTTGGCTGATTTATGTCAAGGAATACGCTGTAAGCAACAGAGATTTTCTCTTTTGGAGCAAAATACTAAATAATTAATGGCAATAGTTTGCCCAAGCCTAAAAACATATGCTCAAAGGAAACTAGACTTAAGAAAATTGCCTGCACATTCTACAGACTGTCATTAGTGTGCTATTACTTAAATTGCCTGTGGACCCTTATGAAGACACAGAACATAGAATTCTCACAGCCATATGCTTCTTTCTCACAGTCGTAATTATAGACCTTAGGGAATATCTTAGGAACTAAATCTGCATGATAAAAGTTTGGCTACCTTTCTATAGTTATCGATGCTATTAATGGCAAAGGGATAATTGATTTCTTTTCCTGGGCACTGAGATAAAATTCTTGAGTTCGGAAGTTGTTTTTCTTTTAACTAAAGAAACAGTAAACAACAGTATGCTCCTGAGAAGAGCAGGAATTTATGAGTGTTCGATTTGAGAAGACAGGCTCTAAATCTCAAGGAAACCTTAAATAAAAAAAAGCTCTAGGCTGCCCTACCTGGGGGTGTCCTTGGTGCTTTTAAATTGTAGAAATGGAAAAATTTACATGGAGTCATTTTTTAAAAAGAGACCTTTCTTACATGGGTTAATTCATCTTTTGCATTGCCCAGGGGTGAGTTCTGTGGCGGAAGTCATACCTGGTGTGTATGACCCTCTGGCCTCACATCAGGTTTCACAGGAATGGGAACGCACGTGGCATCAGCACTGAGCATGGTAGGAATGGAAAATGATTAGAGATGTGGGCTCCAAAACGTAATCACTTGGTAATAAGGAAAAAACCATTAAACATGTATTAGGGGTCAATCTCTGTGAAGCACTTATCTAGACACTAACCCATTTCCTTAGTACAGGTATCCTGCCAGACAAGTATTATTGTTCCTCTTTTATCAATGAGGGAACTGAGGGATCTTGGTGCAATAGTGGACCCCCAGACTGGAGCTAGTAGACCAGGTCCCTAAGCCTAAATCTGTCACTTAATGATTAGGTGTTCTTGGGAAAGTTGCTTATTCTCCGTCACCATTATGGATCAGGACCTTATGATGCTGAAGTCCCTTCCAGCTCTGATATCTATGGCTTTAGTCTCTTCCACTGCTTGCTAGTCTCTTCCACACATAGGCCGGAGACCTTGCTGGCAGACACTGTTTTCCTTCACATTTACGTGATTATGGTTTACAAATATACTCATTCTTTGAGTATGCCAACAGCTCTCTTCAGAATACACCTCAGCCCAATACCCCACCAGAAGCTGGCTCAGAAAACGCTCCAGAGGCTGCTCATGGCTGGCTCAGAAAGCATTCTCTGAAATAAGCCAAAGAAAGATGCCAGTTTACTCTGCAGGGGAGAGAACACCTCATATAGAGTGGGACACAGGCATCCTGTGCTACTTATTCTTTAAGACCAAAGGCAATTATCACCATGCCATTTTAGTGCCAACCATGGACACCGGAGTTACTAATCATTAATACTATGAATGCAACCTTCAGATTATGACTCAGAGGGGTTGAAAAGGCAGCCAATATGGCTACAAGTGCTGACTGTGTAGCTCAGGCTGCAGCGAGAGCCTCGAGCTGCTCAGAGGAAGGGCCAGCCTCTCAGACCCTTCCTAGGGGCCCTCACACAGCCAGGACACTTCCTGTCACCACTTCATGGCATTCCTGATATTCACAGAAGACAGGTTAGCTTGTTCGCCAACAGAATGCGATTTCTACAACATCCATCTTAGCAGCTAGGAGTGCCCTGAGGACTATTTCATGGGGAGTAGTTCATGAGCCCTGTTTATATGTTTATACTTCAAATGTTAAGTATACTCATACGTAAGCTGTTGTAGAGTCCACATTTGCATGAGAGGTTAAAAGACATCTATAAACTCTCTGGTGAGCCTATCTATTTATTCACTTTAATAAACATAGAGGAGAACAAAATGCTTGGAAGATTTTCAATGTGTTCAGATCTCCTTGTTCCCTGAGTTTATCTTAGTAGATACCATGTGGCGGCTAACCAGCGTCCCTCACCCAGTACGCAGACATGGTAGAGATTATGAGAACCTTTCTATGGATGATCATGTAAGAACAAGATCTGCATTTGTAGCATGTCTTCTTCCTGGAATTAAGTCTGTAGGGCCCTTGCCAAACAATCTTATAGGAGCCATACAGTAGTGACAATATACAGCTTAGAGGTTTTAGAGTGACAGTCAGTCTGGTCATGTGTGGTTTCAAAAATAAGATGCTGTGCACGATGAACGAGCAAGGTAGAGGTGTTAACATTTCAAGCACAAAAACACTCTTAACTGTGCCACCTATATCTCATTGGTAACTTCTCCTTATATTACAGAAACACTGTCCAGGATTCCGAGTCCTACCAATCAAGGGACCTGATGAATTTCTCAAGTGAAAACATCAACAGATAATCAATCAATTTTCTCTTTAGTGGGACAGAGGAGGTACTAGTTCCGGTGAAGCAGTGAAACCTCAGGAAAGGCATTATCCAAACTCTGTTCTCTGTGCCAAGCAAGACGAAGTTTACTTTAAGAGTCTTTTTCGTGTGTGTGCATAAAAAATAGGCATGAACTCTGTTGTTTTTGCAATTTAATAACCATTTCAGTTCAAATTTATGGTAGAAAGAACTGTAAAGTTGCAAATAAAAAGTGTTCAAAAGCAAAACATATCCAATCTCCATATCCCTCTATAAAAGCCTGGAATTCTTGTCAGCCATTCTTCAGAAATGTTATCTAGACTTCAAAGTGTCCTTTCAATCCTCCCATTGAATGCTAACCCCAGCCTTTACGCTGCCCTCACTTCCGATGTGACAGCAACTCTACACCCCGATCTTGACAGGAAGATGGCCTCGGTGCCAGGTCCCCTTCCTCCCCCACCTCAGCTGGACTTTCCCCACCAGCTGGAAAGACTTTGTGGCCTTTCAGAAAATAGTCAGTTGTGACATTTTAGTTCTCACGTGAGAGTCTGACACCAACCCTGCTTTCAAGCGTCTCTTTCCTACCTTTCCGTACCGACTTTGACTTCCCATTATCATTCCAGTAATTAAGACAATCGCTCCCAGGAAGAGTACTTCACCACATCTGCAGTCAGAAAAGGCTGACAGAGGAAATCTCATTTATCTTCCAGAGAAGAAAAATGGAGCCTGGACTTTCGGAACAGAGACACATGCGTGGGAGAAGGAAAGCCCACCAAAGTGAGACGATCACACTTTTCCAATTCAAGTCGCCTTGGTGTCAAACCTTCCCTCGACTATGTAGAAGTTGTGAGACTCTGGAGAAGTTATTGAACTTCTCTGAGACTTTTGCTCCCCATCAGTGGGACAAGATTAAATGTCTTCTTTATTGGGTTCTAGTGAAGATTAGGGATCGTAAGGGTCAGGCACCTTGCTCACCGTAGGTGCTGCTGGAGTCACAGCTGCAGTGGTTACGCTGGTGGAGCTGTTACTGGGGATGGTGCTAAGGCAGTCGTTGGTGTAAGGGGTGTGACTGGCAATGGTGGAGGTGGAGTAACGGTGGCGGTGGGGTGGCAGTGGTGGCGGTGGTGACGGAGCTGCCATGGGTAGTAGAGTCAGCGGTGTTGGTGATGGTGGAAGTGGTTGCGTGGTAGACGTGGAGGAAGTCATGTGGAGGCGGAGGTGGCGGTGAGTGTGGAGGTGTAGGCGGTGGAGATGGTGGCGGTGATGGTGAAAGAGACGGAGGCGATGATGTTAGCTTGTCGAGTGGTCGTGGTAATGAAGTCCTTAAGTCACACGTGTAGAATTAACCATTGCATTCTCTAATCCTTTGACCTTGGAGAAAGTCAAAGAGAAGTGTTAGGGAAGAGCGTTTGCCTCCGTGCTATAAATAATGGGAACTAGCAAGGTCTCTTACCAAAAATTGTCTTCCCTGCTACCTGCCACATGTGAAATTCCACCATTTGAGATCCATTCCTTGGGATTTATAAACATTTTCATGTTTAAGAGCCCCTGTTAAAATTTAAATACCTCGTGGGGGTTCTGTCTTTATCTTCCTACACTTTATTAGCAAATTTTATAATTTAGTTATAGTAAAACGGGATAAAAATAAGCAGGTATTTGTAAGGATTAAATGAGATTAAAGTATGATCCAGTTTCTTTACATCATAAAGCACTCACTAAGTAACAAACAATTATTCTTGTCATTATTATTATTGTTATAGTATACAGAATCTTATACAATCCTCAAAGAACCTATGAATAGTTTTTATACCTCAGTGAGCCTTTGGGTGACTTTTCAAAGTCACACATGTAACAGGAGATGGAGACAGGAGTAATTTTCTAGGCTTTTTGAAATCCAGGCTTTTGTTATTTTTGCTGCTTTCCTACTGTGACCTGTAGACTCCCCAAGCAGACCTTCCATTCCTAGAAATGAGGCCCAGTATAAGTCTTGTTGCCAGCATCCAGCACAGGGCCAGCCACACGGCAAGTGGCCTATAAGTGCTTTCACATGAGCCCATGGAAATAGCTCACACCATCGATGACTACAACCTGCCCGGGCCAAAACATGGATGCCTGAGGATATTACCATATTTACAAAGGTGGAAGCTGATCCATCTGCTGAGGAGATGTAGGGTGATAGAGTAACTGTCAGCCATGATTGTCCTCTGAGCACCCTCTCAGGAGCAGCCCCAGCTTCCTGGGCTCCCAGAAGCTAGGCAGGTGGGGCTCAGCCTGCAGGGTCAGGCCAGAAAAAGCACTTTGGTGCATCTTCCTAGGAGCCCCTGGCCCAGGTGGGAACTTTGAGTCCCTTTCTCTAAAACCCTGAGGGAAGTATAAACTCTTGCTCCTTCTGGTGGGGGCAGGCCGGCATGTTTGGGCTGAGGCTGACGTGAATACCACACATCTGGCGGGCGAGGAGACAGGGAGGGCTTGTGGTCAGAGGGGGTGCAAGGCCATCTCAGGGCAGTTAAGCTGGAGTAACCCGAGTGAGGCAGGGCCTGAGTCACCCTGGGCTCCGGGAGCTCTTGCTCGGGTGGGAACTGACACCTGAACCCATCTGTGGTTTTGCCCCGGCTGGCCCTGCCCTGCCCTGCCTTGTCCAGGACAGCCAGGCCCGGCCAAGGCTGCCAGGGTCCAGCCCAGAGGAATCAAGCCCCGACTGCAGAGCTAGGAGCTCTGAGCAACAGTCATGATGTCAGTGAGGGTGGGGTGCTGTGCGTGACCAGCCCAGGGGGACATCGGCTCCTTGGTCCCTGCCTCTCAGTGTGATCAGCTGCCTCCTGGGCACTTCCCTGTGTCTGGCCGCCTAGGTACACGTCTGTGTTAACGCCGGTGTGTGTTGTTGGCTCACGTGTCTGGGTATGTGCTCCCTGGAAAATAAAAACATAATTGACTTTGTTGTAAAATTTGGTTGGTCAAAGAGCAGAAATCCATAGGGGTTTAAAACATTCTTATGTGTGCGGAGCCTCGTGCTATGGGCTGAGGGATTTAGGACACTGAAAAGAACCAGTCCTTAAACTCGGGGTGGAAAATCAGCCTGGGCTGCACACCTTCCCGTGGGAACAGACTCTCGCTGCCCAGGACCGTTTATGCAGGGACAAGTCAAGCATAGGGGGGTGGCGGTGACTGCTGTCCAGTGGCCTGGGGCAGGTAGGGCGGTCAGTTGAGAGAGTTGCATGGTAGGGTTTCACTATCTTCATTGAGTATTAACCCTTTTATAAATACAGAAACTTTGTGTCATGCTTTCATTATGGAATAATTCAAAAATATTTAAAAAATGTGTCAAAGTGATAAGGGCAAAATGCCACCCCCAAACTATCTAGACTCTCAACACAGGGAATAGAGCCTGCATTTGGCCATCGAGGCCGCTCTGGGGTCCCTTCCACCCGGGGCGGTGATCCCCGCTGGTGTCTGATCAGGCTGCTTAGACTCAGCGGGAGCCGGGGGAGGGAGCATTTCCACTCATGCTAACCCATCGCTGCCCTGCAGAAGGGGCGCCATCGAAGAGGAAGCAACTCAGCTGTGAACAGGAAACTCAGGACAATGACTGGGGAGTGCCGAGGATCTAACAGGTTAGAGGCCAAAATGATGTATTCGTGAGGACTCCTTAAAGAAGGAGAAAGAGAGAAAGAAAGGGGAAGAAGGAGAGAGGCAAGACGAAGGGAGAGAGAACGACACACAAGATATTGTTCTGATGACACATCTGGAGACGATGCTTGGAGCTTCTCCCCACTCTTCACGTTGTTCTGTCGCTTCCTTAATGAACTCGGCCTGCACAGCCTGTGGTGTTTCACCTCTCTGCACAAAACGCACCCAGTTATGGCAGATGCAGCAATGGAATGACCTCAGCCCCCACCCCGCTGCACCCCCGCACCCCCTGCCGTCCCCCGACAAGCACCAAGGACAAGGTTAGTACCTGTGTAGTCTAACTGCCACTTCAGGGATGTTTGAGAAACCCCCTCTGGGACTACCACTTAGCGTTTTGACGGCACTTCACCTCTGCACTGTAGAGGGAACTTCTGGAGAGGCATTTTCAAGGCGTTCTCCCATGGAACCAGATGGACACAGAGCCTTGGATACTGAATGCGCTCAATGAACACTTAATAACACGTGAGCATTCAAGTCATTCTGCATGGGGAACTGTGAGTCCCCACACAGAATTCAGGAACTCCTGCCATGAGAGTCACTTTGGCATTGATGGGGCTCGCCCTGGCATCCTTCCGACCCTCACTAACGCACATGGTGTCGCAGCCTCAGGGTGTGTGTTTGGGGAATGGGCACTTGAGGAGACAGCACGACTCTGCACACCCCTCTCTCGAAACTGTAGCCAGTCACCTGCCAGTGATCATTCTCTTCTTGATTTGGTTTAAAAGGTACAAAAGGAATACAATCAGACACGTGGTCCTCATGACGGTTTGCTCTATGATATCCAAGACCACCTCGGATTTGTGTGGATGGGCCATTAAAAATTTCAGGAAGGCAGAATCACGAGAGGGAGCCACCAGTTCAGGGAGGGAAGGTCTCTTACTATCTACGAGGGATGGATTCATCATACTCAGGAAATCCAGGGAACGCCTATCATTCTTGTGGCTGGCTATGTAGCCCAGCAACCACCTGTTTTGATCAACCTTATCCACTGGCTGATGGGTGAGAAGGTGACAGTTTTGGAATCCTCTGGCCACAAAGCTTTAAGTGAGGAACTTCCCTATGGATTTGCACCAAGGCTCAACCACCTGACAGAACAAGGCCATGCCAAGAACTTAGCAAGGACGGGCTGTCCTAAACTCCCCAGCTTCTTAGAAAGCAAAGTGGCCCATCTCCATCTGTCACCATAAATGGCCTGTCTGAACTGCTGGTGTCTTCAGTCTGCGCCATAATACTTCATTCAACTACCCATTCGTTACACACATCCTGAAAGCAAATAACATTAATGTAAATAATTTGGGAAGCCTTGGTCCATCTGGTGAAAATGTGCAGTAGTTGCTTCGCCCCTTGTCTAAACTGGGGGCGGCTACTCTCAGGCAAGTTTGGGAGGTAAATGAACTGTCTGGATGCTTTTCTTGGCAGTCTCTCTTATTAGTGGGAGGTGGCAGTAACGAGAACATGAGGAAGACAGAAAGTGTTTACTTAAAGTCGTGGCCAAATGGCGAGGGAGAGTTAAGATAAATCATAAGCTGTCAATGATGACAACTTCAGACTGCTACTAGTTCACTCCTGTTTATGGAGTTTCAGATGCTACATTTAGAATGTGAAGGCATTTATTAAATTGTTATTGGTAGAAGATGCTGATTGTTTAGATGTCAATGTTTGAGGCAAGAGGTAGCCGCCACCCAGACTGGGAACAGGAAAAGCAGGAAGCCCTTATCCAGACATTCTAGATAAATCTGTGCCCAGTGAATGTGCACCACTGACTCCAGTTCCACTTTAAGGCTAACAGGATGGATCAGCTGAGGCATCCTGCACTTTTGACACATGACAAGCAGTAATAGAGCATTATAGTGGAGGGCCAAATGAATAAATGAGCTGCATTCCTTGCTCTTCTGAGTGCTTTTCCTGGGTAAGGTAAATGCTCTGGTGTTGACTTGAATTCCAGCTTAGGGCTTGGTTCATGTGGACAAAAGGCCAGCATCTTTTGACATCAGCCAATGTCCTCAACAGTTTCCCCTCCGACTCCCCTCTGAATGCAAACACATTTTAAAAATTAGCTCTTGTGAGCGTTCAGTTTTTATTTTACTCAACTGCAGTGTCTTCCTTTAACCTAGAGCTCACTCCTATCAAGACTAAATGTATCAGTGGCAAGTTGCAGAGAATCTGTATGTTCTGTCCTTGCACACAAGGCATATGAAGAGCTGGAAACAGCTCTTCTGTGACTTGTATGTCCCTTCCCTCTATGTGTCTTTCAAACATTTATGAAGGACTAGCCAAGGTCCAGATGCAATGGAAAGTGTGACAATCCATGCCATCAGTGCTATGGTGTAATCAGGAAGGACTGCATCGGCAACAAATCGTAGTGAAGAATGACCAGTAGCTTCTATGATGATAGAAGTTTGTATAAATCGTTGAGAAGGGAAAGGCAGGTAGAGTTGAAGTCCCTGAGGAAGGTAGGGAAGATGGCACTTCATCTGTGTTGGAGGTTGGGTGGAATTTCCAGATAAATAAGTGAGGTTATTATTCCAGAGAGAAGAAATAGCAGGTGAAAAGACAACCAAAAGTATCCCCTGTTGGAGAATTGCTTAGTAGCTCCACATGGCTGGAGGATGATTTACAGGATGATGGCTGAATGTGAATAAGATAATCAACTGTAAATCTTATAAAGACTGGAATAACTGGTAAAAAGAAAAATAAAGCAACAACATGGAAAACAAAATATCTTCCCACCTCATTATTTCCTCTGTGCTTTAACACTACTTTTCTTTGATAATTTTTGAAAAAGACAAAATCACCCAGAATTTCTAATGGTGATGTCTTTATTGAAAAAATATTGATTTATTTTTCTGAGAAAAATAAAACTAAGATTATCTAGGGTGTTTTATCAACAGAGTTAAAATTCTAGGTTTTGAAGTAGGAGAGACAGAGTTTGAAAAGGAATAACTAAGTCTTAGACATGATCAGTGGCCTGAGAAATAACTTGGAAAACCATTATGAGGGTGATGGAAAGGGAGAATAGTTCCTTCGGGCATAATCTCCCCGATGCCCTTTGCCCTCACCCCACCTAGTATGGGTTGATCTGTATCCCTCTAAAAGATATTATATTACTATCCTCCAGTACCTGTGGATGTGACTGTATTTGGAAATAGAGTCTTTGCAGATGATCAAAATGAGGTCATTAGAGTGGGCCCTCATCCAATATGACTGTGTCCTAAAAAGGAAAAATCTGGAAACAGAGATATTCATACAGGAAGAACTCCATGTGAACATCAAGGCAGAGATGTGGGTGATGCGTCTACAATCCAAGGAATGCCAGAGATTCCTAGCAACCACCAGTAGCTCGGGGAGAGGCACGGAACATTCACACAGTCCTCAGAAGGAACCAAACCTGCTGACACCTTGATTTCAGACTTCTAGCCTCCATAACTGTGAGACAATAAATTTCTCTTGTTTAAGCCACCCAGTTTGTAGTGCTTTGTTACAGCAGCCCTAGAAAACTAATACCGCACCATACTGTGAAATCAGGTTTGAAACAGCCTGAGGCAGGTGTGGGAAATGGAAAGCATGAGAGTGGGATGTCCGGCTGATGGGGAGAGAATTTAAGGTCAGTGGAAAACAGAGCAGCCCAGAGGTATGACACTCCAGAAAGTTCTGTGCTGCATAAGATGACCGATACACATTCTGATAAGACTACTTAACCACATGTTAGACATAATTCAGTCATTCAGCAAATATTCGACAGTGAACAAGATAGACAAGCTTTCTGCTCTTGTGGAGGTTATGTTCTACGGGGGAAGGAAAACCATGAGGAAACAAAGGAAAAACATTAGGAAATGTGAATAACACTGTGAAAAAAAATTAAAAGGTTGATGTGTAAGGATATAGGAGTCAAGCACTCGAAAGGAAGGGGAAAGATGTATAATGTTTTCTGAATTAACAAGATGATAATATTAAACAGTAGGTACCATTGGGAATGTAGAGAAGAGAGAGTTCCCGCCCGTTGTTTTATTCTATGAGTTGTGAGGCTGTGACTCTACACCCTGTTCCCACTGGACTGTCTCAGGCTCTCATGGGATTTCGTGCACATTTAACAGACCAGACTGTATTCCATGAGCTACTACAACAATAACTCAAAAAGTAAAGCCTTTCAAATTCAGGAGCTTTCTAAAGTTCAAAAACTTGTCACACACGGAAGTGGCTAGTGAGACCAGATATTTGAAACTTCCTATTTTTTTTTAGCACTCTCTTATGATTAATTTCAGTCCTCTAAAAGTACAACAGAAGAGATAAAAGGAGTAAGAGGACCATCCATAGAAGTTATCCCAGTATGAAATGTCTCTCTATGAGATTTATTGACAGTCGGCATAAACTCAGCTATGGCTTACCAGACACTAACTTGAACAGGCTATTAAAAAAACAGCCCTATCATTAACTATGTATCCTTGGGCAATGCTATTCAAACTCTCTATGTCCAATTTTCTAAACTGTAAAATGAGTTTAATAATACTTATATCACAGCATTATTGTGAGATATACATAAGCCATGAGAAAGTGCATGCAACAGTTCCTGACAATATTGAAGGTTGGCAAGATAAGGTTTGCTCCTTGGTTAACATGGATATCCATTCTTTTACTGCCCTGGAGACTGGTTGATTGAAAGAATGAGTGAATGACCCAAATCTTCGCTTAAATAGAATTATAAGAGCAGAATAGATGATAACTTGGCAACTAAACTTTAGGCCGAATTGCATGTCAGCAGATAGTGATGGTTTTTACCTCGTACTGGTCTCGAATAAGAATTGTTTCATCAGGAGACATCTGTGGATCCAGTCGCACATTTGTAAGTGTGCAAATGAAGTTAAGGTGAGAGCATAAATGGAACCAAGATGCATGAGCAGATGACCAAGAAAGGCCATCAGATGATGATATACAGCCAAGAAGAGCTATGATATATATAACCCGCTATGATCCTGAGGTTAAAAGGGTTTGGAGTACTGTGGGATCTAACATATAATTGTGTTCACTTTAAGAGAATCATCCCTGTCTTTAAGAGAAAACCTGGAATTGGGTTGTATATTCAATGCATAGTTAGTAAATACATGTTCAATGAATGAATAATGGTGTTCTTGGAAGACTCATAACAGTGTCTTTAGGAACCAACTTTATTGAGTAAAAGATACTTTAGTTTGGCTTGGACTTGCCTAGTTTTACAGACTGCAGTGTCCCATAGACACCATAGTTTGGCAGCTTAGAAATCATTAATAGTGACCTCTAGCTATTTCTTAAATTTCCTTTTATATAGCCCGAACATCTGCGTCATACCAGTCTGCTTCTATTGATTGATTTATCTCTTGGGATTACATTGTTTTCCTTTACATTTTCAAATGCTTTGTAAATTTTTGGTTAAAGACAAACATCTTGTGTAGGACAGTAGAGACTGAGGTAAATCATTTTTTTTTTAATGCATAGGAATAAATGTATATTTCTTTATGCTGTGTTTTTAATGTGGTATTCAGGTTAATCTGGTCAAGAGTACAGCTGGGTCTGAGGTTTATTATTGCTATGGTTACCCTCATGCACCACAGACTTCAAATTCCTTCTGTCATACTTTGCATGTCAATGCTCCCGCCTCTCCCACCTCAGCTACGGTCTCTGGAAATATTTCTGCTTCTGCCCCAGGTGTTGCGATTTTCTTTCTATATTTTTTGCCTAGATGCAGTGGGATTTCACCAGTGCCTTAAGGGCAACAGTATTTTTGCATATCGGCCCTCTCTCTCTTTCCCATAAATTAAGTAAGGATCACGTTCCTTTGTCAGGGAGAAGAGAGAAAGGTCCAGGCCCAAAGAATGATGGACACTTTCTCAAGATGTTGAACAATCATTTTTGCCAGTACCTCATGGAGTCTGTGGAGCAAGAATGTACAAACTCCTCCTATATATGCAGGTGTAAGGAGCACCACTCTCTCTTGCTAGCTCACACTTGACTGCCACTAATCCCTTGACTGTACTAGCTGATGTTTCCTAATTGGTGTCTGACTGTGTCTGCCCCTAGTAAGTCATGGTTCCTGTCGCATCTCTCCTGCTGTTGTAAAGGTCGGAGTAACACTCCTTCCAGCTCTTTACATCCCAAGCAGAAACCAGATGTCTGCCTGTTTCTCAATAATATTAACAGCAATATTCCTATAGTGTGTGCTATGTGAATATAGATGTATGTATATGCACTTATATGAATATATATGTATATTTAAATGGTGAAATTATGTAAAAGTTAGAAAGCACATTCATATATATTTATGCATAAATCAAGGAAACCTCATTTCTCTGGAACCTGTTAATGAGGTCAGTCATACTTCCCTTAATATATTATATATTTAATGCAAAATATATGTACACGTTCCTACAATTATTTCCACTGAATAGTTGTTTTAACTCAGATACTTATATTCTTCGGTGAGTAAGCATATAAATAAAGGTTATAAGAAAGAATGTTTTCTTTGGAAATATACAGAAGTGCTCAGTCTGAAGAAGCTTCTGTTCTTGACAGTATCAAGATGATGTCTTTTAGTGAATTCTGCAAAGGTTATGATGAACAATGCTTGCTTTGTGTCACTTGTGTGCAGAACGTATCACTCTGTATCTACTTCGAATATTTCCATAGATGTCAAATTGTAATGACTAATAAAAAAAAAAAACAGGAGATTTCCAAAACCTGTTTTAATTAATAGTGCAATTCTACTACAATAACCTTGAATTAAAGACAAAAAAATGACACAGTGCTATATATATATATATATATATATATATATATATATATGCCTTACCGTTAAATTTTACACCTGAAACTTACTGGATTTTGTTAACCAATGTATGTTACCATAATAAAAATTAATTAAAAAATGGGATAGGCTCTGGATGCAGATAACTCAAGATTACGTTTAATAGCTATGAGATCATGGTCACAATTACTTTTCTGAGATGTGTCTTCTTGATCTACAGTGAAGGGTGGAATGTCTAACTAACAGGTAATTGTGATGCTTGTAGGAGTTTCTACAAAATGCCCCAGCAACATGCAAGAGGCTCACAATGGCGGTATTGCCCATGGCAACAAAACAACCACCTCAAAATAAATAATAGCGTGTTTTTCTTTCCCGATCAATCCTTAGCGTGTGGGGGCTTGGCAAAGCAGTCGCTTCATCCTCTTGTCTGATTTTTCAGTTCTTAGAGAATAAGGTACTAAACTAACTGTGCCAGATGGCCGACTGCTGTTTGGCCCATATTCACCAGTAGACGGTTCACAGTAGGTTAAAATTTTCTGTCTCCTCCAGTCATATGGCCAGATTGGTGAGAGGGACTGAGGTCACTGATCTCTTCTCTTTCTTATTCTCAGGGTTGATGTTGGACCCCACAATCTCTCTACATCTATCACTTAGGAATTAGGTCCAGGACACCCATCTGCTTGATGATGAGAGATTACATTTTATGATAGAGCTGTTTTTTTTTTTTTTTTTTATAGTAGAGTGCTTTTCATTTGTTTGTTGTTCAGTTTCATAAAAGATTCTGTCTGTCTCTGAAATTTCTCCAGATTCATTTTATTTCTTTTTCCATGCAGCACATTTTTTATTGATAACTTGCTTCTTCCGTTCCACGTAAGCAGCCCAAGGATGTTAAGATTCCAAGATAAAATGTTCAATTTAGAGTTTGGGGATCTGAGAGTATGCCACATGTTGTAGACACATTACCAGAAAGTTCTGTTATTTGTTTATTTGGCATCGACCAGGTTAATAATAAAGTGTACTTTAATTTCCCATTTTCTGTAGCCCCTCATTTTTATAATGCCTTTAGGGACTTTATAAGAAGAAGCTGAGAGATTAGGGAAGAACTCGAATGTTTCTAGCCACCCTGCCCCTGGGAGAATACTAACTAACATTATCAAAGCTTCAGCTTCTTTCTAAAACATCACTTTTCCCTTGAGGATACAGCCATCTAAATGTTTTCTGGATTTAAAGGATATAAACAATTCTCTTCTGAACCCTTTCTTCATTTATTTTCCAATACAGATAAAAGCTGAATCAGATGACACAAATGCAGTTAGGAAGCTCTCATTTGTGGTATGAGATTCCAGGGCAAAGAGGTTCAAACTGCGAAAGGTGACATCAGGGTCAGGCTTTCTGGGTGACGACATGGTTGGGGATGTGTCCTATGTGGGCCATTTCGAGTGGCATGAGCAGGTTTCTGGTTTCATATGCTTGAATTCATGCAGAAAAGTCATTTCTACCACATAGAAAAGAGAAGAGACATGCCCAGGAAACATAAAGAAAGGCTTATTTGTAAAGCACTATGCTTTGTTGGTGAATCATATGATATACATGGCTTCTCTTGTTTAGGCATGTGGGCCTGAGATGTGTCCTGTATCTTTAGTCCCACCTCTCACCAGACAGTGAGCTCCCTCAGGAGAGGGGCTCATTTTTGTTAATTTGGCATTGACCAGGCTAATAATAAAGTGTACTTTAATTTCCCATTTGCTGTAGTCCCTTGTTTTTATAATGCCATTAGGGACTTTCTAAGGAGCTTTGAGATTAGGGAAGGACTAGTTGGGCCACATATACTAACTAGCTTGGCCTAGCAGCTCAGGGAGGCAAACTGAGGCAAGTCACCGAGGCAAGACAAACAGTAAAAGGTCTGGAGTTTCTAGATTAAAATCCCAATTCCTCCAAGTTCTAAAGAATCTTTTCTAATTAAATCCAGTGAGCCAAAATGCGTCAAAAAGTGTGTGGATTTTCTGATCACTCTTTTATCTGGGCTCTTTGCCTTTTTTTTTTTCTCTGTTTCTCTATAACTTTGATCAGTTTTATAAATTTTAGAATTTTCTTAGAAGGTAGGGATAAGAAGTTGACAAAAGTTTAAGGACGATCATTTTAAATCTTAGTAGTTAATCAAGGAAAGAAAGAAACAAGCAGAATAGGCTTTAATGAAATGTCAGGCTATTAAAGTTCTTCATTTAATTCTTCCTTCTCCCCAGAGGATCTATGTAGAAAACAGCTGTTTTTTGCTGACAGAGTTATAAAGAAGTTGATCTTTCTCCTGATAATTTATAAGCACCTTGAAAGAAGGGACTGCATTAATCCTTAAGGTATCTCAGGTGCCTATGCTATGGTCTAACACTTTTCAGGCAATTAAGAAATGCTTTTTCAAAGAACACATGAATGAAATGACTGACTGATTACTCAATCCTTGGTTAATTATTCAAAATATATTTGGACCTGAAGCACTCAGTAATGGATCACTTACTTATCACAGGTGTGTTCACAACCCCTTTGTATTTAATTACATTTCTCTATTTTCTCAGTCACCCTTCATTCCTCCATTTCCAGTTGCATGCACCTGTTTGTCAACTATGTAATCTAGAAAGACTACATTGGTTTAGGTATCTCTATCTGTTGTTACATATATATCTGGTATCTCAGTGGCTTCACAAATCAGTTTGTTTCTTGCTTGTGTGTGTGTGTGTGTGTGTGTGTGTGTGTGTGTGTGTGTGTGTGTGTGTCTGTGTGCGCGCATGCATGCACACTTTGGAGGGACTATCTTCCTGTTTCTGTTTCTCTCTGTCTTTCTCTCTTTCATGTACATATATACATATAGACAGCGAGACAGAAAGACAGAATTATATAAAGACACCTAGAGAAGACACATGAATGAGAGAGAGCGAATGGAAAGATACACATTAAAAGGTGAACAGTAGTTAATTCTAGATGGTAGAATTATAGGTAGCTTTTATTTTTTTCGTCATGATTTTTTGTATTTGTAAATTTTCTAAAACAACTGTATTCTAAAAAAATAAACAAAACTTTTTTTTTTTTGATTTTTAAATAAGAGACACTAGCATGGAAATGTTAATACTGAGGAGGCCATGATGACTTGGTGCGAAGAAAAGTCATCGGGGCATCTCATGAGCAATGGGAAATAATTCTAGTCAAGAAGGGAAAAGCAATGGAGACAATAAGAGGAGCAAGGTAGTGACAGGGACAAATCAATTAACTTCCTCTCGGAAGACATTGGTGAGTGTTTGATGGCATATGTGTCTCTGGCTGAGTCTCCTAAGTGGACAATAAATTCTGTGATTTTTCAGGGCATGAATAGTCAAAAGACTGTAGCTCCATCAGCCACTGAAGGGTCAGTGGTGGTGGGGTGCCCAGATGACCTGAGGTGGGGTGTATAGTTTTCTTAGTCACTTATGTATCTCAGGGCAAGCAGTGGCATCTTCAGAAGTCATCATTGTTTGTGGGTGAGAGGATAGCGTTTCCAATACCAAAAACATCTCAGATAGGACATCTAAAGTTCAACATGTGAGTTTATGGTTGATATACATTTCCCAGAATAGAATCTGCTATTTAATTTTCTCACTGTAATTTCATTTTCAGAGTGATTACCGTGTAATTTAGATATTTCTAGGCAAGCAGAGGGATAATCTCTCCCATCCATATGTGTTTATAAAATGTTTCAAACTCATGTTAGCTTTTCATAAAAGTAAAGTTCTTTATAAATTGCCACTCTGTTTTCTGATTTCTTTTTTAACTGGTACTTCTTGAGAAAGTCCTTTCTCCATATAACTGCTTCTTAAATGACCCTACCCTTTCCCTTTCATAGATGCCTCCTTCTACTATCATGGACTCTTTTGTCTTCAAATTTATCTTTTTGTCTCCCCAACTCCATTGCTGTTTCTGCCATTAAAGATTTTACGTATCCCACCCCACAGGAATGCAGAAAGCACAGGAGGATGGTTTTGGCTCCCACAGACTCAGTTTCTGAATCTGACTTTCAAAATGTGTTCTAAACTTTGACTGAGTTCTATAACACGTTTATCATAGTTTCATGAAAAAACTTTTTTTTTGGGATTTAACCACCATTTAAAACAATGAAATTACAAACTTATTTTTTCTCTTAGAAACAGATGATTTAATCTAAATGTCAAAATACATGTCATTCTTGTGTATTCTAAACATTCTAAAAAAAACTATGCAAATTAAAAAGACAATAACATAAGAGAAAATATAAAAAAAGAATAAATTTTAGAGAAAAATTTAACTTCATTAATATCCAAAGAAACATAAATTAAAAACAATACATTTTGCCTTTCAAAAAATTAGAATTCTCTTTCCCACTAAAAGAAATTAGGAATCTTTGGCAGGGAGGTCAGAATATAAAGGCTAAAAAGATAATAATGAGAATTTGTCCAATGAACTTAGAAGCAAGCCTTTGAAGGGCTTCTGTTAACCAAATCAAGGACAATTTCAGCATCAAAATGAATAATGATTATAGTACATTATATGATATTAAATATTAAAAGAATCCATGTACCCATACTGATATTAACAAATGTAAATGAACAAATGACTGACTGACTAGAAATATATATACGAAATGGCAAGAAAGAGTGAAAGCTTTTTGTTTCAGTAAAATGGCAAATAATTAATGCATCAGGAATTTGAGAGTTAGAAAAACCATTATTTTACAACAATTAGAGTAATAATTATTTTGGACACACTAAAATGGATGCTAAAAATCATGGATGAGTTTGTTAAGAAGCAGTATATTTACAGTCTCAACTATCTTCCTATAGATAATTTATTATTATAATAGAAAAGCTACCTTTACAGTAGGATCACTTTAACAAAGTGATCAAAGTTGACATCACCAAGATCGGACAAACTGACATCATGATGTAATGCACTGAGAAGGACACAACGTCACCTCTGTGGCTTGCTTGCCAAAAATGCATAACCTGAATCTAAGTATGAGGAAACGCAGAAAAACCCAGATAGAGGGACATCTTACCAAGCAACCTGCTTGTGCTCTTCAACTGTGGCAATGTCATGAAAACTAAAGCCAGAGGAACTGTTCCAGATTAAAGAGATAAAAATATGACGACAAAACTCTGTGAGTCACCTTGAATTGGATTCTAGATCAGAAAACAAAATCTAAGAAGGACGGTATTAGGATAATCTAAATACAGTAACGTGTGTTAGATAATAGTGTATCACTATTACTTACTGTTACTATCATATCAATGGTACATGTATTTCAAATATTAAAAACTCTAAAAAGTCAAAGTAATTAGTTGAATTGTGCTTTATTTGTTAATAAAGCATTAGATGATCATCGAAAATATGTTAGAGTTTTTATTCATGTTGGAGAATACTTGTTATGTTATTATGGATAAAAAAGAATCCGATACCAAATTATATAAATTTTTCACAATAAAACATGACATTCACCAAAACATCAATAATAGTTTTCTGTGGCTGTGGATTACGAGTTACCATTGTCATTTTCTTTATATTTTTCAATGTTTCCCACTTTGTTTTGTTTTCTACAAAGGAGAAGAGAAAAAGAGGAATTCTGAACTCAAGCCCAAGGGGCCCTGGATAGTATATGGTTAGTGAAAAGTCCCTCTCTGTCTCACTGCCTTCTTCATCGTTGGTATGAGGGTGCTCTACTTTCCCTCTGAAGAGAAGATGGAACCAACAACTCCAGAGCTTCTGGGGTGAGAGGCTGACGTAGGTAAGCTGTGTACAGGAACTATCTTTACAGTCTCAGTCTATCTGCAAAATGTGTGTGGGTTTACTTCTCACTCTATTCTACAGAATGAGGTATTGGTCTTAATAAAAAAATGATGTGGTTGTGAAATACCCTGAGTGTAGACCATTTTAAGAAACAAATATCTCAAGAGATTTCCAAATTAATATTTCTACAGACTCTAAAACCCCAATTGGTAACAAAATCAAGTGATCTTCCAATAAATTGAGGTGGGGGTGGTGAATGCCTTATTTCTTACCTTGAACCACTTTATTTCAAACTTCAATAAAAGAAGTGAATTGTGTGCACTTTAAAACAAAAAGGAGTCGTCTAGGAGAAAAGTCTCATAGGGTTAATGTTTAAAAGGAAGGTGCTATTGGGTGCGTGCAGGAAAGGAAATGCAGAGTTTTACATGCAAGAAAAGAACCCTGTGTTAATGTAGTGAGATGTTCCTGGTGGTCACGTGACCAGCTGGATCCAATGTAATAAACTATTTGGATCTTCAGCAGATGTTTTAAAAAAATCCTACTGTGACCCTCAGATGAAAAGAAGTTTTGCTAATATCCAAAGTGTATGGGAGGAGATGATGGACTGGTAGAAAAACAAAGCCCAGAGGAGTGTCTTTAATGGTGCACTGTGAAATTTACTGGGGCCCGACGGGGGTCAGATTTGAGGTCCTCCCTGTTCACAATCTATAAAAAATGATACAGACTGGTTAATTCTGCTGACAACACAGAGCCGAGGGAGGCACGGCCATTCAACAGAAAGTCAGCAAAATTCAGAGGTGGTTGGGGCTATTCCCTTACCCTGAAAATTCTCGGAAATTAGTTGATCCTAGTTCATCAACACTCACACTTGGGGGAGAATGTATGACCTACGAAGTAAGTGTAGAAGATCCATCAAAAGTTGTTTTTGGCACAAAAAGGAAGATTACATTAGAGTAACTTGAATTCCTGGATTGTTTTGGACAATGCCAAGATCTGGGACTCAACTAGATAAGGCAAGTTTCCCAGCCTCCTATTTTAGTCATGTCAGAAGGAAAGTACAGCAGTCTGGAGCAGTGCACACACATTTTTAGTGGGATGGAACATCGACCTTTCGTTCCCTTTGGTGGATTGGCGATGAAGCAGGGGCTGAGCGGACCCTGGCATGCTGGCACAATGTGGGTTCTTCACCACAAACAACCCAAGAAATCATGACATAGGAAGATTTTAGTTTTACTACTTCTCACAAGTATACAGAGACTCAGCAGAAATGCTATCTTCTCCTGAGAAAGAAATGAAACACATCCAATTTATTGGCCATTAAGTATTAAATTTGTTTCCCAACACAGAGGGTATGTAGGTATTTCTTACAGGAGGAAAGGCCATTGAACGCATGTCTATATATTTTTTTCTGTTCTTCCCACTGCTTTCCCTTCTTTCCAAACAAAACATTTTGTTTGATGCTCACTACAGTGTTTGTTTCCATTTTGACATCTGGATACGCCATGTGGATTTGGAAGATCTCATTCTCTATTAAATTATATAATTGTACTGTTTAAACAAAGCTCAAAGGGTGGGGTACCAAAGGCGATACATTGGTGGGGGTCAGGGCACTTTAAGAGATGAAGAGTTTTGAGGTCTGGCTTGAGTTGGAGTAAATCATACATAGGGAGAACTGTCTGAAGCCATTCACATTATAACGCGAGGCTCTAGGATTGTGGTTGGTTAAGTCACCACTGTATTTTAGAATTGAAGATGGAGAGTAAGACAGTCTTCCAGGTTACAAAGACGAGCCAAATATGAGGGAATGACCTACATAGTGGCTGGAAAATGACAGACACACAGATGAGAAGAGTGTGCTAGTGACCTGAGTCTCAAATGAGGAGGCTTTTCTCAAGGAGGGTGGGAAAGCAATAGCTTAGAAGCTGTCATGTAGGTCTATAAAAATGTATCTATACCCCTTAGGACCAGTACCTGGGGGTCACATGAACACAAACAGCCGTGTCACCAGAAGTTGGGCTTTCTGAGCCCCTGGGTGCTAGGAAGAGCACTTTCTGAGGAGTTTGAGGACAGAGGAGGAGCACAGTAAAAAACCGAGTGGTCTTTCTTGGGAACACGTAGGAAGGAAGCATTGGGGGCTGATTAGTGAATGCGTGGGTCAAAGGACTAGGACAAAGGCCCCATTTTGTGCAGATAACAATTCAGAAAGACCGTAACTTTGAGTGGTCCTAGAAAACACCAGGAATTAGAGAAACAGAACCACTCAAGCTGGAGAGAAACGGAGGAGTTTAGAGAAATTTGGCAAACTTTTTTTTTTAAGCAAATGATAATCTTAGTGTTCTACACCCATGAGAAAGGTGATTTCCATTTCTGGTGAAGAGGTAGATTCCTAAATATGTTCTCATTTAGATCATCTGATCCTCCTGTGAACTGGTCTTGCCATCCAAATCTTGCTTTCCCCTCAAAGCAAAGTTGAGGAGATTCACTCTAGTGACTCCAACATAAGCCTTATATCTAGGGAATGTATGCCATTTTGTAAGTGTGCTCTTCCTTTTCAAGCCATTCTGGGTTCTAACAACATGCGCGGGATGACAGCAAGGAAGCTGTAGTGCTTGGAAGGCCTCCGAAGAGGGGGAAGGAGCTGACTCCAAGAGTAAAGGGTTGAATGATTGTCCGGCGGGGGGCCAAAGAAAAGGGGAGCAATTCTGCCAATTCTCCACTCCCGCCCCAAGTGCTCCAACTTCCCATCCACCGCTAAGACACATTTTATTTTTCTGACATGAAATATGTATATAATTCTAGCCTGATTTTTTTTTTTAAAGCACAAGAGGGTTGATTCTGTTTATGCCTCCCTCTATCTCCCACCCAGTACAAACATTGGCTTCCAGCCTGGTGGTGACGACAAGATCTAAGAAAACAGAATTCCAGAGCCAGGAAGTAGATGGCTAAGTAAATATGCCCCCAAACACTGACACTTTTAACAGGGTAGGTGTGGCAGGAGAGGACTTGGATGGGGAGGCACAGGAAAGATAACTGGGTAGGAAAACAACAGTAGACACTTCGTGACAGCAGACGCTTTTTGCTTGGGTGCTGATGCTGTCTGCCCGGTCCCCACTTTGGGACTTCAGGCGTCATCTTCTGGATTTAGATCCTGGTGGTTGAAACAGGGAGTGGGTAGCCCCATAGAAATGGATCTGTTTCAGGATGTTTCATCATACACAGCTTGGCATCTTTATGAACAAATATGATTCATGTAAGAGAGGGGGCTTAATGAAAATGAAAGAAAATGGGCAACTGAAAATACATGAGTCCATGAATTAATGGAATGACATCATCGAGTACTCATGGTGTGCCAAGGCACGTCCATTTGATAATGGGAACCATCATGCTATGTACCTTATAGCTCTTATCTTGTTTCATTTAATCCTCATGTGGCTACATGTCGGCTACAGGAAGAGCATTCAAAAACATCCCTCCCGTTGCAGTAGGCAGAGATCCATGGCATCAAAGATCTTGCATCTTCTCTCATTTATTAAAATTCCTGAGAAATTATCACATCTCATCCTTTGTTTCAATATTTCTATGAGCAGAGTGGCTCTATTTTCTAATATTATGTTCATTCCCAGCATTTAGCTCATAATATGTACATTTTTTATTATATGCATTTTTGAATGAATAAAGACATGCTAATAAATGAAGGGCTCACTCTCCCTAGAGCTCGATTCTGAGAAACATAAAAGAAAAATGTATGAATTTAGCTTAATTTCTGATCATTGTTCTATGGTCTCCATCCGTAGAACAGAAAGGATGCTTCCCCCAAACCAAAGTGAGACCTTCCCTCTTAGATGGGGCTGCTTTGCTTCTGTTGCTCCTTTGCTCCCAGAGAGAGGTGACACCTGTCCCTTCAGTGGCTCAGGCTAGACCTGTCTAGAGAGATACCTTGCATTCGTGGAGCTAGAGGGGTAGGAGTATGTGGATCGTTTAAGGGAGTGAGTCAAGTTGAAAGCTGATTCCCTAACTTTAAAATCATTGGACTTTCCTATTTGATTATTTTTTTCTAAAACTAGATAATGTTAAAAAAATAAATCTGCAAAAAGATTCTTGAAAGGTTTGTCCCGATTTTTTCTTTTTCACTCTTTCTTTCTCTTCATCCATAACTTTCTCTTAATCCATAACTGTTCCTGTCTGTCTTAGAGTAGAGACCTCAAACATCTGTCACACCAGTACTTATGTAGCCCACAGTAAGTTCAAAATCTGAAAAGCATCTTCCTCACTGATAGAATGATGTGAGCCATTGTAAGAATCAATACTGTATGACCCGCATGTGTGGGGGTATGCCTTTAACTCGAGTTCTTTTCAGTTAAACGATGTTATTCTTAATAAAATTAGATGGATTAATTTTGAGCATTTTTAATTTTTGTTTTCTGTCACCATGCCTACAGGATATGCAGCCTTTCCACTGGACTGCTCCCTGTGTAATCTCCTCCTCGATTTTTGGCTTCTCTTCCATCTATGTTTAGACATGTGAGCTCATCACTATATTCTCCATTCTCCAACTGTTGCTGGGCTCTTTCCCATGCCCCTGACTGCAAGCTGGACAGTTACTCAGCAAGATTATCACTGAATTAAGATGGTATCTCAGTAGAAAAAGGACTCTTCTCAGCCAGAACAAAAGGAGTATTTTTTATTCTCAGCCAACACGGGAGATTTCTGGTAAACTATAGCAAACGTGAGATGATTCTTTATTGGGATGGGTGGTCTAATATCTCAAAATCTTCCCTTTTGAGATGCATTTTCCCTGTATGAGACCATATATAACATCACAGGTTTCCTATTCCCCCGGGGGCCCATTGCATCCCCCACACAATGAGTGCCACGCCCTTAAAGTCTACGTGCATAGCTCAACAACCCTCGATGTGGCACATGTTCTTAGATGCATTGTTTATCAGCACTAAAGGGAGAAGAAATATAATCCATCCCTACACCTACCTTTCACAGATGGCGCGGTGAGGTCAGACAAGCAAGGATCTTACGTATTTTCATAGAGCTAGTTCCTTAGCAAGTAGACGTATGCATCCAATATAGACCCCACATCTCCTCACTAGTATCTACATGTCATGCTAATAGCACTTGATGGGGGATAAACTTTTATTTAACATATAGAGTTATTTAAAAATATTTTTTGGTCGATAAAATTGTAAGATCTCCCCTGACCAACACAGACACCTTTATAATTTAAAAGCCATTGGGAGTCAATGTAAAATTAAAAATTTATTCCAATATTCCTTGCATGAAAAATTAAATGCTGTTCTTAAGGAGGGGTGGGGAAAGTACTATAGGTTTTTTAAAGAATCTTAAAAGAAGACCCACCATGATGTTTTACAGAGTATCCAACCTCGGGCAAAACCTACTTTTTAGTTGCTGTTTACTAAATAGCATAAGTTATATCTTTGATGGCAGCTCCTCTGTTAAAAGAGAGGAACATTAGGCCCTGTGCTAGGAAAGACACTGGGCTGGGAAGTAGAGGCCACCATCCCTCGACGTGACCATACTCAAGGTTCACTGCTTGACCCAGATGTGTTTATTTCTTTTTCTAGTCCTTGACTTACCAGGTTATGAGAAGAGATTAGACTAGACAATCCCTAGGTATTCATATCCTCTTTGATATTTTATAATCTATTTTTTTAGAATTAGGTAGGAGGTAAAGACAGAACTGTGGTAGGAGACTCTGGATAGAAAAAGATCCCTGGTATAGCATGTCTAATTTTCAGTCTTGCTGCCTATATCGCCTTTGAATGGGATCGTTTTGCTATATTGCTCATAGCTAAAATATAGTTTTCTTCTTACAATCTTCTAGACAGACCTACAGTGAAATGTCCTCATGCTACCCCGGCACTCTCACTCCCATTTTCTAAATCTTGGAAATTCTCAGCCTTGAGGCAACTCGTTGGCTCTGAGCTGGGTGTTTGTTTACTCGGTGTTTTCCATCATCTGGGAATTCTCATTCAGGACTCTCTGTTCCACGCTCAACGGCTCCCTGGTCACTGTGCACTCCGCGTCCTCGCTGATTGTTCACTCGCACGGGTTCCCTTCAAAGCTCATCTCCTCCACTGGTTTTGTGTTGTTCAGTCCACATACTTACTACTAGGCCTGGTGTTTCTGGATCCTTTTTAACAAAACTTTGTTTATTTTTTCCCTTTCTTCTTCCTCTCCTTGTTAGACCATCTGTGCCTTTCCTGCAGTTTCATTCCAGCGGCATTGCAGACAATTTATCTTTGCAGTTGAAAATATTCCTGTTTGTTTCCTTGGAAACCTCCTTCTCACTCAAGGTCTTCTTATTCTTGGGAGGTGTCATCTATGTGGAATCTGTTGATTTTTGAAGCTTCCTCATAACCTGGACTGATGCATGCCCAGGTGTGGAATGCAGAATTTCTAAAATGGCCTCTTCTTCCTCAAGATATCCTGACCTCATTCTCCAAACTTGTGAATATGATGATCTATCATGTGTGTGATTTCGTGTTATGCTATATGGTGCAGCTGCCTTTAAAACAGGAAGGTGATTCAGGTGGGCTGGATATCTTCACATAAGCCCTAAAAGCAGATGGAGAAGTCAGAGAGATTTGCGGTGTGAGGATTAGATGAGCTGTGACTGTTGTGAAGACGGAGGGGGACATATGGAAAGCAAGAGGAAGAATGTGGGTGGCCACAGGAGCAGAAAGTAACAGCCGACAAGGAAATGGGGACCTTTGTCCAACAACCAACAACCACAAGGAACTAAATCTGGCCAACAACCTGAATGAGTTTAGAAGCAGATTCCTCCTCAGAGCCTGCAAATGAGAGCCTCACCTGGCCCCGCCTCAAGTTTGTTCTGTGGGACCCCAATACACTGCGCCAAGCCTCTGATTTACTGAAACTGTGACATAATGCATTAGTGTGGTTTTAAGCTGGTAACTATGTGGTCATTTGTTATACAACAATAGAGTGATAATATTCCTAGCTAGTGTGCTGCTTTGGTGCTTTTGTTTTCCTACCCCTGAATCTAGTACCTATAGAAGTGGAACCTTTGGGTTCATTGAGCTAAAGTCCTTTAACCCGCAAGATTTCCCAAATATTGAGGTTAGAGGAAGCTTCCAATTAAACTTTTACATACTTCTGGTTTAGAATTGCAATATTGCTTTATTTGAAGAGAACTGGGGGTAGCCTGGCACAGCGGCCCCTACTGTGTGACAAATAGCTGAAATCTTCAAATGAGTAAATTTGTCCTAAACTCATTTAATGGCATAGAGGATGGAAGTGCATGTGGAAAGAGGCTGAGAATGATGTTGGACCCATCATGTGAAAAAGAATTCTCTTTTAATGCAATTGAAAAAGTAAATAAAGAATATCAATTTACAAAGGTCAAAAGAGACTAGACAAGAATGGAATCAGAAATATTGTAAACAAGTTGATGGTTAAATTATGATAATTTGATTCAAACTATTAAGGAAATAGCCACTACCTTTAGAGGTATGGAAGATTAAATTGGAGAGAAAAAAGAAAATCTATACGTTAAGGCAGACTCCAGGCATCATTCTGTTATGTCTTTTCTTTCTGCCTCCACCACAAAGTGAAGAGTAAACTAGGAGACTGAAGAGATAAATTGTATTTTTGCTCCGATAATTTGAATCTGTGAATATTAAACACACATTAACAGAAGAATAAGGTTCAAGATAAAGTTATCATGAAGAGACTTCCATATATTGCTCTGAAGCCTAAAACTCTCAAAAGGAATCAGACCTTAAAAATCAATAAAATTGATTGAAATGCCTTGTTTATGAATAAAGTTTGAAGTATTCAATTTAGGGAATATCTTTAGTGAAAAATAAAGTCTAAAGATTTCAGAAATCAGGTCTTAAATTTATCAATTTATAGATTTTATTTTACCTAAGCGTTTTCATTTTTATAGATTCATCTAAGAATGGTGATATATCACTTGCATATCAAAAATTGTCATTGTGTAAACAAATGTATTTTTATAGAGATAAAAATATAATGATGTGCCAATCTTGTAACATTGTGGTTTGTGTCCAGGAGGTATAAAGACTAGAAGCCACATATGAAACCAGGGAGTTAAAAAATCTCGGACTGGGAGAGACTTTAACGATTGTGTTCAGAAGTTTCCCAAATTTCACTGCAATTGGGCAAAGTCAAGTTGTGACTCCTCCTAAACTCCGCCTAAAATCAATCTCTGGCTGGATGTCTCCAGGTGGTGGCCATGTCAATTTGCCAGGGTGCACAATGAATGAAATCTCAGGAGATCGCTGGCTTGGGTTAGTGGCTCAGGGAGGAGATAAGAAGGCTACCTGGGACCAGAAATAAGAATAGTAATGAGTCAGATGAGGTGAGGAAGTGGGAAGGGAAAGAGCATTCCGGGTAGAGAAAACAGAGAAAGAATGTAGACAGCTCACGTTGCTTCCTTAGGGATGGCAAAGTTGCCAACTATGATGAAAACGATACCTCATATTTTTGCACATTTCGTAGTTAAAATGTTCATATCTCTTCTTTTATGCTATCTTCAAAACAGCTTGTTGAGATATACAAGGCAGGAATTTATTTACCCTGGTTTTAGAGATGAAGAGATCAAGGTCCCCAGGGGACAAAGTGGCTCTCCAGTGTTTAATCGCAACTGATGATCTGACACAAGTTGCAGTCAGAAATGCTGCTGTGAAAGATTGTGTCAGTTACATACGATGTGTTATGTTTTCTTACACGTTAACTTATTTAATTGACATTATCAGATATTATCATCATGATCAACTCCACTTGGAAGTAAAGAAACTGAATATCAGAGGATTTACATGATTTATCCTAAATCACACTGTCTGGTAACTATGAGAGCTAACCTTAAAAATATCTCCATTGCCTAACTTGCCCTTTACCTGAATTGATGGAAGGCCTATTAGGATGATATATTTTACCCCAAATAATTCTTATCTTTTTTGAGTTAGTCACATGAGTAAATCAAGACAACTTAATTCTGGTCTACTGCAGGCTACCTTCCCACATTGCCACGTCCAACATTGGAAAGCACCTATGATTTTCGCCATGGCAAAGATCAAGGCATTACCACATCTGTCCTCTGTGTATTTCAATGGTCAAACGGCCACGGGCCAACATCTGCTAATAGAACATTAAATATACATCAGTTCACTCTGTCAAAGGAGAGCTCCTTCAAATTCTTTTTAGGGTTAGAAAAGGTAAGAGAAATGGGAGAAAGCTTGACAGATGATGGGGAAAATGAGGGAGGGGGAGTGTGGGGGGATGATGGTTCCAGGAACATTGAGAAACTTGGAGGCATGCCCAGAATTTGGAGTGGGAGCTAGGGAGGGAGGCATAGGAAAAATAAGGGAGGTGATAAAGACAGACTCTAAGTGTAAGGAGGCCTTGAATGTCAAGACAGGAAGTTGGAAATTGACGATGGAGGGATGGAGGAGACAGAAGAGACATAGGGAAGTGGGGAGTGATGCTGTCACAGGAGCCCTGGAGACCTACCCGGGTATAGGGAGTCTGGGCTGGCTGGAGCTTTGGGGAAGAAAAGATTGCAAGGGAAGGGAGAATTTCCAACTCTCGTGTGTCTCACAGATATATAAATAAAGCACAATAAGGACTATAATGAGGAAATAAATGTCATAAAAATGTTTGATAGCTGATGGGACATAGAAACATGAAGAGATGCCAATAGCCTCCAGCCAAGAGCAATAAGGGAAAGAGTTTGGTCTAGATGACCTCAGAGGTCTGTTCCAACTTTGCAGAGTCTGTAATTCTACTACGCTTTGGTTTAATTTATTGAATTCCACTAGTATTTGTTTGCCAACTACTACCTATGGAGAAAAAAACTATGTAAGGTGCTGTATAGTAGAGGTTGGGGAGTGGGAAGGGGATGTGAGCTGGAACGTAATCTCGTTCCCTACTCTGAAGAAGATTTGTGTATATTGGGGAGAAGATCTTGCAAACTATAGAGCATTCCAGAATGAGTAAGTTATTTTAGTATTACACATGGAATGGAAGCCCAGAAGGTAGACTGGGCAAACTTAAAGTCATCTATGAAGGTGACGGTTTTAGGGATAGGCAGAGAAAGGTGAAGGCAATCACTAGGCAGAGGAAAAATCTCATGTCTATAGGAGGTAAGAAAAATGCTCTGGGAATGATAAGTATAATAGGCAGAATTCTAAGATACTTCTCTGTGATCGTACCTGTATGTAATTCCCTCTCTTTAGTGCAGGTGGAACCTGTGACTTGCTTCTAGCCATTAGACTATGTCAGAGGTGGTGGATGCCACTCCCCCATTTACATTATGTTATATGGCAAAGGTAAGGTGATAATTATGACTGTGATTATGTTCTCTTTTATAAGACTTCATCTTAGCACATTGGAGAGAGATTCTCCTGATGGCTTTAAGGAAGTGAGTTGCTATTTGTGAGAGTTCCACTTGGCAAGAAACTGTGGGACCTCTGGGAGCTTACACCATCTCCAACCGACAGCCAACAAGAAAGAGGACCTCTGTCTTACACCTGCAAAGGACCACATTCTATCAACAAGCAGGTGAGCTTGAAAAAAGACTCTGAATTCCAGAAGGGAAATTAGCACAGAGAAAACTCAGATTGTAGTCTTATGAGACCCTGAGCAGAGGGTCCAGTTAAGGTATGCCTGGACTCTAGACCAATAGAAATGGTGAGAAAATAAAGAGAGAATTTTTAAGCTGCTAAGTTTGTGGTAATTTGTTACATAGTAATAAAACATAAATACTGCATGCTATCATGTCTGGCTGAAGCTCTGAGTACATTTTGGGGGTCAGTGGGAGATAAGGCTGAACATATTATTTGGAATGAGATAATTTAGTTTACTTCAAATTAGAATGAATAGTATCTGGTTTCCACTGGGTGGGACAAAGTTGGGGTGCACTGTGTGAGCTGCCATGTTCTGTGGTGACGACGGTGGTGTGGTTTGGAGAGTAAGTGGAGGATTAAGTATACAGAAACATCTATCAATCTTCCCCATACTGCCTTTCTAACACTTGCCTGGCATGGAGGCCACCAGTGATAATTTTCTATGGGGCTGCTTCACTCCCTTTGCGTTGTCAAAGCCCAGGCAAGTGCTAGTAGAAGGTAGAAGGAAGGAGTGAATTATGGCTCGAGAGAATTGCCATGGAATCTAGAAGTAGGAGGTGGTAGAAGCTTTAAAGGCATCTCTCCCAGTCCCTTTAATGCGTGACTCTTCTCTACAAAATTTCTAATAAATGTCCGTCCACTGGAGTAATTCTACCAACAGATTGCTCACTACTATGGAAAGACTGGATTATTAGATCTCATTGATTAGGAGAAAACTTTCTTAATCTGACCTATAATTTCATGGAATCACAATTGTCAGAGATAAGAAGTACTTTTAAAATGATCACTTTAAAAGATGAGAACATGAAGACCCAAAGAGGGGAAGAAAATCGTTCAAGCTCCCTCCGTCACCCCGTGATAGTCCAGATATAACCTTCCCCTCTTCTACCGCCAGCATCTCAGGTATGGGACTGACAAATGAAGGAGGAAGGATTTGTCTGAAGCTGCTGACTATTAGGAAGAAAGAGTGGCTGACTTTGCCTTCTGATTTTACATACAAACTTAATAATGCCCGAGCATTGTCATGGCACCTAGAGAGAATACCTTGTTTGCTGTGAGTACAGTCATCACTCTGCCATCCGTTCTTCTTGACTGCTTCCACTACCATTTGTTTGTTTAATAGGTGTTTATTACGTAACTTGTACCTTTCTCTTTAGAAAAGCACTGTCAGCAACAGGCTCAAATTTCCTTCTAGGGTTGGACTCTGTTACCATTGGGAGATGTCACCTCCTTCTATACCAAGCCTACTCTTCTCTCTCTGGGCAGAGCTCCATGGCCTTCCTCTCCATTTAAGGTAGATGTTGGAAATAATAATATTCTAAGGACTTAATTATAATCTCTCTCCGGACCCAGAGATGCAGAGCTGGACCACCAGAGTGACAAGTAGTCGGGATGACAGTTGAGGAAATGATATCGCTCAGGGCCACCCACACAGGCATTCTAACTCTCAGGCAAGTTCTGTCGGTTCTTTGCCCTGAAATTCTTCCATGGGGATGATGGAGAGCAAGGGAGAAGAAAGAAGAAGCAGGGTAACAAAGGAAAAATTGAGGAAAAGAAACACAGTAAACGAGAGAATTGGGAGATGAGAAAAGAAAGGGAGCATATAACAGTAGGCCAAAGATATTTCCCTGATTCAGAACATTAAAGGCAGTTTACAAAAGCATGTGTGCACCCGAACATATTTTCCTGGATTGGAATGCTGTGGCCAGTCCAGTCCTACAATTAAACAGAGATTGATGTCTCAGAAATTTGGGTGGAGGTCAGTGACTATCTCAAAATGAAGGTAAGTCTCTGTAGTCAGGAAGGCTGAGCATCCCATTGTAGGGTCTGTCGAAGGCCTCATCTGATAGGAAATGACAAATAGCCACTCCCCAATAGCAGTACTGCCCCCTGAGAAGCATTCCTGGGAAAGAGCATAAAACCACAATCAAATGACCATGCTGCTTCCCACGTTAAATACAGAGAGAGTGGCTCATGTGTGGGCTTTGGACAGAAGTCCAAATCTTCAGAGAGACCATAGGACTGCTAGTGCTCCTAATAACTTCACTGGCCTTGACAATGAGGAAATAGGACATGTACCCATTAGAGGCAAATTTTTATTAGAATGGCCATTCCAGAGATTATTAGCAACTTGTAAAGAATGCAATTACCACTTAAGCTGTATTCAGCTGAATACATTTTAACTATAATTGAAAACAAATGTAAACTTAACTGTATGGTTGGTTAAGCCTCATGATTATGATTGTTATCTTATTATTTTCCATTAATTAAAACAACATGTGCTGGGATTTATTTGCAATTACGCAGTTGCAATTCGATGAAGGCTCAAAAGAGACCTCTGAGTGGTTTGCTCTGCAGCACCAGCTCAGTGTGAGCCATTCGGATTTTTATCACAAACTTTTCACATCCACTGAAACGTGAGCAAAGATGGAGATGCCCTTTCTTTCCATTCTTTTTAAAGAAAATTTGAAACTGCTCAAAATCTTCCTTTATTCTTATGTAACAGGAAGGCCACCGAAGGCTGTGGCCACCTGAACATTTTGACCTTGCTGACGTTCAGAAGTAACCAGTTTCCAGTTTCTGTTGATGATTAAGAGGCGTGTTTACGGCTTTGAGCTGCTGTGAATGTTGTGTCTGTTTTAAACCGCATGCAATCATCAAGATTCTCATGGTTTCCCGCCCCCCGCCTTCAGTTTGGATGTTTCATCCCAATGTGCAAGGAAAATTTGATTTTAGGGGAATTTGCTGTAATTACATAACTCGCCTTCTGAGAATGCTTTTCAAAACTTAGATCTGAAAATCAGAGGCCTGGCTCTGGCTCTCTAGTTTAATGTGATATGAGGAAGTGACCTCATATCTCTGGATCTTAGTTTTGCCATCTGTAAAACTGGAATAACAAACCTGATCTTATCTACCTAGCAGGGATATTTTGAGACCACAGATGACAGCAGTGGAAGGGTTTTGAAATCTGTAATGAATATTCCAGAGGTCATGATCATGATAACAATGAGAGTCTTCTTCTCACCACTCAGTAAACCATGAGGTTGGTCTCCGTTGAATGCAGCGAGTTCTCAATTCTTATGAGATGCTCAGTAAATGTTTTCGGGAATGCAGCCATGATTTCACAGTACACATCTTTAAATGGTCATCATAATGCTTTAGGGCAGGCCTACAGAAATGAATCTCAACCACAGGTGGGTGGATTTAGTAGTTCGAAAGGACATGCCCCGTCTTTGAGATGAAGACCTTCTAAAATACTTCCTATGAGCTCCTTGTCCTTTTCCCACTTGCCTTCCCACTAGCTTTCATTGATCCTCTTATTCTGACGAGCTCATGGTTTCTCTATGGGCATTGACATGTTTCATCTTCTTTGTGATGATCATCCTCATTGTCAATTTAAAATACAGCTCTGAGCTGCCAAATGTTTAAGTATAAACATGCACCATACATTGTATCTTCCGGTCATCATACAGTTGTGATGACGGTGAATGCTAACCCAACGGGAAGTGCCTGGAGAAATGACAAACTAAGCTACAGACTAGAACTCAGGATTCCAAATTGTGTAAAAAGCTCTATAATAAGATTCTGACAGAGATGGGGCAAAATGGTATTTGATTGCATGAACCCAAATTTGAGGAAATTAAAACTAGTCAAGACTAAGTTGTACAATAATTATCCTTGATAAAATAACTACCACATAAGCATGGCATGCAAGAGCCCATCAAACCTAGACCTTGCCTGTCTTTTCACCTTAGTTTATCAGTCATTATCACCACTCTTTTGCCCACTAGACACATTTACTTTACATTTCAAATAATGAAATTGTCTCTTTCTTTGGATGCACAATATTTTTAGGCCTTTGTATATTTTTACATGCTATTGCCTCTGCTGGTAATATCTCTCTCCTGTCTCTACCTCAGGAGCTGAGTATTGTGATGGTATAATTCTAAGCCTGCCTCCTTCATTACTCATAAGCCCCTTGAGAGCAGAAACTTGTCCCGTTCATTTCTATATTTTCAAAACTCAGTCAGGTGCTGGCATACAGTGTGCATTTACCAAACGTATGTATAGATTATTGGTGCCCAACAGAACTTGTGTGATGATGGGAATCCTCTGTATCCGGGCTGTCCAATCTAATAGCTACAAACTGTATGCAGTGACTGGACACTTGAAATGTGGCTAGTGTAGCTGAAGGGCTTTTAAAAAAAATTGTAATTAATTTAAGTAGATAATGTGTCTACACATAGATACTATATAGATTATATAGATAATAATGGGAGAATGGCCAAGTGATTCTAAAGCAATGATGGTCAGCTGCCATGACAAGGGGACTGCCTGGGATAGAAGGGACATCTGGACCGCCCCCTGCACTTTCCCCTTACACACTGGTGGTCATATGCTCCCTCAGCCAGCTTGGAAGCCTGAAGACACCGGCACCCATAAGCTATACATTCTCTCTCTGCCTTGCCTCCACCCCTGAGTGGTTGACACCTTCCGTGTAGTTGGTGCCCGTAAAATGAATCCTTTCTCTAAAGTGTGAAGAAGTCTTTGGGAAAAGGACTGAATCAAGGAGGAGAGAATGAACAGCTCAGTCAGCTGAAGAAGCTGTTCTAATATGAGACGATGCTATAAGGCCCCCCTCCTGGGTGGACTCATCTTGCCTTTGGCACAATTATTTCTACAAGGCCAGGAAAGGTACAGGGCAGCCAGGGAGAAAGAGCATGTCTGGGTCGGAGAAGAAAAAGAGCACTTCAGGGTCACTAGTTGGAACAAACTGAAACCGAACACAGCTGGAGGTCATGCTACATGCTTTCCAGATGCCTCCCTGGAACCGGTTCCTATTATATCTCTGCAAAGGAGGTGCTTGAAATAAAAGCGACATCGCCACAACTCCATGGCCATGTAACTGTGATTCTCCGGAACCAGTGTTCATGTTGGGGGGGTACCTCATCGATCACCGCCCGGAAGGGTTTTCTCCATGGCTTCAGAAGATGCACGAGTCCCCTGAATTGTAGGTAAACATTGTGCATGTAAGTGTTTCCCAGAAAGATGGCTCTAAATGTTCATAAAAATTTCAATGGCGTTTATAAATCAGAAAGGACTCAGGACTGCTGTTCTGTTTCATATTCCACCTACCGGGTCCCATGTGAAGAATGTGAGGCTCGGAGAGCAAAAAATGACATTGCCCAGACCATGCGCTGAGCCATGTGGCAGATCAAGGATGAAGGGAAGGGAACCGAGGGTAGGGATTACAGTTACTCATTAGAGACCCTATCCCATTTGCCCCAATTATCAGCACTTTTGCAAGTTGCTTCACCTAATACTCACTTGCCATGTCAATGTTCACCTTTATTTCTCCAGCCTCTACAGTATATGATGAGAAACTCTGTTATGCCTGGTTGACTACCAGAGCTAACGTCACGTCTTCACGATTCCCAATGGCCACTGGGAACTGTAGAGTTAACACAAATAGTCTGTGTATTCTCACATGAACAATATTATCTGCAGACTGAACAAAATATATGTCTTCCACATATGTAGGAGTATGTTATAATCAAGGGAGGTACCGTTGGGATAAACAAAATGCGGATTTATTTAAAAATTAATTCATTTGAAACGAAGCACAAAGAGTAAAAAAACTGCAATTGGGGACATAAGCTTTGAAATATTTTGATGCCATAAGGGGCACTTGCACCTATAAAAGTGCGAATCATTGAAGCACATCCACTGCTCTTCCCTGAGAAACTGAGTAAGTTCAAATTGACATGTTCTTAATAAAACTCTTATTTCAAACGCTTTCTCTATTCCCCAAATCTAGGTAAGTTACTGATATTCCTCAAGTGAAGACACCCCATCCTACAATGAGGATCGCTGATTCCTCCAGGCATTCGCCAAGGCTGCTGCCACTTGAAGAAGCATGTGGGTTTCTGACTTTCAGGATGGTCAAGTCTAGTAACTATCCTTTCCAGGGATATTGGCTTCATCACTGGGCAGGTAGGTTAGGGTTAGTGTACCTTCATCAAAAGTGGGGACAATTGGTACAGCTAGACACTCTGATGGGAAAGTGGCCTAGGCTTATTGGATCACACAGTGTCAGCTGAGTGACAGACATACTGTCTCATCCAAGGCCCCAGAAGGAAACAAAAGGCTAGTGTAGACAGCTTGGTTTACTTACAATGAAGGTGCCATTGCTTATGCCCTCTGCTTAGTTTATTCTCATTGGGGCTTTTCATAAATAAAAACTAACTTGTGGATTATACAGTTATGAACATTTAAAACATATATTTTGGGATACACCAGTTGTTTCGCATCATAGTTTTCCCCTTAAAGGCCTTAATTAAATTCTAGGCCAAGAAAGACCCAAGGGAAGAGGACCACACACTGTACTTTAAACTTTTTTCAGAGTTGATGGATTGTGCCCTCACAGTAGTCAGATTCTTAAAGAATACCCCCCCTTATCCCAAGACATTTCCACTCATTGTTGTTTGTTTAGACATCTACAGACAGGGACCCCATTCAGCAAGTAGAGCACAGAGGGCCTCCTTCTGCCTGAATATTAGGGGAAGATGGACAAGTGGCCCTGGTCCTTCTCTAGAAGGCACAAGTACCCCTCCCCGTGAAGGCTATGGGGTTGCTCATCAAAAGGATGTGCCCATCAGGAAGTGAGTGCCAGCAGGGGCTGCAGAGGTGACAGAGTCACCCTGATTGCTAGTTGTTATGCGGAAGTGTTTACTAGAGAAACACATTCAGATTTTGATGAGGGTTTATTAAATAGAACTGAGTGGCTCAAATACCCAGACCATGACCTCACCCAGGCTTTGCAGGCTTGACTCCCCAATGTTTCGCATCCCCTCAAGTCAGTGTAGGTTTCCGTGCTCTACGCCTTTCCCTCTGCCAAAGGCCATCATCTGTAACTTCGCTGTCCCTTTAGTTTAAGGTTTTTTCTCTATTGTGATGCCACCCATCCTCATATCTCAATGTAAGATTCTTTCAATCACCCATCCCTTATCAGAAATTGGTTTACAGATTTTTTTCCCAGAAAGTAGTTTTGACAGTGATATGTGGGGCATAATCACGGATATTTTGATTGCTGATAAGAAAGGGGATAAGACTGTACTACCAAGGTGAAGGAAAACAATGAGGGATGAAGAGGAAACCTCTCTGTATTGGCCTACTTTAAAATTTATGGGGAGGATTCCCCATCTGCTTATTGGGAGTTGAGTTTCAGGTGTGAGAAGTATTGGTATAACTAGAGCACCAATAGCACTTCCCTCCATGGACATTTCTCTTAAGAAGTCCTGCTCTTTCAGCTGCTAACCAAAGGCACCAGGAACTAACAACTGCTGACCACACTCCTACCTAAGGCAAGATTTCTTAATACTCTGATTTCAAATACACCCTGTGTGTGATACACTCTTGGGATTGTTGCATTCCCAGGCAAAGAAGCTAAGCAGGGTGTATCCAATTTTTTAAGAAAGAGACTGGTTTTGGAGGCTGGGATTGATGTGGTTTGAAGGAACAGATATGATTTAAGAATGTCATAAATGCCAGGAAAACCTGGAAGATGAGACTTTGACAGATGCCCTAAGATCTCCTAGCCCAGCAAAGCTGGTTGATAATTGATGTTACCTTAACAACAGAGGAGGCCTCCCTGGAACTAATTCAGGAAATGGTTCATAGTGGACCAATTGCTTTTAACCACAGGATACTGAGGATTTTTCAGGAGAGACTGAACTTTTAGAGAGAACATCTCTTAATGTTGGTCTTAAAAAATGGATGATCATTTTAGTTAGCAAGTATTTAATCAATACCACCTCTAAATGGATCAGTGACCCAAACAGGAAAACAGACTAAGCTTTGTGCCCTAGGCCACCCAGACTCAGATGACTTCTAGAGAGCAAAGTGATAATTGGATTGAAAGGAAATCCAAACTGACAATATCTTTCTGAACAAAATCCCTGAAAAGAAATAAGAGAAATAAGCCAGAGTAATAGCCATAGAAACAAAAATTTTAGGTTCTATGAAGACATAGTTTTTGCAAAGATCCTAGAAGGTGAGGAAACTCAAAAAATAAAACAAACTGGCTTCGTATGGTTGATTTTCTTTATTTAGTAAAAAAAGAAACTCAGGCTCAGAGAAAGTAAGGACCTTTCCTGAAGTAGTAGAGTGAAGAAGTGGGTGAGATCCTAATGTCTTTATTCCATATATCAAGCTGCTTCCCTTCTTTGCTTCTCCCCAACATTCACTTTCTTCCTATTGCTTTCCTGGGATTCCCATAACAGTTTTCAGTTTATCTGTGCAGACACTCTGAAGAGACCAAAAGTCATCGTTTGACTGCTCATGAGCAGCTGGGCTTCTCACTGCCTCCCCCGGAGATGTGGGCTGTTTTGAATTGGGTGGCATGCTATGATAGCAAGTATGGAAAGTTTCTAGATGATTAAAAAATTCTGGTCAAGTCTGGTTGTTTCCCTAGAGGTTTACATTTTCAACATGTATTTTTCCATAGAAACACTAATATAGCTATAGTTTAATCTTCTCCTCTCCCCTACCCCTCTGAGTGGCTGTGTCTCTCCCCACACATTGTAAGGAACAGGACAGTTGCTATGACGTGCTGGTACCTGGCCCCCCTGCGAATCACATGCAGAGAGAAACAATGCTACTTCGGGGAATTCTGGGATGGAGGCTCAGCAGGAAAGAACAGGAAGTCCAAGGTAAAGGACAGGGACAAAGGAGCAGCCTGGGTCAGCACCAAGGTTTTCGGCATCAGAGTAAGAAATCATGGGAAACTCCTCCTAGAAATCTTGTTTTTTGAGCTTTTACAATCATGGGATATTGGTATCGTACTTGACCCTGAGCTAAAAACTCTTCTACCAGGAAGAGAGGGATTGTCAATTTTATCACTCATTAACAATTTTGGGTTTATTTCTAAAAACTGAGAGGAAAAACAGCTGGTAAATAGATGGATATATATAATTTTCTACATTTCTACATATATGTCATATATTTATGGGTATATATATTTTTTATATTTATACATTTATCAGCAGACTCATATATGTTGTTAGTTCTTCTTGACTTTCTGTTCCCACATGAGTGTAAAATTTATGTTGGGTTCTGCAAAAGACAGACCCTTCCCTCTCAAGGCTTTGGCTCACTATGAGATTTCACAGAGTCATAAACTACCTGTGTACGGCACAGGCTGGACAAATGGGCAGAACAGGGAGTGTCGAGAAGGACGAGCCATTGGGAGGTGCTACTGTTAATGGTTCTCGCAAGTCTTTCAGGGGGCTCTTGCAGTGAGTGGCTGGTCTTCAACACCCCCAGCGACTCCCACTGTAACTTATAGTTCTGCACTCACCCTGGTCCTAGCAGTAAAGCCTAAAAATAATTGATTTTTTTTAGGAGTCTCTTCTATAAGTACAAAAGATCTGTCCTGTTCTCACTCACATGCTTCTTATCGTATCTCTTGTCAGGAATCCCAGGTAATTCTGGCAATTGCAGAATATGGCTGTTTCCTCTTTGGTTTCTGGGTCACGTCCGGTCACTTTTATGGAGGACCTTTTGCATTCTCATGCTGTGCTATCAAGGAGTTCACCAACTGGGAATATCTGAGTCCTAATAAGGTTATGTCAAGGAATGAAGGGATATTAGTATTCATTTGACAAATATTTATGTATAGAAATAGGGATAGGTGTCAGAAATAGAACTAAACAGTCTTTGCTGTTGAGAAGCCCACAGTATGGTGGGAAAGTAGATGTGTAAACAGATAATCACAAAACCGGTATGGTGTCAACAAACAGGTATGCATGAAATATGATGCTAGGATAGGGAATAAAGTCATCTCTTGTACCAGAAGGAGTCATAAAACAGGTGAGACCTGAACTGAACTATAAAGAATGATCCAGGGTTCATCAGGCTGGGTAAGGGGTAAAAAAAAAAAAATCAGACAAAAATAGCATATGCAACATTGTAGAAATGGATATTATGGCTAATCTACTACTCTAACTCAAGTGGAACAAGATGTAGATTATATTTCCCTCTAGAATCATTGCAATTTCCCTTTCACTTATTGGATGTTTATTTTGAGAGAGAAATAGATAGATATGAAAGAGAAGGAGGGAGGGAAGGAGTGACAGAGAGAGAGAGAGAGAGAGAGAAATAGATCAGTTTGCTAGACTGTTGCTTATATTAACATCACATAGCAAAAAGATGGGTAGACTATCCTTCAAAATTATTGATTCATCTGTGCCAACACCTACTGACTTCCTATTGCTGAAATTGTGAAATTGAGCCCAGAATGAAACATTCTACATTAAGCTTTAGTCATTGAGCCTACTGCACACTGCTTCCTGGAATTCAGGCAGCTGCCTAGCTCAGGATTCATTCTTTTTGCCTTCTCCAGGCCAGTGAAGCACTTTGAAATGGAGCCCTCTGATCCAAAGAGCATATGAGCATGAGGATCTCTGCTGAGTTAAACATAGATAAACTATAGAAAGGATGCTCCATGAGGCTCCTAAGGGAGGTGGACTTCCTAGTCCGTCAAAGTAGGTGAAGGGCCCTAACCATCCAGCAACCGTCCACGAAAGGACTCTCCCGAAGGGTAGGCCCCCTGGATGCAATGTAATTTATGGAAACTGCAGTAGTGCCAAGGAAGGACCTGGCCTCTTCCTTCATCCTGGGCTCTGAGTAACTCCTGTGGGAAGGCTGCCTGACCATGGCTGTCACAGATGGTGTCCAAGTTCTGATTTAAAGGAAGCTGCAGAGAGCCAACTGCAGGTGTGGGCATGCCCCTTCCTTCACCCAGAGACCTTCTGGAGGAAGTCGCGCTTTCTGAAAAAGGCCTAATGAAAAAGATCAAGCTCATGCAGAAGCCCTGCTGTGCAGGAAGATTGCTTCCAAGAAGCTATTCATTTTTAGTTTCACAACTGTGCATTTGGTCCCCACACAATTTATCTTCATGCGAAATCACATACCTGTGTGCCAGATGTGCACAGCTGTATGTGAGCAACTGCTGATCTGTCTGGATCACATGCCAAGTGCCTGTTTCTTTAAAATAGGGTGGGCTGGGATTTGGGCCGTGTGAAAATTTCATTTTGAAACCAGAAACCGAGCAAGCCCTGGCTATGCGGAGGTTTGAGTATAGCATGATGATGAACCAAGGTTGAATTAGTCTTTTCCAGGACCCCCCAGAACCTCCCCCTTTCGCGACCCCTGTAATTCAGCTGCAATCTGGATCTGCAGAGGTTCGGCTATCTGGAGACTCAACCCTGCCAAAGCGTGCGGCCCTTGTAAATGCCTGTGGTGAAATTGCAAAACCTCTGCCCAGCCCTCGGGAGCTCTTGGAGCAGAATGGAACTTGACATTTTTAGTTTGTGTTTCAGTTTTCACCCTCTGGACTCAGAAGCAGCAAGACCACGAAACACTCGACGAGGCCTACCACCCCAGCGGCCGGGGTGCAACCATCCACAGGAGGGTGGGGATCCTGGGCGATGAGAGGATCTTCCTCTCATCCCACATCGGGGACCCGCAGGGACATTTTCCTCCCGGTCTTGCAAGCCTCTCGTGGCCCATGACAGTCAATATTAAAAGAGATTCGGCATCATTTTGTCACTCCGTGACTGATTTATTGAGTAGCTATTAAATGCTAGGTGTGTGCTAAGCATCATTAGGAGGTAAAGTGCTTGCCTGACACATAATAAATGTTCAATGTACGTGAGTGGCTGATGAGGTTGTTGAAGAATTGCCATTTCCCCACTTTTTGAGACGTACCAGATGCCAGGTACTGTGCATAAAGTCTCCCCTTAATTCTCATAACTCCATAAGGCAGACACTATTATTACTGTTTTACCGATAGGAAAATAGGCTCAGGGAGTTTACAGAACTTACTCAAAAATCATATATTTCCTACATGGTGGAGCCAGGTTTCAGATTCAGCTGTGTCTGACTTCAAATACTGTCCTTCTTCCACTATGCTGCTGCCATGCCTTTTCTCTCTTGGCTACTATCAGAGGCCTAAGAAAAGTCTTCTATGTCCAGGAGTACACTGCATGTGCTTCTCCTAGCCCCTGGGCCATGCCGCTGTAATATGGACCTGGGTGGAGGCCTGCGGTGCATCCTCTTAGTTGTCACAACTCCCAGTTCCATTTTGGTTCTCACACAGGCAGGCACTGATAAATCAGCCCACAGTAAAAGGCTCAGTTTGAATTTCAGCAAGATTCTCTAAGAACAATAACCAGATGCAATTCAACTCACATCATGTCCACATAAGGAATCCATTCCAAGAAAAGTCAGAGGATGCACTGTGATTCTTAGTCAGATGAATGACTTCTAATCTTCCCTGGGCTCGTTTTAGAACTCAAAGAAGAAATAACATCTAGATTAATTTTAGAGTTCAGTCTTTGAATCCGGTCTCAGGAAGAATGCATGTATAATTCCGTCTTACAATGATGACCCCCTTAGATCACAGATCACTCATGGGGAGTGGCTCCTTCTAGACACCTGCCACACTCAAGGCAATTCCCTCTCTTCAGTTTCAAGAACTATTTCAGTCTTTGCTTTCTTACAAGCTACTTAGAAGAGAGCCAGGCCACCATTCTGAGAGTAAAACAGGATCCTCTAGGAATTACATCATTTATTTTTCAACAAAGATTAATTTAATTTGGTTTAGTTTAACAAGAGTGTATGATCGTAGATTTGATAACCAAATAAGATGACTTGATGTAAATTTCAGTCTTGGTTTAGCTTTCTTCCAGTGAGAAAAACAAAGACTCTCAAAGGTAATTGGTATATCACCTCTCCAAGGGGGGAAAAAGGGTAGGCTTTCAATTTTCTTAAACATAAAACTTAAAATCCACATATAATAATAAACAAATGGTTTAAGGCATTTTATGTCATAAATGTGCTGCTATTATTTAGTTATGAATTTTCAGGTTCAGGAATTATGCTAAAACCCAAGGGTCATTATGGAATGTCTGTATATTTGATTTCCAAAGCTCCAGATAGATTTTAATGTCTTCAATGTTATACCACTGCATTCCCCAAGCTATTTCTATATCCTTAGAGACGTGTCTTAATAACAGGCCTCTGTGTCTTCTGCTTAGTGCAAAGTGTGAATAATAGCTCCAAAAAGAATATGTGTGTGTGTGTACACACACACACATACACACACACACACACACACATAAATTTTTCTTAACTTTAACATATGTTCCCACAAGGCCAAGTGTTTGAACTCAATACAGTTAACAACTTAGGAAGAGATTCATTGAAATTTCTAGGTCTCTTCATGGCCAAAGTTACTTTGTAAGGAGACCCTAAATGTGGAATAATCAACATGTTAAAGTAATCTAGATGTTTATGATTTGATAACTCTTTGGTGCATTGTTTAACAGCATGTTTTCAATTTACTTTCCTTCAAATAGCTCCAAATAACCCCATGATTTTGGATGATTGATTATGGGAATGCTGCTTTTACTGTACATCCAAGGTAATTTTAAAATTACATCTTCTTTTCATTGTTAAGGGGTAAAATCACTTGCAGGTCTTGACATGATTTATCAGGGAAAGGGGGACAAAGGGTCAGTCGTAGACTCATTCTATTAGAACATTATTATGTGAACCCAGAAGTAAAGCAATAGCCTTCATATAAACTGGGTTCTAGTCTCCACATGCTCAATAAACAGTTCAATGGCCTTAGAAAAATCCTTAACCTCTTGTGACTCACTTTCCTTCCATATAAAAACCAACAAAACAACTAGGGAAGGAATCAAAACCTTTCCTAGAGATTCAGAATCATTATAATTGGGGCAAGGCCTAGAAATCTGTATTTTATGCTAAGCACCTGACATTTATAATTAAACAAGTTTGGAAAATACTGGATTAAATAACTTCTAAGTCCAAATCTAAAGTTCTACAACTCTAGAATGAAGTTTTCCTGTTCTCTAGATATTTTTTTCTTTCAAAATAATGATTTTATTACATAATGGCAGCCTTCCTTCTCCATAGGGCTGATGTACCTTTCTCTCAGACGCTGTGCTCAAGCTTGCATGTAACTGACCTGTTTAATCCTCCTGTGAATTTTACATTGTTACCACATTAGTCATGGTTATTAATCCTACCTGCGACGACAGACAAACGCCTCAATCTCTGTGTCTTAACACATTAATGTTTTGTTTCTCACTCATTAAAAGCTCCTTCCATCTTGTAACAATGCCATCTGGAACATGTGTCCTTCACAAAAAGACAAAGACAGACACTGGATCTTACATACCATGATGGGCAGTGACTCATGACACTTCTGTTCACAGCCTATTGGTTAAAATATGTCACATGGCCCCAATCTAACTAGAAGACTAGAAAATGTAAAGGGGCAAAAGCAGATCTAATAAACAAAACTCTCTCTGTCACAGTAGGGGATCTAAATTTTACAGCTCTAGGGAACTGGGGCTTATCAAGGCCAATTAACAGAATGATTGCTCCTAAAAAATGTCACTGATGAAAATGTCATCTGGTATTTCATTCAGAAAAGGAGGCCTGCATTATTCACCATAGCCAAGAAGTGGAAACAACCTAAATGTCCATCGATGGATGAATGGCGGGTGCACGCGCGCACACACACACACACACACACACATGTGCACACACACACAATGGATATTATTCAGCTTAAAAAAAAATCTTGCCACATGCAACTACAGGGATCAACTGAAGGGCATTATGCTAAGTGAAATAAGCCAGTCACAGAAGGACAAATACCACATGATTCCACTCTATGAGGAATCTAAAATAGTCAGACTCATAGAAGAATAGAGTAGAATGGCAGTTGCCAGAGGCTCAGGGGAGGGGGAATGGGAGGTGTTATTCAAAAGGTATAAAATATTTCCATTTAACCCCTCCCCTCCTCAAATAAAATAATTTACTGATGAAAAAGATGTCAAACACAAATTTACAAATAAGAATGAAATATAAAATACTCCTTATTGAATAAAAACAGCATGGCTTCCAAGAATAAAACATATGTTTTTCCATAGAAAGATTTTCTTCCAAATATGTAACTAGAGAAATGATATTTTCGGGGATGTTCTTGCTACTCTGGCTTCGTGTAGTGAAATCTGAAGGCCTCTCCTTTCCTTAAACAGACAGGTGTCTCCACGTCTGCTTCCCAGGTCCAGGCTCCCTGGGACCTGCGGGAACATGAAGTCTGAGGGGACTTTCCGGTGCTCTGACTTTGAATCCAGTTTGCTCACTACAGTGAAATCGGACTCTCAAGATGTCAAAGAATCATCCTGTTCACCTTTTTAAAGCCACTCTAAACACAGATTATTTCTTCACAACTAAATCTGTGAAGTAGCAGCGCTGTCCATTCAAAGCGCACCTGTGGTAAATCGATACTTTTTGCTTTTTTTCTAGACTTTGACCCCAAGAAACCGCTAAATAATGCAACAAATAATTTTAAGGTTGTAGAGAGATTCAAAGATTTGTGGAAATGAGATTTAGGAAGTTAGGCCCTGTATTGGAAGGGCATTGAGTCCCCAGGGAAAACAAAACAAAACAAAACAAAATCAAAACAACAACAACAAAACACATAAACAAGTCATGGTAAGACATGAAGTAAGTGCCATAATCAATATATGTATGAATTAATGGAAGCCTAGGGAAGGGAACAGTGACTTCTGAAGTCTAGAAAGGCATCAGAGGGAGAAAATGGCAAATTTTCTAGTCCTGCAAGGATGAGGTATCAGCTGTTGGATACAGGAGCCAGGTGGATGCAGAAAAACAATCCAGGGGAAGGAAAACCTTGAGCAGGGACACTGAGGTGGTAGAGTCTCAGCATTTGCAGAGGGCAGAGGGCTGGGGAGGGTTGGAAATCTAGGCTCGGGCCAAGCGTTCAAGAACATCAATATCTTTATGCAGGAGTTCAGGCTTTACCCTACGCGCACTTAGGAGACAAAAAAAGTTTTTAATCAGAGGTCAAATATGTGCTGCAAAAATATCATTTTGGTATCCAGGAGAGATAGAATTTTGCGCTTGCACATCTCTGTGTCACACGCACAATAAATTCTCACCTGATATCTATTTCTCTCTACCTAAATATAATAATAGAAATTTTAGACTGCTCAGAATAAAGATGACATTTCTCAGGTTTCCTTATACTTAGCACGGCCATGTTCTGGGCAATGGGACATAGTTAAAAACTCAGTGGCAATTCCTAGATATTTTTCTTAGAAGACAGTTGGCACACATGGCGGCTTCTCTTTGCCTTCTTTCTGCTGCTTAGAATGCAGATGTGATGAAGATCTACTTGGGCCATTTTTAAAAAGGGCCATTTGAATTGAAAAGGCCAATGGAGTTTTTCCCCATTTGAACTGCTTTTCCACTTTGTCAAAAATCAGTTTGACTTCTTATGGTCTATTTCTGCGGTCTCTATTCTGTTCCATTGAACTATGCACCTATCGCTCTGCAAATACCATGTCGTATTAATTACTGTATCTCTATATAGTAAGCTTTAATGTCAGGTAGAGTGATTCCTCTCACTTTATTCTTCCTTTTCAAGATTTATGACCCATTTTAAGAAATATATTTTACTTTCTAACATAGACCATACATACATGAACACAAGCATATATATAAACCTATTCTATGAAAAAGACATATTGATTATTTGTGATGACCCTGATTTTTTTCTAACCTATTCTATTCCACTCTATTCTTTCATTAAAAAGTGCTGGTCATGGTCCAGTAAAATGATTTCACAGCCCAATAATGAGTCTCTCAACTTGCAATTCAAAAGACACTGGAATAGAAGGGAGGGGGAGTGGATATTTACCGTCAATCCACTGCATCCCCGACAGATTAAAGCAACAGTAAAGACTGAAACCTGTTTCATTGAAGGTGGCCCAACCGTGAGGTTGCCCTCTTTACATTAATTTTTTTTCCTAATTGGGAAAAGGGTTTGTAAAGAATATACAGCCCAATTTCCGGGGGTGTTCTCACCAGGAGAAAATCGCCAGTCTCTAAATATGGGCTTGGTTTGCTTTGAAAATGAAACCAAAACAAAACTAACCAAAACACTCAGCAAGAGTAAAATGGTATTTGTTATCATGCTAATGAATAGGCCAATCTTTTACATATGTTATCACCTTTTATTCTCATACTTATGAGAAAAATATAGCCTGATCGAGGTTAAGGGATTTGCTCAAATTTGCACGTTCAATAAGCAGCACAATTCAGAATCAAGCCTGTGTTGGTCTCGCTCTTCAGCATCAAATGTCATGCATGAAGCTAAACCAAGGCACCCATGTGGTCCAAAGTCAGAAGCCATCATTGAAAAGATGGACTCTTTTGGATTGTTCATAAGAAGGTTCTTCAAATGACAGTATAATTACCGACTTGGACTAGGCAGCTGTACGAGGCTCACATTGTGAGGAAGATTTCGTGGAAGAGATGCCTAGTACCAGCCGGGACTGCTACAGCTAGACTTGTACATGAGTAAAAAAAAAAAAAAAAAAAAAAAAAAAAAATTTATCAGGTTTCAGCCGCTGTTATTTCGGGTTTATGTTACTCACAGTTGAATCTAATCTTAACTGATACAACCACTATCCCACAAGAACAGTGGCAGAAAAATATATATTACGTATCCATCACATAAATCCACTTTTATAAGGGTATGAAGTCAAATTATTACCACCAATAAAAAGGTGTTTCGCAACATGACCCAGGAACTGAGAGGCACTGTTTGTTTGCTGGTTCTCCCTGTCTCGCCATCTCACAGTCTCCCATGCGCGGCTCCCCCTGGCTCAGTGGACAGAGATGTGACAGCACAGTTTGCATGGCGACAAAATATGAGTATCCAGGACCCGAAGAGCCTCAAAGTACGGCGCGTGGATTGCCAAGGTTCGGTCAGCAGTGTACTTTCTCCAGCTCTGCAGTCATGAGCAAAGTGAAGAGCTCTCTTGTTTTCTCCTTTATTAAGTTTTCTAGGAGAAGTTAGAAAAAAGACAACGGTGGATGAGTGGACTAGGAGAAAAATGAAATATGAACAATCTAAATTCTTCACTGAACAGAATAGTTCAATTGAAAAAAAAAAAAAAGAAGAAGAAGAAAAATGTAGGATACTAATTTGAACCATAGCCCCATGTCTAATGCTTTTAGCCAAGGAAAGGAGAGAAAAGCAAAAGAAATCTGAGTCAGAGAGAAGATGTCATGGTGAGTTTCAACGGGATGAATTCCTTATTAATTCTAAGGAACACGATGCAACGTGGATTTAATTATACAAGTCAACCCACCCACATTCCTCTGTTGCTTTTCACACACATGGGCTTCTGAGAACGATGAAAGGTGGGTGGGGAGAAAGGGAAAAGGAGGAAGAGCAGGGTGGCTAAGGCCAGGGAGAAGGCGGCTCTCCCGCAGGGCGCGGGCGCGCTCAGCCTCCCTTCCTAAATGCGAAAGGCACCCGTGCCCTGCTCCAGGAGCGGTGACAGCCTCGGACCACGTCAGCCCCAGCCGATCCATTCACTGTAGCTTCAAGGACACTTCCAGTTTGTTCTATTTACTGTGAAGACGAGAGTTTTAAAATTTTGAGGGATGGAGAGAAGGACTATCACAAGGGGGATAGAAAAAAATTTCTCAGCCGCTTTTTAATTTCCTGGGGGATGCATAGCACAATCTCACCAAGATTTTCACTGAGAACAAACAGAGTTATTACAACCGAAGAGTTTAAATGTATCGGAAAAAAATTAAATTTATATTTTTAATAACAATGGTATCTTTAAGGAGTTAAACATGATAATACACACACACACAATATATATATATATATAGTGAAATGATGACTAAAGTTAACCCCATCTCCACATTTTGTTTTTGTGGTGAGCACACCTGAAGTCTACTTTCTTAGCAAATGTCCAGGATCCAGTATAGTTTTATGAACTGTCGTCATCACACTATACATTAAATCTCAAGACTAATCCATCCTACACAACTGCAGCTTTGCTGAAACGCCATTCTGCTTTCTCTAAGGTCTCCCTGGGACTTATTTCCTGTGCTGTAATCAACAACAAGCCAATATCTATACAGGTGAAGACAACGACAGTTTCCCAAAACCAGGGCAGCACTGTTTCCTCCTGCTTTTTCTTTTCACTTTCCGGTAACACCCCAGAGAATTCTAGCTGTTAGAGAGCCCCGCTGACCATTCTATGACTTTAGTTAACCATTTCCGGATGTCTTTAGACTATTAGATGGAGGACATCTCATGTGGGAGGGAATCCAGTGGTAGAACGATGGGCCCGCAATGTGACAGGGCATTGGCATCAGAATTCAGTTGAAGACAACAACAACAACAACAACAACAACCAAACAACAACAACTAACAACGATAACAGTGGACTCTTTTAAACAAAAGGGATACTAAACAGAGAGTTATATGCTTAGAAAAACCTTGAAAGGCTTCAGGTAGGCCTCCATGAATGACTCTCAGAGCTCTACCTCTGAACTGGTCCTTCAGGGTAGCTGCCACCTCTCCCACCATCAGGACAATGGACGATGGGCAAAATACAACTGAAACATGGCTCTGGGATTATATGGTCTTAACCATAATCCAGGAATCTAGAAATTACCTTCAGAGAAATTGAATTTAGAGCTATACCACATTTTGCTACATCTGCACTGAAAAAAAAAAAGTGATGTCATCTACTACCTCTTAATATCCACAAAGCTCAGGGACTGGACACTGGGGTGTCTCCTCAAACTAGGGGTTGGAGGGCATGACCAAAAAAAACCTAAATCACATTTGGAGTCCTGGTCCCAAGGGAATATGTCTTTAATTCTCCAGTCTCTGTAGTATGAGAAAGCATATTAGAAAGATGGCATTCAAATGTTTTTCAATAATGACCCATTCTTTAAAATTAGATTTATTTTAAGGTCATTGTAGAGTCACATTCTGTTGTAAGTAATAATACAGAGATCCCATGCATTCTTAACTCAGTTTCCCCCAATGTCAATGTCTTAAAAAACCACAGTACAATATCGCAACTAGGATATTGACATTGGTACAATCCACTGGAATTAAGGATTCTCAGTTTTACTTGTGAGTGTGTGTGTGTATATTTGGTTCTCTGCACTTTTATGACATGCTTAGATTTGTGTATCTGTCACTACAGTCAAGATGTGGAACAGGCATCTTGCCGTGTTCAAAAGCTGGGAGTGACTTCTAAAAGAAGGCAGTGGGCTCTCTTGCATGGTTCCTAACATGGTTTTGAAGATGCCTTCCTCTGCAATTCTGGAAGAATTTTGCTTTGATAACTTTCTAGTGATCATTGTATGGCCTCCTGTAGTAAAAACTTAGACTGAACTCCTGCCACCATTTTGGCGTCTGTTTAAGATAAAGTTAATAGGCCTCATGGTTTTTATTTATTTTTGGAGTAAGAATTATTGCTTCTCGTGCATGGGGGGTGGGTCACAGGGGCTCTTGGTAAACCAGACAGGGCCCCTGCTCTAAAGGGGCTCACAGTAGGAAGTTCCATTTTTGTAGAACTCGCCCTCTTTTCTTTCCACCTCCATGCAGGCATAGAGTTTCGCTCATATTGGCCTCTTGCTCTGCTGCCTTTCCCCAGCTTCCCCAAGTTGAGGCTCTCATTGTATCAAAGTCTTAGCCACGCTGAACTCTCTAGGCTCCCATTCACTCTCACAGAGCTTTGGAGTTCATGTTATTTCCCATAAAGAAATGACAGCTTCCTAGTCCCAGTCAAAAACATTTACCATCCTTTTCCAAGAGCCGGTTATGAAAACTGAGAGCTGGAGGCAGAGTGTACTCATTCCCATTCCCTAGGCTTGCAAGGGCACATACAGAGATTGCAGAGTGCTGGCACAGAGTGCTAGCTGTAATGATTATTCCTGCACAGGAAAACTGCCCTTCCCCAATCCCCACCCTTTCTTGAATTCGTAGTTATATCTTCCTTCAAGCTCAAAGCTGCATTGTCTGAGAAGCTTTCTCCTACTTGTCCCACCCAACTGCTCTCTCATGTTGTCCTTGACAAGCAGTGTTATCCTCTATAAAGTGCCCTCCTAAGTTATATATTCTTCATGTCCACTGTCTCACTTAGGAACTATTGATTCAGTTCCTACTGCCTCTAAGAAAAAGCCTCTACTTCATTATGATATTGCAGACATTTAAACCCATCCTGGTAGGTTCATCCCAGTAACTTCCCTACAAACATCCTGTGTTTATTACAGGATGGCTTGCCATTTTCTAGAATATACCATGCAATGCCACATCATGGCTTTGCATAGACTATTCCCTAAGTCTGAAAGTATCTTCAGACCTCATTGGTCAATCAAAATCTCACCTAAGGCTACTCAAACGTCTCCTATTCTGTGAGGCTTTTTCTGATCTATAATTTATCTTTTTCTTTGTGGTACCTCTTAAGAACCTATAATTACCTGTGCTATGGTCCATGCCATAAGTCAACTGTAATATAGTTTGGTGAGTATTTGAAGAAAGAGCAGTGAGACTGAGATTGAGTATGACTGTGTTTCTATCTCTAGAACCTTATACAGGCACTGAGGGGTACAGAGGCAGGGAATAGGGACTGTTCTTTGTTTAAACTTGAGGGACACTGGGACACAATGCATGCCCTACAGTCTTTATTAAGATTTAAGCCCTCTGGAAGACTAGCAAAGATCTGTGGATTGAAGGTCGGGACCCTAGGTCACTAGGTTTGCAGTCTTCAAACAAAATTGAGATAAAGTCTGCTTTTGTGTTAAGAAAAATTCTGGGTATTTGGTAAATTGAGTTTGAACTGGAAGAGAATGAGGATTCAGGACCCTATTTTGTGACATTGGTTTTTTAGAGAAGGAAGAGGCTTGAGATGAAATAAAACAATTTCACTTGACCACCCTTCAGGTTGCTTCCTGGTAATCTGTTTCAGTTTTTCTATTGGAGGATAGCAATACTCCAAAGTCCAGATTATATTTTTAAAAGTCTAGTGAGCAACTATAATGACTGAGGAATCTAAACCCATAAGTGGGGGACCTTGGGGTGGTGGCAAAAGCAACAAGGATAAAGGTAATCAAAGAACATCTTAGCAGCAGCAGCAGCCACTGAGCTAGGGGTCCGCCAGAAAGCTAGCAAGTATAATGGATACCATTGGTTGGGCACCTCCTCTCAACCTGGCACATTGCCAGGTGCTTTATATGCATTACAGTTAACCTTTACAACTATGACCTAAAATAGATACAGTCCACATTTTGCGAAAGAAAATGCACAGTCTCAGCATGGTGAGGCGGCTTGCTCAGGCATGCAGCTAAGTACAAGTCTGGATTTGTGTCTCAAGGCCCTGGTCTTCTTGCCTCCCCAGAAAGAGGACATGTGGAAGGACAGATGTCCTGGGAACCTCTGGGCATGGAGGAACTGAATGAGAGGCTGTTGCTCATGTTATTTGTGTCATCATCTTCAGGCTCCCATGGTCTGGGGATACTGGCAGGTATGCAATGAGTGCTGGTGAAATTAAATTGAATGGAGTTGATATTAGTGCCACAGTCTAAGCCTGACATCACCATCCATAAAGCATTTAGGAACCTCTATGCCCTCTAAAATTTATTTCTAGCATCTCCCGGCAGGTAGGTGAAGTTCCCAGAGTCACCTCTGGATAAGGAAGGTGTCCACTAAATGTCTCCTTGATATTGTTGAGGGTAGGAGGGAGGCTCCCTTTTGCCTATCAGTGGTGTAAAAATCAGCCTCAGCAGAGGAATGAGTGACCGGTCATCAACATAGTTTGGACAAATCCAGCTCAGCAGGCCGGGGCCCTGAAAGTAACAACCAGCTCCACCTCCAACAACAAATGCATGCCTACTACTGCCAGCCCCCTTCCCCACTCCCTTCCTCACCCCCCTCCCCGCCCCCCTCCTCTTGGATCATTCACAGATCACCCACAACACCGCCTGTGTCTTCCTCATGTTATATGAAGGGTAGCAAGCAGCTTCTCAACCACTCCACTGACCTGGTTTGTGCCACCACGACCACCTCTGCCTGGTCTCCTCTTGCCACCTCTCAGCCTGGCAATAGGCATCTGTGCTTGCTTGGCTTCCTGCCCCTCCCTTGGAAATGAGGGCCATCCTTAATTGACGGTATATCAGATTCCAAGCCCTTAGGTATCGCCCAGGAGCCAGGCTCTAAATGCGGCTTGGATTTTAAACCTATAATTCACATGTTGTTCTGGAGTTTACATTTTAAAAAAATTTATGAGCCTGTTCAAATAACAACCATTTGTGACCAAAACACAGGATGAAATGAAGTTTCAGTGTCTTCATCAGGAGTTGGTGCGAGGTCATGGGAGCCGAGAGCCTAAGCGGCCGGAGATGTATCCGTCCCCAGCCTTCGTGCCAAACCACCCATGGGGGACCCTTAGGGAAAAAGGTCATCTGTACATCGACAGAGATTTCGATATTTTAAACACTACCAAAGTGAGGGAACACAAAGTCTCCTTGTGAACATGTCATATTTTAGGATTGGATGTTTCTAAAATTTTAGACAAAAGAGGTCTGCATTTCAGAAATGCTGGTGGCTTTGTAGGTTATTGGGAGTAAATCTGACCCTCTTTCCTTGTCTCTAAGCAGTCCTGGGGCATGTGGTGCCCAGGGGAGGTGCAGGAAGAGATCTCAGAGACTGGCTCATGACAGTGTGTCTTCTACCTCTTTCTACCATGCCAGAGGTAGAAGTCACATCTCCCTTCCAGCCATGGTGTAATTTACTGTTCAATGCAGCCTCTGAGCTTTCTGTTGTACCTCATCTCCCTTCCAGCCATGGTACCTCATCTCCCTTCCAGCTATGGTGTAATTTACTGTTCAATGCAGCCTCTGAGCTTTCTGTTTCAACAATTTCATTTTTATTTCTAGCAATTAGCTGTTTTGCTATGATATTCACTTTCTCTACTATATGAAGTGGGTCCTCTATTTGCCTTTAATTTTGGGCAGTTTTGAAGGGATGACTGATTCTAGTGTTTTCTTTCCCCAGTTCAGGCTTAGTGAGTTAGCAGGTGATCATGCATGTGGTGGCCTATAATGTTCCGTGGACTTTAATCCTAGTTTTGATTAAGCTTTGGTTTTCAATTAGAAGATATCCACTCATTTTAGTATATCCTCCTGGCTATTTAATGGAAGGAAGTTGCAGACAAGAAATGAGGTTTCTAGGAGTCACAGCACCTACTTGTCCCTGTTCAAGTGATGTGGCCTTGCCTGTCATACAAAAATCTGCCTTTGCTCCTTCACATATTTACAGAGTTAACACACATTCTCGACCCAACTCTCCTGTTTTATATCATTTCGCTCAGTCATCGCTTCCACTCTTCAACTGAAAGACATTCTGTTTACTTTTGCCAAATCACATGACATGAGATAAATGTTCAAATCCTTATTTATGGGCATTTAAAGATTGCAACACCGCTTTTACAAGGCAGCTATTTGATTCCGAAATGGATAAGCTGCAAAGCTACAGTTGGCCTCTGTCATGGCTACAAAGCGCCAGAAACCTAAAGTTGGTTTTGCTCACAAAAAGGTAAACAATGACACACAGATCTAAAAACAAATGGAACCAGAGAATACCCTGCAGAAGGCTAGTAGGGTCCATCGGCCTGGTGGTCACTGTGGTGAAACACGGACATTGGGAGACTCAGTGTAGACTCACATCTTCTGAAGGTTGTCAGACAATGGTACTGTCTAATCAAGCTTGTCTATAGCAATGACACTCTAAATAAGTGCCAACATTTATTGAGCGAACATTTGGCAGATGTTTAGTACAGTTCTAGTGTTATACAGTTGACCGTTGACCAATGTGGGGGTTAGGGGCACCGACCCCCAATGCAGTTGAAAATCCAGTTATAACTTTTGACTCCCCCGAAACTTAACTACTAATAGCCTACTGTTGATGGGAAGCCTTACTGAAATATAAATGATTGAATAACACATATTTTGTATATTACATGTACTATATACTATATTCTTATAATCAAGTAAGCTGGAGAAAAGAAAATATTAACAAAATCATAAGAGAAATAAATTGACAGTATTGAAAAAAGTCAGCATATTAGTGGGCTCATATCATTCAAGAATTATTAATCTAATTCTCACAGTAACCACCAGGACTTATGCCCAATCTATAGATGAGGACACTGAAGTGCACAGAGGTTGTATTGCTCGCCCCAGATCACATAACCAGAAAGTGGCAAAGCTGGGATTAAAACCCCAACTCTGTCTCCATAGCTCTTGGCCGCTGTGCTCTGCCACTTCACCCAGGGTAGGGTGTCCTCCCGCTCCCCACAAATGCCTCAGCAAGCCAAGGCTCCTGTTATGCAAGGGAGCGATTTCTGTTGCTTCACAGAATTTTCAGGACACTTGTCCTCATGTTGAGACCAATCTGCCTGTTCCTACTTTAGTTTTTGTTCTATCTCCAGTGCCTTCCAGAACAGGGCTTTGCTTTCTTTTTTCCTCTCGACGGCCCCCAGAGATTTGAAGATATCAATTGAATCTGTCAGCTGCACCTGACTCGTATGTCTGTGGTTAATGGTAAGAGAAAAACCATCACACTGAATAATTAAACAACCTTCCACCTCTCTAAGCTCAAGTTAGTGGTGTAAGTCTAGAGGTGGGTTTAAGACACATCAGAAATGATCTCAAGGAAATAGGTATGCAGCTACATATTTATGTAGCTATTCACAGTGTCATTTACATTATTTACAAATTAGAATAACCTAAGTGTCTAAAATAATGCAATTAAAAAAGTATAATTTAACCATGTAACATAATATATACTCATTAAAATTAATGTTTTCATGGAAACCCTTGTACACTGCTGGTGGGAATGTAAAGTGATGCAGCCACTATGGAAAACAGTATGGAGGTTCCTCAAAAAGTTAAGAATAGAGCTACCATAGGACCCTGGAATCCTTCTTCTGGGTATCTACCCCCCACATTTAGAAATACTTATTTGTAAAGATATATGTACTCCTATGTTCAGCGCAACATTATTCACCAGAGTCAAGACATGGAAACAATCCTTTGATAGATGATTGGATAAAAAAGATGTGGTACATATATACAATGTAATACTACTCACTCATAACAAAGGATGAAATATTGCCATTTTTGACAACATGGATGGACTTTGAGAGTATCATGCTACGTGAAATAAGTCAGATGGAAAAGGAGAAGAACCTATGATTTCACTCACATGTGGGATATAAAACAGAAAGCAACAAACAAAGAAACATAGATACAGACAACAGGATGTTGGTTACCAGAGAGGAAAAGGGGGAAATAAATGGGGTACAGGGGATCAAATCTATGTTGACAGAGGAGAGGAGATTTTGGGTGGTGCGCACACAATGCAATGTACAGATGATGTATTATAGAATTGTATACCTGAAACTTATATAATATATTAAACAATGTAACCCCAATAAGTTTAATTTAAAAATTAATGTTTTCAAATAATAGCTAAGAATAGCAAGTTATCATAATGTTCATTTTTCAAAGAGGAATTTAAAACAATATTTAAGGTATTGTCCCAGTTTTGAAAAAAATTTAAAAAGAAAAAAGCATCCTTACAAGTACACATACCTAGAAAAAGAACAGAAAGAGATACACTATCCTACTAATAGTGGATGATCTTATATCTCTTCCCCTAAATAACCTGTATATTTTTCACATTTTCCAAAATGGACATTACTTTTGAAACCAGAGGGAATATACTGTCATCGTGTGTGTGTATGTATATTTTTAAAGATCGAATATATTCAAGTATCACTTCCAGCTGAAGCTGGATTTGAAGACTGAGGAAACGGGCAAATGGCACTGAAACGGACTGCTTCGACCACCCATTTCGATGCTGATGTTTTTGCCCCCGGTTGCTTTGAACTTCCGGATGCGTTTGAGAACTCAGCGGCCAGGAAATGGGAGGAGCTGTGGCCCCTCCCCTCTGTGCTTCTGCTCCCTCAGCCTCGTGGTGGACAGTGTCAGGGCTCCACCCATCTACAGTTCTCAGATAAAATACAGAACACCCAGTGAAGCTCAAAGTTGAGATAAATGACAAATATTGCATGGGACAGAGTTACGTTAAAAAATTATTCCTTGTTTATCTGAAAATCAGATTTAGCTGGGTGTTCCGTATTTTAGTTACTAAACCGGGAATATAAATCTCTTCGGCTTTCCTTTTTACCATTTTTGCAAATGTAAAAACATCGCCCTTCTTTCTCACTTGCTCCCCCTCGGAGCACGCCCTTATTAAATCATCGCCGGCGAACCCTGCTCAGGCTGTGTTTCTGTGGACTCTGAATTGGGAGAGGCCTTATCCCCCTTCCTTGCCCACCAGGTCTCTTTCTCTATTTCTCCAGCTCTCTCCTCTTTCAGTTTTCGGTCTTTCTCCCTCACTCTCTACCTATTTCTTAAAAATTCATCCCTTTCATTTTTTTTGTGGATTATCTAAAAAAATAAACATCTTCAGGAGTTTTGTACTAGTAATGCTTTTGTGCATTACTAGTCAACACAGCACAGGAGTTTCCCACTAGGGGTCCACGGAGGGGTGGCCTGGGTCTCTGTTAACCTCTTGGCGGCAAGGCCTGCCTATGTCTCTGCTTCATGACCCTCCCTACCTAGATCACTGGACCCTTGCCCCCCACACCCACTGGAGCACAGGAAATTCAGCTCCTAGCTCTTCTCACGCTGCTCTGGGCTACACAGGGCTCTGAGGCTACACTTTGACCCATCTGTGGTGAGCCTCATGGAGCCATTGTGTCCACATCCTATCCACAGCTTTGCTTTTTCTCAGCTCTGCAGTTTGCTCTGGGAGGAAGGTGAAGACGTCTGTGGGTACTCAGACTTACGTGGGGAGTTCTGCCTTCCCTAATTCTCTCTCCTATAAAAGCTGACCCAGGATGCGGAGTGAATGGGACCCAGGCATAGAGCAATTTCTGAACTAGTGACTTCTCCTTTCCCCTCCCAGTTGGAGGTTTCCTAGATCATTTGAGGTTTGGTAGAGAGGACAAGAGGTCTCAATACTTATAAACATTTGCTTCCTAAGTCTTTCTCTTATCCATAACATCAAGATCACAAAATTAACTGTTAAGAATTAGTTCCTCCATACAATTCTGACAAATAGTCCAATATCTGTGACAAATGGGTTAGTCGGTCAGGTAGGTCGATGGCAGAAAAGGAAACAGGAAAAGAAAAAAATATGTTGGTGAATATCTTACATTATGATACCAAACCACACAGTAGGTCAGCAGGTGTAGCAGAGACAACATAAAAAGAAACCAAATAGAAAATCATCCAAAATAAAATCAAATCTAATTCAAGCTATTTTCTTTTTTTACCCTTCACATGCCTCCTGAAATTTGCTGGTGGCCAGAGGACAGAATAATGTAGAAATCACCTTCTCCCAATGTTAAGCTGATCATCATCTAGTTTTGGAATAAATCTGAAGCCCTGAATAGCAATAAAGAACAAAAACAGCTCCAGCAAGCAGGCGTATCTGCTAATGATGAATTAGGCAACACAGCAAGAAGGAATGATCAGGAGGCAGAGGGGAAGAGATGGGAAAATGTGCTACTACCAACCTTAGGTTTCAGTAGAGATGGAAAGAGCTGGGTGACAACTCCTTTCGGACATGGCATGTTAGGGAGTCGGGGGTTGGTGAAGAGGAGATGCAACTCTCTTTTAAAATTCCGCTGTCTTTAGTTTTCTCCATGTCACTCATGTACTCATGAAACTGCTTGATATAAATGGAAAGATCATTCTAGTTTGATTTAAACAGAAAGTAAACTAGAAAGGTACAAAGCTAGTTCCATTGGCTGGGTAGCTATAAGCAATTTCACGGCTAAGCATTTTGGGGTAAGCTTAGGGAGGCGAAAACACTGCAGAGACATGAAATAACAATCATTCATTTATTTATTTACTAACTAATTCATTCAATAAATAATTTTTGAGCATTTAAAGTGTTCTAGGATGGTGCTAAGCAACAGAATGAAGAGAGCTAAATGAAAAACAGTATACGCCATGGCGATGTCACCAAGAGGTAGAAGAGGTACATGGTAACCAACCATATTATATAAGATGGTGCCATAGCTGAGGTATGTCACGGGAGGAAACCAGGTCTACCCAGAGAGGATGGGGACAGCTTCAGCAAAGTGATACTTCTTCAGGGAGCAGGAGATAGTCAAATGTATCTCTTAAAAGGAAGAATATCCCACGGAGTAAAAACAGACTTTGATTAGGACCAGAGGCCAGAGAAAGCATAGCGTGTTTAAGAAATGACCAGACTTGAGTGTGAGGTGACCTCAGAGGACTTGGCAGGAGCAAATGGCAATGAATCTGGACAGTAGACAAGGGCCAGATCACAGGACTCCCCAGCTCGTGATATAAAATTTGGACTAACTCTTTGATGATGGAAAGTCATTGACTGGCTTTTAGCAGGGGAAGAGTGACCACGCATATCACGTTATAGGAAGGTCATTCCCGTGGTATTGTGTCGAGTTAATTACAAGGAGGCCGGGGTGGAATCCGGAAGGCTGCTCTGCACTCTAGAGGAGCTAAACTGGGGTCAGAACTAGACCAGTGGCAGAGCGGACAGAGGGAAGGGCAGGGTCAAGAGGTTGTGTGGGTGTAGAACTGAGGAGTTCGAAAATGTACGAAGGAAAGGGTGGGGGGCAAAGATGATTGTTCTAGTTTATGGCTCGGATGGGGAATAATAAAGCATACAGGATAGAGAGGGGCCTTCAGGGGATTAGAGAAAAGATGTCCCGGCTTTAGACATGCCAAATTTGAGATGCCTGTGGGACATCCAGATGGAGACATCACTAAGCTGTCTGACGTGCGGGTCTGGAGCTCAGTGGGGGCCCAGGTGACTTAGATTTGAGAGTCATGTCTCTGTGGCTGTGAATCAGCACTACTCTGAACAGTGATATTTCAGGGCTAGAAAAGAAGAGCAGCCAGTGAAAGAGACGGAGACGAATCAGCCCAAGATGGGGTAGAAGAGGCTGGAGCCTGATTACCAGGAGACAGGGAGACGGAGTATCAAGAAGCGTGTGGCTAACTGTGCCAAATCCCACAGCAAAAAGCCACACTGGGCAGTTGCATTAATTCTGAAGGCAAGATGACGGCCAGCCTCAGGAGGCAGCCTGTTCTCCCATACACAGGGGACCTCTCTGACTATCAGTTCATCAGGTCCCTGCACACAGTGAGCTGTTGGTAAGTATTAGCTGCATCCGGAGATGTTCGATAGCAGAATTATGTGTCTGAATAGGGCTACAGAGGAGCTCGTTAGGCAGAGGTGGGCGGCCCGCCAGGCAGGAATGACGTGAAAGGGGAACCCACGTAACAGATGGGAGGTCCGGACACAGAGAGACCTGTTAAAGTTCACGTGGCGAATATTTGTTGTGAGTAGTTTTTTCTTTCTTTAAAGTTTAAAATGGGATTACTTTGGGCAAATGGATAGTGAGAGCCCAGGCCATCACTTACTCACCATGCCTTTTGAAGTCATTCTTTTAATCCCGTGTCACATTTCCTCATTCCTAAACTTGGGACATGTCATCTGTCCTGTCTACTTCAAGAGAACAAATGCTGAGTTTTTTAAAAGTATTTGGGAGCATCAAGAGAAAGAAGGGTCATGAAACAGGCCAGGGAGAGCTAAGCCTAGCTTTGCTATTATTTCACTAGGTCAACTTAAGCAAACTAGTTTTTACATTTCTAAAATAATGGACAAGGTAATTTCCATCTCCAGTTTCTTTTAGGCCACGATGATCATTTTCTTCAGCATAATCGCCATCACCAACTCGGCCTAGAGCAGGGCACTTGTACGCAGCACGTAAAGGGCTTTTAAAATACACGCTGACTCAGCTGGTCCTCAGTGCAGTCCAGCGTGGGGCGGGGTAAAGATCCTGACACTGAGGCCTGGGGTCACAGAACTGACAATGGGTGAGCTCTTCTGTTCCCCAAACCCATGCCCTTTCTACCTCCCCACAGCACTGTGTGCTCGTGCTGGATGTTATCATTAAGCAGAAGCCCTCCACAGCGAAGGAAGGGGGTAGAACCTGCCCTCAGGAGGCCTGAGTCAGAGTCTGCTCTGGAGCCCCTCTTTGGTGTGCAAACCAGGGCCCAGGCCACTTCCGTTTTGGGAGGTGCTCAATTTATGGGTGCAAAAGCGGGGGTGGTCGTTAAGGGGAAGAGATGAGATGAGGGAGGCAGGCGGGGAGCGCCGTGCAGATGGCAGGGCTGCTCCTTCTGCCAGGTTTGCAGGCCGATGGTCCAGCTGACTGCTCAGCAGCATCCCTGCGGCTTGCTTTCCAGGGCCATGGCCCAGCATGCCTGAGCCGTGAGCTGGCTCGCTCCCGACGGCCTGGGTAAAATACCCCTCGGAAGGACTGGACGCTCCCTCCCATTCAATCCAAATATTTAGCTTCAAGCCTGCCTCAGCTGTGCTTTGGCAAGAAGGGTTTGGGAGGAGGAGGCTGCTCTGAGGGGCCCTCCTTTGAAGCCCTGGGTGTCCTACAGTGATGTGGGGCCTGGGCCAAGCGAGTTGAGCTTGGAGGCCAGCAGCAGCTTTGAGACACTCTGGGGGCTGCTGACGTCATCAGAGGGGGCCCAGGGCACAGATCCCTCCACAGCCGTGGGCTATAAAGAAGCTCTCTTAACTGGGAGACTGCCGTGAGGCTGCCTTCCCCAGGGCGTCCGTGAGCTCGGAAAATTACTGCACTGAGGGCACAAAGTGGGCTCTTGGCTCTCTCAAACGAGAAAGAAACTATTATTATTAAGCCCTGTAGTGAATTATTTGGATTCCCAGTCACTATTATTCCTAGTGACCTACACGGGGAATTTATGCTTCTTGTCCCAGGAACTTGAGATTCTGGGCACTGCTTCTACCAGGAAACACAGGACTCCTGTTAACTGAAAGCTGTGAGTGCTGCCGGTCACTTTGGGCCCCCTGCACCACTAGACCACCAGGCAAAGAAAGAAGTTACCATAGTGGCAGTTGTAATCAACTCTGAACATAAGGAGAAAGGGTCACCATTTCACGCAGGGGGAGCGGGCCCTCCACTAGCCACTCTCGGTTTTGCTGTGTCCAGCGCTTACTCAGTGCATGTACAAGATTTAAGGTCTGGTGACCCAGGACGCAGCCCCTCAGAGATGTGTTAACACACCAGGCAAGCCATCTAGATGAGTGAAAGTGCCACCAAGGGAGGGGAGGGGTGGGCCTGGAAGTGTGGCAGACCCACCCCTGGGGGTGACAAGTCTCCATTACTTTGGAAACCAACTGCAGCGCTGGGACTGGAGTTCGTCCCACCGACCCGCACTGGTTTGTTCCCTCGGGAGTTGTGACCAACCAGAATCTTTAGGAAGCTGTGCCCGGATGAACTGATCCTAACGTGAGAAGCCTGCGGATCCGAGCAAGTGAGAGGGTGAAGGTTATAGGCGCTGTTACTGCCTACCAGAACCCTCTTTCATAGGCTGGCGCACAGTTTCCTCAGCTTCTCTCTACTCTAGAGAACTGTGTTCTATTGACTGGCAGCCATGTCATCAAGGTTACGTATTATCTCTAGCCCCCATCACCCTCTACCCTCCACCCACCACCTCCTGCATCGTTCAGATCTCAGCCAAAGATGCCCCAGTTCATAATTACAAAACATCCAACTCCATTGTCTTAGGGCGGGACTCAGGGGTGAGATTCAGGCTCCAGAGTGCATAGTGGGATAAGGCTGAAAGTAGACTCCGGCTGAGACCGCAGCCTTGCTTAGCTCCTCTCCTGTCAAATCCTGTTCCCCTCATTCCTTTTATCCTAAAAGCACTCTAATCTCCATTTTGAGCTCTGTTTTTAGGCACCAGCCTTCAGTCAAGCCCATACTTGCCATCCTAGGCATCATGTGTATTATTTCACACGATCTTCAGTTAAACCTGTGAGATAATATTCCTATTTATCTTTATTATTAAGCTGAGGTAACCAAGGCTCAGAGTAGTTAAGTAACTTAATAAGGTTGCAGAGCTCAAGTTCAAATCTGAGTCTATCTATCTCCAAGGCCCCTGACTTTTACCTTTATTTGTTCCTGCAGAAGAAATAGAAATGGTATAGTATAATATACTACTATAGAAACAGTAGTAAACTCTATTACCAAGGAAATAGATTGGATGAGGAAATTGAGAAGATTTAAAAAGAACAAGTCTGGGGAGGCTGCAGAAAGGCAAGACTAAGGGCTGTAAACTCCTGATATGCTATCAATTAAGAGAACATCTTAATTAGGTAACCTCTAATTCCCATAAGTACCCAAACCAAGGTTGGAGAATGAACACCAGAGATGGAGCATGGAAAATTCCTACAGCCAGAAGCAAGTAAAACAAAATGACCCACAAGGTCTTATCCAACCCAGGACCTTGAAGACCATGGAAGGATTCTATGGTTCCGTCTATATTGCTTAATCTCATATGGATCGCTCTGACAGCCTTGAGTCTGAGTAACTGCAGAACCACTGGCTCAGACCTAGGCCAACGTTTACAAAAGAAAGGCCCTGAGGATGCTTAGATGGAAATCACTGAAGACACAGAGACAGGGAGATGGAAGCTGACTTCACCTTAAGTGCAGAGCGCGGCGAGTTTTCCTCCATCTAGCTGTGGAGGGCCACCACCGGTCCTTCCTCATCAGGGAGTGGGTGAGCAGAGCAAACGCTGGTAACAATGGCGTCGATGATAATAACAGTTCTCACGGTGCGCCAGATACTGCTCCAAACTCATTTAATTCTTACGACTATCAGATAAGCAGGTACTATTAGTGTATCCATTTTAACGATGAAGAAACTGAGGCATAGATAGTTTTCATGGATGATCTTTGATGAATATACAGCAGAATTTTAGAGAGGCTACATGTGTGATATCACGACAGATTAAATGCAGAAGCAGATACGACCATTGGTCTCCTATGAAACAAAATATTAAAATAAATGTGTTTTTTCTCATTAACTACTTTTTAATATATTATTGTCATTTTCATAAAAATATGTTACTTGAATCAAAATGTAACAAATTTATTTATTATTATTTTTTAGTTATGATTTTAAAAATTTTTATTTTTTTTTAAGTTTATTGGGGTAATGGTTAATAAAATTAAATAGGTTCCAAGGGTACAATTCTATAATATATAATTTATATGTTGCATTGTGTGTTTACCACCCAAATCTTTCATCACCATATATTTAACTCCCTTTACCTTTTTCTGTCCACCCACCACTCCCTTTCACTCATACTGTTGTCTGTGTCTAGGTTTTTGTTTGTCTTGTTTGTTTGTTGCTTTCAATTTTATATCCCACATGTGAGTGAAATCACATGGTTCTCAACGTTTTCCTTCTGACTTATTTTGCTTAGCATCATATTCTCAAGATCCATCCTTGTTGCTGCAAATGGCAATGTTTTATCTCTTCTTATGTCTGGGTAGTGTTCCATTGCACATATGGACCACATCTTCTTTATCCAATCATCTGTTGGAGGTCACTTCAGCTGTTTCCTGACTTGGCCACTGTAAACAGTGCTGCATTGAACAGAGGAGTACGTATATTTTTACCAATAAATGTTTTCAAACTTTTTGGGTATGGTAGTTCTATAATTAACTTTTTGAGGAAGCTCCATACTGTTTTCCATCATGGCTGTACCAATTCACATTCCCACCAGCAGTGTATGAGGGTTCCTTTTCCCCCATAACCTCGCCAGCACTTGTTATTGTCTTGCTGATAACAGTCTTTCTAACAGGCGTGAGGTGATAACTCATTGTGGTTTTGATTTGCATTTCCTTAATAGCTAGTGAAGTTGAACATCTTTTCATTTGCCTGTTGGCTATTTGTATGTCTTCTTGGGAGAAGTGTTTCTTCAGGTCCTCTGACCATTTTTTAATTGGATTGCTTATTTTTTATTTTTTGAGTTGTATGAGTTCTTCATATATTTTGGATATCAGCCCCTTATTGTGTTGTTTGCTAATATCTTCTCTCATTTGATCAGTTGCCTCTTTGTTTTGTTGATGGTTTCTTTTGCCGTGCAGAAGTTTTTAAAAAATGAAACAATAAATAAACATTTAAAATTATTCTCAGTTTTACTTTCTGATATATTAAATATTAATAGATATGAGCTATATAAAATTTTTGAGGTCCTCTACAATTTCTAATAATGTAAAGGGGCTCTAAAATCAAAAAAATTTGAGAATCCTTAATTTATTCCATTCTTCAGTCTAGAATACCTTCTACCCTCTCATTTTGGCATATATAGAATTTGATAAATAAAATCTATGGCATGTTCATTCGTACTTGATCAAAAGTAATCACAGTTTCTTCCTCTTTATTAATTAGCTTGCTTGTCACTGGTCCTGCAGGAAGAATATTTTCTTTTCCCCATGGAGACACCCTCCTCCCTAAACAACTAAATACTTATTGAAGATATGGAGACAAGCTGACACTTAACATACTGAGGATGCTACCCCTTGTATTGGAACCAGAGGGTGGAGGAAATAGCAGTGAGAGTAATGGAGAAGGGAGAATAAGTTTAGCAACATATGAGGGACGAGGGTCTCTCCTCTGGGCCCAGATGTGACCTTGGCCACTGTGGAAGAGCAGGAGGCTCTTCTCTCAAATGGCTCTGCTCTCCTTCATCTGTCTCTGAATTGGTTGTGAGAGAGAAAAAAATGCAGCAACTACACCACACCATCTCCTCATTTGAAGTAACCAAGATTTTGGTGAACCTCAACTCAAGATCATGATTGAGAGGAAATGGGGACTCATTTGGGGAAACAAAACCCCCTAAAAACCAAAAAAGGTGATGTGACTGAAAGATTAATAGAAGGGGTATTGCTTTATTTACTATAGCTGAACATTTTCTCAAATCTTTCTGTTGAGAAAAATACCTTTAATAGATTGATGTTCTTGGGGAAGTGTACCCACCTCAGTGGTCGCATGCTTATAAGTGTGATTCAGTGATTCAATTTGGTTTGTATGGTTGATGTTTTCCATGGATATGTTTACCACTGTATCTGCGAGGGCTAGAGCAATTCCTGGTACATGTAGCTCTTCAGCAAATACTCAGTAAATGAAAAGAAGGAAGGAAGGAAGGAAGGAAGGAAGGAAGGAAGGAAGGAAGGAAGGAAGGAAGGAAGGAAAGAAGGAAAGAAAGGAGGGAGGGAGGGAAGGAGGTAGGGAAGGAGGGAAGAAGGAAGGAAGGAAGGAAGCTTCTTTCTGGCTGACCATCTAGAAGTTACACTTGTGATACTATTCCACGAAAATACATTTGGCCTAACTGGAGATACAAAAATGCTATTTTTCTCACTAAACTTATAAACCACAAGGCATTTACCTTAAGGGAAGAACTGTGTTTATGGAGTGGTAAAGTATTTTTAAGAAAAATGATCCTGTGTGCGAAAGCATGTACTCACTTTGTTGATGAAGACATCAGATTTTTACTATGCCAAGTTCAGGTACATGGGATGCTCTGTCTCTCTTGGTCTGGTAGATGCTTCCTTTTGCCACTCCTGCATTGCAACTGAGCCACTTTGTATTTTGATTCCTCCTCTCCTAAAACAGTCTACTTCTACTGGCTCCTTAACAACAGTTGAAAGGAAACGTGTAGATTAGAAAAAAACATGTATACCCCAGAGCCACCTTTAAATGCATTTTTCCAAGGTATATCCAAATATCCTTGGAATTTGTTGTGAAAATTTGACCACATCCTAGTTAGCATGAGGTTAAAATTAACTGTAACATGTGTTTTAGGGATCTCAATTTGCAAAATATTAATAGAGTTCATGGGCAGTTAACTGCAATAAAGGGAGGAAATGAAGTTTATAGTGCAAGGCCCTGGGGATTACGGCCTTCCCTACCCCTGAGCACATTCATATCCCAGAACTCACGTGAGGAGAAGGAGGCCATAAAGAGAACACAGGAGGAAATCTCCAGGTTAAGGTAATGGCTCTGCTTCTCTTCCCTCTGGGGAGAGCTTGTAGGGCCTTAGAGGCAGCTTCGCCCAGCTCTGGCTTCTTCCTGCTTATTCAGAAACCTTACAATTCGATAAGAGTTGCAAAACCAGGGACTTTCAGCAAGGCTCAGAGCTGCCAGAACATCAGGAGAGAGCCCTGATCCATCTCTTATGATTTTTCTGCAAATATGATCTTCGCCATGTTTGGATCTCCAGCTGAACAGCTTAGGCAAGAAAAAGTCATGAAAGATGTCCTGGGTTGAGAGTCATGTGATAACAGATTTTTTTTCCTCTTATTAATTCTCCCGTGACTCTGAGAAAACCACTTCTCCCTCTGGACCCATGCTTGCTCAGCCAGACAGAGAAACGGTGGCCCCCGGGGGCTCTTTCTACTCTTTAATCTGTAGTTTAATGCGAATGCGACTCTTACTCATGAACTTTCTAGGAAACACTATTAAATAATGATTACTTAACACATGATTCAGATATTAGAGCCAGGAAAAGTCACCGCAAGCTAAAGTAGTCACGGTAGTCATAAAAATGGCCTTTAGTATAAAGTCCCAAGAGGAATACAGTGACTAGAGAGGAGAGAGGGCATTTTGGGCAAAGAGCAGGCTTTAGGTAAAGGCCTGAGGTGTGAAGATATGGGCTCTGATTTGAGAGTTGGTGGTGAGAGCAAAATAGTTGGAGCAGGTTGAAGGAGGACACACGAAATCCGTGGCTGATCTGGACCCTTTCTGATGATGGGCCCACTGGTCTCGTCTGCCCACCTGGTGCATTGCTGCTGAGACTTGACCCTCTCATTCCAGTTGGCAGGTGTCTTCACGTTGGTTCCTTTTCACACTAGCTCCTTCACAGGCCTATGTTATGCTCGCCTTCTGCTTGTAGAATGGAGTCATCTTCCTTTTGGGAGATCCTCCATGGAAAGGATCTAGGATTGACGACTTTATGGGGTACTGATTTAGGAAACTTTCACCCTTTGGTTTGCTTCCCTCTTTAGATTATTAGGCCCCAATCTTCTAAACCACCAGGAGGCTTAAGGAGACCCAGGACTCAAATCAGTCCTGCCCATGACATAGGTTATCAGGAGCCTTCGACCACTTCAATCTTCAGGCCAG
>CM053515.1:98304250-98332010 GCA_028627145.1 Eidolon dupreanum
TGTGAGCAGTTGGAGCAATAGTGGCCCCACAGAAATATCAGAAACTATTTGTTATTATTAAGGCCTCATTAAAGATCTTCTTGAGAAAGAATTTCATGATGCTAGCTCATATTCTTTATGGGAATTATTTGATAACTACTTGATAAAATTTTTTAGGCTTATAATCAGTTGCTGTGGATCTTCAGAACACTGAGAAATAGAAGGAAATATGTAAGATTTGTTTGTTCCTTTACTTGCTTGTTCTGATTAAAGTCAGTATTTGCACAAAAGTACTTTTAACTGTGCACACTTTGTGCCTTAGTTTATCTATGTAGTTCCTGGCCAGAGATCATTTGTTTTCTAAAGAGAATGCACACGTGACTGAGGCATCAGAACTACATGCTCTGCCCCTGACTCTCACCCTGAATTTGTTTTTCCAAGTCCAAGGCAAGAGAACTCTTGGCTGACTTAGACCCACTATGCGTAGAACCCAGAATTAGTATTTGCTCACTAGCTCTAGAGGCCAAAGAAACAGGGGTGGATCCTAAGTATTTAGGAATTTATTGGATAGCAGGTCTTTCAACCCTCACAAGTTGTCAGTGACAGGCAGAGGCCCACCACCATGCCTCACCAAGTGGAATGGACAGTTTTGATATCACGGAACCAGTTGATATTGAGTTAATGGAACTCTTTTGAAACCTATGAACTGGACCTGACCACATCCATTGAGATCCTCTACATTGTCTCTTCACTGAAGACACACTCAGCTTTTGTTCTTCCAATGGGCCCTTGCAATGGCATCCCAGAATGCTTTCAATGCCTGAAAAATAGCTGATTGAGGCTTACTATTTGGGTTCCTGTTAAATTTGTTATGATCAAGGCAAGGTTTTTATTCTTCCCACTCATTCATATTCAAATCGAGAGGCCATCTGGGAGAGCTGATACATCTAGGGGTGACCACCTACAACCCTAAATAATTCAGGCCTGGCTTCCCTCGCCTGAACAGGTAAGACTGGGGGCAAAATTCCTTCTGATTCTAATATCTGAGTCCTTCACACTTCCTGCTCTTCTAGTAGATTTCCATAGCAACCCAACTTCCTCTGAAGGGTTCCACATGCACTGAGGTCATGAAGGCTGTGGGGACAGCCAGCCTTGGGGCTGCAGGGGCGTTTGACTGCTGAGCAGGCTCAGCAGAGGTGCGGTGCTAAGTAGTGTTTTCAGAACATGGAGGGACATGGGCTTTTCTCCTTTGGGACCAGGAAGAATTGCTGGGCTAATTCATAGGGTCACAATAATACAGCCTTCTGAATCCTGGGGAAAGGAGAAAAATCACATTGGTTTTGCAGTAGGCAGTTCTCTGGCTCCTAATTCCTGCTCAACCAACTTATAAATTCTGGGGCCATGAGCCTTTTCTTCTTTATTTCTCTTCCCCTGATAGCTTTGTCAATTAAATGGTAGTAATAAATGCACCTAGAAGTGTTAATGTGAGAATTAAATGTGGCCATGGCTATAAAATACCTAAATAGAATTTGCTTCACAGTAAGTGCTCAATGTACAGAAGCTACTTACTACAACAGAAGAGAGAGCGAGTTGCTGGATTTTCTTTATCATCCTCTCTGGATCTTAGAGATTCCAAGGAAACTAACATAACCAGCAATCTAGGAAAATCTATTGCAAAACTTATATTTCTTATAAGCTTTGGCAGAGCTAAGAGGAATAACTGTCCCAAAGTTTGGACAAGAACAAGAAGCTGAATTCAGGTTCCATCTGTCTTACAGACAAGTGTCGTATCCTTGCTGTACGTCCTCCATCGCATATGTGCACACAGGCGCATAGAACATACCAATGTGCACACGCACACAGACACATGCACACCCATTCACATATTCTCACACAAAGCTCCCACTCTAAGTCTGAGCTATCACCTGTGACCTCTGTGCCACTGTTCGTAAGCTCCCGACCTGTGCCGAAGGAGAAGGAACTGATGTTTCAAGCTTGTCGAATTCTAACTCATCAGAATCATTCAGATGACCTCCTGTGCTCCTTCGCCAGGCATCTTAGGTGTTTTTTCATGAGGATGGGAAATCATGTTTCACCAGGAATAAAACACACCCATCCCAAAAGACGAGAGCTCAATTTCAAACTCAGAACTGAGGAGGTCAGAGTGGGTTCTATCACGGGAAATCACAAACTCCTTTTCCTCAGCAAAGCAAGGCACATTCTGGGAGAAAGAGAGGAGGCTAAGAGTCAAGCACAGCAGTTTCTAATATTTTTTCTCTTGACTTTCCTTAATTAGTGTTGACTAGCTTAACGAAGCAATTCAGGGGCTTATTTGCTTTTTAAATCACATAGGAAATTTAAGAAACCTTGAAATAGAAGAAATATTTGTCCCCAAGATTTTACCCCACAAGAGATATCAGTTTGAATATTCTCCAGCCACTAGAAAGTGAGAGTGACTGGCTCTGCTCTCCAAAAGGGGCCCACGCAAAACAGAAATCACAGTAGCCAGCTCTGTACAGAAGACTCTGCCGGAGGTACATGGCTGCCTCCTAAACGTATTTCTAAGACTTTCATTAGAAACAACAATAATAATTAGCTTTTAGTAATAATTAACTTTAATAATAATATGAATACTGATATCTATCATTTATGTGCTAATGAAAACAGTACATGTACGCTTTTCATATACTGTTTTCAACCTAAATCTGTAAATCTCCCTCCGTCTGTTTTACTATCGGAAGGAAATAGAAATTCAGAGAGGCTAAGTGGCACGTCCAGGTTCCCACGCCTCATGCAGGGCCTGGATTTAAGCTTTTCTCAGATATTTTTTGCCAGCTCTTGAGATAATTCTTAACCGTGAGAACTGTGACCTGAGTACACTGAATATTGTTAAATAGTTAGATTTGTGTCTGTCATTTTTATTTATATAGATAACACATACAGAGTATTATTAGTTTAAAAAATTTTAATAATTATATAATCTAATTATCCATATCACAACTTAATATACCTTATATCATATACAATATGCTAATTGTATCATTATCATTGTATCACTTTATATCTTAAATTACTTACTTATCTAAATAAAATAAAATTGTATATAACTATATACAATTTATATAAGCAAATTAATAATTAATATGCCTTAATGTCAAAAAGAGATAAAACACGATGCATGATATGTGACATATAGGTGATACAGGTTTGTAATACATAAGTCATAATGTAATGTATAGTACATAGAACATAATATATAATATATATGTAATATATTTACATACAATCTATAATACATAAGATATAATGTGTGGCAATTATATCTTAAGTAATTATATGCAATAGTTTATAAAATTATATAATTTGTTAGAGAGTTAATAATTAAATTCTTTTTTCAATAAATAGATATTTATAGGGTAATACCCTATATTATTATCTATTAAAATGACAAATGAATTAGTTACTAAATAATAAGATTAATAAGTCATTACTAAATTGAACTGTCCATAGTCTGATGTAGTGCCTCTAGCTATGGCAAATTAACATTTATTGCCTACCATATGCTAGAAACTGTACTGCACACACCACTCATTTAGACCTCACAGCAAACCAGCAAGGTAAATGCGATTTGTGGAAAAGAAATTGAGGCTTAGGTGAGCTAAATGTTTTATTCTGTGTTTCCTTCAGAGATGCAGGGCAAGTAAAAGAGCCAGAATTTAACCTTGATTTTGTCTGATTCCAAATCATCCAATCTTTGTGCTCACTTAGATGAGATGAGTCGGTGGAGGAGAGAAAGTGACAAAAGGAAGGAAGAAAAAGGAAACTGTATCTTAATGCTTGCCCAATCCTACAGTAGAGGACAGCACGACATATGCCAAGCTTCACCGATACAACAGAGAAGACAAAAGAAGCTGCCTTGGAGCCAGTCCAATCACTGCCTCAGCCTCTCATTTATCCAACGTGCTGCTCCTCAGGGTCCTGGGGAAGAGGGAACGGTGTGTAGTGGCAGCTCACGGCCCATGTCCTGATGCTGGCATGTGTAGGCTGGTTGCCAAGTCCATCCCAATGTGACACCCTTGTGACCAGTCTGCATGCTCATGGCATGCCCCAGGACTCGGTCTATTTTTCCCATCCCTGGGACTGCAGTCTAAATATTTGGCATTAGAAAGACTGGCAGCTCCCAGACAGATTGGGAAGGCATCCCAGATGGGTCTCGAATCAACAGTGCCAACGGGGGAGAAAAACACGTGAGCTCAGGGAGATTTCCTAACTATTTACCGAACAGGAGGAATTGTTTATTTTCTACATATCTCCCAAAGAGTCCATTTATGAGCTCCATTTACCACTTCAAACAGGCAAGTTGGCAGAGAAACACCATTGAAGATAAGATGATGACTAATTAATGGTCTCGCAACAGGTTTCAACACCCAGATCTACAACTACTTATATTTTTCTCTTAACCGCCAACATTTATTTTCAAATATGAACATGATTTTAAGTATTTTTGTTAATACAGCTAATAGTTTTATCTTGTTCCTGGCACGATTTCCTTTTCTTGATAGAGTTATAAATAGGGTATTCCACTTGGCAAGGATCTTGCCCATGGCATTGGAGAGACAGTTCTATACTTACTATAGCAAAACAGCACATAGTTGGCATATTTTTCCGCAAACTCTCCTAACATTTACACTGCCATTTGCATACTTTTCACTTGACTTCACTCTGAAAATTGCCTGTTCCTATGATACATACCAGAGACTTGGCTGCTTGGACATTTGAAAAAAAAAAAAAAAAAGAACAGAACATGAACGAGCATTCTTCCCATTTCTGATCCTTGCAATAGTATAGCCATTTGTAAGAATGATTTAAGGTGGCTTCCTGTAAGGTCAATATCAATTTTAAGATCTTAGGATTCTGTAACTGGAGGAACAATTTCAGCATTAGCTAGCACACTGCTATTGATAATTACATTGTTTTCCTTAGGTGTATATAGTCAACTATGTGAGTTCAGGTAAATATATAGAAAAAGACACTGACTCCACATCTTAACCTATTTTTTTTCATTAGCAAACTCAAACGTGAGGCTTAAAGACGCACACACAATAAAATTATAATTGAGAAGTCAGAGCTAAATCCCTTTCAAAAGTTCTGCTGCCAATATTTCAAAGAAATATTACACAACTTGGATAAGATTAAGATGTTAGAAAATAATATCTCTGGGAGTTAAAGGATTTTCATTGTTAGGAGACAAAGAAGGCATAGGAGCAAACCCCCACTGGCCCTCACCAGCTGATCTTCACTTTCTCTTCAGTTTTAATATCCCCCTTCCCCCAAAGAAAATATTTTGGCAATAGCCACAGGGGTTATTGATTAATTGCAAAGAATGTCTCTGAACTGAGACTCTGGGGAGAAAAAACAGATAGCTCTTGCCTGGAGAACTGGATAAACCCTCTCCATCAGCATCATGTGTGGTTAGCCAAAGCACCGTTTGAATGAATGTCAAGGAAAAACTGACTTCCCAACCCTTCCTCCTGAAACTCTGCACATTTTGCTCAGATCCTTGAGTAGTAGAAGCGAGGTAAGGCTATTCAGTTAACACTGGTCCATAACACAGTGCATGGAGGGTTACTTGGTGCCCATTCATCCTCAAAATGTCCATGTGTGAGGATTTACCAGCACAAACATATTTAAGACTTATTTCGCAAGGGAGCCACGTAATGAGTCCATTTGTAGGTAATATACAGTCATAGAAATGGTTTAGTGTATGGTGCTGGGGTGAGACATTGCACTGATAGAGCTGTTGTTGCTTTGTTCTTATCTTTCTTGAAAAATATCGAAGGAAAACCATTTACTAAGTTCGGCATGGTCTCTACTTGTGATTTTGATATGTTTTATCTTAAATCCCTGGGGGATAGACTCCTTATAGTCTGGGGGGAGGGCCTGATTTCCTGATTATTTGTTTTAATAATCCCTTCAGCCATAGAATGAAGGAGTGGACACTGGCTAGAGTTATAGAAAACCTTATCCACAATTTAAGAATCTAATGAAGCTGACATAAGAATATTATTTCTTATGGGTTTCAAAGAATACAGATACTGTGTTTGAACAACTATGTTGAGGTTTTTAAATTCCAAGTGCTTTAGAGATAGAAGAATATTTGGGGGAAATAAACCAACATGTGTACACGTGTGTGCGTGTGTACACACACACATGTGCGCACACACACACACCCCAATACATTTTTTAAGGCTCACTTGTGTTAAAATGACTGAATTTTAACTACCACCACTCTTATCACTTCCATCCAGTTTAAACAATGGAAATTTACTTTAAGTAGAACATATTAACACACAGCTATGGTTGAGTGTGTCAAAAAATATCATATGCACAACATATTTTGTGGAAGACATGGTGCTGGCTACTAGATATTGATTAGAACATGAAAAAATGAACATCATTTTGACATTGGAGGAGTTCACATAAATTTGGTGGAGAACAAACTTTTATTATACAAATGAAATGAGTATAAGCAGTTGTACCTTGAATTTTGTGGTTCACAAATTCAGCAATTATAACCCTAAAGTTTCTTTTGATTCCCAACTTCCAATTCTTCCTCCTCTTACTTTCTTATTCCAGCCTCTCCAAATTCTCTCAGTCCATCTCTCTCTTTCAGTCAGCAAGTATCTGCTTCCCCTGGCTGAACCTGGAGCTCTGAGACAGCCTCAGAATTCTTTATCATTCAAGGCCACTTCCATTGCTCTGTCCAGAATGACAGAACCTAGTCACAGGCGGCTTTTAAATTAAGATGTAAATTAATCACAATTAAACTACGTTTTCAATTTCTTGGTCATACCAACCACTTTTCAAGTGCTCAGTAGCCAATGTGGCCAATGGCTACTGCACCAGACAAGGCTGGTTAGAAAACATTTCCAACATCGCAGAAAGTTTTAACCTCGCTAAAAGCTTGTTTGCCAGCCTCTCCTCCCCGTGGTCCACCTCAGGCAAGCAATCCTCCGAAAAATTGAATAGTCATTGTCCCCTGCCAATGCCCTCAGCTTTACTGACCATGTCCTCCCTTTTTCTGAGGCTTGGAGTACTCCTTTGGAATCCTGCTGTCCTTCAAGCCCTAGAGGAAGGCGTTTTACTTTTCTAAGAAGCTCTTTCTGGTCTTCCCAGAGTTCTGCCTCTGCCAAAGCCCTAGCCCGCACATGGCACCTCACTGATGGCGCCACTTCACGGGGCTGCATACTGTCGCCTCCACAGGGTTTCATTAGCTCCTCCACGACGAGGGCAGAGAATGTGTGTGGGGTTTCGTATTACATTTTGTGACCTCTGGTTTTGTCGATATGTGTTTTATTTTATTATTGTTTAAAATTTGAAGTCATTAAAGAGGAAATAAAAGAATGAAGAGGGGGACGATTCATGAGGTGACAAAGTCTGAAGAAAGAAGGGAAGAACTATGGTCCCATTAACAGTATAAGGGGAGAAGAATGGGTTGCTGCCCTAGAAAAAGTCTTATTAAAAGTCTGATTTCAACCCTTCGCCTTATGGATATGAGTTAATTATCCTTGCTGAGCCTCAGTTTTTTCATTCAAAGAACAGTTATACTTACCACACAGGGCATAGTGACTATCACTTGAGAGATAATATATGCAAAAGCGCCTCATAAAAAAAGAGACAGACGTCTCACACAAATGTGAGGGTTTATGCTTACAGCTAGCTTCCAGAAAAGAGGGTGTGGAACAGGGAGAAACATATGTTGCCCTGGCCCCCTCACAAAGCCACTTTATTCTGACAAAGCCCAGCCGACTGATAAAGTTCCCGTAGGCTCTTTGTGAGTTATCCACAGGGTTCTCTTTTTATCTCACAGAAATATTTATATATCTATAAGTATCTATAATATTTTTTTATTCCTCCCTCCTTGGGATGCAGTTATGGCTATTGAATGTTTACTTTTCAGGCATTCCTTCTCCCTTTGAAGAAATCCACAAAAGAAAGAGAAAAATGCTGACAAGCTTTCAAAGCCATGATTTACAGGAATGATTTCTGAAAAGCAAGTGGACAACATCCGAGTTCATCATCCAATAATATTTCTAAAGCACCCTCTAGTGCCTGGCCCAAGCCAGATGACTCAATGCCTGGAGAGGCTGCAAACAATTTTAAAAGAAAATGGACTCTCATGTTGGCTGCTGAGAAACAAGTTGACATTATTTAGGACTCCTTAGGACTCTCTCTCTCTCTAAATAAGTATTAAGAATGGATCGCTTTAGAAAAACGCAATACAATTAGAAACCCTAACACTATTAAATGCAATTCAAATCCCAACCTGAAATTGATATGAACACTGAAAAGACCAAGTTAAAAATTACACTGGGAATTAGAAGAATGTGAAATCTAAGTAAATCTGAGGGCAGAAAAATCTGTAACTGAAAAAGTTTTGAGCCCAAGGAAAGGTAAGAATTGCAAGAGTAGATAGGTGTCATTTAGTAGGCATGCTAGATGCATTTGCCGTCTGATTATGCTGTGACAGGTACTAGCCTAAGGTCCTCACCCAGAAGATCTTCAAGTGGCGTAGTGTAAAGAGTGTAGTGTGTAGTATCAGAGGACTCACGGTCTAGGTTCAGCTACACCACGTACTTGGCTATGTGATTTGGAACACACTGCATAAGATTTATGAGCCGTAGTCTCTTCACATGTAACATAGTGATAGTTCTGCCAACTTCATGGAATTGTTTAGACTTTAGAGTATTAAATAAGATACAGTGGACTAGTTCCTTGAACAGAGTACTTGCCTCCAAAATATTAAAGTTTTTTCAGTTGTCTGATTTGGTAATGAGCGATTTTGTGATGTGCATTCAATATGACTCTTGCGTACATCTCCTCAAAGGAAGTTTCGTTCTTCTCCCTCGTTTCATTGTCCCTACATTGTTGAAAATGGGATCACATTTTATATTACAGTATTGAGATGGTAGAGTGAATTCCTGCATAAGTTAGTTGACTTTAAAGATCATTGATTGGTTGATCATTCATTCATTCATTCATTCATTAACATAATTCCCAATTCTCAAGTCCAGAATGGCCCCTTCACTACTAACTGGAACCTTATTAACACGATGGACCAGATGCTTTAATCACATATGAAAGATCATTACAGGCAAAGGAAAAAAGGATACTGAGTCATTTTAAGAAGTCACTTCAAAAATGACTTTTGAACGTAGAACTGGGCTTGTTCAAGCAAATTATATTTCAAAGTTTTACTTGCAAGGTTATTTATTACTTCGTGTAATCTCACTCCTGTGGCTAGGGTCAAGGAAAATGGGGACACAGGTGTCTGCCTATTTGCACAGGCATTAAAGAGTGTTGTAAAATGAGCTTCAGCCTTTTAAGTTACTGTCTTTCCCTTTATAATAATAATCTCTTCAATTTTACAAGGTCTATATTATTTTTAGGTAAGAAAACACTGTAGAGTTCATGTTTTATTGTTCCTTGCAGTTATATAAATTATATTTGGCCAAAACAAATGTAATTCCTACTGTGTGAACTGGGAACCCAAAATGTTGATTTTCCTGAAGTTATAAACAATGTGAAGATATGTTATACTGGGTCACAATTTTCCAGAGCAGAGCAAACTATATAACTCAGTTTTAATAACAAAACTGCATATATCATTAAAGTTTCCTACTCCACACAGAATGTATTAGATTACTCTGCCCAGCAAGAGACATCCTTTGTGTAGGCCACAATTTCTAAAATACCATTTGATTGAATGGGAAACATTTTAGTCAGTTGTTAGTTTCTTTTTGAATGTAATGGTTAAATGCTCATGGAAATTCTGCTTTGTCTTTGCTAGTGAATATTAAATTTCTTCTCACTAAATTTGAATGCCATGGATTTTGTAAACACTGAGGTCTGGGGGACAACCATTATGATCCTTTCCCACTATTAGAAAAGCCTTCACATTTTTAGCATCATAGAAGCAGATGTCTGCTCCTTTGTAACACAAATGAACTTTATTCATACATGTATTAGATCAACCTCAAGTTGCATTATAGCCGTTTAAGTACAAGCTCACCTATTTAAACAGATTTTTAAGTTAACAAGGCAGGATCCAGACTGAATTATCTTTGTGTTCTTGGACCCTGGTCCAATGCCCATCATGGAGTTGGAGTTCTAAAAACATTAAAGAAAGAAAAATTGCTGAAGAAATCCACCACCAAATCATCCACTCATCTGTTCTTCTCAGAATAATTTAAAATTTAAGAGATTTAGAAATGGAACTACTTTTACAACATTGGGGGAAATGAAGAAAGATTATTTTCCTTATTTAAAAAAATCATAGATGGAATTAGGTCATCTGGCTTCCTTATTCACAGATGGCGATGTGGGGACCTGAGAAAAGAAAGCTTCTTTTCTAATGTCACAAACTGAAGGCAAAACTAATCTTAATTATGGTCACAGTGTTGTGTGTTGATGAAAAGGTAATGTAGTATGCCAATTACTTTGTATACAAAAGTAATACAAAATGTTAATTATAAACATTTTGACAAGTTCAAAAATACATAAAGGAGCCAACAAGCAAGTGAAAAGATATACAGCATCAAAACTCATTAGAGAAATGCAAATTAAAACCACAGTTGGATACTACCTCACATCTATTAGGATGGCCAATATAAAACAAACAACAAACAAACAAACAAACACACAAGCGGAAAATAACAACTGTTGGCAAAGATGTGGAGTAATCAGAACTCTTATGCCTTGGTAAAATGGCACAACTGCTACGAAAAACAATATGGTGGTCCCTCAAAATGTTAAAAATAGAACTACCAAATGATCCAGCTATCCCACTTCTGGGTATTTATCCCAAAGAGCTGAAAGCAGAGACTTAAAGAGATATTTGCACACCCATGTTTGTGGAAACATTATTCACAGTAGCCAACAGGTGGAAGCACCCCAGATGTCCACTAACAGATGAATGGACAAATAAAATGTGGATGGAATGTTACTCAACCTTAAAAAGGAAGAGAAATCTGTCACATGCTATAACATGGATGAACCTTGAGGATATTATGTAAATGAAATAAGTCAGTCACAAAAAGACAAACACTGTATGATTCCACTTAGATGAGGTATCTAAAATAGTCAAATTCAGGAAACACAAAGTAGAATGCTGATTACCAGAGGTTGGAAGAAAGGAAAGTGGGGGAATAGTTAAATGGGTATAGTTTTACTTTTGCAAAATGAACAAGTTCTGGTGACCTACGCACAATAATGCGAATCTACTTAACACTACTTAACTGTACACTTAAAATGCTCAATTGTGCTTACTTGCCACAATTAAAAATATATATAAAGGAACAGAATTTTATAACATACATAACAACAGAAGCAGTATTAAGGTTAACACATTTGTTTTCTTCTATAATATTTATATATTTGAAATGGTATTGTATAGATGATATGGCATCTTATTTTTATAGTATGGCAAAAGTATTTTTAAAATTCTCTAAATACCATTTAAAAAGCTGAATGATATCCCATCATGTGAACAAACTACAGTTTACTTAACATTATCCCCATATTCAAATTCTTTCAATGTCTATAAATAATGCTTTTACTTGTTGTCTATATTTCTGATTATTCCCCTAAGACAGAGTCTCTGAAGTAAAATTAGCAAAATAAACATTTAAAAATGCTACATGTACTGCTCCAATATCTATTTATAGAGTGGATATGAGTGGCTCTATTTTTATCACACTCTCATCTTCCTCCTCTTCCTCCTCCTTTCATTATTATTATTTATTATTATTACTACTATTTTAATTTGGAAGGAAGGAAATAGTATTATTCATTGATTTCCATTTATTTACTTGTTAGTAAAACTGATACAATTAAAATACTTTTCAGTCATTTGTATTTTTTATTGGGTGAATTTTTTTTTACATTTTTGGATAACATATATTGAATATTATCTTTATTTATAAAGAAATTTAATTAGTCTGTCATATTAAATTGCAAATATTTTTCCTAGAGGTACATTTATTTTAAAGTGTGTTTCAAGTACATGATTTTTAATCTGTAGGGAACATATTTAACTTATTTTCATTTAAATTTTATAATTTGATTATTTATTTTCAATTAGCTATGATGTTGTCAATGATTTCAGAGTTAAAGTAGATATTTAATAAAATTTTAAATAAAATTTTCAGACTATTCCCTGAAAAATCCTGCTAGAGTTTTGCATAGGACCACCCAGATAATTGCAAATTTGTATATAAAAATTACACGATTTTTTTTTTTTTTTGGTATGAAGTCTACATCGGAAGTTTGGAATAACTGTTGAACATCAATGGCAATCATAATGACAAACAAAACTCTAGCTATGACTCTTTGAGTGCCTGCTATCTGCCAGGTCTTGCATTTACTGACAGACCACATTAGATTGATCTATACAACAACCTTATGAGGCCTATGCCTTTATCATGGCCATTTTACAAAGAACCCAACTGAGGCACAGGAAAGTTACATAAAGGTTACTTGCCCATGATCACTCAGCAGTAAGTTAATGAAGACCATACTCTGACCTTGGTCCTCATAGCTTCAGAACCCTGGGGCTTTACGTTGCCTCTAAAGGCACTGGATTTTTTTTTTTTTTCTTTTTTCTTTTTGATTTGCAGATGAGGAAACTGAAGTATACAGCACTTAGTCTTTTGCACAAGGTCATATAACTAGTGAGTGGCAGATCTGAGATACAAGTCTAGTCCAATCTGGCTCTAAAGCCAATGGTCTTAATTGCTCAGAGACCTGAGGGCCTCAGTGGAGAGAGGCTTGAGTCCTTTGGAATTAAAATCCATAACAGGGAACGGAGAGAAAAGTCTATTCTGTACATATGTACAAGAACTAGATGATTCCAAAAGGAAAAGGAAAATGAATCTACTTAGTAAGAGAACTCAATTATTAGAAATCACCTTTGAAGTACGCTTTTATGCCAGGGTGAGCTCTCTGCTTACCCATCCATTTTCCTATTACTTCATAATAGGAAATAAATAAGACAGAAAAAGAAAGGGATGGATTTTTCTGTCTGCTGATCAGAACTGGGGAACTCTCCTCTGAGGCTGTGAACGCGAGGAAGACTGAATGTCTGCGAAGAACCTGGGAGGAGGGAGGGTACAGGCAAGCAGTGTCAGCAGAGACATTCAGCCCATTGACACCGAACATGGGTGCGTGTTCAGAGACCAGAGAGTAAGACATCTCACGAGATTAACTGTGGTCGTGCAACTGAGGAACTGAAGTTTTCAAATAAGAATTTTCAAGGATTTTTAAAAAATAAATAGAATGGAAATGTTTTTTGGAGATTTTATTCCTATCATGAAGCATCGGAATCGATAAAATTAGGCTACCATAAAGCAATTGTGTTGCTGTTTCTTTGTTATCAATGCATGAATCATTGTATCTGTATATAAATATAAATTTCTTTTACACATTGTCTTTTCATTTTTTATATCTACTGTTAGTAATACATGCAACATCTACAGTGTTTTGCGTCATATCAGAAAACATTGATGTAGATGCTGATCGATGATTCACCTTGTAAACAGCTTACATAAACTTACGATATGGATAAATTCAGTATAGTACTGAAAATGTATTTTCTCTTCCTTATGATTTTCTTAATAATGGTTTTCTTCTCTCTAGCTTACTTTATTGTAAGAATACAGTATAAAGTACATATAACATAGAAAATATTTGCTAATCGACTTTATGTGATCAGTAAGGCTTTCAGTCAACAGAAGTCTATTAGAAGTTAAGTTCTGAGGAGTCAAAAGTTATACATTTTCGACTGTGTGTGGTGTTGGCACCCCTAACCTCTTCATTGTTCAAGAGTCAACTATATATGTATATATGTGCATGTGTGTATATATATGTGTGTATATGTATGTGTATGTATATATGTGTATGTATGTATATGTATGTGCATATATGTGTGTATATATATGTGTGTGTGTGTATGTGTTGTGTGTGTGTGTGTGTGTGTGTGTGTGTACACTCAGCAGTAGCAGTGTTCTCCTATTGCCCCCTCCGCAATGAGCCTCCAGTTTTCCCCAGCAATGTCCAAATTCCCTTTCAGTCCACCAATAATTCCTCTCAAAACAAAGATGTAGATTAAGTCTGGAAGCATCTTGTTTCCCCTGGCGAGTCATTAGCATTAAAATATCAGACCCAGCCATGCGCCTGGCCCGTCCTTATTCTACTCTTTTTCTTCAAAAATATCAAAAGTCCAGCTATAGTATGAGCATGGTGTTTAAGACAGTAGAAAATGTTCAGAAGGATTTTCATCATATGTGGTTAGCATTTTTTAAAGTTTTGGCACTTAAAGTCACAGGCTTCAGTTATTTGGAATATTGTATATAATAAATAGTCCATTCCCTGGTGATGGTAAATAAATGAGGCATCACTCCATTGCACTTATATTGATTTACGCATTAAGATGTGGAGTTTGTTCCATTTAACAACGCAAAGAGTGTACACGGTCGGTTTGTTTTGTTGCTATGTGTACTGTTTAGTCCCAAGATACTTTGAACTGGAAAGAAGCCTTGTTGAGTAACAGGGTTTCATAATTCTACCTTCTTGGTAAACTGTCTTGGGCCTCAGCATCCCCAGCTCAGATATCTGTCTATCAAGAGACATGTGTGTCTTGCATTGTTCATTCTGGTTTGACCCCAAGCCAAGATCTTTTACAGAAGCCTGAGTCCCGGACCTCTTTCCTAAGCAACTACCACTGTTCTAGAAGAAACCAATTTCTGCTCGTTACTGCTGCTGAGGATGATGACAGGAAATGGGGTGCTCACCCTTTTCAAAAGAAAGGCAGTGAAAAACTGTTCTCTTGCAGGTGGAGTTTTCTGGCTCATGTAAGGATTAGAAATGAAATTAGCCATTGGAAATTTCATTCAGATCGATCCAAACATCACAGAGTACAACAAATGCAGACCTTTCCACATTTGGTAATCAAGTCCAATTTCTCTCCATATCTTTGCTCCAAAATAGACAGCTGTGAAACCCTTATTAACTGTCTTCCATGCACCTAGTTGTTGCCAGAGTCTACAGAGATAAAACATCCCAGAATAAGCTTTGAACCTTAACCTTATAGGGTCTGCGATCTAGTCTGGAAGACCAGCGTCACCCACACGAACTGCTCAGTGAAGTAGCCAGTAGGTCCGACAATAGGGAGTTCAAAGCCAACAACAACTGCTAAGTACATCAGGGAGCCAACTTTAGGAGAAATGGGAATGTGACAAATGGTATAAATAAGATGCCTGATTTGGACATTTCAACCTCTACTGTTTCCTTTCTTCCAACTTCAATTTTCCTATAACAGATCAAAACCATTTAGCAGCAGTAATTACTTTAAAATGAGTTTTAAACTAATATGCCCCCACTTTAAAACAACATTCATGTTTTGGATGAACCTCCCATCCATCCATCACCCTGACCCACTCCAGCAAAATAATGCATAATCCATCACAGAGCTTTCTGCACATTGCTCCCCTGTTCAAACACATAATTGGCTTCCTATGGACAATATGGCCAACATCAATCAGCCTTTGCTTGGAGTCCTGCTGTCTCCCTCACAAGGCCTCGCCTCATCCACCGTATATGAGTTACAGTACATAGGCTCATCTTTTAGAGCATCCTTAGTCATGTTCCCCATTTCCCACCATACCAAATCCACCATCTGTGAACTCAAGCGACCATGATATTTTACAGAGTTGACAACAGATTTGACTTGATTTTTTCCCATGTGTATGGCTTCTACTTCTAGTTGGATGACATTTTCTTCCAGGACAGTCCTGTGCAATATAATTAGAAAAGTTTTCACTTTCCCACAACATATGGCACATAGTAGATGTTTACTAAATCCCTCACTGATTAGTTTTACTTTCTGTGGAACTACAGCAAGGTAATCAGCATTTGGTAATTGCTGCATGAAGGGCCAGGACTAGGATGAGGACTAGCGGGCAAAATTTAAGGAGGTGTTTACACTCATTTGTAGACCTCCCATTTGTATGACCCTGAAAAGCGAGTGCCTCCTTAAATTTTGTGCCCTGGATTCTTAGCTTGTCTGACGCTAGAAGCTGCCCCGGTTAGATAATATTATAAAGTATTCCTGCAGGATCTGCCTTTACACAGCAAAAGTAGATAGTGACTTTGTTTACCTCAGAGCTATTCATAAACAGGACCTACATGTGTGCATGCATACAAACAGGTTAATGCAACCAGAATTGCTTCCTGCAATGGTGGCAAAAATAGTAGGCGGAGGAGAAGGGAAGAAAAAGGAGAAAGAAATGAGATTTTTATGAGGAATAACTGGAATTATATGTGTGACATGCAAAACCTTAAAAAAAACTTAGTTATTTTTATTTTTGTCAATAATCTTGTTTTTCTTTTTTTGATTGCTTTCATACAATTGTTTAAGTATCAAATTCTATATACACATATGATGTACACATATGATCCCAATGCATGTTGGAGGTCCCACACGTGCTTTGCTCGCCTGATAATGCCGGTGAGAGGGTAAACAGAAACTTGTCCTGAGTTGTTCCAGCCATCAGAGAGAGTGAATATTGAATGGGGCTGCCCAGAAAGTGTCTCTGGACACTTTCTATATAACAAGGACTATTTATTTTATTCACTTTCAAATTGGGAGACTTGAAAGTTAATAGCATCTTTGTACCATTAACAAAAACTGAGGACTCAGTAGGAACAGAAGATGTGGGGACAAAATGACACATTCAAGTCTGAATTGCTAGTGGCACCTAAGGGAGACTGTGGATTCCTCTAGAAAAACGAAGGCTCTCCAAAAACAAGGGGGTCATTTCCCAACAACTCATACTCAAGTAGTGAAATCTATGGCCCATAGGTCATGATGAAGGCACTAATGTGCTTTCTGAAACTGTTTCATTTAGTTATCATCAGCATGGGTGGGGTGATAAACCAGACAAGTTCACTAATAAATGGTTTACCAGTTGAGGCCATTTCTATCATTAGGCCTGATGATTCCATGACTTATTCTGGCAAGAGTGGACGGGCATTGAATCAATAAATACATACATGCCTAGCTCTGAGGCACGAGTGATCTTACTTAAATTAATCAGGCAATTGTGACTGTCTACACCTGGTTTAAAAAATAATTCATGAAGCCAAAATGGATAAAAATGTAAAATATTTATTTCTGGCCAGCATATTCAAGTACATATGCTACAGATCAGGCAACTTCTCAGGGCCTTAATGAGCCATTTGCACTAATGCTAGCATTTGGATATAAAGTTTTTATATCTTCAGTTTGAATAACGAACTAATTTTTTTTCCCAACCTTGTTAAAAAAAAAAATCTGTTAGTTTTGTGTCTTTCTTGCTTTGGTAATTCTTTGCTTGAGTCCCCTGAAGATTTTTATGTATGCCAAATTCAGAAGCAGTGACACCAAGAGAGGGTTTAAGACTTTATCCTAAGGAAAGTGGCCTTTCAAGGTGATTTTAAGGAGAAAAAGAACGAAGCAACGAAAGGGTGTAATATTAATAATTCATTAATAATCTAATATTTAGGACAAGTAAGCAAAGCCAGATGTTAACTGAAATGTCTCCTGGTTGGGTGAGAGCCTGAATATTCCCCTTCAGTGTAAACACTCCAGCCTTGTGCTCAGGAGTCAGAGTGTGGGCCAAGAGCAAGTCACACAGCTTCCACTGCCCAATCAGAGAGCACTTGGAACGACTAAAGTTACATGAGATAAAGACATGTTAAAAAACAAGCTCTATGCACACAAACTTATGACACGTGGGGGGGGGGGGGACAAAAGAGGTATAAATAACCTCAAATTCTTTTATATTAACAACCCGATTCTATCGGTAGCCCACCAAACCAATGGCTCAGCTCCTTCCAGACTCATTTAAAGAGACTTGGGGAGTCGGATTTACTTCTCAATGGCTCATTCATCCTTCGGACATTTACTTTGTAGCCTGTGCAGTTAAAACCTAAAGCTGGATTTCATACATAAAATCTGACCTCCAGCACCCACTACTTTTGCCAAGTCCCAGAGCAGGCTCTCGGGATAACTCAGAGTTTGCCATAGTGACAAGTTTAAGATTCAATTATTAAATGTAGTAATTTATTTTTACTATGTTTGCAAAATGGCTTTCGCCCAAACTAACTTCACTCCCCTTCACGGCCAAAAGGCCTAAGATAGCAACCGGCCATCCTCACAGTGACAGGACCGCTCGCTCTCCCTTGTTTAATGCCACGTCAAACAGAAGGATTTCCATGGGACTCAGATGCAGACATTTCTCTTTTGCCTTAGTTTGGGCAAGAACTTGATTTCCTTCAGATAGCTGTAATGGATGGTGAGGACGGCAGAGTAATCAGGCCCAGCTCGAGGCAAATGCCAAAAGTTTCCCAGAAGGATAAATCTTGTTTCCTGCCTTGCTTCACAGAATTAAGCCTTAAACAAGTCATGTTCTGTGGCTTGGATGCTGTGTTTACATCAGCTTCGGTTCCCTGGCTTGTGGTTGGGAACATTGTATTGGTCTGTAACCCGGGAAGGGTTTCCTGAAGCAAGAAATCACTGTGCCGGTATCTCTCTGTCCCACTCCATTTTATTTGTTCTATTAATACTAGCAAATGAGCTCTGAATGGTAAGTGGATCACAGGAGACAGTTACATTCACCAGGTGCAGCCTGCAAAGCCAGTGATTTAGCGCTCTGCCTCAAAACCGTCTTTCCCAGGAGTTGCATGAAAGATGCCTCTTCATAAAGGATTTTGTTTTGGAAAATAATAATAGCACCTCATCTGTGCACGCCATATTCTCAGTAGGTTCAAGAGAAAATCTTTTCTGTAGAGTTCAGGGTAGGCTGAGAACTTGTGGTCTCTCAGTGTCTTAAATGAAACCAAATCCTACGGGGATTGCATTCGTTTATGGTTAGTAACAGGCGACTTCCTGTTTCGAAGCAAAATGGGCTTGAAGAGGCTTATAAAAAAGACTCAAAAGGTTTCTTGGACATCAAATGACTCTAGTAAAACATTTTGATGAGTTAAGTGTAAATGCATCAGCAGCATACGGATTAAATTCCCTTCTAAATAAACATTAACAGAGAACATGTTTGGCAAAATGCATTTTGAATTTTGCAAAACTGAAAACATTTGAAAAAGGAGTGTGAGATATTTGATGAACTCAGAAAGCAGCCGGATCGCCCATCCTGTACTTGAATATTTTCTTTGGATGTTCTGCAGATGTCAAATAAATTAGGACGCAGATATTAAAACCAATGTCTGCTGCAGAAGCGATCAGCTGCCCTTCGGTTGGGAGGGTGTTTCTGTGGATACTCAGTTCACGTCTGTGCACATGAAGGGAGCCCCAGGGGACCCGTAACCCTTTCCTCACTCACAGGCATCATCTCGTTCCTCGATCTGGCCCTGCGAGACCTTCTGTTATTCACAGCTCTTGCATCCGTTTTTCTGCCTGTGAGACATTTTGACTCCCAAAGGGGATTCCCCCTTTGCTATAGATCAGCCATGGAGCCTTCATGCCACCAGGCAGACGACAGCCTTGACGTTCCTTGGGTTGAGACCTTCTATTCATAAGCCACTGCCCTTGTCAAAACTTTTGTTGTGTGTCACCATTCCTCTTTTTCTCACATGCAAATGTTATTAATCCTTTGGGATGGTATAACCAACAAGGGAAAGGAAAGACTAAAGCTGAGATACACTTTGAACAAAACCTCACCTGGACTTGGTAACTACTTGTAGAAAGAGGAGAGACCAGTGTCACTCTAAGTGTTGATTTTCAGGGATCTGATCCATGTGAAGCTGCTGAATCAGAATACGGCCTTTAGAAATCTCTTGGATTATACATTCTTACAGAGCAGGGGAAATACATGATTATCATCCTTTTCTTAAAGTACTTGGTTCAGAGCAAGAAACTGGCATGTCACAGGAGAAATCTCATGTATGTGGATGCTACGACCTTGCAGTCTGTAATCACATTGCCTTATAAACATTTTACTTTTGAACTATCTAGGCAGAAAGCAGATTCAAAGCAAATTAACAGGCACATAAATAGCAAGCACTTTGTTTAAATATTTAAAAAATTAAAGGTTTGGCTCAGTATATTTTAGCAAATGATAATGCTCTTTACAGACAACTGAAAACCCACCACCATATCAAAAATTAGACAGAAAAGAAATATGCTATTAATTAAAAATATTTAAGTCCATACAGGGAGCACTCACTTACCATTATGGGTTTATTTACCAGCTTTATAGCTGCCAGTGTCTTCCTTCCTATCTTTATGCTTCATGAAAGGGTTTCCTTAGTAAGGCCATGAGGAGGCTGAGGCTGTTGGCCTTGGTTCTCTCTACTTTCAATTTACTCTACATATGGTTGCCAGAATTTTCCTTCAAAAGAACTAGTCTTGTCATTCACCTGTTCAATAATCTTTGATGCCTACCAGGTGTCTCCAGAATAAAGTCCAAATTCTTTAACTTGGTGTTCAAACTCTTCTGGTCTGGCCCTGATTCACCTCTCAGTTCATGTCCCGCCACCTCATAATCCAGTCATACCAGACAAATCCTCTGGTCCCAGATTCCACATGTTCATCTGCTTTCCTAGTACTTGGTACTTTGCAGTATTTTGCACTCTTGTAAATATTTACTAAATTATTTGTTTAAGCAGTTTTCCCAGTGGACTGTCAGTATCTGAAGGAGGGAAGGTGTCTGTTCTGTGTATTGTGTATCCATCCCCAGGGTCTAGCACAGCATCTGGGATGGAGTAGGTGCCCTGTGATATCTGTGAACTGATAGGAGTCACACCTCTGTGTCTCATGGCTGTATATTCCTATCGCAACACTTGCTGAATTACACACTTATCTACCTGATTTTCCTATCACTAGTTTTTGAACCTAGGGGGCAGAAGATATGACTTAATTTTATCTCTGTATTCTTGGTTTAGTGCTTAGTGTGCCTGGAATACTCAATAAATACTTGGCTAAATTGAAATGAAGAGCATTTGCTGCAGAAAAAAGTTCTACAAAATTATGTCAATTTTTAAGGTAAGACTACTGGCATGATGGCAACTTTGAGATGTGGCTCTCACTCTTGCATATGTGGCCATGTATTAGGGTAAACAAGTTACAGACCACAGGCCAAGTCTGTGCCATAGCTTGTTTCTGTAAACAGCTTTATCAAAACATTCATTTTCGTATTGTCTATGTCCACTTTCACACTACAGAGGCAAAGTTGAGTAACTGCAGAGACAGATAATCCCTAAGGCCTAAAATATTTCTGGCTCTTTACAGGTAAAGTTTGCCAATCACTATTCTGGAGAACAGACATTAATAGGAATAACATCATCAACTTCCGAGAGTGGTTATGAGTATTAAATGAGGTAACAGCTATAATATGCTTAGCACAGTCTTTGGTATATATTAATTGTCTAGTAATTGTTAGGTATTATTATTATCATATTAGAATTATTTTCTAATAATCAAAAATATAAAATAGCAAGCCAGCAAGAGTTTGATACAGGGCATGTTAGAAGCAGGCACAGGGATGGGAGAAGGGCCTTGTATTGAGGGAGGAACAAACTATAAAGCAGGCAAAGTGTTTACAGAAACTCCGGTCTACACTATGATTGTTTGATTATCACGCCTGTTTTACAGATGAGAAATGTACGGCACCAAATGCTCATTCACTGGTTGCAGAACATCGAGTAAAGTGACAAGGCTGGGACTAGAAACCAGAGCTTGAAAGGTCTACTATGTCTGATATAGGAACTAGAATGAGTCAGTTCACTGTCTCTGGTTCATTCTGACCAACTAGGTTTGGATAACTTTAGAAAAAGAATCACCAAAAAGAACCACAGTTTTTAAAAATTATAGAAACCCTGAGGCAGGTATTAACATAGGAATGGATACCCTGACCTGTAAACATATGAAGAGGTGATCGATGTCTTTGGTAACTGGGGAATGTTAATCATGACCACGTGAGGTTTCACTTATGAAACAGATACGTTTAACAATTGGTACATCTTTTTTAAAAATCTGATGTTTTCAAGCATTTGAAAGGATAAATCAATAGAATTTTTTTAGGTTTGTTGATGGGATTATAAATTGGTGCAACTGCTCTGGAAACTAGCTTCGCATTACCTTTTCAATTTGTACCTTCATATATCTCATGACACAACAAATGTGATCTTAGATACGCACCCAGTAACTCTTGCACACATACAAGAGGAGATGTGTACATAAATGGCCACAGCAACCTTATTTAATAGAGAAAGCCCGGATACTCATCAACAGAATAACCGACGGAGCGTAAACAAAGCACTTTTACAGCAAGTCTGAAAAGGTGAACTACAACAATATACAACAACAGGGATTCACCTTAGTAATATATTATTAAGTAAAAACAAGATAAGTCATTAAATAGTCCATATAGTGTGGCATGATACATTTCCGTAAAGTTAAAAATTATTAAACTAAATAAACTATTTAGGGATGCACTAAAAAGATAGCAAAGAAATAATGAACATAGGATGTAGGATGACAGTTTCTTAGTGTGTACGGAAACAAGTTTCAAAGATTCACTCAAGAAGTGTTTGACAAGGGTCTTGATTCATTTACTCCTTTAAGTTAATTCAACAAATAATATTAAATATTTATATATAAACTGCCTTTAAAATATAAAAATGCTCAAGTATCTATTAGGTTCAAAGCACTAGGATAAGCACAGGGCAGAGTAATGGGGAATTCAGACCTAACCCTTGCCTTCAAAAAGGCTTACTTACATTCTAATGGGAGAGGAGTCTTTCCATCAGAAATAGACTGATGACGTTCACTCATGGGAATGGAAAGGAGAAACTTTCCAGAATGCCTTCTTGTGGGTAACTTACAAGCCAAGCAGGCCCATCTATAATACAAGTCCGTGTTTGCAGTAATTGGTAAGTTCACAAACAACTGAATGTAGCAGGAGACATATATATATTTATAGAAGGTAGGTAGAAAATATTTGAAGACTTGATGGCTTCCCCACACCATTTGCACGTGATTCTTCTTCTAGCACCAGACAATTATTGTAATTGATGAATTCATTCAATAACTACTTCTTAAATCTCTACTACATGAGTCACTGGGCTTGATCTTGAATGGTCCTAAACAGTCATTACTCAAAATTAGATGCCCAGCAGCAATAAGTAGAGGAGATATTTGGTCTTAAATTCTGCAGAATTGGGAGTTTACATGAAACTATACAGCTGGCATAGTCTACATATGACATTCTCCTAATGACTGGTGGAAGTGACAGGTTTTTACGAAGCCTTAGAATTTATTTGGGGAGTTGTTGATTGCTGCGTTTTAGGTGCTCGAAAATCGAACTCCAGTCAATGAAAGGTCAGAGCTGCTAGATTCAACAGGAGAGACACAGAAGCCACCCAGGGAAGAGAATTCCTCCATTTTCCTGAGTATGTCTCAGATCCTTCTGTAATTAGTCCTCACAATTCTTCCCTCAAACCTTCCTCCTCTACATTCATACTTTCGGTCACTAGCTCCTGATCTCTTTCTCACCAGGTTTAATAAAAATATTCATGGCTTCAGTTCATTTTGTTGATTTTTTTTTTCATGAACAAACTAACTGCTGAAAGGAATCGACTAATGGATCTGCCAATGACCGACTCCTTGGGGCCCACAGGTTGTACTTGAGTTTAATGACAAACAGGGAACTTGTTTTCCAAAGGCCGTCTTCTTCCTTGGAGAAACAACATAGGAACTGTTCATTCAAGTCTCTGCTAACCTGAAAAGAGGCCCACGCTAGAGCTCCCGCCTCCCTCTGCGGACTCAGGAAACTGCCCACACCGCTCAAGATGCAGGAGCCTCTCCTGGGGGAAGGACCTGTGGTTTGCTGGTCAGCGAGGAGCCCTACTCAGTAATTTTGCACAATTTCAACCAGTTGTTAGTACGTCAGGCAAGAGGGAATCTGAACTAACTTTCGGTCGTAAGTATGGATGTTCCACAGAAACCCCTAGGTTGGGGAAGCAGATCGCTCCATCAGGCAAGGAAAGACAGCGCCTGAAGCGGGAGAGCCAGCGACTGTCAGTCCGAGCTGTGCGGGCAGCAGTTTATTTGTGTTGTGGGTGTTTTTCTCCTCTGTAAACATGTTCTGAACCCAAGTGATTGGTATATGTTTTATAAACTGGAAATCTAAACACAGACATTCTCTTCCAAAAATGGATCTCTGGGACTTCCCTTAGGAACTTGCTCGTATTGTTTCTTCTGCATTCTGAACTAGCATGAGGGAAAATGTGACACCTCTAATATTGGGAGCATTAACCTCGACATCAAAGCAAAACAATGTTCAAAAGGTTTTGAGGTGCCCTATGAGACTCCAAAAGCCATTTCTGCTTCTAAAGAGAATGACACACTTACATGGCATGCCCTAATACTGGAGGAGGGGAAAAGGGAGATCTGTCATGTGTGTGTGCGTGTGTGTGTGTACGCGTGTGTGCGCATACTGGGATGAGGTTAGGGGTGGGGAGAAGCTAGCACTTTTAGAGGAATTCTCCTTCAACTACATGCTCTGAGCTCTCTGCGCATGTCGACTGATATTTCAGTTTTCAATGTCATTGCTGTGTGGTTCTTTTTTTTTTTTTTCCTCATAATAAAACAACTTCATCTAACCTGGACATGAATTGCTTTTAAAAAGCTATTTTGATAGAGTCTAGAAGTATTCATGAGGCATCTAAACAATGAGTAAATGGTGCACTTCACCAAATTATGCACTTCTCAATAAATGGCCTTTTTGCAAGTAAGATGGTTGGTTCTTCCCTTACCAGCTTTCATAGGGCTGGCCTAGCGTATGGCTGGCAGTGCTTCTGTTCTCAGCTTAGAAGCTCCCACTCTTTCCTCCTTAAATGACATTATTCAGCTGGATGAGAGAATTACAATATTTAAGAGGTCCTGGAAGAAGAACAATGTTTTGGAAGAAAGCTTTTATCATGTGCTGTCAAAGGAATGCACTCAAGTATTCAGAAATAGTTCCTCCTTACACATCTTCCTTCCAGCAGATGCAGAGCAGGGCCTCTAAGGCCTCTTATGTAAACATTGCCCTATTTGGAGGTCCCCTGGGGCTTCCCTAGAGGGTCATATTTATTGAGAATGTCTAGATTTCTATTTTTGGTTTATAAAACACACCCTTTGTCAATTGGCTTTGAAGCATATGTACATAAAGCGGAACCTAAAAGAAAACACACAGTATCTTGGTAGTTTTTTGGCATTTAACTGCAGACACTACCCAACTGAATTTTACACTGACAGAATCTGACACCATGAACAATGTATGCTGCCCCATCTCCACCCACCAGCTCGCTCCCGACCCCAATCAACACAACAGAACTACAGACTACCCAAATGGAGAAGCAAGGCTGAGTTCTAGTCTTACCCTACGAGGAGCCATAAATTAAATATTTCCCCACCCTCACTGTGCTCATAATATTGAGACATGTTTCTATTTTCCTTATGGGCAGCAGAGTCAGACACAATCTTCCCTTCCTGCCTACCCGCTATGTTACTCTTAAGCCCCATATTGATGATTCCCACCTTTCCTATTGGTTCTTGGCCTCCCAAAATCTTCTGACCTTTAACCACAGCCTATTTATGACAGCCTCAGGCACGACCATTCTCTGGATTTCATCATTAGGCAAACATATGTCTACTTATAATAGATTATACAACCATGACCCCTCTCCCGCAACTCTTCTTATTTAATTTACCTTTTCCAGTCCTACACCAGCAATCTAGCAAGAGTCCTTGATTTCTCTCAATCTTCTCCATCACTGTGTCTCCATCTTAGGTGGGAACATAGAGACAATTATTCCAAATTCCTACCGGTTGTGACCTCTGTGCCTTAGTTCAATTGGACTCGCCACAGGACCAGACTCCATCTACTGTAATCCTAGATATATTTCAAAGTCAGTTTAAACCCACTGGCTTCATAAGCTTTCTCCAAAGTCATGCTGCCAGGTTCAACCTTGCCTTCCCTCGATGCTTTTTTCAGTATACAGGACTTCCTCTTATCGTTAGAGATTATTCCTTCATTTGGCTATTTGAAAACAGGGATTGAATTTTGTTCATCTTATATGCAAACAATACTTATCAAAATGTGTTGTACATAGTAGGTATTGAGTATTTTTCCAACAAGATATTTATTGTTATTTATCACTATAATCCAGATTATTGAAACTTTCTCAAATATAAATGTTTTTATTTTCCAGTTAAAAAAAGTGAGGTGATACTACTAAAGAGAACTAGACTTTGCTCAACTAAGTCATATCCATGGACCTCATTTACTTTGTCCTCACAGAAAACAGTGGTGAGATTGGAAATCAGATGATATATAAGACACTAACCCATGAAATCCTGTGTCTTACTCTGTCTCATCCTTCAAGTCTTTGCTCAAATGACAACTTTTCACTGAGGTCTACTTTGACCAACCCTGCTTAAAATCTTAGCCTCACTCGAAGCAGATACTGATTCCCTTTCCCTGTCTAATGTGTTTTCCAGAGCACTCATTGTTCCCTAACAAATTACATAATTTACTTTTCTAGTTTATTTATTATTTATTTTTCCTGCTAGAATATAAGCTCAAAGAAGACAGAAAATTTGTCTGTTTTATTCGCTGCTGTATTTGTAGTATTAGAATAGTGCCTGGAACATAGTAGCTGCTTAGTAAATATTTGTCATTGTCCATAATAATGTGGTCAGTGGCATACCGAGTGTATTGGAGACAAAGAGATCATTTTTTACACCCATTTCCTCTACATGACAAAATTATTTTCATTTATAATCAGGAAATAAAACAAGTAATAAGGGCCAAAATATAGCAATTATAAATTTACTTTATTGATGTATATAACTATCTTTAGAAAAATAAAATTAATAGTATGATTTAAGAAGGAAAAATAACCCACACAGCGATTTATTAATAGTTATTAAATTTACCCAACTGTTTAAATTTTCATTCTTTGGTTACAGCTTGATATAAAATATTTTGGGTAAATAACTGTCCAGTAACTAATAAGTGAATTTTAACAAAAACAAGAGATCTCAAAAGACACAACAACTAAGTCATACCACTGATGTAATGTTTTGTTTTATTGATTTATTCTTTAGTTTTGCAACAACCAACAATTTAAAAAATAAATCTCAATCTTGACGATACCATTCAAGTTTAGTATAATATCTATATGTGAACCAAAGTGTATACTTAGCAACTGAAAATATCACATCTCATCTTGTAGTCTGCACTCTGAGTTATTGATTTAAATTTAAAAAATAATAAAAACTCCACGGAGTCACAGAAATTACTCAGTTTTTTTCTGTCTGCAAAAATCATGATGTCATCATTGTTTATTTCAAATCTACTATTTTAAACACAAGAATATCTAGTACCACAGGGGCTGGACACAGATTGTACCTAAAAGGAGTTCCAACAACTCTGAATCATTAAGCATGTATTTTCAAAACAAACACATGTAGCTGAGCGTATGTGTGTCAGGACCAACTTATAATTGGGAGGTCTCTGAATTAATGCATGCAGAATGTTGATTGAAGGAAAAGTAATAAAAAGGTACATAATTGAGGCTTATATACATATATATGTGAAATTTTATATTATAATGTTATATTTAATATATTTTAAAACATTATATATTTATTTATACAACATCTTATATATTTTAGCCAGTA
>CM053515.1:98332510-98389273 GCA_028627145.1 Eidolon dupreanum
AACAGTCTAAAATGTAACTGTTATCCCTATAATTTGATTTAGATTTAAATTTAGGTTATTTATATCTTGATAAAGTAGAAGCTTTTTACTCTAATTCTGTTATCTATGAAAAATGTATTATTTTATAATGAAAATATATGCTCTTAAATACTATCATGGAAGATATAAAGGGGTTATCTTAATAGAAGAGAAAATATTTTTTTGTATTAAATAATTATTTTAAACCACCCAGAAAGTGCTCCCGTTGGCACATCCTGGCTTTGCCTCCTGTACGCCCATGTCAGAGTCCCCTGGGTTTGGAATTGCTCCCCGTTAGAATCCTGGGTTGCTAGGCAACTTACTGGCCATTCCCTGCTGACAAAAATTATTCTGTGGCAACATGGGACTAACTCATGTTACAGAACTAAAAAGACTGTCTTTAAAAGCAAAGAATTTCTAGTCTAAATGCCATCTAGAATTTCTAGTGCAACAGCTTCAACCATCGGAGCAGCTGACTGAAGTTTGAGAAACAGGGACATCTGAAGGTGATTGGAATAAGCAAAGTAAAACCATGCTCCGTCCCCAGCCAGGGGGCTCCATGAGCCATGACAAACAGCTTCACCCAGGCCTGCCGCTGCTGTCGGCCCTTCTCTCTTAGAGCAGGAACTGGAAGCCTGGGGCCAGGCCTTTACTGAATCAGTTGGGCACGCATCATTTTCAAAGGGCCTCCACCCGATCTGTCCCTTCGAAGAAGTTGCTTTGCTCAGGAGAAAATATCAAAATTCTTGCTGTTTAATTCTTACAGGAATCCACGGCACTGATAAATGAGAGCTCGTCCATACATGTTTTTACTTTGTTACCTAAGAAACTATCTTCACAACAGAAGTCCTCATAAATTGCTCTGGAGATGCATCAGACACTCTCCGGCGCTGTGCGACACTGTGTATATGGTTTGGCAGCAGTTCATTGGGGGAAGATAAACTAGTACATTTTGCCAGGATTCTATTACTCTTGACCCTGACCTTGGCTGAAGGCTGTTTCCAGTTACAGTCCAGCTTAAAGAAAGACAGCGCCTATTCGTTCCCTGAGGTTCCTCCTTCCCCTCTCTCTCAGATGCCCCAAGCACAGCACGGTGTGCGCTGCCTCACTGGGCAGGAGGAACAGGGCTGCTGCTTCCCTCCCTAGATTTCTCATTCAGACGCAGCGTTCAAGTGCGCCACGGAATCCTTTACTTTAAGCCATGGAGGTCTGCTCTTAGAAAGCACTTGAACTTGAAGTTCACAGTACCATATGATAGCGTGTGAACTGCAGGCGCTATGCTGTCCAGCAGGTCAGGTCTCTAGAACTTATTCATGCAGCACAACTGAAAGGCTGTATACCCAGGCGGCAACGGCTCCCTTATCATGTCTTCTAGGTTCAATTGCATTGCCACAAATGACAGGATTTCCTCATTTTTTTTAAGGCTGAATAATATTCCATTACACACACACACACACACACACACACACACACACACACACACACTACATAGATGGCATTTTCTTTATCTGTTCATCTGTCAGTGGACACTTGCATCGTTTCCATACCTTGGCTATTGTGAATAATGCTGCTGTAGACATGGGTGCATGCATCCCTCTTCTAGATCTTGATTTCAATTCTTTTGTATATGTCTAGTCCCTGGATTGTGGTGATGGTATCACAGGTGTTTGTATATACCTAAGCTCATCATATTGTATACATTAAATGTGTGATGTTATTTGTTTATCAATTATACTTTAATAGAGCTTTTTATTTTTTTTTTAAGAAAGTACATGGCCTTAGCGTGATATTGCTCAATGTGTTTTTTTCACTCTGATGGTGAGAACCCAACACTTCAGCACTCCCTCTCCAAAAGGAAATTTCTGAGAGTCCACTTCCACAGTGTGGTCTAGGGTGGTATGCCCTGCCTGTCCGCTGCCACCTCCTGCCAGCAAGGGCTGGGCTCGCTTCAGATGTTCTCAAAAAATACAAATAAAAAAAGTTTCTCACCGCGGTGGTAGCAGGAACTACAAAGCTCACGCACCCCGAATAGGCTTGGTGCCTAGTCTCAGCGCTTAGTCAACGGTTTTGTGAGTAGATTTATACTATGCAGTAATTATAACTGAAGCCGAATATAGTGTTAATTACACAGTTTTTCAGATGTTAAGGTCTATTTGTACCCTTGAAAGTGAAAATAATTGCTTATACTTGTTGAACACTTACAATATCTTATTTAAATATATCACATTACTCTTAAAATAATCCCATATGGTAGGGGTTATTATTCCAATTTTACTTATCAGAAAGCAAAAGCGTGGCAAGGATAAGTAATTTTCCTGGGGGCAATCAAATGGCAACTGACAGAGACAAGATTTGGACGCAGCCTGTTTCATTCCAAGGGCCACTTTCCTGCTCTCTGCTCTACTGTATCCAGGTACATCACCAAGAGGTCTGAAATAGTCCAAAAAAGGGGAAAATCACTATGAATAAAATATCCTCGTATGACTGACTGATATGTGAGATATATTTAATTCTTGCAGCAAAATAGAGACTCTCTTAAGTTGTGAGAACTTATTTTAAAATAATCATGAGACCACTTCTGACAAATAGGGATCCTATTACTCTACTATATAAAGATATAAAGATGCAATCTAAATCCAAAATGTACAGATGACAGTTATATTTTAAATTGTTACTTTCGGTTTTTTTTTTTTTTTTTTTTTTTTTTTTTTTTTTTTTAGAATATATGTTCTAGACAAATATTGAAAACATATAAAAATAGTTTCAAAAATAAAAGTCCCTCATAATCCCATCGCCCAGCAATAAAAGTTGCTATTTTCCAATATGTTGTGTCAGTCTAATGCAGACCTCCCCTGGGACAGAGTGCTTCAATAAACTCGCACATAGCTCATTTGTTACTGCCTTTTCCTTAGTCACATTCTTAACATTTCTGAAACCAGAATTCTTAAATCCAGTAGTATATCACACTTAGTGATTTTAATAATTTACTTAACTACTTTTTTCTTCCTGGCCATTTAGATATTTGCTGGCTTCTCATGAAATTGCCAAACATAAATATATCTACATATTTCTGGTTATTTTTCAGGATACATTTTTTTCCCCAGTAAAATTACTAGGGCAATAATCTAAACAAATTTGAGGGCTTATGTGAACACTGTCAATTTTGTCTCCAAATAAACTATTTTCAACTTATTTAGGCGGTGTACAAGAGTCTTTATTTGCTCGCACATTCACCACACCAGGTGTTTTTAATCTCTACTAACATGACAGGCAAAGAACGGTAACTCTTAAACTTTTATAAGTTTCATGTGAAGTTAAAATTTGTGTTCATATATACATTGGATATTTTAAAATTCGTTCTTCATTTTTTTCCCCATTTGATCTAAAAAACTTTTAAAATACATTTTAAAGGATATAAAAAATATTAAGGTATTATGCTTAATATTGGCTCTAAATGTTTTCCTCATATTTGCATTATAAATCATTTTTGATTTTGTTGTTATTTACTTTTTTTTTTTTGGCCTTATGTACCTCACATACTCAAGAAGGTTATATCTTTTACTAGTTCTTTCAGAGTTTCTCTTTTTATATTTAATTTTATATTAATTTAGGGTTAATTGTGACATAAAATGAGTTAGGATTTTAAATATATATGTACATATTATATATAATATGTACATATATATATATTTAAACTAGTTGTCATGTTTCATATTCCTGGTGAATAAAATTTAAGAAGAATGAACATCTATAAAAGCCAATTTTCTCATGTGGAGACAGAATATGGCTCTTTTTTTTTTTTTTCATTTTTCAATTTCTTATTAAAGTTTTTTTTTTATGTTCTTATGTGTGCTTTCAACATTTTTTGTTGGGGTGGATAGTTTGTGGATATTTTTATTATTAATATGCACAGACTATTTTCCAGATCATCTTCAAACTGATTTATGTATCTACGTGAGAAAACTGATTTTGATTTTTTTATATTATTCCAATAACTTAATTTTAAGCTACTCTTAAATATAAGAAAATTTCAGTTGATTAACTCCTAAAATGTTGTTAATATATTTTACAACTTTAAGCCTACATTATGATTGTTAAATGATTGTGTGTGAGTGTGTGTGTGTATACTCTCATGAGTAAATTTTGCTACTTGCTCTCTATTGTTACTAAATCTACAATGATTATTTAGGCTATATGCACTTCTGCTTCATACACTTAATATCATTACATTAATACTATATTATCTCCATCTTGAATTATTAAATTTAATAATCTTTTGTCATTTTTAAAAAAGGGTGTGTGAAAAAACCCCATAGTTTCTAAACCCCAATGTATCAAAAGAGACAGAATCTCTGTTTGTGCTCACCTATGACATGAACAAAAGCTTACTTTTTTCTTCTAACTTGTTATCCATATATATCAGAGTGCAAATTCAATAGAAAAGTAGCATTAAGCTGGGCTAAGTATTTAAAAGCACACATTTCCAGGCTAGTCAAGCATACCAAAAGTATTTGGTTGGACACAAATGATAAAGCAAATTATTTTTTTATCTAGTCAATAAATCCAGTCTATTTCCTACATGCTTACTGCTATAAGGCAATCTTAAACATTAGGGCAGTAGTAATACAGGCTGAATCTTAGATACCGCCTAATCCCTCGTCCTTTGGAGTTAGGCAACTCTAAACTGTTTAAGTCTCTAGGGGTTTGTCAAGATAATACTTTAATAATCATAGCAACTCTAGAACAAGATTTGCTCACAATCAGCAGTAGCAAATTTCTTAGCCGGAATAGAATCCTTTTATTTCTCCCTCTAAAAAATTTATTAGTGATAAATATTGTTGCATTATATACCATGTTTTCAGAAGACAAGCAATGACATATTTGTGTTTCTAGGGACAACTCTGGTTCTTAAATAAAATGCTGTGTTTTAAAATGTCATAATCTATAGCCCAATCGTGAACAGTTGGAACTAGCTTTGGAAGTTGGAAATAATTTTTCTTGTGTTTTAGAGGCTATAGAATTGATACCTTCTAAATGGAAAGAGGCTCAATTAAAATGCCATGCATTTTGGTACACAGAAAAATCCTTTTCCATGTTTATATAAAGACAAGAAAATTAAGAACGGCAAAGAGCACTTCAAGGAAAACACTGTCCTTTTCTCCCTTCACCCAACACTACGCCTCTGTATTTTTTTTTTCTGTCAAGCAGAGCGGGTGGAGGAGAAGATGATAAGGATTATGGAAAGATATACACTAAGAGAGCAAGAAATTTTATGTCCTTTAGAGAAAAGTCACTTAATGTTGAGAAAAACCAGAGGATGTTTAAGTTTAAACTGATTTTGATGGAGAGAATTCTACATAACCTCATTTTGGTTCTGATTCTAAAACAGATATATTAGGAGACATTAAATTTAAAAAAGTTAAAAGAAAAAACTGGGACTAGATTAACCTCTGATTTATAGCAGTTACAGATTAGAAATAGAGGAATAGGATTGTACCTTAATCTCCAGATATCAAGGCAGGTAAAACAATGTAACATTAAGAAAGTCCACATATTCATATACCATTTTGATTTCTGGAGCTGGCAATAGTAGCAGCAATTTCTCAATTCAATAATTGGCTCGCTGATAACAAGAGTCTCTGAATTGGCCTGCTTCTGCTTTAGCCAGAGTCTTTCTGTTCAATCCTTCAAAGAAAACTATAATCCAGATGACATTCTGCAATGAATCCTCTTCTCTCTAAAGTAGGTTGAGCAGGTTCTCTTATCGGTACCTTAATTCCATTTGAGATATTGTTAGCTTAAGTGGGGAAGATGGAAGTATACATATATATTCCATACATGGATGGAAAACAAAAATCATGAATCTCTAGTAGTATACTCTTATGGTTTAATAAGGTACATAGAATTGAGTCACTGCTGCCAACTTTTAAAGAGGACTTCCAATCTCAAATTCTGGAATTTTCTTTTATTAGTTGCACTTAAACCTTTCAGTATATTGACGTCCTTGTGGTTTAAGTCATATGCAGCTGCAGCAACTGCATATTGGCAAAAGTAAAATACACACAAATTGTATTATCTTGTAGTGAACTCTAGACTTTGTATTCAGAGTCATGTTTATTGCTTATATACTCAGAAATAATAGTTGTGGCACATTTTTCATTTCATAGCACTGGTTTATAGCCTATATACCATTCTGAGAAAAGTAGTGGCACCTGAGGATTTAGTAAACTGCAAGAGATGTTTGATTCTCCGTGGGAGCTCATTGTGCAAACATATCTTAGATTCAGTGAATTTACCATCGAATCAATAAGATGTGGAGGAAAGTGTACCGGGGGATTCTTATGTCCTTATTTCTAAGAAATAGTCAAGAGAAGAGACTGTTTTCCCCCCTAAAATTTGTCATGTTTGAATGCAATGCTAGGAACTGCTGGCGTGACTTGCAATCAGTCACAAAGGAAGTCATTTTGGGGTGGGGAGAAGCCAAACTATTCAGGCTCCCTCAACTGGGGCTCTTCTTTGGAACTGCTGAATGAAGAAAATGATGTATGTGGCTATTTTCTTAATTCTCTCAAGGGTGGTTGTTATAGTACCATTCTAGATGCATAGGAGAAAAGTCAATTCATTATATTCGACAGATGACTTAGGGGAACATGGGCAGATTCTCTGGAGATCCAGTTGAGAAAGGCTCTATGATGAGTGAGATAATGTATCCACTGCAGTATTCTAGAGTTCTTCTCATGAGACATAATATACTTTCTTATTATTTAAGGTAAATAGAGGTGGGTGTCTGAAACTCATAGCTGAAAGCAATTTAACCTATACATCTTACCATGAGGTATGGTGAAATTCAGTGTACCTCTCTGTTTCCTTACTAATGAACTTGAGTTTACATATAAAGTCATTAAGTATGTATTAGTTAGCGAAGATGCTTGGTATCTATAAACAAAGAATTATTATTATTATTTTTTTGGGCAAGGCAATCCTTGGTTGACCTCACAGATTGCAAAGACCTTGTCAGCTTACAATCCCTTATTTTTTATTTTTTACACCTACAGCACCTGGTCTTCTTAAGCGGTCTCCCATCCAAGTACTAACCAGGCTCGACCCTGCTTAGCTTATGAGATCAGACAGGATTGGGCTTGTTCAGGGTGGCATGGGTGTAGACAAGAATTATTTTTAAAGTTAGAAATTATGGCTCTGCTGTGAGCTCTTTCTAAAAGAGTAATAATTTGTTAGATATATTAAGATCTTATGGTTTCGAATATTTTATTCATCATTTGAAAAACAAAATTGAATTGCACAATCACTGTTAGGATGAATCAACTTTGACCTTTAATGATTTAATAACTAGCAATGAGGATAACTGAGTCTCAACAATTAGCTGATTGTTGACAGGAGAATTGTAAACTTGACCTGAATTCATGCATTTTCTCACAGCTTCCTTCAGAAGCTTAAAGAAATGGTTGACAAGTGTGTATCAAGAATGTGGCAATTTTTTTTAAGGTAGTCATACTCAAAGAAGGGCTAAGTTTCTCACTTGCCTTCTTGTGGCAATGACAAGTGACAAGCTGTTCCTTGTGGACAGGAATGGGGTAGGCTGAGGGGTGGAGTAGAGCCTGTTACAAATATTTTTAAAAAGAGGGACTCAATTAATAATTAATTGTACATAATGCTGGTTTTGTTTTTACTGAGTCAGTCATAGAAGAACTTGATTCCATATTTTTTTACATTTTATTTGAAGAAGTCCTAAAAAATAAATCTGGGGCTATACTTAAGGGGGAAATTTTGTAAATGTTTTATTGCTGCAATTATCTATCTATCTACTTATCTAAAATCTATTTATCCATCCATCTATTACCTTTAAAGTAAAATCTGAAGTATCATTTTAATATATATAGATTAAAATGTCGCCTTGATTGAAGTGGGGGTATGCCACAGTATCCCCATTCTCTTGCACCTATTCTCAGTCTTCTAATGGTAACTGAGTAGCCTTCAAAAAATACTTACCTAGCTTCTCAGAAAATAAATAAAAATTTAAACATACTCATACAAATATGCACTCATCTGACGTAAATCCTCTTTTAATATCAACTTGTTGGTTGCAATATGGGCACAACCCTCAGCTAAAAAATGGGTGTGAATAGTGGCTGCCATATTATCCTCATAGAGTTATGATATCATCATTGAGAGCATGGGCTGTGGGCAACAGATGACTCAGCAACAGAGTTATCTAGGTAATGAAGATGGAAACTGAGGCAAGGCTGTCATCATAGGGTCTGAATTCAAAGAGATTTCATATGTATCCTGGTTTTACCACTGCTACTGAGTCTGTGACTTAACCTCTCTAATGACCTATTTTCTCACAGACAATAGAAATGGCAACACAAATATTCATTCATCTCTTAAGTAAATATTTTTCGAGTACCTAATAAGCTTCAGGCCCCATGCTAAGTGGTAGGCATTGTGCAAGCTCTCTCTCTCTATGTAGCTTTTTTGAAGATGAAATGGCATAATATGCAGAGGCTACTGAACAGAATACCCGACACAGAAGCAGACACTTAAGGAGAGCTATGATGCCCACATTATTGCCAAATATAGAACCTGAGCTATAGAATGAATATCTGGAAAGCAAGAACTAAGAGGCTTTGAGGAAGTGAAGTTGATGAGATCAGTCCCGCAGCCCTCAATGTTATTCAGAACTTTCACAACTTGAAACATTGTCCTAAAAATTCTATCCAGTGAAGTAGGACCAGGAAAAGAAATAAAAGGCATCCAGAGTGGGAAAAAAGTAAAGCTTTCCTTATTCATAGACATAGTAACTATCTAGGTAGAGTATTTGATGATATATACAAAAAAAAAAAAAAAGCTACAAGATCAATATATAAAAATCCACTGTATTTCTATATATAAGCAATAAACAATGAGAAATTGAAGTAAAAATATACAATATCATCAAAATATAAAATACTTAGGGATAAATCTGACAAAAGGTAGGCAAGGTCTATATAGTGAAACTTCAAAAACATTGCTGACAGAAAATTTAAAAGGCCTAAAAAAATCCAGTGACATATTGAGTACATAAACTGGAAAATGCAATGTTGTTAAAATGTTAATTTTCTACAAATTGATCTAGATTCAATGCAATCCCAATTAAAAACGGGCAGAATCTTTGTCTGTGAAATGGAGATTTTAAAATTCGATAGAGATGCAAAGGATATAAAAGAGCCAAAATAACTTTAAAAATCTTGTTAAAGTAGGAAGACTAACACTACCTGATTTTAAAACTTATTGTAAAGTTAGAGTTATTACGGCAGCGTAATACCGATGTAAAGACGTACAAATACATTAATAGACTAGAAGAGCAGGTCAGAAATAGACCCTTGCATATATGAATAACTTATTTTTCCATAAAGCACAAAAGAAATATAGTGGAGAAAAGACATTTTATCCAAGAAATTGGAAAATCATAAGCAAAAGACTAAACTTCAATCAATATATCTCACTGTGTACAAAAATTAACTCATAATGAATTTTATATCTTAATTTAAAAAGTAAAACTATAAAACATTTAGATCGAAACAGGAGAAAGTCTTTATGTTTATAGGTTCATTAAAGAGTTCTTACATGTTACACTAACAGCATGGAATTTTCCTAGAAAGTCCTGTGAACTACATAAGAAAGCAAAAGAAACAGATTTTCCTATTTGACGCTACACTTCAGAATACATAGTAAAACAACTAATATTTTCATTCAAAATTAAGGCATCTATCTTAAGACTACCAAATAGAATTTTTAAATTCCATATTTTAAGTAAATTTTTACATTTCCATCAAAAATTAAATTTTGCTATCATAGCCATAAACTAAATATCATTAGTCATTAGGGAAATGCAAATTAAAATCACAATGAGATATCTATCAAGGTGGCTAAAATGAAAAAGACTGATCACATCAAGTATTGTCAAGGATATGGAGGAACTCAAACTCTCCAAAATGCTGGTGTGGTTGTAAAATAGGACAACCATTTTGCAAAAGCACTTGGCATTTTCTTAAATACGTAGCTACTGTATAATTAGGCTATTCTGCTCTTATGTATTTACTGAATATTAATGAAACCACATATCCATAAAAAGACTTGTACACCAAGTATTCACAAAAACCTCATTTATAACAGCCAAGTGCAGAAAACAACCTAAATGTCAACCAACAAGTAAATGAATAAACAAGTTATGGTACATCTATGCAAAGAAGGACTACTCACAAATAAAAGAATGAATGATTGACACACTTAACAACATAGATAAGTCTCAAAATAATTATACTAAATGCAAAAGGACAGACCAAAAAAAGTACAGACTGTGTACAAAATTTTAGAAAATGTAAACTAACCTATAGTGAGAGAAAGGCCATCAGATGGGAGGGCAGGAGAGCCAGATTACAAGGAGTGCAAACAAATTTTTGTGGGCGATGGATATGCCAGTATCTTGATGGTGATGATGGTTTCATCAGTACATACATACGCCAAAGATATCATATCGTACTATACGTGTCCAAGTTATTTACATCAAGTATACCTCGATGAAACTATTAAAATAAGTTACAGGTGTGATGGGTTTTAATAAAGGGGAAGAAAGGTCAGGGTGCTGTGGGAACATAAAATGTGGCAACTTCTTTAGGCTCCTTCCTAAGGAGTCTATCTAGATTAAGAGGTTGGGAACTTTTTGAAAAACAAAGAAGGAATTCACAGCAAGAAAACCATATGCTGGTGCAATGACTAGAGATAACTCAAAATCATCAAGATAAGCAAGGCAGCATATATTTTTTTTTCACATTTAATGAAAGTTATGTAAGTAGTAATTTAGAGGAACTATGCTCTTTTTAGCACATTTATTATATTAGAAAAAATTTCTCAGCTCCTATTATATACTGAACATTTTTATTAGCTTTGGAAATACACATGTGAATGAGACATACCTCTAAGAATAGTCATATGTACAAATAATGAGCACATATTAGTAAATATTATTTAAACGGCATTAAAAGTTGTACTCCATTATCATTAGTGTTGAGGAAACAAGGTGACTATGTCATCCAGGTTGCATAGAGGGGTGTGACGTGTCCAGAAAGTGGATCCAGCCATAGCACTCAGATGTACTGAGCTCAGAGGACTGATTTACCTTAAATCAAGTTCACAGAAACTGACTTAGAAGATAAATAACGAGACATTAACTTACACTGAGAATTAACATTCCAGAAAGGATAAGAATGCTTATGCCATCAGGTGAGTTGTGTTCTCCCCTAGTTGGAACACTAAAAAAGTTTCCAGGCTTTTGCTTTGTAAGCATGGGGTCAGAGCTGGGGCGGGAGAAAGATGATTCTTCATCTCTGCCTTAGAAATAGACCTGTCAATGCTAAGCCCAGCCCATCTGAGCACCCTTGCCCCTGGACCATGCAGGAGTAATAAATATGTCCTTTCTTTAGCTTCCCCCGTTTTTAAATATCCAAGCAAAGCATCCTTTCTCTGTGGGCTCATCTTGTTATGGGTTGAACTGTGTTCTCCCCAAATTCCTATGTTGTAGTCCTAACTCCAGTTCCTCAGACTATGACTTTATTTGGAAATAGGATTCTTGCCAATAACCACGTTAAGATGAGATTATTAGGGTGGACCCTAATTCAATACAACACACACACACACAGGGAGAATGCCATTTGAAGATGAAGACAGAAGTCTAGGTGATGCTTCTGCAAGCCAGAGAATGACATAGGTTGCCAGCACACCACCAGAAGCTAGGAGAGAGTCATGCTACAGATTTGTCCTTAGAACCATCAGAAGGAACAAAGCCTGTCGACATCTTGACCTCAGACTTCTAGACTCCAGAACCGTGAGACAATAAACTTCTGTTGCTTCAGCCACCCAGTTTGTGGTTGTTACTACAGTTCTAGGAAACTGACACACATCTTTCCTTTCATGACGTTTGTAAAATTTTTGTCTGTATTTCTTTCTATGTCCTGGACCAAGCCTTTCAATTAGATTTCCACTCTTTCTTCTTTGGTTTGGAAAATATACTGTACCCTAAAGAGACTTCTGCAGAAATCCTGTCTCATCCACACAGATTCAATTTTACCAATTTAGTTTTTAGAGGTGGTGGTGTATTTCATGTGAAAGCGCTATTCTCTCACACTTTCACAGTACTTTTTTTTTTTTTTAAATAAAGTGCTATCTAGGGAACAATCTCATTCTTAATTTGGCTAACCAATGCCCCTGTGAGACAGAAAGAACCCTATCATCGTTGCATTAGATCCATATTGCAATCATCCTCATTTTTATTGGCTACAACGATCCCACTGAAGACAAAATATTTCGTTTTCAAAATCAAGGCAAAAAATACAGTGGAGATATCAACAACCCCAAACCCTACAAACTACATGACACAATAACCCAATTAAATAACCCAGTAATGTTAAATTTGAATGGCTTCTCCATAAGCACCAGGCATCAAATTCTTAGGCACTGAGAACTACTCCCTCACCCTTACCTGATTAAATTTTTATGGACGTTATTAAAAGTTCATTATTGCTTTCAACAGTTAAAATAACTGGGATATAAAGTATAGTTCCTTTATTCATTCACTCATTCATTCACCCATCACTATTTATTAAATACTTACCCTATTCTAAACATAATGCTAGGTGCTCTGTATTTAGCAGTGAGCCAGAAAGGCATGGTCCTGACTCTCGTATTATACGTGATGTAATGGGGAAATGACATTTAATAAACACATAATTACAAAATGTGATAAACGGTGGAAGGGGAAAAATCTGAATGATATGTGAAAGAATAATATAAAACAAGATGCCTAAGTAGTTTGTATATTTACAAAATATTGGTTATAGATGAGAGAAATCTTATACAAGGGTGAAAAGCAACAATAACACAGGGGAATGGGACAGGATTTTGGAAAAAACAATGATGGGGCTGCTTCAGGAGCAACTGAAACCCAGTGTTCTGAACGCTTGATGCTGATATGGGGGTATTTTATTTCTGCTTCTCTTGTCTGATTTTCTCTGTGTGCTGACTCTATTTGCTTCTATTATAAACTTCCTTTCTCCTTGCTGATCCTTCCAGCTTCCATCTTCACACCCTGGAAGTAGTGCAGGAAAATAGCTTTCCTTGCTAGTTCTGGCTCCTTGGTTTAAAAAAAAAAAAAAAAAAAAAAAAAAAGTCCCTAGGAAATACTCCAATTGGCTCTGCAGGAGTGTTTTATTCGAGGGGTAGACAATATGAAAAGAAACTGCTTATAAACACCACTTAGTTTAAACAGCTTTCAGTTATGTACTTCCTTCAACAAGCTAAGTAGCACTGCGAGCAAGCAAGAAAGGACTGGGCTATAAAGAGCATCCCATCTGTGCGAGAATGGGACAGTCTCTCACTGCTTTGGCCTCCACTCACTCCCAGCCAGAGTTTCCGGGTCTCTGCGGTCTGACAGGGGCTGAGCATGCGCGCTACTCAGGAGCGGGACACAATGGGGGTGCCTCCCATTCCAATGATCAATGGCGGCAATCCTCACATTCTGACTGCTTATAACCAAAGGTACATTAACTGTTACGTCATAGGCTGTATACATTGTTCACCACTCCTTACCAACATGCTCGTGATTTTCTGTACTTTCTAAAATAGGTTTATTACTTTGGGGTGCAGTATTGAATGTTTATCTCCTTTGAGCGATATAGCCATTAGCTTATCCATAACAGAGTAAACACGTTTAAAACTTCACATTTGTGGAAAATGTGCTTACAAGTACAGGCTCGTGTTGGGGAGGAAAACTTATTTACTACTTTTAGGTATACCAAACATATTTTTATTTACTTCTATTAAAATGAGAACTGTCAGAGCCAAGAGAGCCTAACGAGGCATGACAATTAAATGCAATGTGGTATCCTGGATGGGATCCTGGGATAGAAAAATCATATCAGGCAAAAACTAAGAAAATCAGCATGTAGTATGGACATTAGTTAATAATAATGTATCAACATTGTTCATTAATTGTAACCAACGTACCGAACTAATGTAAAGTATTAGTATTGGGGAAACTGTGTAAGGGTATATGGGAACTCACTGTACTATCTTTCAAACTTTCAGTAAATCTGAACTGTTCTAAATTTTTTAAAAGTTTATTTTAAAAAGCTAGAATTTTTATAAAATTCATTTCACATATCATAACGAATCATGTGCCCATTCCTGTTGAATGAATACAGCAGAAAAGATTGGATGTTATGATTAAGATGCAGAAAAAATAATGTGTTCTGGATCCCACAAAAGAGCAGCAATTGTATTTGGTTAGCTGTTGATATTTGAAGCCCGAATTTACCAATAACCTTGATATATTTTGCTATGAATTGTTAATAGTGCGTAGCTGAAACATAATTTCTTAGTGAGAAACTGGTGAACAGAATCTGAGACGTTAAAAGAAGCCACTCGATAAATACAAATTGCCTTTATCTTTATCTCTGACCGCATCAGTTTGTGGAAAGCTAATCACTCTCCTTTTCTTTACGTAAAAGCTCAAAACTGAAAACCATCTTCTGCCATGCTTCTCTCACTCTCCCCCCACTCCCCCTGGCCTGCCTCCTCACTCTCTCCCACACTTTCTTCCACATCTGTTGAGCACCAGCTCTGCTCTAGATGCGATGCTCAGGCACCTTCAAGGAACACGCCACCCAGAGGGAGAGAGACATACACAGGTCACAGGACTGAACCGACAGGGCAAGGATAGATAGGGCAGCTGTTTTACTCATTTTTTTAAAAAAAATCTTGATAGGTTTTCCCCCTTGAAAATTCACCTTTCGATGGCTCAACATTAGAAAGCAGAGAGTGGCTTGAGTTGGCCATTGGCAGAGAAAACCTGCAATGGAGTGGGGAAAGTCAGGAGGCCCCGATCTGTAGCCAGGGGGTATGAGACCCTGGGCAAGTTCGTCCCCTCCCATGGGCCCAGCTTTCTCAGAGGCAGGGGACATGGGTGAAGGTGCTTCCAGCTCAACACTGTGGTGTTGCATGGGCTCTTTAAGGAACATTTGCTCCAGATGATATTTAAAGACTTCGAATTCTCCAAGGATTGGTCAAGGAAGGTTTTTCTTTTTTTTTTTTTTCCAAGCTGCCCTGCAGAACATATTATACTGTCCAGAAATGATGTTTAAAGTTTCAATAGCTTCTGGTTCTCTGGGCCACATCACCTTGCAGTTGCCCTCAAATTGTTTCTGAATCACGTTTCCTCTGGCACGAAGCAGGAGCCCTCGGTTCGCATTACGCCTTACAATGCACAGCGCTCTCTCCCTGCTGCAGGGGAGCTTTTATGTCAGAATGAAAAATGATAAAGCAGAAATGAAATAGCAACCACATGTTCTCCATAGCGTGGCCCCACATCCGCGTGGCCTCTCGAAGCAGGGAGCAAACCATCTTTGCAGCTCTGAGTGACACAGATAGGTTCTGCCTTCACAGTCCCCGACCTGGGGTGACCCGAGGACAGGAAGGGCTGCCTAGTGGCTATCGTATGCAGAGGGCAGTGAAGTGAGAGGAGAGAGAACGGAGATGGACCCAGAGGGCTGGGTTCAAGTCTCCACTCTATGGATGGCCTAGCTGATTCTACGGCCTGATTGTCCCTTTTCTCCTCTTCATACTTAGCTCTTTTTTTCTTAACTGGAGTCCTGTGCCATTCTTCCAATTGTCTTATTACCACCAGACTGTCACTTTTTAAGTCTACTCACCACTTTACAGGCAAAGTCATATCCATATCTATTCTCTCCTCCCCCCAAATATAGACACACACACACACACACACACACACACACACACACGCACACACTGATCTGTATCAGTTATATAAGATGAGTAAATTCTGGAGATCTAATATACAGTGTGGAGATTATAATGAACAATTCTGTATTATACACTTGAAATTTGGCAAAATGGTAGATCTTATGCGTTCTTGCTACAAAAAAAAGAGGGAGAAAGAATGAAATTGTAACTATGTGATATGTGAATTAGCTTGACTGTGGTGATCATTTCACAATATATACACATATCAAAACATCAAGTTGTACACCTTTAATATATACAATTCCTATTTGTCAGTTATACTTCAATAAAGCTGAAAAAAGTCCTGAAAACTCCATTATCGTTTCCTCATGATAAAGCAAGTCCAGACTTCTTAATATAATTAAAATTTCCTTGGTGATATTACTTCTCATCTCCTGAGACTCTCAGGACACATTCATTTAACATCTTAACAAACTACTCACAGTTCCTGGCACATCCCATGCTCATGGATACTTGCATGCCACTGGCCATGCCTTTGTCCAAGATTGTAAAACCCTACTTCACACTGACCACCTGGAGAGATAATAGTCATTCTTTAAGACTCAATTCAGACATCTCTTTCTCTGTAAAGTCTATCCGATAATCATTCTGGGAAGATTAGTACTCCAACATACTTTTATCATATCATCTAAAAAATTTCATATTGTAAATATTTATTTACAATTCTGTTTCTTGACTGAGACTAGCAACTCAAATATAGGAACTATCTTCTACACCTTGTTGCTATAGACTGAATGTTTGTCTATATGTTTGTCCCTTCCTGCACCAACCCTGCCAAAAAAAAAAAAAAAAAATCACATGTTAAATCCTAATGTCCAGCGTGATGGTATTTGAAAGTGGGGCCTTTGGGAGATGATGAGGTCATGAGGGTAGAGTTTTCATGAACGGGATCAGTCCCCAAATAAGAGAGCTGAGAGCCCTCCCCTTACCCCTTCCAATATGTGAGGAGATAGTGAGAATATGGCCATCTATGAACAAGGAAGTGAGCCCTTACCAGACACTAAATCTGCCAGCACATTGATCTTGAACTTCTCAGCCTCCAGAACTATGAGAAATATGCTTCTGTTGTTTATAATCAGCCCAATCTATGGTACTTTTTATAGCAGCCTGAACAGACTAAGACAGTTGCTGTCTAAAGGTGTACTAGAGCCATCTATACCACTTATAAGTGCATGTTGTACATATCTTTCCCTACCCCCAAGTTTGGTGATGTCACTTTGCTAGTAAGAAATCAGTCATGGTAGGATTCTTTACATCACAGAACTCTGTAAATGCTACAAATCAGCACTCAAGCCCCCAAAAGAGATTTGTTAAACATTTACTAGCATCCTATTGCTTGCATCCATCCTCAAAACCTAGCATAGGTTCTGAAATATAGCCTTTATGAAAAATCTGAATGAGTAAATCTATGAATGAGTGACCCAGATAATGAACTGATAACATAATAAATGGTGAGACCAGAAGCCATTTAATCTCTCCAATCCTTTCAAAATAATTTTCAACTGTAAAATAAGGATATCATATTCTACCTACCTATAAGGATAATAGCAAGTTAATATAGATGGGAAAATATAACATACATTAATCAAATTACATAGACAAGTCATTAAGGTTGAAAATTGACTTATTTTCTTTATCTTAATACTTGCTAAAAAATGGGTAATTAAGTGAAGGGCTTAAGAGCAGCTTGACTCCTTCAGATAGGTCACAAAATCTAACTTTCTCCCATTTGTAAGCTTTAGGTGCCATCCCTGGTAATTTTAAGACCCTTATAATATATGAATCAAATTGCTTGGAACATATCTTGTTATCTATTAAATAGATGGATTCTTAATAAAGAATTACACAAAATTTAGGTTTTAAATGGCATCTGGTTAAAAGTCTCTGAACTGCATTCAGTTCTCATTGTACTCCATTCGTAAGTTTGATGTGCCAACCCCAATAATTTTAACTCATATATCAACTTCGAAAACTAGAACTGATGCTCATGCTATTACCATAATCTGGGAAGGGTTTCGCTCACTACAGTAGCCCTGCCTTGTCCACGGTTTTACTTTCCTCGGTTTAAATAACTCGTGGTTAACTGCAGCCCAAAAACATGAAATGAAAAATTCCACAAATAAACAATTTATAAGTTTTAAGTTGCACACTGTTTTGAGTAGCATTAATGAAATCCCGAGCCTTTCTGCTCCGTTCTGCCCGGATGTGAGTCATGCCTTTCTTTGTCTAGCATTTCCACACTGGTCAAGCTACCTGCCTGTTAGTCGCTACTTGCCTGTTAGTCACTTAGTAGCCCTCTGGCTTGGCAGATCTACTGTTGAGGTGTCAAAGTGCTTGTGTTCCAGTCACCCTTATTTTACTTTATAATGGCCCCAAAGCATGAGAGTAGTGATGCTGGCAAATCAGATTTGCCAAAGAAGAGCCATACAGTACTTCCTTTAATTGAAAAGGTGAGAACGGTACAATAAGATATTTGGAGAAAAGTAGACCACATTCATGTAACTTTTAACAGTATATTGCTATAATTGTTCTATTTTATGGTTAATTGTTGTTTTAATCTGTTACTATGCCTAGTTTATAAATTAAACTTTATCATGGGTTAGTATGTATAAGAAAAAGTGTAGTATATAGAGAGTTTGGTACTATTGTGGTTTCAGGCATCCACTGGGGGTCTATGAAGTATTCCCCACAGAGAAGAGGGGACTACTGCATAAGTCTTCCAGAAATGTAGTATGAAAGGTAATGTGGGCTCTATTCCTGCCATGCTTCTGGAACCAGAGTGAGGATGCTGGCATGACAAAGACAGAGTGACCTTTTGTCCCGTCATTTGTATTTACAACTTGGTTCAGGGTTGAAAGTTCTGGAAAACATGAACACTGTCCCTTTACCACAATGGCTCCTTCTTTTGAGCTCAACAGACTTTTTCTACCTCTCCTCCACTGCTTCTAGGAGGCTTTCCCTCCCTGAACTCATTCAGAGATCCGAGGTCACAACTCCCCTCACACATCAGGCAAGAGCTGTACAGGTGTGTGTGGTGAGGGCTGCATGGGCAGAACAGGCCAAGGGTAAGATTAGGGGTGGACCATCATATCGTCGGCCCCGGAAGCCCTGGAAGTGCAGGAATCTAAACTGGAGTCAAGACAGACCTAGGAGCTAGGATGCCACATATACAGAGAGTTCAACTATTTCTTCAGAATTAGTCTTAAAAACAAAAGCAACAGCAACAGCAACAACACATGGAAGGAAAGATAATACGTCGGTAAGATTCTTGGTAGGATTTCTACTTTCTTCTTAAAAATTGAACAGTTTCTCTTATTTTCAATATTCCAGATACATTCTTTAAGTAAGTATAAAACAGACACTTTTGATTTTGATGCTGGGGGAAAATGATTCTGGCACATTTGTGTTGGGGGAGGGCGTTCCAGCTGTTCACCAGCAGAAAACGAGTTCTGGCCTGGTCCCCTTTGTAAGTGAGAGGCCAAGTCAAAGTGTTGAGAAGCCAGGAGCTCACTTCTTCTTGGCAAGTCTGCAAGGGAAGGGGAGCTAAATCAGCAGGTAGAGCTGAACGTGGCTCCTGGTCTTGCGCCTTATGCCTGCTGCTGTGCACACTTTCCAGGTCAGAGTTGGAGGAGAAGCTCGCTTCCCCCAAAAGTTTCCTCTCCTCTCGCTCTACCCACAGACTGGCTTCGTGCCTTAAAGGTCTGAGAGCTCAAAATAAAGCACAGGGTTTGTATTTGCTAAAGAAAGTTAAGACTTTAGCCCAAGGAGCAGTTAAACAGAAACTGAAGTTTTTTTTTTTTTTTTTTTTTTTCTCAAAGACCAATAGAGAATGTCAGAAACTTTTCTTTTCACACCCAAAGACTATAATGGAGTTCTAGGCGTCTGGGCATTTCTAAATTGAAACTCAAAAATGTATGTTCAACTGTGTGAGAATAAACAGACGATAGCCTAGGGCGGGCCTCTGTGGCACCTCTGAGAACTGCTAATTGAAATGACACTGTGTTAAGACACTGAGCCACAACTTAAGGGGTGGGCCTGGAAGGGGCAAGCTGGACAGCTGGAGGGAAAGCATGCTCTTGATTATGTGCCCAGTAAAGTTTAGAAACAAGAAACTTAGGCATAGACAGTTAACGTAATGTCAAGCACTGAGCTGATAGATATTTGGTTGGTGACTGTGGATGGTACTCTATGACTCTTAATGCTGCTGACAATAAATGCTATGAAAGTTCTGAAGAGGAAGGTGGAATAACTGGTCATTCTGTAGGAAAGCCACCTAGCAATGACACAACCAGACATTCAGGCAGGCTGTTTGGTGGCTGTATTTCTTCAGCTCCTGTATTTCCATTTTGAGCATCCTGGTCAGAGGGTCCATGATACATACAGCTGAGGCTAAAACTTGTACCCTGAACTGCTGGGTGGATGCGGATGTGCAGAAGCTCTGGCCTTCACTATTTCAGTATCTTCACAGGTATCTCTTTTCTCATTGAGAAATCCATATTTGGGGCTAGAAACAAGGTCAATTTCTTTGCAAAAGTAAGGCAAAAGGCCTCCAAAGATATTCTAGACCCAAACTGTGTGCTGAGGTGCCCCAGGAGGCTGCAGCAAGTGCACAGGAGTGCCATGAGCTTTTACATTTTTTAATTAAAAAAACTAATTTCAAGAGAAGCATAGTGACACCGGACATGAGCCACACATATCATGAAAACTGCTGCCTCGAGGCAGGGCACAGTTTCAACATTAGATTGTATCGCATTACTTTCAATGATAAAATTTTTGCAAAGCTAGGTTTTTGGTGGTTGTGGATAAAAAGTGAGCACTGTATGACCATTAATATGGAGCAGGAAAGGAGAGTGGAGGCATCTGATCTGATTCTAAGTTCTGAAAAGCTGTAGCTCAACAAGCATACATATCCAACAATGAGTAGTTGTGTTTTTTAAAGAATGAAATAAAAGTATTTTTTCTCCCTCTTAAGTTATATGTAGTATTACATATAATACATATGTATATATAATATCATTTATGTATGTTTTTAATGACTACCAAATTGTTAGGGCGTAAATGCATATCAAGTTATTTGGACTAACTAATAAATGGAAATATTGGGTATTTCTTTTGGTCTCAGGGTACCAAACACAGATTATTGAATCGCTAAGGGCACTGTGATTCATGAAAGTTTGGGCAAAGCTGGTTAGTGATCCTACGAAAGTACGACTCACAAGATTCCTATTTTAGTTTAGGCTCTGTAGACCTAAGAATGGAGGAAATAACCAGCTCAATAAGCATCCACTCTATATTTGTTGATTTTCTCCTAACATACATAAGCCAGGCACTAAAAAGCATTTTCAGTACATTATCTTACATACTTCCAAAAATGCCCCAATGGAGTGGGCAGTATATCGGTCATATTTTATAGAATAAGAAACCGAGGCTCAGGGAGGTTAAGTCAGCTTGCAAGTCACACAGGGAGACATCTCTTGAACATAGGATGGTTTCACTTGGAGCTCATGTTATCTCCATCACACCGCACTTGCCCCGCATGGTTGGCTGGCTGGCTGGCTGGCTGGCTGGATGCCCGGACAAATCAAAGACCTGGCATTTCTGAACAGGGTAGGCAGGGAGGAAATCCCAAATGCCATAGGATGGTAGAGGAGCTGGACAACATATCAATTACATGCTCTTCTTTAGGTACTGAATAAATAAAACCAGAATTCCTGATAAATCTACAATGAGTTCTGCAAAGTTCATCCATTCTTTTGCGTTTTGAAGATAAGCAAGAACTATTTCATCTGTTGCTATATATTTAATTCCTGGAAACTTGGAAAAGTCATAAGCTGATCCAAGTTCAAAGAGGACAATCCCTTGGGCTCTTCATGTCCTTCACCTATGAAATATACTCGTAAACCACTAGCCTGAAGATTTGGAATATTTGAGATATTTCTGCCTCAATCAAGCATATCTATTAGCATAAAGTATTTAGATATTAAATTTCTAATGCCTAAAAAAAAAAAAAGAACTTCAGAGCGGAAGTATGTTTTCCTTAACCTCATATGTTTCAAACGAGAAAGAATGAAAGAGAAAAGAAATGCATCATGTTTTATATAAAGGAAACAGCTCCAGGCAAACCTTGCTAAATATTTTAATGGTTTAAACATTCATTTTAGCAAGTTTTCTTTAATATTCTTAACTTTGTTCCTTTTGAACTGGCTCAACCTTCATGTTTAATCCTTGGAGCTTTCAAGGAACAGCTCACAGCAAGTTATATACACAAATATAACAAACATTTCAAATAAAGCACAATGCGTAAAACAGAGAACAGGAGAACTCTTGACAACAGCTGCTAGATTTAACGCTAATAGTTTTGAAAGATTTTGGCTTGAAGGTTAAGAGTATCTTATGACAATAAGCAGGCTTTGTATATAATGTCAACAGTCTTGTTGCAACATGTCCAGTTTTAATTTATTCTTTTTCATTTGTATAAGAGAAATAATATAATTATGGATGTCTGGTTCATGACATTGAAGTTGAAGAAAAAAAAAGTCCAAAATCAATCATGTTTTTCAAGAATAACAACTTTTAAAACCTCTGGCCTATATGCCTGGTAATAGCTAGAGTTTGGTCTAAACGTGATAATATGTTTCAAATCTTTACGCATTTATTTTATTCATATTAGCGTTTGGTGTAACGGTGCCTCTGCGTATGTGGAAGCGATTTAACTTTCCACGCAATGAGCTTCTCCAGAGGGCACCATGACTGATGCTGCGTCTAGAGACAGGGGTTGCGAGCAAGGACCTCCCCTCCGCCCACAGATAGGAACGCATGGAAGTTTTCAGAATCGGCCACTGACCTGCCCCAGCAAAGGCTCTGGAACCATCCCAGGCAGATCAGAGAGCATTTTACACACATGCACAAATGCACAGAAACACACGTGTGCATAACATACATATGCATACAACGTTTTGTAAATAATACCATTTATCAGGCTTCGCATAAGATGTCAGGTTGGAAATCTCAGGAGAAAGGCGTGCCATAATGGAATACATGTTTAGAAAGAATAAATTGAAGGAAGCACACAGTCAGATTGCTATGTGGGAGGCAAGTAAGGCTGGTGTGTGGCTTACAGAAGGGGGAAAGATTCAACGAGTCGGCAATGAGCCCCAACTCCTCAAGAACATGGAAGTCACCAGCAAACGCCCAGCAAGGCAGCAGCATGGCGGGAGCTGGCCTTCCTTGTATGTTTGTGTTAAAGGACACAGACTCTTCCCACATCTGGGTGGGATTATGCAACAGAACTCAGGTCTGGCTGTACTCCAGTGTCTAGGTCTAGTGAGGAGTCCAGGCAAAGTGACCATTCTTGGGCCCTGCTCCCAAGTGTATGTCTTGACTTGGGCACTATTCTCTAGAAAAAAATTTCCATAATGAAAATACTAACAATAATAACAATAAGAGCAACAGTAATGTTTCTGAGTGATCACTGTGCAACAGGCGCTGTATCAGGTGGTTCACTGATATTCCCTCCCTGATTTCTCCCCTCCATCCTATGAAACAGGTATTACTACTCCATTTTGCAAGAAAGAAAACTGAATGATTTTCCCAAATACATTTTAAATAAAGGACTCAAACCTAGATATTTTTTTGGTAAAGATTATGCAGTTATCTCCTATCTTTCTTTCTTATAGGGAAAATGCCAAGGATTGAACAAATGATCTCATGAGTGACAACAGTGGGATTTTTTTTCTAGGCTGTAGTGCCCTCCTCTGTCACTCTTCCCTGAGGATTTAAGAACTTCACACTCAACTCAATCACTTTTTCATGAATCTTTCTCTTCCAACACATATGATTAGAAACCGCTCTTGCCTTAACCTTGAAACCCTTGTGACCTGTACGATCACAGGCATCTGCCAATTACTTGAGCACCCCCTGCTGACACACACACAGGTACAGTGACACACACACACACACACACACACACACACACACACACACACACGCATGCACAGTTATACCAGTCCATGCAACCTCTGATGTATCATTAAACGATTGAATATGAGCATGGAAACTCATGATGCACCATTAAAGAGGACATGAAAGGCAATCATCTTTGTTCATTGATCAGACATTCTAAGATTCTTTTTATTTTTTCCCGTGCAGACCATGTTTAATTCCAGAGATAAAAAGAATAAGTACAAACCTGCGTTCTTCTAACAGTTGAGAAGAAGAGGCAGGTAGCTAGGTGAACTGCAGGAGGTAGGAGGGCAATGACATCTGTATGGAGCCTGTTACACAGATCTCCTGCTCCCTCGTTGTTTAATTAGGTAAAAATGTAATAAAATGGCTGGCATCCAGTTATCAGTACTTGCAGAAACGGATGCTCTGTGCTTTGATTTCTCCAGTGAGGATAAGGGCAAAAATCTATGGGACCCCAGAACTGAGAAGTGCACTTGGCTTCTGTTTTCCCAGCACAGGGGGATTTCCCATTTCACATGGCACTTACCCTTTTGTCACTAGACTATGAGCTTCCAGAAGACAGATGTCATTTCTTTTCCATACACACACACACACACACACACGTATACATATATATATATATATACACACACATACATATACACATATGTATGTACATATATATATATACACACACATCCAGTTTCAATACAGGTGCCTAGGAAGTGTTCATTATGTGTGTGGAATGGGCCAAGGCCAGACGTAGATGAGAACCTCAACACTGGAAGATCTGCCCCCCAGTGGTCTAGAATGACACGCAGGGCACCACATGCAGGCCTGGCCTCCCCTGCACAGTGCCTCCATCAGTTGGTGTGGTTGCAGTCCTAACCACCACAGGGACTCTGGTCTCAGGCATTGTTGTCTCACTAAGCTGAACCTCTACCAGCCACTACGTGACCAAGACTTTAAACTAGTCACAAAATAGACTTCCACGCAGAGCAAAGCTCCACCAAGTTCACGTGTCCTCAGGCAGTATGGTGTGCGATGTGGGGAGTGACGCTGTCATCAGGACTCAAACTTTATCAGCCCAGCTCTGTCGCTAACCACATGCGGGACACATTCTCCTTGGTGTTCGAGAGCAGTAAGATGGAATTGTGTGGAAGACGATCTCTTTAGTCTCATCTCACTCTAACATCCCAAACTAAACTTCCAAGGTCTACACAGTACCCTGTTTCAGAGAGCAGGAGGCTCCCTGTTCCTTGGAGATGGATAGCAGCATGAAAACAACAACAACAACAACAACAACAACAACGACGACGACGATGACACCGAAAACATAAGCACTTCACCCTGAGTTACGAGTGACTTAGTGCATGCAGGCTAGTTTGGCACCTGAGACTTCAGGGAACACATCCTTGCAAGAGAGATGCCCTCTCCCAAACCCAGCCTGAGGGCCCGATAATTGTGAGAAGAACATCCAGCATGAGAATGTGAAGAACCTCAGGGCTCCTCTGAAGTCAACTGAAACAAGATGAGCCAAATCTAAAGAGTTATGCCAACCCTCTCTGGGTGGCCTCTTACCCAATGATTCCGGACTAGAAACCTGGTCTACTTCTTGCAACTGGACATGCTACAGCCAAAATAATGCCAAAATGCACAGCTGCACAACCCTCTCTCACCAAGACAGGGCCAATTCAGTATCATGCAGTGGTTAAGAGCTCAGTCTTTGGAGTTGAATAGACATGGATAAGAGTACCAGAAAATTACGGCACCTTGTACAAACCAAATAACCGAAAGGAAAATAACATTGATGACTTTAATCAAGAGTTCCTACAGAGATCTATCTCATGCAGGAGACATACTAGGTTAAGGTAAGTTGCAGTGTGATGTCCTGCTTACAAATTCCCTATCCAGCAGCCAACTCTCACTATCTACTTTCCTCCAAGTGCTGGCTCCAAGCCCCAACTGATGCATTTTAAACAACCTTCCTCATGGTGCCCTGATGGGTGCACCTGAGGGTGTTTTTCTCTTTCAAGAATCTGCACCCATGTTCTATCTTGGGTCCTCCTTTTTTGACTTTATACACCATTTGCTTTTGAAATGGGTCTTCTCTGCTGTTTTTTTATGACAATGCTGTGATTCTTTATGCAAACTTTTTGTCATTGGGTACGATGACAAAAAGTGGACTCAAGCTTGCTTTAACACATGTTCATTTTAAGAATAGTTGACAGTTCATAAAATTAATGGAAGAGTTGCAGTGACTGGACTCACCCTTTTCCGGATGCTGTCTCTCCTACTTCTCCCTGGTGTCAGCTGTATTCTCTCCAGTGTCTCCATAGGGTAGAGGACAAGGTCACCACTAGGTCTCCAGTCATCATGTCCGTGCTGCTCCTTTATCAGAAAGGAAAAGAAATGTTCTCTATATGCTCCCCTTAAGAGAATCATGGGGGACACTGATTTCTGTACCTTGGGTCATATTCCCATTCCTAGATAAACCGATTACCAGAGGGATGGAACATCATTATTATTTTTTTTAAATTAAATGCATTGGGGCGACATTGGTTAACAAAATTACATAGGTTTCTAGTGTGAAGTTTTATAATACATCATCCAAATATTGCATTGTGTGTTATCGTGTGTTATCTGGATCTGCGTCATGTGCTTACATGTCCTGGAGATGGGAGTCATGGAATTGGCAGCCTGCAGAGACCCACACTTAGAGCAAGGGGGGGGGGGGTGCAGGTCCTCAAAGAAAGCGTTTCTACTGTCAAAATAAGGGAACAAAGATGTTGGATAGAAAAAAAAATTATATCGCAGATAATAATGACTATAGTGTAATTTGTGGCATGCCCAATGTGTGTCAAATTTATACACATAACTGCATTTCAGGCAGTCTTTTTAACCAATATAGGAGAGGGTATTTCCCCCGTGCATTGAAGAAGAAACTACAGATCAAAGGGTTAGGCTATATAAATGGTACGATGGCTAGAGAGAGAAGCTGGCAAGTCACCACAGTTTGAGAACTATGTCTGGATGTCTTAGTTTCGTACTAAGTTATTTCTCTGATAAAGATAAAATATACAAGTCAATAAATCTTACTATACATCAAAGAAACATCAGAGAAAAGAGAATGATATAGGTAGAATTGAAATCATGACTACTGGGGGGATATTTGAATCTCAAACACAGACGATAGTGCTAGAGCTGTAAAAGCCTTTGAAACTGAAAGTTTTCAAAAGTTTTCAATAGTCACTCTAATAAAAATTCTGAAATTAGAGAAATTACACAGTTTGAAAATAATAACTATAATCTTAGAATATGTTTTTAGCTTTATAGATAAGGAATCTTTTAGTTTAGAGAAACTGCAAGGTAACTATGTAAGAGAAACAAAAGATATAGAAACCAAAATAAAACATTTAAAAAGAAAGTGTCATTTTAGTAGAAGTAGTTATTCAATAATTTAATATGTGAAAATGTGACTATTTTTGATGTCAAAAAGTAAAAAATATGTTGTATTCATATGTATCCTGAAACTTGACCAAAGAAAATTTGTAAATCTCTGGGGAGTGAAGGTGAATGCAACATAATAAAATCAAGTTCATAAGTATAACATTCTAAGAAATGATTTTCATGACCTAGTTCATAATAGAAATATTTATGATGTTAATATCTCAGACAGAAATATACGGGATAAAAATAATTTAATGTAATTGTATCAGTTCAACTGAAGATGATAAAGGATTTAGTACCACGAATCATAGGACTAATATTAAGAGAAGTTCTCTATTTACTGAGCTGAGTCACATAAGGACTGCCTATTTAATGAAAAGTTATTGAAAATGTGCACGCATCTCCCAGGCAAAATAAAGTTGCAGATGGGGTCATTATTTAGCTAGTGACACTTGTATCAAAATAATGCTCATGCCAGCAACGTGTTAATATCAATAAGCGATTTAGACATTATAAGAATAATTTTTAGGTATAATTGGTACCATAATGTTCGGATAGAACCCTGTAATACACAGGTTAGCTTATTTACAGAATAAAAAAGGACATTTAAATTTTTGTTTTATATTTTGATTTGTTTCACTGAATTAGCAGCAAAATGTTGGACTATCTGCTCAGCATTTATGGATGAGATGTTAAGAGGGCACAGCCAGCTAAGAGTTTCCTATAGAAGCAATTATGGATTTTGACAGACAGGATAGATAAGATAGAATATTACAGAGGGAGCAAAATTGTGAGATCGAGAATATACAAATTGTTTGATGATTGCTACCTGATCTATTCAGTTAGAGGGCCTTAAAGACATGAGTAGGAAAGAAATTCTAACAAGGTAAATAGGATCAGATTGTGGATGTCTTGAGAAACAGAGCAATAAAATTCTGGCTCTTACAAATCATTTTAAAAAAAAATCATAATAGTGACATTCGGGCCTTAGGTTTCTTATCTGTAGAATGGGATAACAATTCCTTAAGAGTTAGAATTGAATTATGTATATGAGAGGACCTGGCGCAAGATGGGGCCTGTCGTAGAGAACTGAAAAATGCATTCTGGCCTATTCACGTACTGTCTGGGCAAAACGTGCAGTCGTTTTCTAAGCTCATCCATTCAGATTGAGAGTTAAAGATTAATAGAAAAGTTAACATAATTTCCCCAAGGAAGGTATACTCGACCTTTTCTTCATCCTGTTCATTAGATCACCCTTAGTGCAAAAAAAAAAAAAAAAAAGTAGCAAAGGACTCCCCTCCAAGTTCATTATATTGCATTTTACAAAGAATGCATCTGCTAAATTCATCTTAGTTTTGCATGACATGATACTCATAGCTTTGCTTCTGTCTAGTCATGAAATTTTGCTGAGGTTCACAGCACTTAGTTGGTTGTATATTTTTTGGCTCATATGAAATCCAAGGTAATGAGCTTTAACACTACAAAGGCTCTGGAATGCTTTCAAAAACATTTGCTTCCCACAAGACAAATTAGCTGAACCAAGCAATAAAATGTGACATTAAGCATTCGATACTCCTATTTTTATGTAGTCCCAGGTCAACAAAAATGACCCCACTGGGGGCATTTCTCTAATGCCCTTGTTCAGAGTTCTACTAAAAACCTGTCTCTAGGAAGCTAATCAATAGTTATTTATGTATGGTAGACCCCCAAAGAAAGTCTACCTCATAAATTGAACTCAAGGCATTCTGGAAGCTTCTGGACCTAATGCGGTTTATAAGGACCCTCCATCAAGTGGACCACCCTGAGAGCACACATATGTCTACATCTGCACATGTACATTTGCAATTTATCACTTTTACTTATTTGGTACTGCATCTTAAGGTCATGAAGAAAATTCTAAAGTTGTCTAATCAGTGAAATCCCACTCTTCTTGACATTTTAAAATACTCGTGTTTAGACTTGCCAGTCATTGAATATCTAGTTTTTAGAAATATGTTCATCTCACCTGGAGTATCATGTTCTTTCTATCTGAGGGAAAACATTTCTCTAGGAAATCAGAATTGGTCTAAAGAAGGGAGGTCAGGATAGTGAAGAAAGATCTTACGTTGAACACTTGTGAGAACTGAGTGTACCTGGCCCAGAGAAGACTTGGATTGAGGAATGGAGAAGGGAGGAGGTAGTGTCTGTGTGTCTCTAGAAGACCTGTAAATTGAACAGATCCCAGGGATTTATGTGTGAAGCAAGGAACAAAGTGATAGGAAGGCAGAGTTTTGGTCTGTAGGAGGAAGAACTTCTAAAACAGTGGACCAAAAAACAATGAACTATCTAAGCAGAGATTAGACAAGAAAGAATCCAACCCTTTGCAACCCTGAAATGCCTCAGTGATCCTCACACGCAGGATTCTCTCCTGCCTTCGCTGTGTTTCAGGACACCATACTCAAGGCAGTGTTTCCCACACACTGGCCTTCATGAGTTAGGCAGCGTATTCCCTGAGGATCTCCAGTTTTCCTTCATTCCAACGTGGGCTCTTTCAATTTTTGTGAGAGAAGAGTAGAAAAACAAGGATATTTATTTTTTGCAAATTCAAATTAATTTTAAGGAATTTTTACCTTGACTGCTTTTGAGAATTAAAAAAAATTCCACGAGGAAAATTGAGACATTTGTTCAATCGGGTTGGTGAAGTGCTGCTTGTTTTATCATCTGTCAAAGTTACGGGTGCTTCCTCCCTTTAGGCTACCCTATACCTTAATTAATTAATAACAAAGAGAGGAAACTTCAAGACACACAGAAACAGATTGGCTTATCAGCTTTATGTGTGCTTTATTTTGTTTGAAATGCAATATCCTAACACTTTGCAGATGTTCCCTGTACTACTTTCAGCCTCAGCTTGGAATGATCCAAGTAGTAGTCCTGGGTCATCAAGATGGCAACCGCCACTTGCTGACTGGTGGCTAAATCAGAGGGATGCTCATGGCCTGTAGCCAAATCCTGCTGGAGAATGCAGAAGCTACCATTCTGTCAAGGACACTTCCCTGTGCTATCACAATCCTGAGAGATGCAATTTAATTATAACTTCTCCCAGAGAAATTTCAACGGTGAACTCCACTCATTGTGCAAATCTATCAGAATATACTTTTGCTTTTTGAGAGCTGCAATGGGACCCATGTTTCCTTGATCTATCTAGGGAGCCTCGGAGAGGGATTTAAACATATTAATCACTCTCTATGCAGTCAGTCCATATCTTACTTAATAGCAGCAATCATAACCTTACCTGTTCTGGTGAAAAGGAAAAACAGTTACTAGGGAAGTTCTACAGAGTATAAAAGCCCTTTCTGGCATTACTCTGGGGATTCCTTTGCAGAAATCTATTGGTCACAGTCAATATCAGGGCAATGGTACACACAAGAATTAAAAACTGAATAAGAAAAACTGCTAAGAAGACAGCAAAACTGCCAGGAGAACTAGAATAGCAGCCAGGGTTGAGGTGACCCATGATTGAGCAGAATTAAGAGCTATGCGCCCTGCTATTTCTGTCATGGGGTGCTGTGGAGTTTCTGGCTATAGAGCCTTTCAGTAATCTTCTAGGTGAGAGCATCTCTGAAAGTCTATTCTGGCTCCAAGATTCTACTTTCTCCAACGGCTTTAGGTTCTATATCAGCCCACAGCAATTCTAACTTCATAAACCAATCAACCACCAAAAACTCAATCTATGTTGGCCATACTTGAAGAAACTTTAAAGCAGAGTCTCCTGTTTCCTTTTGGCCCAGTCTAAAAAAGATTAGACGTGCACATACAGAAAGAAAGCTGCTGATAGTCACTGTAGTCTGTTGAAACAAACTGTCACGTAGGCAGTAAACATGCCCATTTCACCCAAGTGTTTGGCTAGGCTGGGCCAGAACAAGAGGGAAGATGTGAAGGGATGATTATTTGAACCAAAACTCAATTAGTCCAGTAGTTCTAAAATTTAGCTAGCAGAGTATCTGGCAATCAATGCCTTTTATGAAACATTATAGAATGATGATTCAAAAATATATATATATAATAGAATAAATTATTTTATAATATATATCAACTTATATAGGATTGTGCTAGACTAAAAAGTGGTAACTATCCCAAAAGGTGTATATACTGGAAGTAAATCGCATAAGTGGCAGCCACTTAGGGCCAGGACAATGAAGATCAATGTCAGTTTTCTGCAACCACATGATTTAAGAGTTAATGATTAAGTCCAATGCTAAAATGTGGGAGGATACAGAACATGAAATGCTTCTTACTCTCTGATTTTGCTTGGGAAAGGAACTTTGGAGAAGTTTGAAAAACGTATCAATCTCCACCCTTTCCCTGCTTCCATCAGGTTAAGTTTTCAGGAGATGATAAGGACCCCATCAGGTGTGTAGAGTGTTGTCTTGTCTCTCACCATCTCAGCCCATGTGCGGATATAATTTCCAGGTCCTATCCTGCTCATGTTAGTTATGCTCCTTTAATCTCATTTGTGCACAGTATTGTCTTAGAAACACATGAAGCCAACGTTTAGAGCTAATAACCTGTTTCCTCAGCCTATAATTTTCCTCTAATTGAGGGTCATGCCAACTAACAAGGTGAGGTCAAAGACTTGGCTGCATACAAGAGGGAGGGGTAGCTTTTGAGAATGAGGGTTTGAGTCTCTCCCGAAGGTGCAGGGATCACTTCATATCACTCCTGGAAGAGCAAAGAAAGAGTGGAGGTGGCCAAAGGTGTGAGGACATAGGGTAGCACATCAGTCACTCTCATCTTGAGAACCTGAGGTGGCCTTGATCATGAGTTATACTGTCAGTACTCACAGATGATAGTTTGTGCTGCTAAAGTTGCCTTATTATATTGTATTCACGAACATTCTGGTTCTTATTTTGATATTCTGATCTGAGCTAGCCTCACACTTCCCCTCACTAAGTCCCTGCACCAACACACACACACACACACACACACACACACACACACACACACACACCCCAGCTCTAAGACTATATTTGTTGATTTGATCTACTGAATAATTAACCAAGTGCAATTTACTCTCATTATATTAACATAATTCCTTCAAAAATGTTTTCTGGCAGGCAAAAATTCATAGAGGGTAGCACTAATATCCAACATGATTAATGCAGCTACTATAACTTTTTGTGTTCAAAGAAAAGTAAGCTGATATATCAAACTCATAATATTCATAATATATATTTAAAATTTTCATAATGTAGTTTCTTTCATTAGACTAATAAAAGTTAAATTTACTTAAATCATTTTGTCTCTCTTTTTTTCATCTTATGATGCTTTTATTATTATAACATCTCAAGTATTTATAGTAAAACCTTACTCATCTGAAAATCACTTAGCTCACAACTCCAGCTCTGGAATGTGGCCATTTCCTACTTTCGGAAATGTAGGCATATAATACATTTCTTTTAAGAAGAAAGTAATTCTATAGCATTTATTATCCCATGTTAGAGTTAATTGTTCCATTATACTATAAGCAATTAGATGGTATAAAATATATCTTAGCTTCTTTTCCATTCCTTGGCCTCTTGCTTACCTGTTGCATTACAACAAAAAATCGATTTCTGAGGGATAAAACATGTTTCAGAAATATATCTTGAGGATGATCCTACATAGAGGAACTGATAAATCGTGTTCAGAAAGTCCAAAATAGTCTACAAAGTTCAACAAAAGGGGTAGCCTAAGTCTTCTTCCCTCTGAAGCTTGGTTTCTCCACAGGTAGAACAAAAGATTTAAGACACAATCTTTGTTTCCTTCCTACCCTAATATTCTGTGACAATCTATAATCCATTCCTTTGTATACTATAAGATAACCATTAGACAACATTCATTTTCACTCAAGCTTTGCCACTGCATGAAAAGACCACGTTGAAATGTAATGGCTCATGTGTCAGAGGTCCCTAATAAATGTGGTAGGTCCCTGTGTTGACCTGGCACCACAAGACAACCACAACAGTCATGGGCTGCTGTGGTCCTGTGTAATACCCACCAGCAGGGTTACCTGGGGAAGCTCTTTCCACACTGTGCTTGCCTAGCTGTGCAGTCAGAGGACAAGCCAGCCAGCTGCTCTGGAGGGAGGCCAGCCCCTGTACAGGGTCTCCCCTGGGAGAGAGAAGCGTGCCACCTCTCAGTGAAGAGCCTCTGAGTCTCAGAAAGAGGAAGCCAGGCACTTTGCTTCTGCTGCTGTGCCCTGACCTACTTGGTGACATGTTCCTGCTTCAGGACCTATCGGCAGGCTTCTTTTTAAGGAGAGCTTTTCTCTTTGGCTTGCTCTTTCTGGTTTATACTAACTTCATGTGAAGTAAATTTTTGCATTCATTTTTCATTTCTATGCACCCCTAGCACTTTTGACTTAGGAGTCTGGTTCTGACCAGCCTTTCCTGACTCTCTTCAGAGCACAGGGAGACAGATATTGTGAAGAGACCCCAGCCTCCCTCTAAGGGGAGGATGTGGACGCTTAGAGCACACTGAAGGGTAGACTACATTTTCCTCATCCCTGGATCTGGGGTTCGGAATAAAGGAAGAGGCTCCTCATCTAGCAGAACACGCGATGGGTTTACGGGCATGACCTGTCAGCTCTGCCCTCCCCTGCAGCATCCACCATGCTGGAGCACAGACTTGCCCGTCTGCATCCCACATGTGCCTTCTGTCAAGGTGGTAGAGCTCAGAACACTCAGCAATGTCTTATGAGGCTTTTCCTAAAGACCATCCATATCCCAGAAATTAGCGGACGCAAATCTGCTTCTCATTATCCTGATAGTCAATGATTTATACCTCCCAAGCTGGGGGAGGGGAAGCTCACCAAAGAAGGTGAGCCACTGGCAAGCTATTAACTCTTGTAGGAGAATGAGCTTCCGGTACTTCTCTGGAATCAGGTCACTATTCCTGGTACCTCCATGCCAATTGACTGTCCTCTTTCCTGGGTAACAAATTTATCTCCTGTTCTTTAATTCCTGACATTCTACTTATCAATATGGATGGAAAGCAACTGCTTAACCCAACCCTTTACAACCAATCCACTTTCCTCCTGCGAGTTCCCATTGGATGAGCTCTGCTTTCTTCCAATCATCCTAAAAACCCTTAGGGAGTTTCCTCTTTCCATCCACACATTCATCAGTCAGTCAGTCAATCAACAAGCATGCACAGGGCTATTTGATGAGGCCTTTTTCCTAAAAAAAGAATCTGTCATTTAAAAAAAAATACCCCTTATTTCCACGTATTGGAAGCATTTCTTATTGTGAAATGGCTTTAAGTTATCTAAGTTTAAGGTTGTACGAGAATTTTTGTGTGAGGTGAAATGTGTGTGTGGGGGAGGGGGAGGGGGGAGGAGAAGGGGGGAGGGACGGGGTGGGGGATGGAGAGGGGATGGGTGGGAGAGTGGGCGAGCCTCGCAGGCCCTGCTTCCTCGTGTGCGTGTGCATCAGAACAGCGAGCCTTGGGTGGGGGGTGTGCATTAGGAAGAAATGGAGACCCTAGTTTCCTTTTCCGGATTCAAAGTTAGGGAGACAGTTTGGGTTGAATCCCCCTCAAAAAACAATGAGCTCCTTGGAGAACAAAGCCGCTCCGACTTCAGTGCTCGGATTGGCTCCGCACGCACGCTGGGGGCGGGAGCGGAACGCTGTCTGCAAGGCGGGCTCTGGGTCCTATCGGAACCTGTCCCAGAGCAGCCGCTGGTGTCCTAGAGAAGGGCTGTGTGGCTGGATCCTCAAGGAGATGTCCAGAGAGGGGTTCGGGTACCTGGTCTGGCTTACCTGACCCCAGGGCTGTGGGGTGACTCCTCCCTGGGGCAGCCACAGTGGGGACAGGGATCTGCAGAGGCTTTACCACCCAAGAGCCCCAGCCGCAGGGCTTCCAGTGGGACCCTTGCTGATGACACTGCTTCAGGACGGGAACTTGACAGCACCCGTTTGAGGGAGGGAGGCCATGCTCGTTTAGGAGTTCCAAACTTTGGTTAAGTGTGACTCTGAACGGGAGAGGTTGATTCCTCTAAAAGAAACACGGTGGTCCCGGACAGTCGGCCACTCTGACGTGTGTGGTCATAGCAGGAGAAAATGTCAGCCTGGCCTCATCCCTCCAGACGGTGGTTCTGCCCATGATTCTTCGTCCCATAGAACATTTCTTTATTGGGGTCACTCAGGAAAGAGCATGTGCAGTGACCTATGGCATCCGATCCTGGGGGGGGGGGTCAATACTCTTTCTGATGGCACATGTATCGTTGCTTAATGTAAGAATGCAAGTCCTTATATTCTGACCTTAACAAAATGAGACAGAAACTAGCAGGATCCACCCTTCAGACACGGGTACTCACCGTGGATTCCTGGACAGGTAAGCGGGGAGGGCTCGGCAGACCCGGCTTTGTGCTCACCGGGGACGTGGCGGCCCGAGGACCGCTCTCCGGGAATCCACTGCACAGGTCCATTATTCACATCCCAGCTGGCGACTCTGGAGATGACACTTGCATTTTTTTTGGTTTTTGCTGCTATAACAAATTACCACACATCAGTGCGTTACAATTACACAAAGTTGTCATCTTACAGGGCTGTAGGTCGGAAGTCCGCCATCAGTCTCTTGGGCTAACACCAAGATGTCAGCGGGGCTGTGTTCCCTTCTGGAAGCTCCGGCGGAGAATCTGTTCCTTGCCTTCTCCAGCTTCCACATGCGGGCCCCGTTCCTCCCTCTTCAGAGCCAGCTATGGAGGGTGGTGTCCTTCTCACGTTGCATCCTTCAACCATCTCTTCTGCTTCCTCTTCCATTTTCAAGGCCCTTCTGATTACATTGGGTCCTCCCAGATATCCAGGGGAATCTCACGATTTTCAGCTCAGCTGATTAACAACCTCGGTTCCATCTACAACCTTAATTCCCCTACACCGGGTAGCCTAACATGTCCATGGTTTCTAGGAATGAGGACTTGAATTTCTTTACCAGCATGGGGGGTAGGTATTTTTCTGCCTGCCCCAGTTAAGCACTTACTTTGTGTCAGTCACTGGATTAAATGTTGGCTTCACAAGAGAAATAAATCTCAAGGGCTTCCCAGTTTAGGAGATAGAAGGGCAAAAAAATAATAAAAATGATGTGAGGCAGTGATAAATAATAAAAATATAGTAATAATCATAGGATAATATCAGAGTACGCATCTTAGTTTCTGTTTGAGGCAGGTGGCACAGTAAAAGGTTTTCTGGAGGAGGAGATACCTGAGCTTGGTTCCTAATAAATTGTGAGGCGTCCGGCAGGTGAAGAAGTGGGCATTCCAGTCACCCACATGCCTAATGTGCCCCAAACTGAGAACTTTCTTTCTTCTGTAACTTGGCTGATGAAATCTCCTGATAATCACAAGGCCGGCAGCTGAAAAAGGGAAGTCACTGAATATTTATTCATTTGACGAATATACATTGAGGTCCTATGATATGTCAGAACACATGCTGGTCATCAAAGCTGCAGCGGTGGGCAAAAGATTCAAAGTCTCTGCCTTTTTGGTGCTCACAGGACTGCAGAGGAAGTCCGGAAATGTTCATGTGAAAAACTACTTATGAGCTAGGCTTGTGAATTTGTCCAGAGAGGTGATGCTTTTCAGATACTGAGTCCCATGGGAAGAAAACAAATTTTCAGTCTCCCCAAATTCCTGATGAACAACAGATGTGACCCCTGAAGTCTGTCATCACAAACCAATGTCTGGGGCTCAATGACTTTGGTATAGTTGTGGTTAAAGAGCTCCTACACCCATGACAAAGCTGCTGCAATCCACGGGAGACACTGTCACGCACTCTTCATGACCCCGCTCCTACTTCTCAGCTCCTGCCGTGGCACTGCCCCGATAAGTGATCAGCTACTGGCTCTGCTCCTAAATCTAGAGCTATTTCCTATTCCAAAGTTGTGGAGTTTTATAAGCTTTTATGGGTTGCCACGTAAGCTTATCATTTTTAAATGTTGTTTCTATGGAAAAATGCACTGCTAATGACTTCTGACTCAATCATAATAAAACTGTAGAGCATAACTATCCACAGGTTAGGAAAGACCTGTAGAGACTTAAAGCATATTTCATAAGCATCACAAGAAGGCATGCAGCTTCTGCTGGAATTGAGGAAGCATCCACGGGTACCTTTCAGTAGCACATGTTTACGAGAGCTGGGTTCGCTTATGTAAGGATGCACGGCTTCCTAAATTCCCTACAATTTAATCCTAATTATGCCCCTTAATTTATTCCATGAGACACTGAATTATCTAGCATTCTGGAATTTCAGGATTACTCTAGCATTATGGTGGAAATTCTGGATACAAATGAAAGATATATGATATCTGAATAACAAATAAAGCTAAAAGTTCTTCACCTAGAAACTGTATCTAATTAAGCTCCCTTTAATCAGATCTGAATGTCATTCATGCAGCTGCATCATTTTTATAAACTTATGACCAATAACCAAATATTGTTCGCAGAGAGCAGAATGGCAAATGGAAACGTCATGCACGTGGAAGGCAGTCACTCTCTCCTCAAATCCAGCTCTGCCAGTTACTACCTGGGTGATCCTGGACTAGTTACTTAACCTCACAAAATACCCATATCATCAAATAAAAGCAGCTTAATGCTGTCAACCACGCAGGTTCATTAGGAAGATGAAATGACTGAAGATATGTAAACTAATGGGCACCATGTCTGGGACAGAAGAGGTACCAAGCAAGCCTTTCCATCAGCAGCCTCGGTGTTTACATGGCCACACCATTATTTGTTTGATATGTCCCCTATTATTGGGCATTGGCCTGTTCCCTAAATCCAGCTGTAAATGTTGTTGGTTAAAGCATTACAATATACCTCATGTGTATGTGTTAAACTATTGAACCTTTAATGCATAGAAACAAACTGGCTCTGAGTGCTTCTCCTGAATTAGTGGGAGATGAGCAGGTTGGGAAGAAGGAAAAAGCTTCAGTCAACTTGTGACTTTGGGAGGCTGTTGTCTCCTGAGGGCCTTGGGCCTGAGAAGCAATAGCTTTCTCACAGCCGAGGTGCACAGTCATGCCAATCACTGTAGAGCATTTTAGAAACATTCATCGTTATGTATTATAATCATGAAAACATCTCATGCACATTAACAGGCTGGTCTCTGTTAAGGAGAAGTTCACGTTCCTCCACCACGGAACTTTCAATGGTTTTTAACACAAAGAGAGCAAGCAGTACCGGGGGCAGGTTTACACGCTCTGGGATTCACATTCCACCTTCTCTGCTGGTTTCCTGGATGATCTCGACAAGACCTTGCCATAGGCTTCTCTAGATCTCAATTTGTGAGATTCTAGAACCCACAGGTCCCAGCTCCTTTTTCTGCTCAGTCCTTCAGAGTAGGATTTCTAAACTGGCACAGAAAGACTTCTTTGGCATCGACTGGCTCTTATGAAACAGCACACTGATGAGTTAAATGCAACAATTCAGAAAAATAGCGATTGAATTTCCCTTTAAATACTCAGGGGGTTAGAAATTAAGCAAAATTGCTTGGCACTATGTAGTCTGGATTTTAACTAACTCAAAATGTCTGAAAAATTGTTCAAGATGTTTTGACAAACAGAGAATGCCACCATGTTCTTCCCTCTCCCCTGACATCACTTTCATCTGCCGTGGGAAAGCAGGGTCAGGGTGTCCAGTGTCAAGAAGTTAGCTGGTGTCCCAGGAAGCGCTTTCTCCCCTCGAACGGAATGATTCACAGTTCTTTAATACTCACTAGGCTCTTTGTTCTGCCATAAAGCAATGGAGCTAGTTTGCTTTATTTTAAAAATAAAACAAAATAAAACTGCGTCACTGTGAATAGTAGACGGCGATGACCTTAAATACTGAGGTCATATTTTTAAAGAAAAAACAATTCCAATTATGTGAATTGAATCTGAAATGTTGCCTGTCCTGAGCAGTGAATGCCATAAACGTGAAATGCCACCCCCTCAGACCTACCAAACTTTATCACCTCCAGCGGTCTGGGACACACGGACCCTCAGCTTGTCTGCTCGAGAGGTGTTGTGATATTTGGCAGAAAGTAGAAAGACTCCTGAGAGGACATGTGGTTGACTAAAAAACAGTGCTGAATGACAAGTCAGAGGTCTGGGCTTCAGCCCCAAACCGCTGCCTGGATGTATCATCACGAACGAGCAGGATTTACACAGAGAGCAGCCTCCTACAGTGACGCCCTAAAAAGTATGTGTGAGTAGAAAGCCTGGCACATTCTAAGATGTAGTTAGGTTATATTAATTATGCCTCACCAATAAGGAATATGGTTTTTAAAATTGTATTGATGGTTAAATTCAGGTTGCTCATTTTCCAGTTTAATATAATTTTTCCAACAAATGTTATCCTCTGTCCCAACGGAATACAAAGTGTATTTAAAATAGACTTTCTTCTCAATGGAACTGATATTAGTAATACTAATATTACTCAGTCCATCCATCCACCCATGTGGTTTTCTCAGCATTTTGCAGCTTACAAAGCGTATTTACTATCTCCTATTCTTTTTGGTCCTGAAATGAATTATCTATGTCCCCCAAATAACGTCCAAGGAAACTGATACTTCTCAAGGTGAATTCTTCAAGGTGAATAACTGATTAAGTGGCAAAGCTGGGGCAGAGCCCAAGTCTACTGATCCTAAAATATTTTCCTTGCAGCATTGGCTGGGCTCATTCATTCACATTCTATTCAGTAAGGCTGCAGAGGGATTTAAAAAAAAATAATAAGGTCATAGATTTGGAGCCATGGAGCAGCAACAAGCCAGTAGGCGCTTTCCTGTGGTTTTGATGACCCAGAGCCATTTGGATAAGGACCAGGCTGAGGCTGGTGAGACCCAGGCGTTCTTTGGCAACTCAGTGAAACAATACAGGAGAAACAGTTTCCATTGTCTACTCCCAATTCTCTGATCAGGTCAGCAACCAAGCTGGGCTGGTTTGGGTTTTCTCATGGCAATCTCAGTCAATTTCAAGATTTAAAAGCCAAGTTCATGCTAGAGAACAAGAAGCCACACCTTTTCCCTTGTCATTTTATATGTTCCATAAATTCTTTCTGTAACCATGAAATCAGCGAGCTGTAAAGCACCCAACTGATATTATCACAGAGCTGGGTTGATGTTTTATAGCACATAGGGATTGATAACAGAGCCAGAGAGGTGAACGTGTTATAATAATAATTATGAACAATCCATGTAGAGCCAGATATGTATCATGCATTATAGTCTACATGACCCTTTTATATTTATTTTCACTTAGTCATCAAAATAGCTTTATGAGATAGGAAAAGTGAGAATTTTATTCCCACTTCGCAGACGAGGAAAGGCAGATATACGCGGTCTTGGTACATGGCACGTACCCAGCTGCCTGGACAGGGAGGCTGGATGGGATCCTTCATCTCTCTCTCCCTCACTCACCGTAGCTTGTCCATCACCGATTCCTGGCCTTCCCTCCACCCACATACACCTAAAACCCTCCATTTCTCTTCATATCCTCTGCCACACCGCTAGGCAAAACACTGTCTGCCTTGTCTCCACCTTTGCAGCAATGTCCCCACGGGTTTCTCTGTGCTGTTCCCTGATTGCTGACCCTCAAATCCGATCTGGAATCCTGCGGTGGCAAGACTGAGACCCCACTGTGAGTTCAGACGCTCAGACTTGATCTCGCCTGCCCTCCCCACAGCCTTCGCGCTCCAGCTCACTCTCCTCACCACTTCTCTTTCCTTTGTTCTCTACGCTCCCACCGTACCTGGCTTCTTTTGGTTCTCAAACTTCCCATGCTTCCTCTTGCCTTAGGGTTTTCCCACACATCATTCCATCTGCTGGGATGTCTTTCCAGTTCCCGTCTCTTCCTGTCCCATTTCTCTTTGCCGTAACTACTTATCTTCCTATTTTACTTTAATGGCCCTTTCTCTGTAATTCCCTCCCACCAGATTAGAATCTACATAGTCCAAGCCTTACTCAGTAAGTACCTGGCACGCATGTAATAAGAGCTCAACAGCATATCTTTTTAGGGAATAAGTGAATGAATTAAACCTCAAGCTCAGGTCTTTACACTATCAGTTGATGTTTTGCCCCAACAAATATATACTCATGTAGAATAACTGGATATTTACCTCTCTGTTTAAAATCATCAGGTCACCTGATGGTGTATAAACACAGTCAAACTTTCCATCTTTCTTCCCAGACAGAGCAGCTGCCCTAAATTCCGAGTTCTTTTCTGCCTCACTGAAATTGGACTATATTCTGGAAAAGAAATGGGTAATCCCCTTTTCCTCTTTTCCTGGGGCCAAGAACCACTGTAAAAGATCCAGCTTTGTGACCATTCCCCAAAGCCAAGCTCCCGGAACCTGAAGAATATTTGGAACTCCAAGATTCCTGACCATGGATGCTTCCTGACTCACTGTTGCTACAAAATTTGGGCATTTAGCATTTCGAGACGGGCTTATCAGGTGTAGTGGCATCAAGGCGTTAAGCCATGGACGTCCTGGGGAGCCAGACGGCTGAGCAGGGAGGACCTCAGCTTCCAGGCTATTGCACGTGACATAAGAGCCGACACTCTCCTGGCAAAGTAGCCAGAGGCTCTTATTCAAAGCTGAGTCCATCCAGGAGCATCTAAACCATCATCAGCCAGAGCAGGCATGCGGCAGAATCCAGTCAAAACGCTTCAATTTAATCCAGGGGGGTCTCACCTTCAGCACTATCGATACTTTAGAAAGGATAGTTTTTTCCTTGTAGGGGGCTGTTCTGTGCAAATATAGGATTTTTAACAGCATCCTTGGCCTCCACCACTTAGACATCACAGCAATCCGCCCCCTTCTATCCCCCCGATGTGACATGTGTAAGTGTCTCCAAACATTGCCAAACCCTCTTTGGAAGGAAGGGAGTGAAAGTCTCCTCTGCCTAAAAACCACTAGTTTAATAGCACTTAGCACTTTGGGCAGGTTTCATAAATGCTTCCCATCTTAATTTTCCTCATCAGCCAAAACAAAACACAAAACAAAAAATCAAAAAAGGTTTTTAAAAATATTTTCCTAAGGCTTAATGGAAATTTTACGTGTAGGATCTAGCCTAGTGCTGGTGCAAAGTAAGGTGCTCAGCAAACGAGGTGGAGTGAACGAATCTCGACCATGAAAGGAATCAACCGAGAGGCGAAGGGGACGGGAAGGCTGGCTCCTCTCACCGCAGTGCTGGGAAGCGGCCGCCCCCAAGTCAAGTAGGCAGCTATGGAAACGTCAGCCAGTCAGAAACGCTGCTAAAGCCAAAAGCACTTTGTGAATGCAGTTTCTTTTGTCGCACAATCAGATCTTTTCTGGGGTGCTCTTTCCACCTGGCCTCCAGAGAAGATCATTTTCATGTGTGTGGTACGTTTCATGGGGTGGGGGGGGGTGGGAGGGGGTGCTGTGGACACTGTTTTCGGAGATGCTGTCCCAGCAGGAAGTGCATTCTGGGTCTCACCCCAGAAAGGCGGCAACATGTGCTGGGGGAGCATAGGCCCCACAGAAAAGGTCAAGGGTAAAGGTGTCAGAAGGAAGGAAAGCGGGTGTGAGCCTCAGTCCTGTGGCTTGCTGTGTGACTCTTGGCACTCAATACTCTGAGCTTCACTCGCTTCACTGCAGCGACGTGGTAAGGAATGAAGTGACTAGCGTAGGCAAATCGGCAGGCACAGTGCTGGAATGCGGTGATCACATCGTAAAGGCGAGCACTAATAATATTAACTATCGCTGCATTCAGTTTTACTATTACTGTTTGTAGTATCATCATCGCTACCTTCATGAATGGCCAGAGTAGTAAAAAAGTATTACCTTTACTTCTGATCTGCTACCTCCCGGAGCCGGCAGGGCCAATGGTGTATCCGCTGTGTTCCGAAGGCTGGCAAGCGGGCAGGTTGTTTTAGCCTACTTCTCTCTCAAAAGGGTTCGAAGCCCATTTTGGGTAAAAAATCTGTGTAGTCTCTGGTCCCGGGACATCAAAGTGGCTTTATCTCCCTTGGCAGGTTAGGCTACTAGGAATGCTGAACATTTTTCTGTCACACCCATTGCCAAGGGTGCAATTTGGGAAAACAAATAAGGATTTACAGATAGTAACTTTCTTCTTCTTCTATTGATAGCTTGAGATAATTCATGGCTGGGTTTGGACAAATGCAAAAAATGTGCATTTAGTTTGAATTTGGATTCATTCCTCATGAATATTAGTCATCTTAACCTAAAATGCAAGCGCTTCTCTGTTTCAACAGATGGGAGGATGTACTATGAAATCATACTATAGCGCAGGGAGAAAACAAGAAGGTTAAAATTAAATTCAAGGATAAGTCTTGGCACAGTGGGACAAAGTGTGCAATCATCATATATTTCCCTACAAAATAAGGAATGTGCTTTTAGGTGTGGCTTACATTTTTGAAAAACAATGGGATGGGAATATTTATAAACCCTGTTTGCTTGATGATTTAACCCACTGTAGGAATACTTTTTACAGATAACTTCTCATGCAGAATTTCCTATGTTGTGGAAGTCTAATTAAAGACTGGCTCAGCATACATCTTGTTCCATTGTCAATGACGATGAATATATAATTCCGGGGCCCTGCTGCCTCCCCTGTCCTCTTCTACTTGTTGACCTCCTACTGCTTTGGGAGGCCGCTGCTGAAGATTACTACAACGTGGCAGACCAGTGTTCAATCAGCTAGTGACTCTGATGTGGGGAGGAGAAAGAAGTGGGAAAGAATAGAGAATGGGGAAGAGAAGATGAAAACGAAGAAAAGAATCAGAGTAGAAGAACTTAAGATTGATGTTTTTTTCTACTACATCACAACGTTAATGGCACTTAAAAAATGTATTTGTTAATTCCTCTGATAAGTCTTTTTTGAGTCCCAATTATATACTAAGACACTGTGATTAGAACTGGGGAAAAATTAAATTTTTATGGTAATGAATCCAGAATCCATCTAACATTGAATAGATAGAGAACTCTAGTTCCCATATATTTTTCCTAAAATTTTCTATTAATTGATTTGTCAAAATGCCAATAGTTCAATAATTCTTGCCCTATAAGAATATATAAAAGGCCATGTAAGGTCTTAAGTTCCCTTCATATCAAAGAAAGAATGGCATTTACCATAGTTTAGTTTAATGTATTTTTATTAACATTAGATTTTGCTAAGCACAAGCAAATCCTATGTACTATATCTAATTAATCTTTTAATTGATTATCTAGGGATTCTCACTGACTTCTCACTGACCAATACAGCTTCTCAGAAACAGTTCTGGGTAACTAGAGGACATACAGGAAAACTTCCTAGAATAATAAAAATATAGAACTTTAGTTTTGTCAGAGATTCTAGAGATCATATTGTATGAACACACCTCTATTTATAGACAAGAAAATGTCAAACAGAAAGTATAACGGGAGAATCATTTCACTGAAAATCTTTCTAAAAAGTAGATGGGGCACTAAATTTTGCTGAATGTGTTACGAACCTAATTTAGTTGCAGACACCTTCATCCATATAATCCCTTTTAATTCTTCTTAGGATATGAGATGGTAGATATGATGTTCTGCATTTAAGATATGAGGAGAGCCTGGAGAAGGTAGACACCTCACCGTGGGTCTCACAGTTAATCTCCTGACTTCAAGACGGAAGTCACACTATATGTTATTGTAGTTAGTAAAGAAGAAAGAAATTATCCAAATTCTCAACATTTCTTGCACATTTACTAAAACATCTTATATGAAACTATTTTGCCATTTGCCTTTTTATGCCACAGAATTCAAGAGGACTTTTCCATTTATGTGGTTTTAAGTGAGAAATTATAATATAGAATTGTATTTATTTATCAAGTTCTCAGAATCTATATCAAATCATTGGCTAGCTTACTCATATATTTCCTAATTCTTCTTAAGAGAGGAATTTTTTAAATTGTTAAAAGTAAATTTTGGATAGTGACTGAATAAAAAATTATCAGAGTAAACAGGAGTGAAAACAGGGTCACTTTTATAGGCTATAAAAGAGGAAACTCAAAGTTTTTATAGCACCAGCTTAGCTCTAACTGGATGAATAACTGGGGCCAATACCATGCTCTTACCCTGTAGATGCTCATATGGGGTAAAGCAATTGTACCCAGATGACTTGTCCCCACAGATGCTACCTCAAAATTACTGATGGTGAAATTTTAAATATGGGTTGCTGATCCTCAGCCACAGAGATTTTAAATCCAGCAACTTTGGAGTGCTCAGAAATCTTTATTTTGTTTAAAGCTCCTCCTAATGCTTCTGTTGATCAGCCACGTAGAACCACCAATCATGTTAAGAACGTTTTATTTGTAAATAGAAATTCTATTAAATTCCAAGCTTTATTACCTCATTAGTTGTGGAAGCTTGGGGGAAATGAAGTGAAATTTCTGAGCTTCATATTCCACACTAGATAGAGGGGAATCAAAACTCGGTGGTGTCTTGGTCACTGCATGTGGCCATGATTCACTTGAGATCCTATGTGTGGAGGTTGTGATAAGACGCTTACACTGTCCATGACTTTAGTTGCTGCCATGGCAACTCTGTATGTAAGATACAGGTTTTGAGTGTCTGTTCCATGGCAGGTACTGTCCTTGGAACTTTACCTACTCAGCCTTCAATTTTCATGATTGCCTGGACCAGCCAGGTACAGAAATTTCTCCCCGTTGCATCTGCCAGATTTCCAAGTGCCTCTCCCCAACCCATTAATTCTATTTTTCCTCCCCTCAATTGCTGACTTTGGGATGCAGTTCTTGTGTTCTGTTTCCCTCCCTGGATATGGCACTTGGCTTGGTTACACCCACAGTCCTCTCCCTTCACTCTGTGTCCTGCAAAGAAAGATTACCCTTCTCCCTTTCAAGGAATTTTTAGAATTCCATTGAATTCTAAAATTTTAGAATTCCAGATTCTAGAATTCTGGTTTCTTGGAAAGGACAGACAGACAGACAATGGCCATTCTGCAACTTAAATATAATGATCTGCTTTGTTTGTAGTTGAGACTAATGAACCTCCGTGATAAGCACTGTGCCCAAGCTCCATTGCTAGTAAGCGGTAGGACCGGAATTTGCAGCCAGTGACCGAGTTGTCCTGAATCCTGAAATTGTTCGACTAAATCATTCTATCTCCCAAGGTTTCTCAGAAAATGGAAACTTAAAAGGAGAAAGGATAAGACAGAGACTTCTGTCTTTTTGACCTTGCCAGACATTTTATCTTCTTCAGAAGTGGGTTGGTTATACTACATCTTTGAGAACCTGTCCCCATTTTTAGGAATGCTTCTGAAGGTTCAAGTTAATGCCCTCTTTTCCCTAGTCTATGTGGCTTTTGTACCTGAAGGGAGGGACACCCCCCCCCTTTTCCTGGGTACTATCACCACCATAGACTACTACATTCTCTTAGGGTGACTTTTCTATGCTTATATTCAGTGCTCTACCTAGTTCTTTTTCCAAGTCATCCTCTGTCTGTTCTCCAGAGTAGAGCCTGCTCCAAGCCCAGGCATCTGAAGAAAAACCCTCATGGTAAAAGGAATCATTTTCTTTTCCTTAATATCAGTTTGTACATTGACTGTGTGATTATTTTATTATGTCTGTCATTCACATGCTAGTTTATCCACAAAGCCTAGAACGGAGGCTGTAATAAAATTCATATTCAATTATGAATTGAATACGGAAGGATTACTTCCTTATTCAATTACTTCCTTAAGGAATTACTTAAAAGGAATTCTCTTAAGTTTCTATACCGATGATGAGATTACAAAGGGAGTTGAATTTAGAGACCACATTAGAAAACTATTTGTCACATATACTTGAGTAGAAAAATCCCATGATTTTCAAGAGCAGTCCATTGGTCATCCTATGAAAAAAATATGTATTTTTGGCCACCCACCATATACTAGCTTCTCTACTCCATGTTTCAGAGAGGCAGAGCTGAGCAAATGAGTTACTTTATAGGGCACATATATCATTGATTGTGCAACTAGATTGTTCCTAAAGGCCATCGACCTCAGAAGCGGTGCACCAGGTCCCAGAGGACAGGCAGGGGGAAAAAAAGACTTGCAGTTAGGAGGATGGCGGTAATAGAGACCAAAGTTAACCAGAGTGGCCAGGTAAGGCTTTGCTCTCAGAAAGGATGAGCAAAGACTTGGTAACAGGAACATATTTGGCACGTACCAGGATGAGACCTGTCTTGCCTACATGATGAGTTCTGGTGGAAATAAAATAAAATAAAATAAATCTGTGAGATACTATTTGAGACATAGACTGAGGCTGGATTATGACAAGTGGGTTTTTTTTTTGTTGTTGTTGTTGTTTGTTATTTTGTACAAGGCTAAAGTCCTGCTTGATGGAACTCAAAGTCCATTATTCTGTCCTATGAGACGGGGAAGGCCTCATGGGTCTTAGTGGGAACAAAGGTGATTTAGTCATACAAAACTTTCCCTGTGTTTGAAAGGACTCCATGTTTCCTCTGACTCCTTAAATTTCAAAGAGAGGGAGGGAAAAAAAGCATATTTAGTTGCTTAATATTTCTGTATATCTTAAAGGACCCTTCATATTTATCATCAGAGACACACCAAAGCACATTACAAGTAATATAAGCCAGCTGGTGTTTTGCAGGCCAAAGTCAGTTGAAGGTTTAATAGTAAAAATCATCTTTTTGTTAACATTTTTCTGGAGCACATCACCAAAGAATGCATGGCCCCTTTCTATGTTTTTTTTCAGGAAAGAACTGTCTTATTAGCTCTTTTCTTAGGTTTCCGAATATATGTAGGATACGAAGGATTGGTCTGGTTTCTTTTGAGAATTCTTTCAGAGTTATCTAATCCATCTTCTGAACATCAGTGAAATAATGTTTAATGTGGATTTGTGTATTCTTCAAATTTACCCACTTAAATCATATCTAATAAACATGCATAAAGTTAGCAAAACCTTCTTATCTGGAGCATACGGTAACCCGTGTCCTCTGTGCTGGTCCAAGCACTGGTGATAAAAAAATTGAATATTTAATATTTAAAAAATTAACTCAGGATAGCTATAAAGATCTAGCATTGTCACTGTTCCCTTCCATCTCAAAACCCTGACTGTGTCACAATTCATGAGTTTCAACATGAAATTCTAGAATGATCACTGAAATTTAAAGGGGAGACCCAAATGCATCCAGCCACTTACCAAATAGTGAATATGCCATGCTCCTCCCACATCCATGCTTATACATATTGTCCCAAACATAATTCAAGGTCCATCCTAAAATCTAGCCCCTCCAGGAAGCCCAATCTCTCCCCCTTCACTGCTTCCCTCTACCCTATTTCAGGCTAGTTTATAGACCATGTCATCAGACTGTGGGAGCTGCTTAAAGGCTAGGACTGTGCTTTATTAACTGCTCCACAATCCGTCCTTGCCACCATCATGTAAACTGGAGCATAGTGCTGAAACATGATGGCCTCTATGCCTATAACACAGACAGAAGCTGTTACACGCCTGCATAAGGAAAAACGAGAAAAGAAACAGCTCAAAGCAGAGTTTTTGTTAGACATACAGATCTATCTTTGGAGCAAGATGATACACAAAACAAAAAAATATTTCCCTCATATATAAAGCAGTGGAGTTTAGTACATCTAAAATTTTCCCAGCAAACATCTGGAGGAAATCCTTAGATTGAAAATCTTAAGATCTCAGGCTTACCTCCAGAAGAACTTTGGTGGGAAAATTTTACACGCACTAAACTCAATTATCTAATTTCATCTTCTCAACAACTCTGAGGCAGTGGTTACTATTCACGTTACAGATCTGTAAACCAAAAAGCAAAGGAGTTAAAATGCTGACTTGAGACTCTAACAGAACTCATGAATTTCAATGCTCTGCTTTTCTTTCTGTTACAAGAAGCCAAAGAGGAAAAGGATAAATCGTATCACAGAAGGTGCCAGAAACTCCAAACCATTACCTAGCCCATTATCTTGTACCTGATACAAGAGAACTGCTCTGATTATAGAGGGCTGTAGTACGTATAGTCCTGTTTAATTTCTACGGATTTAGTTCCCATAGCTGCTTCTTCAAGTTTGGGCTCCTCAAACTCAAAAGCATAAACTCCTCAGGGTCCAAGATGCCTCCTGTTTCTAGTCACCAGGCATGACTTTGAGCAAAGAGGATGGTGTACAAAAACCCCACTGGCAAAGAAAAGAGATGAGTCATTGTAATGTGATGGTTTCCATTGGTGCAGCTGGGGAGAGACATGGCCTTTGCCAACATCCGCTGACGTCTCTTTGTGCCAATCCCCCAAAATAGAAACCCCTGAGAGAAACCAGGAGCATCCCTCAGAAACACAAGAAGTCTGTCTGGGGTTTTTAGTTACATGTAAAGATTATACACTGAGCATTTAGGCTTCTGCTGGTTTTGCCCCTATGATGAATTCCCACCAAGCCCTTCTTCCATTGCTTCCTGAGTCACTCAGTAGTCAGGAATGCTCTTTATGAGTTCTCTCGTAGGAGTGCTTTCTATTGTAGAGCAATAAAGCACCACAAGTAAGAAAATTCATATTTTGGCAAGTAGTGCCATTTGCCATTTTTTTTTTTAATCTTCCCACAGATTTTATTTTGTTTTAAATAATATCTTCCTGCTGAATCGGGACTGTAGAGACCCACCAAAGGCAAAAACCCCAAGCAGAAAGGGTAGCTTGTTTGCTATTCCAAGTGACATTTCCGCAGATGTTTGCTGCCCTGCTGTGCAAACATAGTTACGCATGAAATAAAGTAAAAACAAAAAAAATTAAACAGCAGTTAGTGGTTGGATGTTATTTCCAGTTTGGAACCACTGACGAGGCTGCTATAGAAAACTCTTTCCTCTGTTATTACAAAATAACAGTTTGTGGATGGTGAAAAGAAAACACAACTGAATTTTCTTTTAACTTCAAATACAGAAGCTAGTGCATCTATCATTATCACCACATTACAATACATTACGGGAGAAGGTCACCGTAACTTTAGAGGGGTTATTTCCATCCACGTCTCTCATCCTCTCAAAATTGTTATACAAGGGCATGGCCGATGCCAAATGCCCTGCTAAAGAAAACGTGCCAAGTTGAAGTGAGCGAATTAGAAAGAATGAAACAGAACCAAAAGGTCAACGCATGGGACCCAACACCAAAGCAGGTTTTGCCACAAGGCACCCTGATACCGCAACACCGAAAACAGGTCCGTTCTCCTCTTTCACTTTTATGTGTATGTCTACTTCTGCTTTGCCATTTAGACTGTTCCTTTACCCAAAGACCGCAAATGATGCCAAAATCCACAGCGTCAATCTAGAAATAAAAAGAATTCTTCCAACTCTTTCCTTCAGAATTTTGTCATTACCTCTTTGTACTGATAATAAAAATGATGATGATGAAGATGATAAAAACAATAGCAATAAATAGCTAACAGTTATTAGACATTTACTGCATGCCATGTTCTATTCTTATTTAAACAATGTAACAGTCCTATGAGGTGGTGATGAAAGACGTGCTTTGTATTTTAGTTGCATATCTAGTTGAACTGTCTTTACAGTAGAACTTTCTTAACACGAAGGTCTGAGCTTATTTAATCACCTTACTCCTTAACTCTACTCCCTAGTTAGTCTTACTTGGGGGTATGGTGATCAGATCTACTCTAAATAATGAGTAAAGGTTATACCAGAACGATAAGTATGCCTAAGCAAAAGAAAAGGCCAGTACAAGAAAATGCTGCTCAAGTTCAACTTTTGACTTGGCCTATCTTCAAGGGGACATGCAAGTAAACTAATGTATTCAAATGAGCATCACTTCGTAATTTGTACTCAATTTATAAAGTGGTTCTTGGATTACAAGTATGTGAATAATAATTGCACTGAAAGAGGAATACAGTTCAAAGAGCTCTTGACTGTAATATTTATCTCCATTTAATATTTCTTAGCAGTTGGAAGACATGACCTTGGGTCAGGGTCCTGCGGTTGGCATTGCTTTTAAATGGACTACCACCATGTATGATGGCACTTTGCTATTCACAGCCATAGAGCCTGGCAGCATCATTTAAAAGATTTCTTAGATTCTTTCAGTTTTTGAATGAAAAAGTAAAGACTCTCTTTCTCTTTAAAATGACCTAAAACCAACAAGGAGAAAAAGAATCGGAAAGGGACATGCTATCTTTGACGAGTCTATGAAACACGTACAATTTCAAACTACAACGTATGAAGAAGGAGTGGTGACAGAAAGGAAATGGGAGTGATGATGGCTAAGGAAAGACAGTAAGAAAAGGCACCTACCTTTAAGGATCTTGAGCCAGAGCCAGATGATGAGCACAGTGACTCCTTGTTTGGGATGATACAAGAAGTATGTGTAGACTCTCTCACTGTGTATGAGCCTCTCTAACTCAGTTTGAGTCTATGGAGCGGTAGGCAAACTAGGGTTGAATAGCCAGTGAACACCATCTTTGAAGAAGCAGATGGTGGGAGAGAAAGGACAAGAATCAAACATCCCTGAAATTTAAAATAAGATCACATCAACCCTCCTCCAACCAAACACTCACACACACTGGCATCATGTAGCATCACTTAGTTTTACTGTATGCAAAAGAGTTTTTCTGTTCTCCTGGCTCTTACATTTATCTACAGGGTAAATTTCTGATGGACCAGTTTCTGTGGATAGACTCTCAAACTCCCTGCTTGCCTGCTACTTAAACTGCTTCCAACTATCGCTTCCTCCCATTGGTCCCTCATTCACAAAATCTGTCCATAAATGTCTTTTCCAAGAAGAATTCCCTCCATTCAAATATAATCACAAAAACAATAAGAACATTACTACAACTATTCATAGTATTAATAGCAAGGAAAATAATCATGAACCTTAACATCAAAACTATTGAATGTTTTTTTTATTTAAAAAGAGAAATTATACAATATAAACATAAAACATGAAGACCACCACCAGTTTCATGAAAAATAAGTTGTTCACCTGTGATTCTATTTCTGGAGTCTACTCTCTTCTATTGGTCTATTTGCCTATCTTTATGCTAATGCCACTGCAACTGGACTAAGGTAACTTCTAATAAATCTTGAAAGCAGATAGCATTATTTTTCCAATGAAGGCTCTCTTTTTCAAACATTTTCACTACTTTAAATCCTTTGAATTTACATGAATTTCAGTCATATTGTCAATCCTACAAAAATGTGCACTGAGGTTTTGATGGGTTTGCCTTGAAATTGTAGATTAATTTGGGGAAGGCTGACATCTTTATAAATTTGTGTCTTCTGACCCATCTGTTGATATACTGTTTATTTAGGTCTCAATTTCAATTCAGCAGTGTGTGTATAGTTTTTACTGTGCATGGCTTATATATCTTTTGTAAGATTTATCTCTAAGTATTTCATAGTTCTGATGCTTTTGTAAAGGTATTATTTTTAATTTTAATTTGTATTTTCCATTGCCAGTATGTAGTCACAAAATTAATATTTGTATATTGATCTTGTGTCTTACAACTTTGGTGAACTCAGGTTTTAGTTCTTGTAGCTTTTTGCAAATTCCACAGGACTTTCTATGAAGAGAACTATGTTATCAATGAATAAAAATGACTTTAATTTCCTTATCTATATGTCTTCATTTTTCTTACCTTATTGTACTGGCTAGAACCTCCAATTGAGTTCCAAGGATGAGAACATGGATGGATCTTGAGAGCATCATGCTAAGTGAAATAAGTAAGACGGAAAAGAACAATAACTATGATTTCAATAACCATATTACATATGTGGGATATAAAACAAACAGCAACAAATGAACAAACTCAGACACAGACAACAGTATGGTGGTTACCACAGGGGAAGAGGAAATGAGGGGGAGAATAAAGAAGGGAAAGGGGGTCAAACATATGGCGACAGAAGGAGGTGAGACTTTGGGTAATGAGCACGCAATGCAGATTCAGTACACTAGAAACTTATATAGCGCTATTAACCAATGTTACCTCAATAAATTTAATTTAAAAAAAAAAAGAATGAGAACAAACATTCTTGTCTTGTTCTTGATATTTGTAGAAGTGTGTCAAGACATTCATCATTAAGAATAATGATAAGTGTAAGTTTTTCTCAGAGGCTTTTATCAAGTTGAAGAAGTGCCATTTTATCACTGTCTGCTGAGAGTTGTTTTTGTTGTTATATTTTTGTTGTTGTTTTAATCAAGAATGACTGTTGCATTTTGTCAAAAGCTTTTCCCACATTCTTCATGAATGCAGATCTTCATTCAGTAAATAAACTTATTATTATGAGTGTATATGTGTATGTGTTGTATATTTTTAAACCATTCCAAATGTCTTTCATTTAGTGACATTAACCAATTTACAACTAGTGTACATTCTTTTGTTAATTATTTTTCCACATATTTTTTCATATTTCTAAATTTCTGTACTTTCTTTCATTCTTTTTTTTCTGTATCTGTGAGTAATTAAAATTGTTTTCTCTGATTAAAAAAAAATCCCACATCCTATTTTTATTCCTATGGTTTTGGACTTAAATTATAATACCTTTTATGTTCTCTTATGCCTTTTCATTGTTTCAACTTATGAAATATCTATTTTCTCTCTCTGAAACGGAGATGTCTCTTATCTTCTTACAGGTTTCTTTGGCCTTAGCATAAGGCATATCCTAAAATATCTGGAATAACATAATAAAAGTTGGTATTTGAATTCAGTAAAGAAAGAATGATACGTTTAATAAATGACATTGGCATAATTATCTAACCATCAGTATAAAAATAAAGTTAAGTCCCTATTATACTCCATGTAAAAATAAATTTCATATAGATTAGAAATTTAAATGTAAAGAACATAAAAGTACAATTATTTAAACTAAATCATTTAGGAGAATATTGATATAACCTCAGGGTAGCGAATGTCTTTTCAGCCAAATAGGAAACCAGAAACCATAAATGAAGTCATGGCAGATTTCTTACATTCCATGAAATTTCTTTAAAAAATGACACATTTCATTTGCTTCATATTTTTACCATGATTTTTATATACATTTTTATGACATTACTAATTACCTTTCTTTTATTCTTGCTGAGGAAAAATATGTAACTATTTTTGCCACATAACTAAAACCTTCTTGCTTATCCCATTTATCAATTTAAAAGAATCTATTCTTTTGTTCTTGAAAATATTTTTTTGCAGACCACTAACTTCCTATAGTAGGTCAGATATTATCATGGGATTTATTTTCCTTGTACCTTTCAGCTAATTCCAATGTATCTTGTACCTCATGTTTTCTTTTTCTCAGTTTTTAAAATTTTTATTTCCCTAAGTATATCATCTAGAAACTTCCTGAGACTAGTACATGGGGAAATTCCTATAGATGTTTTTATTTTTTTCTCACATATTCTGATAAATTAGTTGTGTACAGAATTCTAGATTCAAACTAATTTATTCCTAGAGCTTGAAAGGGGTTCTTCCATTGTCTTTAGCATTCATTATTTGTGATGAAAATTCTGATGCCAGTTGGATTTCGATCTACTGGTTACAATGATTTTGCCTTTTAAGGACATTTCTTTTTATCTTTTGTGTTCTGAAATATTACAAAAAAGTAAAAGAATTCTCTGTGTGTGTGTGTTACCTTGAGGTCATTCGGCTATCCCTTTTGAGTTGAAAAATCTTATCTTTCTACACCTCTGGTAAATTCTTACCCTGAGATCACTTGACAGTTCCTTTTGAATTAATAAACCATATCTTTTTACACCTCTGGTAAACTGTTTTCTATCATTTATTTATTTAAATTTCTCTCCATTTTTTTGTGCTCTTTTTAGAATTTTATTGAATGTCAATTTTTTTTAGTACTGTCTATAGGTTATCTATTCTGGAAAAGGCTATCAATTTTGGCTCCTAGCCTTTCTATTAAACTTTAAATTTAGGCAAGCGATTCTTAATTTCCAAGAGGTCTTTCATAGTTTTTTTCATTTTTTTCTTTTGTTATCACCATCTGTTCTTATTTTATAGAGGCGACAATATCTTTCTGAATCTTTCTATTATTTGTGAATTTTCAAAAGTTCACTTATGTTCTATGAATTATCTATTTGTTTTAGGTTTAATTGATCTGCACGTGCTATTTAGGCATGGAGAACATTTTTGATTTTCATAGGCAGTTGGAAACAATTGGAATTGTGTTCTCGGATGCCTTCTCCTTGATGAGCTAACTGGGAACTCTATGTCTGATGTCAAAATTGTCCACTGGAACACTTTACTTTACAGTTGGTCATGAGACTAGGAGTACCCCAAGTGCCATATGAATAGGCCTTTCAAAGCCTTAGCTTTTCTCAAGAGGTAAATTAAGTACTGTCAACGTAGGATGCTTTGTTGTTTTTGTTTGCCAGGCAGCCAGTTGCTCTGTGTGAGGGTGGTAGTGAAAATGAGAAGAGCCAACAGGGCTCCTGTTCCTTACATCACCTTTAATTAGTTCTTCTGTTTGAGGTCTCCATTTTGTACCTTGCTAATTCTAAGTGGACCCTCCACCACATTTTTCTACCTAGAGCAGATATGCCTCTTTCTGTGAATTTACACGCTCACATGGAGAGGCAGAAAGTACATAAGTTAACAAATCAATAAGCATGATATTTTCAAACAGTGATTATTACTATGAGAGAAATAAAGTAGGGTGATAATTACAAGGAGACAGTGAGAGATAACTTACTTTTTGCCTCAACAAATAATGATTCGTTTTCAGAATAAATAATTGGCCCCCCTCCCCCCCCCCAAAAAAAAAAGAGCACTGAGGATTCTGGATTCTTAGCTTTTGTCAATGTTTCATGCATTTCCTACACTAGTGGAGGATGGAAACAAAATGCAAGCATTTGGACCTCGTTCTTTGAGGTCCGCTAATTTGAAGAGTTGTTTTTGAGACAGGACTGGCAATAAAGTACTATATCTTTATCTAGAAACAATTTTTAAAGCAAATTAAGGTACCTTTATAATCACTGTAAATGGGGGAAATCAAGGGGCATTTATACTTTATATAGAACCTTATTTTCAAGTTCAATTAATACAAATCACTAATGTCTATCTATGAAACAGAAACTCTGCATATATCCACACTTGCTGGCTTTTGAAAATAATAAAACTAAATAAAACTAAAACTGCATTACTTTTAAATATCCTATAAAGCAGGCTTCTTACCATATTTTGGCAGACCAGATTTTAGGGATTAGTGTTCCATTGAGGGTGTGTTATGTTATTCTGTATTAAGCATTTGGCTATCAAAGAGAGAAATCTGAGATTAAAATGTGGAAAACAAGCCCAAATATTAGGGGAAGTCTTAGTTCATTCCATGGGTTGCTGTAACATTTCAGTTAGGCTAATGCTTCTCTAATTATCTGTGACAGAGGACCAGTTTTGTTTGCTTGTTTTATCTAAGTTACTAATTCATTTTAATTCAAACTTCCATACAATGCAATAAAAACATATTACTCAGAAAAGGAGAATACAGAGATAAAAATATGACACTTAA
>CM053515.1:98389773-98408704 GCA_028627145.1 Eidolon dupreanum
TGTACAATTCAACAGTATGTCATATATATATTGCATTGGGTGTTCACCATCCAGAGTTAGATTTCCTTCTGTCACCAAATATTTGACCCCTTTTACCCCTATCTACCTTTCCCCACCCTAGTCTCTCTAGTAACCACTAACCCACTGTCCATGCCCATGAATTTCTGCTTGTTTGTCATGTCTGTTTGTTCCTTTCAGATTTATATTCCATACATGAGTAACATCATGTGGTTTTCAATTTTTCCTTTCTGATTTATGTTGCTTAACATGATTATCTCGAGATCCACTCATATTGTGGTAAATGGCAGTATTTCATCTTTTCTTATTATAGCTGAGTAATATTACATTGCATATATGTACCACATCTTCTTTAACTAATCGTCTATTATAGGACACTTTGGTTACTTCCATGTCCTGGACACCTAATAAACAATGCATAACCTTTAAGTAAAAACAAAACAAAAAACAAAAAAAAATAGCATTTTACTGTCAATAAAAACGTTTGACTTCTCTCAGTCATGATGATAATGAGTGTTCTTTGCTTAGCAAATATGGTAAATAAACCCACCTAACAAGATACCCAACATTGCCTCCATGTATCTATTTTCTGCTACCTTAGCACAGAATGCCACAGCAGCAACGGAAGAAGGAATGCTCAGATCTAGTCAAGTCATGCATTTAACATAGAGGACACCATCATCTTTGGGTCTTTTATAGCTGCCATCTTTCACCTCCCAAAAAACAAATAAAAGTCCTCTAGTGGTTCAATGGAAAAGAGATCCCCAGCTTGGCCCAGATATTTCCTGACTGATACATTAATTCATTTTACAATTCCAGTAAAATCAATGAGACCAGCCCTCCACACTCAAGGACAAGGTCCAAGAAGCCAATTAGTAGTTGAGCACTTGGAACAATGACTAACAGTACTCCGTATGTGTGGGGGTGGGTGAGGGCAAAGAACGGGGTTACCAGGTTGGTGTGTATTTCTCAGTGAATTGGGGCCAGCTAGCCAGCAGTCTGACCAACTAATGTGCATCTCATTTAATATAATAATATACATTAAGGGCTGTCAGGCCCTATTGTGGAAAATGAAGAACTATGCCTTGTACCTCTACATATGGGCGTCTGCATATGGAACCCTTTAACGGTTCTTAAGAGACCCATTGGGGTTTCTCATTATTGTGAAACATCTCCTGGAATCCAGAGAGAGAAGGCTCTTGGCAGAATTGCTTCTGCCATTTCAAATGTTCACTGTGAAAATAATTAGATGATGAGATTTAGACAGAAACCGCTAACGAATATTTTTTTAAGTCTCCTTTTTAATGTACAGAAAATGAAAATCTGAAATCGGCAAGCACGAAAGGAAAACAATATGGTGCAGTTCATTCTGGGGGTGGGATTGGGGGGGTTCCTTTTTTTCTGACTTTAATGCTTGGCTTCCTGTGGTTACAAGTGGGGGGGATTTTTTTCATTTTTTGAACATTATACAATCCTGTTGAAAATTGGACCAAGGGTTGTTTTTTTAAACTCCTGTTCTAACTTTCTAAATGCAAGCAAGCCTCCATTGTTCCTCTAGGATTATGTCTGTTTCTTTAGAGGGAACCCTGACATTAGAGAAACTTGCTTTAATCAAGCTATAAAGTTATCTCCCCCTCCATACTCCCAACCAGAACCAGAGAAACCCCATCCTCTGAAACTGTGAGCCAAGCTAGCATGTAACCAATTAGGAGCCATCACTTGTACCCAAGACTCAGAACATATGTGTTCAATTAAAACAAACAAATATGATTAGGAGTTTACAAAGCCATGCTTAGGGAGAGATGGACATTTCAAAAGAAATATTGGGTTAAGAAGGACGTGGCTGAGGAAAAAAAGTAAGTTGCATAAAATCAGAAAGGTGAACTTAACAAATGGGGACCCAAGATTCAGACCTCATGCAAAGAAACCAGGGGCCCTGGACTGAACACATTACAAGCTCGCAATCCGTGGCCTGGAACCCAAAGGCGTCATTCATGTGCCTAAGACACTCCAGCTCAGAGGCTTCATCCTTCCCTCACCCATCCAACCATAACATCCTGAGTCACTGAACAGGAATCAAGGAAGAGCTGTTTACATGCCTTTTCTTTTTCTTATTTCAAGCTAGAAAGAAGCAAGGACTCTTGTGTTTCCTCTCCTGCACACCAGGTTGAGGAAGCTCTCCATCTGTCCTGAAGTCTGTCAGCCCTGGACTGTGGCATGGCTGCCACTGTTCCCCACTGGCCCACACACATTCCCTTTAGTTCAAGATTCGTCATCAAGTACTAGATAGACTCTCCTCACTGTAACAGAAGCAAAGCAGAACTCACCATGAGATTTGTTTGATTCAACATTGGTCAAAATATCCCCTCCCCTTTCCTGTTTTTTGATATTGGGCAAGTCTAGTGCAGTTCAGATTTCTAACTCTCACTTTTGACTCTTTGTGGATTTCTACCAAGTCCGTAACCATCAACTAGTGAGACTTTTACCAGATCTCCAATAAGCGGTATTTCAGGTGTCATATACAAGTCAAAACAAAGGATGTAATACGATTTCTGCCCACAAATAATTTGTCTATCTCAAGGGGAGGATAGTGGTTAAGAAATATAAACATTAATATACATTTATTGAATGCCTTCTATCTTCACATTGATTACACAGCTCTTGAGAAATAACAAAATTTTATCAGTCATGCAGGTATTTAATCTTTGTACTACTGTGGTACCATTCTGTTTTATGGTTTTTGATACTCTAAACCTATGGAACGTGTGAAAACTGTAAATCCCAGCAAGCCTACCACCAGTGCCCTTCTTGTTTCTGTCCCACATGTCAATGCAAGGGAAATATCCTTAGGATGTAACACTTCATGAATTTTTTTCACCCCACATTTCCCAACCAGGTTATCTTCAGTGAGATCTAGCTGGTGGAATTGTCAAAAGAACATTTACAATATACCAGATTCTGTTACAGGTGCCAGGAAAGAGTAGTAAACAAAACAGACGACATCTTTGCCTTCATTGAAATTACATTCTACTGGGGAGAATTAGGCAAAAAGCAAAATAAATAGATTAAATAAATGAACAAACAAATAGTGGAATGGTGATAAGTGCTATAGGAAAAATAAGCAGTAAAGAGGTATAGTGAATGTATGAGAAGTTCAACAGTTCAATTTTAGGTGTTTACATAATACCTGCTATAATGCGACATGCTCTCCTAGGCATTGGTTATACAATATTAAATAAAACAAAGAAAAATTGAGCTTGTCAAAAGCTTATGTCCTACTAGAAAAAGACAAAGAAAAAAAAAGAGAAAGATAAATAGGTCAAATATATGGCACATTAGATGATAATGAGTACTAAGGGAAAAAAGTAGGATAAGGCAAGGCCATAGGGAACGCTAAGGTGGGGACATCTTGGTAGGTCTCACGAAGAAGGCAACATCTGTGCAAAGATTGAAGGAGATGAGCTGTGTGATACTTGGTAGAAGTACACAAGGTGTGTCCTCTGATGGCTTCAGACATCAGCCTTGGAATGGGTGAGTGATATCTGTTCATTTTTCTTTCTGATACAGACCTTGACTGTCTGCATGAGGAGAAAAGAATGGCAGGATTAAGTATCTTCTTCTCTTTTTCCATGTGGTTTTTTTTTTTCACAAGTCTGGTGAAGCTTTTTGTTCTTGTTTTTCCTTTCCTAAATACCATGGATTCCTTACAATTAGTGGAAATTCCTTCCAAATTTTCACAATTTTGTCCATGTCTTTAATCTTTACCGCATTAAGTGATAAAGCATTTTATTTAATCTTGAAGACAACTGCAAAATTTTTGCTGTAAACTCTAATTTCATAGGTGAAAAACACTGAGCGAACTGTCCAATGTATCACCCAAGATTGGTCAAATGATTCCACAGCTTAATTTAGTAAATGATGGCATATTTCTGACAAACGAATCTATGTTTCCCCCTTTATTCCACACTGCCTTCTGGCAGAAACTGGCTAACTACATTCCTAATATCCATCTCCCTCTGTCTTTCCTAGTAGCAAAAGTTTCTATATTATTGGGTATAGTGATGTGACCAGCTATGGGACATTTCTCAGGTTTTCTTATGTCTAGAGCATAGTCAGTGAGATATAAGAAGTTACCTGTTGGGGTGCAGAAAAGCTCTTTAACGGGTGAGACTCAGCTGGTGTGTGTACTTTTTGTTCACTCCCACTTCATTCTTTTTTCTTCCTGCAACATAGATGTGACAGCAAGACTTCCAGCTGACATCTTATGATCTTGAGGATGGAAGCCATGTGTTAAGGATAGTGCAGCACAAAGATAAAAGGTATCCAGAACATTGATGATAGCGTACATCTATCACACTCTCTCTGGACTGTCTCCCTCCTGATTTCTTTTACTCAAGAGAAAAGTAATCTCCCAATTGGTTTAAGATACTATTATTTCACATCATTCTTATTGACAGTCAGATGCAATTTTTAACTCATACGGTCTTCTCTATTGTAGAATACGTTATGATGGGAAGCGACAGACTTATTTTACCAGGCCACAGTTATGTAATAATTATTAAAATCTCCATGCTTCAAAAGCAAAGAAACTTTTATATGGAATATAGTGGTTGGCACATGGAACATATTTTTAGAAAACCATGTTGAATAAATGGAGTGGTGATATTTTACAGAGACAGATCTCTAAATGATAAGTTCCAGTATGTGAGGAAGGCCCCATCTGAGAACTACTGAGTCCTGACTGACAAGTGCAGTGAAGACATCTTGCGTGGACATGACCAAGATACCTTGGCTAGAGGCGGCATACTCTTCTGAGTTAACCTCAGCTTTTCTGCAATTCCAATATTCTTTAATTCTCTACCTACCCTATCCCTTTTCTAGCAAAAGAGACATCTCCAGGATGGCAATGTGTCAGCAGTTTAGGTACTACTGAAATATTCTGGAACAAGACCACTCTTAAAGTATTGTGTTTTTGTTTTTTGTTGGTTTGTTTTCTTTCATTTTGGCTTTATAAAAATCACAAAACCTTGATGATGATGGACCTGTGTTCACACGAAGCAAACTAACTCAGTAAGACTTTCATTGCTGTTTGGTTCCAAATCAATAGGTAACTACTAGTAATGTGTCTGCCCATGTGGTCTACAGCTCTGACTGGATGCCCCAGTAAATTTAACTCAGCTGACATGACCTCATAAGATAAAACAGAGGCTGACATGGCATCACATGCTGGGAGTGAAGAGTCTTCTCAAATACTCTAAAATCAGAGATCCATTCAACCTCTGGATAACAGGCATTCTCGGCAAAGGACTATAGTTCAACTCAGTTCGTCCAAAAGTAACTGCTCTTATATTTGCCAGTTCTGTCATCTGTATGCCGCAAATTAATATTGGATATGTACCAGATCTCTGAGTAGATGCAGGTGGAAAACAGCCCTGTTTTCAGCCCAAAGAGTCAATAATATATTCCACTAAGGTTCAAAGCCTCATAGTACCTGAGGCTGAACATCAGATTACACTCGTGACCTTAGGCTTGAAGGTGAAGAGGGATGAGGAAATCAAAGAGAAGGGATGGGAAAGCTAAGGGAAGGGTGGGGAAATGCCTGTGTGTATTTCTACTTATGGACTTTACCTGCAAAGATTTCCTCCTTGAATGACCTCTCTACTCAAGTTTAATGCCATTCAACGAACATATAAAAGGCTCATTACTGAAAAATACCATCCTAGGTGCCATGGGTGCCACATAAAACTAAATCGGACATGGACTCTATCTATTCTTCAAGATACATTTTAAAACCTATATCTTTCATAGTGGCTGTACCAATTCACATTCCCATCAACAGTGTATGACAGTTCCTTTTCCCCCATAACCTCTCCAACACTTGTTATTACTTGTCTTATTGATGACAGCCATTCTAAGAGGTATGAGATGGTATCTCATTGTGGCTTTGATTTGCATTTCCCTAATAGCTAGTGAAGTTGAACGTCTTCTCATAGGTCTGTTGGTTGTTTGTATGTCTTCTTGTCTATTCAGGTCCTCTGCCCATTGTTGTTTAAAATTGGATTTCTTTTGTTGCTGTTGAGATGTTTGAGTTCTTCGTATTTTGGGTATTAGCCCCTTATCAGAGGAATTGTTTAAAATATCTTCTCCCATTCAGTTGGTTGCCTCTGTGATTTGATGATGGTTTCTTTTGCTGTGCAGGAGCTTTTAGTTTGCTATAGTCCCATTCATTTATCTTTGCTTTTACTTCCTTTGTCTTTGAGGTCAAATTCAAAAATTCCTCTTTAAATCCAAAGAAAACAGCATAGAGATTCCTCAAAAACATTACTGATAGAATTACTATATAACCCAGCAATCCCTCTTCTGGGTAGCTACCCCCAAAATATGAAAATGTTTATCCATAAAGATAGAGGCACCCTGATGTTCATTGCAAGTTAATTCACAGTGGCCAAGACATGGGCACAACCTAAATGTCTTTTGATAGATGATTAGATAAAGAAAATGATGTGTGTGTGTGTGTATACATATATATATACACATATATATATATACACACATACATATACATATGTATGTATACACACACACATACAATGGAATATTACTCAGCTATAAGAAAAGACAAAATACCACTGTACATGACAATATGGATGAATCTTGAAATTATCATGCTAAGTGAAATAAGTCAGAGAGAAAAAGTTGAGAACCATATTATTTCACTTATACGTGAGATATAAAATTGAAAACAACAAACGAACAAGACAAACAAAAACTCATAGACACAGACAACAGTTTAAGGGTTATGGAGGGAAAGGAGGGAATGGAGGAAGTGGATTAACGGTAAAGGGGGTCAAAATATGGTGATGGAAAGAAATTTAACTTTGGGTGGTGAACTCACAATGCCATATACATATGATGTATTACTGAATTGTACACTTGAAACCTATGTAATTCCATTAACCAATGTCATCCCAATAAATTTAATTAACAATAAATAAAAATAAAACATATGTCTTCTGTGAAGCCTTTCGTATCTCCTTTTTCCACCTCAAACCTAATGTGATTACTCATACCTCGAAACTATGATACTCTAGTACTGTAATCCTAGAATTCTTTAATTCGCCTTGTTCTGTTTAAGACACTTAATTTAATGCAGTTCAGTAGAACACTAAGCAACATTTATGTCCTAGGCCCTGTGGTATATTCTGTAATGGATGAGAAAATAAGACACAGTTTCTGCCTTGCAGGAGCTATTAGTTAATAGGGATAAAAAAAACAAAAACAAAAACCGCTTAAGCAGTTGCTAATAATTCTGTGACAGATATTTTACTATCAAGGCAGCTGACCTGGAAGGACACACACAGTGTCACACATACCGACAATGGTTACACAATACTCATGCCACCGTTATTCTTTGGTAATAGATGCCCAAATTTGTCCAGAACAGCAATGTGATGAGACCTGAATGATGAGTTATGATTGATTTAGGCCAATTATGACATTCCTGTTTCCTTGTTTCCAAGTCTTCTTTGGAAGTCTTCCTATACAATCAGGGTCAGCCAGTGAGCCCCAAGGGAAAATATATGTTTTTCAAAGATCTGGTTGTCACAGGTCCTTTCCACTTTCATCCATTTCCAGCCTTGTACAGAAGTTCGAAAGTGGAGAAGCTATGATGTAGGCATGAGAGCTGGGGATATTTTGCTGAAATTAAACAGCCAATAGCATATGGCATATGTGATCACCTCATGAGTGATTTATTTCACTGTTCCTCAGTTAACTGTTACCCCAACCTCATCCCAGGGGAGGACTATCTTCTCAAAAGCATGTACATTTTTTTTTGGAACTCTTTTAAAATGGAGATACTAACACTTTGTCATGTGGGACAGAAAGTCACAGAAATATTGGCCCTTAGATGATCAAAACACTGAACTAAAGCCAGTGGTTGCCTACCGCAGGCTTCTGAGTTTATTAGAAAAATAAACTCCTTTGGTTTAAGCCACTGCTGCTCATGCACTGTGTTACTTGCAGCAGAGCACTTTCCTAACTAATACAACATGGCCAAATTGCTCTGTCTGAGGCTATTTGGGAAGAGGAGACTTGTGCAACATCATGTTTGAGGGTTCTAACACACAGAAAGGACCACAGACAGTGCACAAGGCCAGCCATTAGCACTCAGCACCCTACACCAAAGTAACTGAGATGAAAAATGGTGACTCTGTTAAAATTGCTAGGAACGTAAAAAGTTGGGTTGAAGAGTTATGAATTTCATATTTCTCCTTCACACAGGTTTGTTCCATGGGCCCTCTTGGTTGTAGGAATGATCATGCACTAAGAGAATGGCCTTCACCAACTTTCTGGTAGTTGGGGAGAAGGGGAGAGTAGTTGAAATAACCCCAAGGAGAGTCTCTCCATCTGTGGCGAGGACATGTTTGTGAAGTCCCTGTTGGGTGAATGTCAGTGTCTTTTTCTAACATGAACTTTAGGGAATCTGACAGTGATAGATCAAAATTGGCGTCAAATCAAAGCCCACATGTTGTGTTTACTACATGGAGACATTCTCGACTACCCAACCCAACCACTCTTTTATATTTTAATTTTCCATTTGTTACTTTCATGTGCAATTGGTTGTTTAGCTCTGGGTAGGAATCTGGGGACCTGGGTTCTTCTGACTGCTGACATGGGCTTGGGTTTAAAGTCCCCTTAAGCTTTAAGATTCAATAACTCTGCCACGTACATATCTATTATTTCATGTGGTTAAAACAAGTCAGACAACTTGGACATGTTTAATTTGCATAAGTGAAAACTGGAAGCAGCACTAAAGCTTTTTCATTTCGTGTCAAGTCCTCAGATCAAGGCATTAGTCAGTGAAGATGGGGGTTGGAGTAATAGCTTTAAATTCATAAGTGAGATCATAGCTGAATATGAGAAAATGACTTAAAAGGTTGCTGAGAGCAACGATAATTATTTCAAAAATGTTTATATGGCCAATTCCATGAGACACATCATACCAAAGACGGAGGACAGCATTCTTATTATGGAGATGAGTTGCAAGAGCACTGTGTTGTTGTCACTGTTGTTGTTATTGTTGTTGTAAGGGTATTACCTACACTTATGTTGCACTTATTACGTTCCAGACACTGGGTTCTATATTTCATATCCTTTAGCTCTCTACTACAACTGTACACATTATGTTTTGTTATCATTTCTAGATGAGAAATTTTGCGTCAGGGGACCTAGAATGGATGGATCTTAAATCCAAGAATACTGACATCAAAACCCACTGATATCCCACACTGGCTTTTAAGTAAGAACACAGAGGAATGACAGTCAGTTAAAGTGCTCATCAGAGATGCTCGCAGACTGCTTGAAACTCACCTGAGGAGACCTTACTAATTGCTAAATTCTGGGCTCCCAGGATATCTATGCAGACTGTTGCCACAGCTCCTGCTTTGGGCTTTGGCAGCCATTTATTATTTGTGTGCCCCACTCCCCTGCCATCCTTATTGCCTCTGGTAAAAGAGTGGAAAACACCAAAAAACATCAGCCCAAAACCTTTATCTAGTAAGTTCCAAGAGGGTAGGGGCTTTATTTTATTTCTTGCTTAATTCCCCATGTCAGGAAGAGTGTCAGGCTCAGGCAAAAACATTAAAAAACAAGAGCACTGCATGAATGAATAAATGAATGACTCTAACAAAGCTTGTCCTGTTCAGCACACCTTAACAATTACAAAGGCTTTCTTCCTTGCTTTTATGTTAACATCCTATTTTGTAGACACTAGATAACAAAACAAGAGCATCCTTCCCTAACAGAACATATTTCATACATTTTACACTTGCTTTTACAAATGTCAGGGCCAGAGTTATAGCAAAGTGAAGACAGAGGTAGGAATAAAGTCTTTAAATTCATAAGTCAGGCAATGGCTTAAAAGATTTCTAAGAGCAATGATAATTATGGTAAATGCTGATATGGTCAATTCCATGATACATAATAGCAATGACACATTCTCAAGGTGCCTGAGGATATGAGGGCCTACTCTTCCTTCCAGAAAAGAAAAGAGGAAGTATAGCATAGGAATTAAGAGCACGGACTCTGAAGCCCCTGGGTTCCAGGACATTCTGAGCAGGCTACATGACCACTGCTTCCTTTCTTGATGAATGTCTTCATCTGTTTCTCTCATTTCTATTTAATTTGCCTTCAGAGAGCATAGGCTAAATCTTCAAGCAGACGTCAGTTAAATCCATGCTTTATTACTTTACTGGATGGGTTTTTTATACTTAAAATGGAGATAAAACATAGGGGAAAAACTTCTTGACATTGGTCTTGGCAATGATTTCTTGGATTTGACACCAAACACACAGGGCACAAAACCAAAAAATGGACAAGTGGAACTACATCAAACTAGAAAGTTTCTGCATGGCAAAGGAAACAATAAACAGAATGAAAAGAGAAAATGAGAAAACTATTGGCAAATTATCTATCTAATAAGGGGTTAATATCCAACATGTACAAGAATTTCCTATAAATAGCAATAAACCAAATAACTTAATTAAAAAATAGGCAGAGAACCTGAAAAGACATTTTTTTCCAAAGAAGACACACAAATTGCCAAAGATATATGAAAAGATACTTGACGTCACTAATCATCAGGGAAATGTAAATCAAAACCACAATGAGATATCGCCTCGCATTTATTAGGATGTCTGTTATTATAAAACAAAGATAAGTACTGGTGAGGATGCTGAGAAATTGGAATCCTTATACACTATTAGTGGGAATGCTGAATTGTGCACCCATTATGTAAAATAGTATGGATCTCCATCAGAGTTACAAAAAGAGCTAGGTAGGATCCAGCAATTCCACTTCTGGGTTTCTATCCAAAAGAATTAAAATCAGGCTCTCAAAGAGATATCTTCATCCCCATGTTCATTTTAGCATTATCCACAATAGCCAAGGAAAGAAAACAACCCAAATATCCATTAACAGATAAATGGATAAAGAAAATGTGGTATATACATACAATGGAATATTATTCAGTCTTAAAAAAGAAAGAAATTCTGCTATTTGTGACAACGTGGATGAACTAGAGGACATTATGCTAAGTTGCTAAAGGACAAATAATGATGATTCAGTTTATATGAGATATCTAGAATAGTCAAGCTTATGGAATCAGAGAATGTAACATGATTACCAGGGGCGGGGTGGGGGAAGGAAAAATGGGGAATTGTTTTCCAATGGGTATAAAGTTTCTATAATGCAAAATGAGTAAGTTCTAGAGATCTGCTGTCTAATGCAGTACCTATAATTAATATATTTTGCACTTTAAAATAAGTCAAGAGGAGAGAACATGTTAAATATTTTTACCAAAAAAAAAAAAACAAAACAAATAACAAGCAAAACAAACAAACAAAATCACAAAAGAACACAGGAGATTTTTGGAGGTGATGGACAGGTTTAGCACTTTGGATGCGGTGATGGAATCATGAGTGTATGCACATGTCCAAACTCATGAGAGTGTATATATTGAATGACTGCATCTTTGAGTAAAATATTATACCTCAATTATATCTCAATGAAGCTAAAAATGGAGATAATAATTAAATAATTAAATGAAACATCATATATTCCACATCTGGAGCACAGAAAGTATTTAATAGTCTTAAATAGGAACCCTGTCATTAAGAGCACTGAGCTTAAATGATTATGCAGAAATATTTCTTCTGCTAAGAACATACAGGCTTTGATTACAAAAATTAATTAGAAGAAATAGGTCTTCTTTGAGTGGTTTCAAATATTCTGTAATGAAGGATCATTTCTAATTCAAAAGAATATATTATGGCCTGTTTGCTAATGGAAATGTATGTGTGTATGAACTACAATTGTTTTTAAAACTTACTTGTTAGACCTTTTAAATATAAAGTTTATTTTTTATAAAATATATACACACAAAATATATATGCACACACAGAGTTGACAATGTCAAAAATTATAAGATGCATGTGTATGTGTGGTATGTGTACATCTGTATCTATCTATGTTTTTCAAGCATTTACCTCCTGTGTTTAACAGCATGCATATAATTAGTCTCTGGGCCCAACTCTCTTCCATTATCTCTCATCTTCCTGCCAGGGATGAGATTCTTAACTCTCCCACTCCTTGCTTCCCATCACTCCTCCCTTGTGACACTTTAACCTTAGGATTGTCTTTACTGACTTAATTAGTGTCTTAATTTTCAGGCTCTCTCTGAATCCTGGCAGGACTTATAGTTAGATGGTCTTGCTCTGATAATTAATTGTGAGGAGTTACTTTGAAAGGATTTGACTTCATGTTGTTCCTGGTCACAGAAGGTCTAAACAACACTGTACTTTGTACAAACAGATAAAATAGACAAAGCATCATGAAGATATGTATTAATACATATATATCGAGGTGGAGTTTTTAGAATTTTTTCCAGTGATGTGTGCCAGATGGATAATTAAAACCATTTTTGATATAATGACTTTGCAAATGATTAAAGTACCATCTTTCCCTACCATATCAAAAATCTAGTCTATAATAGAATGATGTTTACTCTCTTATTATACCAACTACCTAGGGAACATCTCTAAAGCATCAACACAAATTTGAGTGTATATTATTTGACAGATGATTTCAAACATGTTTTTCATTTAATACTTACAACAGCCCTTTAAGGCTGGTATTATCTCTATTGCATAGAAGAAGAACTGAAGACAAATAGATGGTAACTAATTTCCCAGGGTCGCAATAAATCTCAGTCCTAGGACTTGGATGGACTTCTGTTTTTTGGACCAGTGCTTTATCTACTCCATCACAGCTGATTTCTGTGGGCTCTGCTTAAAATCCCTAGGTCATCATGACAATGTGACTTCGGTGTGAGACAGTCCAGCTTACCCCACAGTGGGGGAGTACAAAATGAGACTCCAACTCAAAGTATCGTATTTTAGCGACCATGACAAGTCAATTTACCATATCTTTCCCTGGTCACTCCTTTACTCTAGATGCACAGGGCCCTATTGTAAAAAGTGCTCTCTTATAGCAATCCCACTACCCACTCAACCTCACCATAAAGAAATCCCTTCCATTTGGTTAAAGTTACGCTGCTTCCCCTTGCCATATTCTTATGGGCAAAGGACATGACAGATCATATTGCTGGTTTCCCAATAATTTAGAGTCTCTACATTCACCATCTCATAACACTTCTAATATCTCCAGGATAGAAATTCACCCTTTTTTATGTCACTTGGGAATTTCTTGTTCACAGATGCTGCTTCTGCATGTTCTCCGATGGCCTGGATTCCATAATTTTGTCTGCCTTGACATTCGACCCACAGTTCAATAACTTTTTACTGAGCATAAATCATGCCCCAAGCCCTATGCCAAACCTGGAGAGATAAGATAGAAATTGATTTTGCTTTCGGGAAACTCATAGCCAGATGTAAGAGGAAAGTACACAAACAGGCAATTTTTATGAAAAGTGCTAACTCTATTGATATAGGTATAGGATAACTGTAGAGCCATTTAGGTCAGCCCGGAGCCTGGAACAGAAGTTAACTGATGTCAGGTCTTATAGAACAGGCCGGAATTCGCCATGGGAAGAAGGAGATGGCATGGAGGGCATTCCAAAGGCAGAGATGTCGGTGACCATGATTTAAAGATGACTGTGTTGTTATAGCCTAAAAGGAGAAGTGAAGGCTTAGAGAAAAGATGGACACAGAAGAGGACTCAGAACTTAGAAACTTACCCTGTCAGTCATGGGAAACCACTGAAACATTTCATCGAAGTGGCAAGGTCAGCTCTGCATCACAGAATGACTGCAGCGGAGACAGATATTTAGGACTGTTTGGGTAAAAAGACCAGAATGAGGTGGGAAGACCAGTCAAGAGACTATTGTAGGCATCTAGAAGATGGCCTGAACTAGAGCGATAGCAGCATGGAGTAAGAGAAGCATCTGCATTTGGGAGAGATCTAGGACAGGCTCAGTGTCTTTACATTCTAATTTGTCTTTCCAAGTGTCATCCATAAGTCCCAGACCTCTGTTCCTCCCTGTTGGCCACTGAGACTTTGCCTCATTTGGACTTTGTGTGAATGCTCACTCTGTTCCTTGCTGCCTTCTCCTAGTTTCCAATCTTCCTACAGCCTGGGACATTTGGGGTCTAAGTTGATCCTGTAATTATTCTGAATCATGTACACCCTGGAGTTTCTCTCAATTTTAATGGTTCACAATCAGTCATGTATAATACAAAAAAAAATTTAAAAATGTTCTTCAAGTCCAAATGTTTCCATAAGTTTGAGCAAACTCACTTGACCACAGAATTGGATGTGAGAACATAGTATAAACACTAAAATATTTTGTCACACAAATCTTAATGATTTCATTTAGGAGTTGTTGGCCCAGACCCTTCTGGGGATATCTGCTCTCTGTATTACCATTCTGAAATCCAAAACAACCCTGGGTCTGGCTAAGAGGTTTGCTAATTGGGATTGTGGATCTACGTCTGCTTTCCCTCATGCCTCTGATGCAGAATCAACGACTGTGACCAGCGTTTTCAGCATGTACTTATCTGATTGAGCCTCTCTCTGCTATTTCCATACTCCAAATTGTGCTATGAGTACTCCTTTCTGTGTGATTTTAAAGGCCCATCAAGGAACTCCACTGAGACAGCAGCTGCTCCATTTAAAATGCTCGGAAATATCTCTGGCAGTTGAAAAAGTATATATATATGATTTCAGAGACCTATTTAACCTTTGCACTGATATTTCAAAGCCACGGTTTATTTAATTAAAAAAGAAACATTTAAAAACAGATAATATTTTTTCGTAGTATCTTAGCAACAGGTGATTGAACCCATGCCTAGTACTAGGAGTTGTGATTTTGCCAAAAGGGCCACATACTAGTGATATCTTCCTTTTAACAAATGGAATAACTCTAATATTGTTTTGGACAAGTTGTGCTGGATTACATCATAAAATGAAATCCTGACAACAGAGCTACAATGGAGAGAGGAAAAGCCCAGAGTAAAGGTTGAGTCCTACAGAACCCTCCAGCTTTTGAGAGAGAAAAGCAAATACTACGAGCTCCTTGATGCCTAAGCTTCAAGTTAGGTGCCTACTGCTTCATCAGACGAGTTTAGTCCTAGGATCTCTAGTCATTCGGAACTCAATTGATCAGCTGGGACATCTGAGGCAGAGATATCTCCTCCCACTTTTCACTGCCCACCCCAAGATGTGGGTGCACATAGAATTAGAATCAGTGGTTCTTAATCCACTTGAGAATTTCATATAAAACTTACCTTGGAAAACTGTACCTCTGAAAGGCACATACAAAATATTTATATGATTTCAGAAGGTTTATAGAACAGGGTAAAGCCAACTTTGAATCCCATAATTATCTACTGTGCCCTGATTGTAAGTCTCTCGGTTATATCTTCCTGACCTCTATAATGTCAGTGGAACCATGAAGAAGCAGGGTGACAGAGGTGACTAGTTCTGTGGTTCAGAGTCCATATCACAATATAATGAGATGATTTTTTTTAAAGTAGTTCTGCCATTAGGCATTTATGTGCCAATTGGTAGATGTTGGTAGATACAGTATTAATCAATCAGGAAAACCTCATTTTAAAAACTATAATTAAAACAGACTTTATTATACTCTCATGAATGTTTTCGGTCAAGATCAGTTGTCTAGCCACATTTCCAAAAAGTCTCAAGTATATAATAAAGACTTAATATGTTTGCTGCAATAATGAGATTTATGTATGTGAAATATCTAACAGCATGGTAACATACAGGTGCCATGCATATTGTTGTAATTACTGTAAAAATTATTGTATATAATTATAATCCTGTAGTGTGATGCAATTGTTAGCATCATCCTTGACTCAATTTAGGTGAAGCCAAAAGAGACCACACATTGAAATGGCAAACCATTTAAAATGTGTCTTGGATCTGCTGGACTCTCTCCCTGATCAGAGGAAATCTAGGTCTCTTTTATGGTCAGTCATCTGGCAAATATTTTCTAGTTTCAGAGTTCTAATTTATGTCAGGCATGGTGCAAGGTGCCAGCGATTCAAAAATATACAGTGTGGTCTCAGCCTTCAAGAGGTATGTAATCCAGAAGGAGAGACCCATAAATACGTGATTGTGATATTGTGTGGAAAGTGAGAGAGATATGTACACGATAGTGTGAGAGCACCAAGGAGGTCAGCTTCACCCGCGACGGCCATAAATGTGACTGAGCCCAGGTCCCGTCGAAAACAGAGACCGAGGTAAAAGCTTCCTTGCTAACACTTAAGAGTCCAACTCAGAGAAGCAGGATAGGAGTAAGAGAGGAAGTTGGGGAGCAACAGATGCAAAGAGGAGAGGGTACACTGTCCATCTGGGCACAGCTTCATGACAAACATGGATGGTTGCTCTTATTCACACCTCATCATGACAGAAAGACACAATACAAACTACATGTTCTTAGAATAATACATGAGGTTGAGGAAGGAAGAATAATTTTTCCAGTGACTTTTTACTGCCCTCTGTCTCCAACTGGTAAACATCTATTAACTCCTGGATTGTGTCATCTGGCTTGCTTGGGCCAGGGTCCCCAGGGGTCGAATCAACCCCTCTTTGTCAGTTGGCACAGTGCAGACAACTCCTCAAACTACAGTAGAAACCAGGAGTTGCAGCAACATGGTGCTATGACTATGGGACTAGCTCACACTCTTGCTCAGACCTTTTAAGCTAGAAAGAACAAGTGGCCAAGACCCCGAAGGAGGGCTGGCAGAGCTGCACAGATCTGGGGTAGTAGAGGGACTCCATCCTGTAGAGAGAGGAAACAAACAGCCTGTTAGAGATGTCAGGAGATGCTAGGCATTATGACTTGAGAAGGAACAGAGCATTTTCTAGTAAAAAACTCCATGCTTCAACAAAGGCTGAGGCTAAAAGGACTTGAACCGCAAGCACTGAATGGAGAACACACAAATCTGAGAAAGAGGGAATTTTATAAATGGAGAGAGCAGATTTTCCCCTCCAGCAACTGTAGACATCATGGGAAAATGGGAGCAACCAGAAGACTGGAAGATGTTACCTCCTGCAGAAACGAGCCTGTATCCAAAGAAAGTGCTTTCCCTCCTAGGATGCAGAGAACCCGTCATCCCTTTCTTCCACCTGTTCCCTCACGCATGCATTCATTCACCTAATGTCGCCTCAGCTCTGGTGCTATCAAAGTCATCGGGAGAAAAGTGAATAGGTCGCCTTGGAGGTGCTGACATCTAACAGTGACACACACATAAATGATGGGATGATAACAATGGGAGGGCGGAGGAAGGGACAGATGACTCTTTTAAGGCAGTAGGAAGATGCTTACTGCGTCGGAAATGAGGCATGTGGAAACTGAGCCTTAGCAACAAAGGCTCAGTTTCTCCAGCAGGGAAGAGTAAAAGAGCCCCTTCAGCGAGGGCATCCTGTGTAAAGCAGAACTGGGAGGGGCCATGGTCCACGCAGGGACTGGCTTGAGGGATCAGTGTGACTGGAGCTTGGATCTCACCCCAATTGAGAAAGCAACCAGTGGCAGACCTAAGATGATAATACAAAGCGCCTCACTTCCTCCAGGCTAATCTTTCTACAAACTGACATGCTTCCCTCCATGTCAATCAAATACCAGTTCCAAAGTACTCCACGGTTTTAAGGCTAGGCACAGTGAGGCTACCCAAAAGGAAGGGACAGAGCCTATGCTCTTAGATCGCCATCCCACACAAGCCCACACCCAGACATCTGTCGTTGGAGAACTCTTTCCCACCCCAGCTCACCTTGAGGTCAGCCCACCAGAGATGTGCTTAGAGTCACAGCACAGCCGGCAGCAGATAACACCTCCCTTTGCCTTTGATCTGCGAGCATGGTGATTGTCAGACTATACATTTCCGCTAGTGATGAAAACACTAACAATACCCCAGCCTCGACCCTTAACCCTGAACCATGAGGTTGATAATGCTCTCCAGAGCAAGCAAGGGTACAGTCCGGAGCCTGAGCTGTGGTGTTTGGAGGAAAAAAAACAAAAAAAAACAAAACAAAACAAAAAACAACTAAAAGACCCTAAATAGAGCCTTTCTGGTTTTTGGCGTGACGAGAGGTGCTGGCAGTGCTGGGGATTTACTCCGTGGCAGGCAGATGGCACATTCAACTGAAAGTTGTTTTACACATGGGATCTGAAAAAACCCGAGAATGTTTGCTATTAAACTCAGGCTGGCTGGCCCACCCCAAACACTGAGACAATCTGCGGAGGAAACTTGGAAGGATGTCTCTGGGCCTTGGCACAGCTTAGCTTGCTGGGCCTTGGTGACATATAGGTGCTTTGTAATGTAGCCCATTTGTTACGGTGTTTCGACGTGTATATGTTGGGTACAGAATGCTAATATCTGGAACAGTAAGGTAATTCTATATGCTTTCCAATGGAAAACACTAGCAGAGGGCTACTGGCTGCCAGATTTCTGCCATTCTTGCCTAATTCTGTCTTTCAGTTACGTGATATCTCTGAAGGCATAGTTTGTTAAAACTGCACGGAGAAAATGAGCCACAAACAATATGTACTCGGCATTGTGCATCAGGAGAACGATTAAACATAGTTTCGTTTGGAACTCAAATGACCAAACACTGTCCAGAGAAGCATACTTTTGGCTGCCCAGTCTCCACTCCCACTGGCCTGCTGCTTTGTCTCTAAAAGATGGTAAGTGTAGGGATGGGTGAGGAAAGAGATGAGAGAGGAGAGGGGAGCTATGCTTCCCTAAGTGTTTCGCAAAGTACTTCATAGGAGGGAGCGATCAAGACTCTTTGGCACGTTAGAGACAGAAACCTCTTTTTGGCCTAGGAGTTTAATTAACTTCCTGGAGCCACAATTTTGGCAACATGTTAGAGT
>CM053515.1:98409204-98525950 GCA_028627145.1 Eidolon dupreanum
GATTTGATTGTCAAAATAATTGTACTCTAACAATGAGGCTAACACAGACTTCAGAATGTTTCTTAGAGATCACTCACTGAGACTGGATAATTAACAAACATTTCAGATACATGTTCAATGATTAACATGGACTTGATGGAATTCACTGTTTTTCACAAAGTTTTATTTTAAAAATTAATAACTCAAATTTTCCATTTTCCAAGCATTATAGCTAATCTGGCTTTTACTGCATTGTCATTTAAAACAAATGAAATCGAGTCATGATTTCTGTCAGTTAAATAAATATATTCTGCCGAAGCTTAAATGATCATCCATCTTAGCACAAGAGTTATATATTATATTTGCAGTCAGTGACTGATTAGTTATTTATTCTCTTAAAGAGCAACTGAAGGAGATTAATATTCTGATAAGCTTGTCACTGACTTCTGGGGAGTGCTTGGCTTTCTTTCATCACATAAACTATAACGTGTCAGCCATAAATTCCATTACAATTACAATTAGTACTAATGCCTCCCAAATTACATTTAATGGAAAGGTAATTATTTTAACTACAAAAATTTCTTCCATAAATGTTTTCAATGCATTTCCATGAAAAATCGTACATAATTAAATTAATGTTGAGGAAATAACAGTAAGTAAATCAGTAGGCATGTGTTTTGTTTTGTTTTGTTTTGTTTTGTTTTGTTTTGTTTAAAAGACAGCGTCTTTTGCTTATTTTTCCTGCTGGGTTATATTTTTCACTCATATTATCCCAGTGTGGGTTTGTAGATAATAGTGGGAGAGGCGAAGGGAGGAGGTGAAGAGAGAAAGAAAGAGAAGTTGGGCCCTCACCTTGGCCCAGCTCTTGGTAGGTCCCAGACACGGTGCAAGATGCTTAAAAACTACTGTTTTTAACTTTTCCAACAACCCTGTGGGGTGGATGTTTCCCACTTTATGGAGCAGCAAAAAGAGTCTTCCTGAGCTTAAATCTTTTAAGAAATTTTACCCCATCAGGGATATAAGGAAGGGAGTATTAAACCTAGGCCTATCTAGCCCCAAACCTCACACCCCCACAGGCGACAGTTGTTGTTTCTCATTCTTCTGGGTACTGACAGCTCCTGGCAAGAGCTCCACATTCCGTGCGGCATGGATGCAGAAAGGCCCTGAGCTAGCCCACGCTGGGTTAAATGATGGGGAGACCAAGTCAGCCCTGCGGTACTCGGAGTCCCTCTCTTATTTTTCTGTGAACTGGGTTTCCCTATGCATTTCTTCTCAGATATTGCTGAAGGCATCAACAAATGTAAGGAATATGAGACACAAATAAAGATAATAACTGAGCCAGCATCCCAGCAGCGGGACTACAGTGCCTCTTAACATGAAAGCAGCGTATTGCGAAATGACCGTGTTATGAAACGGTCACGTGATTTAGAATTAAAAGACCCAAGTTTGAAGCCTTAAGAAGCTAGTCACAGATTCAAAACAAACAAAAAGACCTATTACCCCTACATTTCAAAACGCGCGTGCACACACACACTCACACACACAGAAATCCCCACACTATAGAGTTTACTCTATGAGCTACTTAGTAATAAGAACACATGGCATGCCTGTGAATAGCTCTATGGCCTTGCACAAGCCTCTTCTCTAATCTGAGCCTCAGTTTGCTCATCTGTAAATAGGAAGGCTGGATTATATCAGTGGTTCTCAAAGTGGGAACTTGTTAAAAATGTAAATTCCTGGGCTCACCTCAGAACCGCTATGGTGCATCATCTACATGGGTCCCCATGAAGCTCTAAAGGCTCATGTCCAGTGACAGATCCCAGCCCTTCCTGCTGCATTTTGCAAATCATCTTAGTACATAGCATTTTTATTCATTGTGGACAACACTCACTAAGCATCAACTATGTGGATGCAGGTGGAGGCATCCTTTGGTACATGGAGCCTCAGCCCCCTGTGCCTTGAGGATTCCACTGTCTATTGGGAAGGAAAAGGGAAGTCAACAGCAAACCAGGCATGATGTGCACAGGGCTGGTGGAAATCCCTGAGGGCTATGAGAATACAGCAGAGGAGGCTGTGAATGGGGGAGCTTTAACTCAGGTGGGGGGTCGGGGAGCGAGAATAAGGAAAGAACTCGGGTTATAACAGATGTCTTCTAGGAGAGGGGAATTTTGAGATCTGCATATAAAGTCTAATGACAAAAGTATTAATTTACATACTTTACAAGGGAAACTGAAGATCGCGGCAAAGTGTTCAAGTTCACTGAGCTATTGAGTGACAGAGAAGAAATTTAAAGGCAGATCTTTGGACTTCGAAACTCCTATTTTATTTGATTCTGATCTCATGGTAAAGCAACTGTTAAGAGGACAATGGCTCACTCCCCCCTCGTCCAACTGCTCCCTCCCCCGGGAATAAAGTACAACCCCAGCAAGTCTGGGGGGAGGGAGGAGCTTCAGTAGTCCGTGAGGCAGCAGTGGCAGAGGGCTGGGGCCCAAGCAGTCACCAGTGAGCCTATTAAATGTATCAGATGTCATCGGTACCTCCTTTATCCCTCTCACTTTGGACCTCACAGGCTGATAAGAAGGAGAAAGCGTTATAACCCAGAAGTAAAACTGTTGCATGATTATAACCCTGACAGCCTCCCTCTAATGAGCTTCCCTGCAGATAGGGAGAGCTGAGAGTGCTTTGATCTCCAGGGGCAGGGGGCTGAAAGGACCACTGCTTGGGGCGGAGCTGTCTGATGGGGTCCAGTCTTCCAGTAATCAAAGTCACAGGCTCCCATCTGAGCCATTTGTGAACCACAGATAAGATTAGCTGCTCATTGGAGAGATCAACCACCACCATCAATGGAAGCTAATTGTATCTGAAATATGACCAGAGAAGTGTCAGCTCTTGGAGACAAGCATTTCCTTTAACTGGGGTTTGAAGTCAGAACAACATTTTTGTTTGAAAACTTGAGCAAAACGTTAATGTGTGCAGCATTCCCCCGCCCCCACCTCCCCACCATATGGGGAGTGGAAATGCGGGGTTCTTTGAATTAGACATTAATCTGCACTTATGTATTTGCAAAGATTCTGCGTTATGGTGTCAGAGGATGGGTACTTCCTGGGTGCAAGACTCAGGTCCAGGAATATTGGCACCTTCATAGCTTCAGAGTTAAAAAAAAAAAAAAAAAAAAAAAGAGTGTCTGGGCTCTAGAAAATCACGTCCGAGAAGACAGGCTTGCTTTGTGTTTTGTGCTGTAGGAAAAGAAATGATGACAGGTCATTTGGAATTTGAAGGCATTTATAAGGGTAGCTTTTTGCCCTAGAGGCTGATGTGACAGCTTTATTTTCTTTGAGTTTATTCCCACATCAGTAGGACTTGAGCTCGGAAGGAACTGTGATGGGGCGACCTGGACAGCCCCTGCGCTTGGGCAAATGAAGGAAGCCCATTTATTCTACTCCACGTCCACGTCCACTGAAGTTGGTTCTTTGCTACTTCAGAGGTCATCGTTCTCTTATGTTCTCCAGGCACGGTGTGGCACAAGAACAAGAAAATGTACTTTCTTGTCCTTTGTGACCATCTCTATGTGTGACGGCGAGCCATTTTAGCCTTCCTCTTTTAGAAGGGAAGAATACAAACCCCCCGCTCCCACCTCACCCTGCTGCAGCTTGGGCCTCTCTATTTCCAGCCCAGTCCACTATAGCTCTTAAATTGCTAGGTTGTCCCCGTGTCCAGGCGGCTAGTCAAAGCTGCCTGAAAATGGCAAGGTGTGATGAGAAGCACCTCATTATGGCTCCCAAAATACAGACACTCAGAATAGCCCTGCACAGTTGGGGTAAGAAAAGTAAAAGGGGGCCAAGAACAGAAACGTTCCAAGTCTCTCCTCCCCGCCCTGCTGTGTAAGAGCTGGAGGAAAGTTCCATCACCTTCTCACTAACTCACAAATTATTATGACCTTACAGGGACCACGTTCATAGACTTCCTCCCGCTTCCTGAGTTGGGCTGACGTTCTGTCCTACCACAGACAGGTCAGGTTTAGAAAGTCCCTGGACCTTGCGGAAGATGGCGACCATGGTGACAATGCTCCAGTAATGCCTCCAGGTCCAGCTCTCAGAACCACAGAACATTACAGGTGGAAGAGCTTTCATGATTAACTGCACCCTTAAAATACTCCAGATGCCTATGCCAGCCACGTTTCATTACATAACTCATTTATCCCCACCAATAAACTCAGAGGGAGTTACAGTTACTATTTCTGCTTTAAAGATGAAGAAACTTTTTAAAATCTCAAATAAATGATTCTTGCCTCTCAAAAAAAAAAAAAAAAAAAGATGAAGAAACTAAGACTCGGGAAGGTTAATCAAATTGCCGCAGAAACACAGCCAGTAAGCAGCTGCACTGTTACACGAAACCAGATTTGTTTGACTCAAGGCAGAATTCTCACTTTTTGATACTACACAATAGATTACTTGGATCGTTATTCCAACCTTTTTGTTTTCTTTTAATGTTTTGCCACAACATATTTCACTGACCCGCTTCAATAACCATATCCCTGCCAGGGCAACCTCTGAAGTTCCTTTTGATTTTCCAGTTTATAAACCACCAGTAAAGTTGAACTCTGCAAGAGCACAGCAAGAAGAAACTCTGAAACATAGATGCGCAGCCATTTCCCCCAAGTCACGTAATCACCTGGTGGGACACTCGACCAGGACCCTCAGGTCCCAGGCCATTTCCCTGTTTGCTCTGATTTGTTCCATCCACCAGGCAAATCCACTCTGCACCTGGTTCATATTGGAATGATATCAACAGAGGATGCCAAGGGAGAGCCCTTCTATATCCAAGGGAACTACGGAAAATATTGGAAACCAAGTATAAATTTCTGGTCATTAACGATGAACTTGCTTTCTAGAACATTCTATGACTCAGAGTTACATGACCCTAACACGGCTAAGGATTGCACTATGAGACCCAATTATTAACTCCACACATTAAAACCCTGAGGTGTGAGGATTATAGTGCTTCGCTAGGCCCTTTCTGGCCCTTAGCAATGGTGAGGAGACTGAACATGGACACAGTGAGACAGCACTCCTGATTGCCACACTCCGTGCCCTCAGGTGTGGGGAATCAAGATGGGCAGGAAGTGCATTAGATCAAGAAACAGATAGGTCCTTTCCTGCAGGACTGTGAGTGAGTAAAAGTATTTGTCCCAGGATGGGAAACCCTGCCCACTATTCATGGAGCAACTTTAGGCTCCACCCAACAGCTATGGCTCTGCTGTGGGCATCTCGGGTCATCGCTACAGGGAATTTGGCTTTGTTAGTTTGTTCATCTGTTTTATTTTGTATTTTCATGACCTCACTCACAGTTCCTCAGTTCTTACCTCTGTGCACTTTTTAGCTCTTATCTCGGAGACACATCTTTATCCATTCTTGGCATTTTGATCCTCTGGATAATAAGTTAATTCAATTCGATAGTGCTTACTGAGCAGATTCTGTGCTGGGGGCTCAGGGAAGCATGTGGAGCCCAGTCTCTGGGCATCAAAGGAAAACACTGGAAGTCTCACTTCCCCAAAAATTAAGTTCCCCCAGGTTTCCAAATAGAAAAGAAGATAATTTTAACATTGCTCAGAAGTCAGGAGGTCTGCGTTAGTCGTAAACCTAACTCAGCCAGCTGTCTCATTTAAGGCGAGTCTTTTTTTTTTTTTTTCTCTATCTCTACATTATTTTCTACATTTTAAAAATGAGGGGACCCTCTGGCTCTTACTCAAAGTCCATATGATTCCGAATCTTTGCACATTGCCTCCAGATAGCTTTCTGAAAGAGGCTGACTCTCTACAGGCACCAAAATGATGAACACAGAGGGACACACTACACAACACCCAACCACTACTCTTCAAATGTGTCAAGGTCATGGAAGACAAGAAGGGACCAAGAAACTGTCACAGAATGGAGGAGGCCAAGGAAATATGACACCTAAATGCAATATGTGGGATCCGGATTGGGTCCTGGAACAGAAAAGGGGCACAGGTGGAAAAGCTAGGTAAAGTCTATAAGTGTAGTTTAGTTAATAGTATCGTGTCAATGTCAATTTATTTGTTTTGATATCATCGTTATAAGGTGTTAGCTTTAGAAGAAAGGGGGTCGAAGGTATATGGGAGCATTCTGTAGTACCTTTGCAAATTTTATTGAAATAAAAAATTATTCCCAAATAAAAAATTTTAAGAATAATACAAAGATAAATATATATTCTTCCAGAAAATGGGACTGTAAATTTCTCAAGGCCATGGGTCTTCTTGTGTCCTTCTGTATGTTCCTTAGGGCCTAGCACAGAGGTGTCTTGTAGTTAGTTCTCAAATTTCTATTAGAATTAAGGTGGCCAAAAATTATTCACGAGCAAATTTTAACCTGAGACTGAGCAACATGTAACCCTGTCACTGTCATGAGAAGTTAATATTGCAACTGTAGTATTTCTACAACTAACACACACACACACACACACACACACACACACACACACACGTCTGGAAAAATGCCATCGTTTCCTGGCACCAAGGAAAGAAATCTTCCTACGTTCAAGTCAGATAGCCAGACTAATTTAGGAAAATAAAAAAGACAGAAAGAAAAAGGAACAACACAAAAGTGGCTCCTTTAAAAAATAAAATAAAATAAAAAATAAACCAAAAAAAAAAAAAGCACCGTGGCTCTTGGGACTGAGCCAGAATGGCTCCAGATAACAGTAACCACTACAAAAAGAAAAAAAGAACAAAAAAATCCTTGGAGCTTTCAATTTGTTTTTCATAATAAATAAATTGCCCCCACCAAAATGCATCCTCGAGGAGTTCATTAAACAGCTGCCCCCATGGCTGATTCTGAGAAGTTAGGAGACCCATGACAGGCCGCTAAACAAATGGGGCAATAAAGGTGTGGGCTGTTTGGCTTGATTGAAGAGCTTGGGTTTTTCACCCCTTAGTCTCTAAACCATCTGGAAGTGAGTTTGTGGAATGTGGGATGGCAGCCTCTCTGCCTTTATCTACTGATAAGATTCTCAGCCTCGAACACGTGTACCAGAAAAGCAGGGAGCGAATATTTTAGACCTTAAACAACTTGCAAATCCTCCCTCTAAAGTTCACGTTGTGCTATAGCACAGAAAGAAGTACACTCATCTCACATTTTTTTTCCCCTCCGAATCTAGGGCTTTTGACGTCAAAATGAGCCAAGATGGAACAGTTGATCTAAAGGAAAATTACATTCTGGGTTTGATTTATGACTTTCACCCACCTTCTCTGAGTTTCCACAAACTTTAGGCTATAAATAAAGGTCTCGATTCTGAGTTGTCCTAGGATGAGACTTTCATGCAAAGAAGGTTGAACTGAGCAAAGAATGTGAGGAAAAGGGCCAAAACCTTTCTATGTTTACAACTGCTGGTCAAGCTCAGTCCTAGAAAACCAAGTATCTGAGGATGACCTGCAGGCTATAGCTTCCTCACAGAGGATTCAGGTATCTGACATCAAAAAGACTTCGCTTTTGGGAATGAAATAAGTCTGAAGATTGTACTTTTGCTTTTAAAGTCTAAAAATTAGAGAATATATGTTGTATGTGTAGCTTAGGTTTGTGTCTGGTAGGTATGGGGTATGAGGTGTGTGGGTGTGAATGTAAAATTAAATTTAGATGAAACATAGTAAGGGAAAACACATTCAGATGAACGTAGTGACGCTTTGGGTGACACACAAACACATATCACATACACACAAGAACTGAAAATGTTCAGCAGCTTCAAAAAAGCTTTCTGAATTCTGCCATTTAATCATTCATTCAGACCCCTGTTTTTGAGCTCCTCCTATATTACAGGTACCAAGTGGAGCCTAGGAATATAAAGCCAGGTGATACATTTAAACCTTGCTGTCCAAGAGTATGCAATCTACTGGGATAGACACAGTAACCCCACAATTATAGGACAGAGTATGATAAGAGACATGATAAAAGCAAGTTCAGATTTGCCCTGTGAGGCCAGATGCAGGGTGGCAGTGAATAGAGAAAATATTTAATGTGTCATTTGTTTTTCAAAACAGAAGATGTTTTTCCCATTCTTGCACCATCCCAGCTCAGATTAATCTTTAAACTCAAAGAAATCGTAAGACTTTAATATTTGTGTGTCAAGTTGAAAAAATACGATGGCAAACTTACTCAAAATATTTCATCACTCTAGTCTCAAAAACCTCAAGTTCAGTGACTAACAAAATTATTTTTAAAACAACAGAAAATCATCATTTAATATTACTCACTTCACTGTTTTTTAAAGTACCTATTCTATGCTAAGTGCTGGTGCCCGTACTAGCGAACATGGCTCTTTCATTTTAGCTCTTTCAAAAGGGGGCCACTCTAGTCCTAAATTCTTATAAATCTAAATTGGTTTCATAGTGGGAAAGTAGTCCTAATTCCCTTCCTTGACAAAAAGCAAAGTTATCATTTTCTCAGCAGTATCTAATTGCATAATAACACAAAGATAACGATAGACCGTGGACAAGATAATTATCTTAAACACCTTAGCTCTTTTCAAACCAACCCAATGAGTTCCTTTATACATAGTTGTGATATTAATATAGGGCTCTTGTGAAACTAACATGAGGCAAATAAACATGCAAACATAGCAGACGTGAAAGATCTACTGTGATAAGTTTATGTTGAAACCAATGGTTCCCTTGAAAATACTACAGCTCTTTAAGGGCCCCGTATCTGCACTCACACATAACCCAACTAACTAACTTTGTCCTAGAAGTTTATAACTTTTTATACTATATTCTTAAAATCCCCTCAAAATGTCCAAAGTAGATAGTCTAGCTCCCTCTACATCTCTTCAAATATGGACTCTGCTAATTTTACCAATTGTGCTCCTGGGTTTAGTTTCTCTGGCTGAGTGAGGGAAAGGCTTCTGCTTCCAGAGGTCAAGCATTATCTTGATTTAGCAGGTTGAACCCCTGAATCACTGCTACGCTCAGTAGCAAAGAATGTAGCCTGGGAAGGATTAATTACCAAAGCCAGTAATCCTGACTCCAACCTCCAAAAATATGGGGAAGTCCAAAGAAAATCTTGAAAGTGATTTGCAACATTCTGTTCAAATCAGCCTCATGAGTAATGTCACTTTGACACCTCTTACCCATGTAAACATAATTATCACAGACACATCAGCTATTCCTTCTGAACCTTCTCCTTTTCACCCTAAGGCTCAATTTTCTCTCCTCTGAAAGAAGATCAACATAGTTTTACTAACAGCTTCTTCCTCAATCTTCCCAGTGAAACAAATATCCTCAAAGTATAAGAGTGCCAGTAGCTTGTTTTATGACAAGTCGTGTATACTCCCACATGCTTGGGCAAAAATTATTTATGCACTTTGGTCTCGAGCCCAGGGAATATAGATTCTCTTGGCAAAATATGGTAAACTAGACCAAAATGCAATTCCTGTCATTTCATATCAGCAAAAATCTCATTTTATTACGAAGTAACTAGAGATGAGATTCCCAGTTGGCCAGTAAAACTCCTAAACAGGTACCACTTCTTTCATTTATTTCGATCTGGGCTCAGTCAGCTCAAATTTTGCCAGGAGAAGACATGTCTGCTGTCTCACAGGAGTAATTCTATCAATAAAAATATTTAAAGCTGAGGTTATTTATCCATTGGACTTAAATAAAAGGCATCACTGATTTATACATATAATATATTCAAATTATAAAGCATAAACATACCAAGCTATGCCATTTATTAGAGTGTGATAATTGCCTAAGCAAGAATCTTGGGTTCAGAGTGCTAAAAGTATCTTAATATATCTCCTCCATCAACAAAGGTTCAATAAAGTTATTAGAAAAATTAATAGAAAATGAAAAACAGTACATGGTATAAACAAGTCTTATTTGGAATATAATATCATATTCCAATGTCTGGGCAAAAACATAATTAATCCAACTATAACTAAGGAGAAAATGTGTTAAAATGGCTGATATAGCAAGAAATGTAATTGTCAGGGGATGTTAAAATCCCCAAATTTATTACACACATGTACTCAACATGTGTCACATAGGGGAATTCTTTTCCTTCACAATAAACCATTGGGGGATTTCGAAAATAATATCGTACCAATGCAAGGGCTTAATGAACTGCAGATCTAGAAACTTACATCCGCATCCTCTGCATCCACCTCAAGGTATGGAAGGAGGCTCATCCTGAACCCGATGGAAAAGAAGGGAATTCTGATGGCTGCATACTTGCTCTGCCAGCCCCTTAAAGGTACCTGGAAATTAACATTGAACGGTTGGTATCACAAGTCATGCTTTTTCTCCTTGAAGCCAGCATCATACATCTATCTAAGATGATCTTTTTGTCTGCTGTAGCTTTGTGGGAAAGCGAAAGTGGGAAGGCAGGTTTGTTCTGCAGCCCAAAGGGAATGAGAGTGGAGGGCATGGCGGCGGGAGGTGGGCCAGTGACGCCACTACCAAGTGGTATGCTCAAAGCTCGGTGTCCCCTAAACACAGGGGAGGGGGCAGGCCTGAACTCTCCTGTGAACTTACATTCTCTAACAGCTTCATTGTCTCTCCAAGAGTTCCCTTCTCTTCGCTTGTGTTCAAGCTCTTAATGAGTCATTCGAGGCCTTCAGCTCCAGTCAAACGCCACATCCTCTTTCCTCACGACTCGGTTCTACCAGCCTTCTATCCTCTCACTTTCCACAAAACACACATTCATGCATGTGCTTAGGGCTTATTATGGGCCAGTACAAATCCAGGCCTTGGGGATACAATGACGAACAGGACAGGATGCGTCCTTTCCATCAGGGAGTTTATGTGGGAGCAGGGGCACAGTGAAAGACAACCAATACAGAAGCCAAGAAGTAAGTGAATCACATTGAAGTGGCAATAAGCATTGGGAAACTAAAGAGGACATTTCCATGAGAAGACAGAGAGTTAGAGAGGAGGCTCTCTAACTAAAATGGTCAAAATGGCCTCACTGTGGATGTAACTTCTGAGCAAAACATTTATCTGAACAGCAGGAATGGCAAATGCAAAGGCACTGAGGTAAGAGTAAAGCTAGCTCATTCAAGGACACACAAAGCAGCCCGATTTGGCTGAAGCAGAGTAATTAGAAAGATGGATGTTTGAAACAGGATGGCAGTGGGCAGAATTCTAAAATGGCCCCCACGATTTCTCACAGAAAATGATCCCTTTCACTGTATTCCATGATATTCTTTTCTTGTCTGTGATGGATGAGAAAGCCAGAAGAAAGGTTGTATGGCATTTTTTCTGCACATCTAACTACACTTAGTTTTTTTTTCCAATTGTTTTATTTGTTGTTGATTTCTTTTTTATTTGTCTGTTTAACTTTTTTATACAGGGTTGTGTTTCCTTTAATGAGACTTCGTTCTTCCCTCCCTTCATGTGTTTACTAAGTGGACAGTAATTCACAGGCCGAGTCACAGAATGGGTTAATTCCTTTGCAGTCTGGGTATAGCCGAGTTTCCGCCCTTGGTTCAAATGCTAAGTGAACCTGCATAACCAGCTTCAGGTGCAGTTTAATCTCTAGGCCACTGTTTATTTGTCGAAGGCCTTGCTGTGCACTCTTGTAGGTCAAAAGGCACAGAAATAAGAGGTGGCAGAGAGGTCAGACCCTGGAGAACTGTGGAAACAGCCAGCACTCTGATAGGCTTGGCCATTAGCTCCCTGTGTGGCCTGGGCCACTTCTCAGAGCTCCCCGGGCTTCAGCTTCCACTTCTGTACATGAGGGCCGTGGCCCAGAGACTCCCTAAATCCCCCACAGCCCCCACTTTTTAGCCAGGAGGCAGCTCTGGGGAGAGGGGGAGGCCAATCTAGTCGGAGAGACAGTTACTCCTGGCTTGATCTTATGTTGCATTTTCTGAGGAGCAGTTCCTAATATTCGTTTATTCGATATTTATTGGGTAGGCTCCTTGTTAATTACCTTAATACATCATTATATTGAATCATCACACAACACTGTGGAATAACTTACTGTTATTTTGATAAATTTTAGATAATATAATTTGGATCGAGAGAGTTTAAGAAATTTCCTCAAATCACACAATTAGCAGCAAAGTTATACCATCTCAGTTTTCACAAATCACACTTTTTCATGTTTTAGCTCTATTCTAGCTGCTGTGGGGTAAAATACGGATTAAAAGCAATGTTCACCTACTCAAAGATCTTAAAATAACATAAATGACATAAATGTCATGCCAACCATGTGCCAAACACTGCACTAGATGGTTTACATCTTCACTGCAAAGAATATGCTTTTATTTCCCATCTTTATTAAAGAATCTAGGACTCAGAGAGAAATTTTCCCAAAGTTCCACATCTAAACTATGATGAGACAGAACTGCTGGTTTGTCTAAGGGCAAAGCTCATTCTCTTCCAAGGCACCTTGTTGCTCCAATGGGACAGAGACCCTTGGAATGGGACTGGGAAATGGGACCGTGCTACACAGTGAAACAAAAACACATGGTGGGCAGAGCACGAAGCACACAGAGCAAAGTGAGGGCTTCTTATGAAGTGTAAACCAAAGGCATTTAGAGAAGAATGCTTTCCTATCAGCAGGAGGAGTGGGGAGTGCATGTGGCGTAGGTAAGCAGAGTGGGCTTTCCAGGTAGAGAAGAATCAGCATGTGCCAAGGTCAGGCTCAGAGGATGACTCTCTCCTACTGACACACCCAAAGCAACAGGCTCCCGATCTCTTTCTATCCATCCAGTGCAAAGGACCAGGTTCTGAAAAAGAAAGGTGAGCTCTTTTGCTGCCTTTCTGATAACTAATCTTTGATGCACTTGACCCAGCACAATCAGAAATGCCAGAAAGTCAGAGACGACCCTACCCCTACTCCTAGAAAAGCCTTAGTCTTTGTCCAGGGCAAACTTGGCAACCCCACACAGAATAAAAGACACACATTCACAAGTTTCCTGTCCCCGGGTCTCCGCTACATGGCGAGTATGTTGGGAGGATTTGCCAGAATTCTTTAAAAGGAGCTGGTATTATGTGATGACTTAGAAGCATTTCTCTACGGGAGGACTGGTCAGGAAGGGATTATATTTACACTATTGAGGTCAAGGAGATTTCTGTAAACGGGAAGGCAGATGTATTAGACAGATTGATGCCAAACTATTCTTATGACCACTGTAAGTCAGGAACATATGTTTTTATTCTCCAATTAGGATGCTGTTACATAGTGTGGTCAGCCACTATACTCAATGGTGAATAATATTTATTTAGGAAAATAATAAATATTTTTACCGTATAAAAACAGCATCTACTACAACTTCCCCATCCTGAAGCATTTTACTTAATCCTGGTCTTAGTGCTGGGATTGCTGGTACTTCATTTAAAAGAAAAGGTATAGTCAGGTGGCTGTGACCATTAGTACCCCTGTGATTTGTATTTATTCAGTATGCCCTATTTAATAGCTGAGGTGGACAGGAACCGTGTACCCTTCTGAGAGAGGACTGATGTCTTCTTCAGTGTTCTCATTCATGACACATGTGACCTGGCATTTGGCACCATGAAAACTGGGAACCCAAATAGTAGTTTCTGGAAAATTGACCGTAGTCTCCAGGTTTCTATATTTCTGCAGAGTTGATGGGGAGTGATTGCCTCCTCTCCATCTTTTCCTTCCCTCCTCGTGTCTTTCTTCTCCAAATCCACTGCCTCCTCCTCTCTCCCCTAGACTGCTCACTCTCTTACTCTTCTTTTGAAACTTGGATCCAAATATTGGAGTCCTTCCTGATGGCCCAACTGCCCCTGACATGATGGTGTGCAACCATAACAATGTGTTTGGGTCTTTTGGGAAGTACACAAGTTGACCAAATTTCACCTCCCACCTGAAATTAAAACAAAGGCACCTTTTACTTTTCTAAAGTAAAGCAGAATAAGAGAAAATACAAAGTATGAAAAGGAATCATATTTCCTTATTTTATGATTTAATTCTTCCCAGAGGATAAATTTTGATGGGGAAAGTTGATGGTGGGAGTGAAATAAATAACATAGGCAGAAATGCTTCAAAAGGGGGAGAGGAGAAAAGAAGTAAAAATTAAAATAAAAAAAAGAAGAGAAGGGTAACTGAGAAAAACAGCCAATATAATGATTGAAAATTGTATTTTATTTTTGGTTTAATTTGATTTTTTTTTTTAGTATAACGAGATAAAGGTTTTTACATTTACTACTTGTGTTAATTCTATTGCAAATTGTCTATTTACATTATATGTACATTTTATTGTAGTTTTCATATTTTCTTTATGATTTCATTTCATTTATGAAATTCTTAAAAATTATGTGCCACATTTTACAGTTTTCCAACACTGGATTTTTCTTTTAATTTTGTTTATAGTACTTTTTACCTCAATATTTAAGTATTTGATATTTTGATATTTCCTTTATTTTTTTTTGCCTTTCCTTTTATACTTAGGTTTTTTTCCTTATAAGAATAGATAAATCTTCCTTTATATTTTCTTGTACTTCTTTTATGTTTTTTTATTTTTATATTTACATACTTCATTGTTTCATAATTTGTTTTAAAGTAGTACCTGGCACCTAAAAATCACAGACTTCTCTCGTAATGTGGCGCAGAGCCTCATACATTAATGCAGATGTGACATCAACATGGTGAAATAAACATTTCCTACCATATTCTCCTCAAAGAACAATAATTTCTGTCAATTAACCACGGTCTTTTTGGGAGTCCAGGAATCCCACTAAGACATTTCAGCATACTATTTGACAGAAAAAAAAAAAAAATCCAAGGTTGGGTGCATTGAAGAGAGTGAGAGGAAAGGAATAATTTCACTTTAACCCCATTACACCTTCCCAATGCTGGCATAGCTCAGCATCAGGAGAAACTTTCTCAGCCTGTGATTTCTCGTATGAGGGTAAGTGGAGTACATGAGCAAGTTCCTGACTTCCTTCCCCAGCTCTTAATTAAATGTTTCATGCAAGCTCCATTATAATCACAAAGTGAAAACCCACTGTAGATACACAGAAGATAAATAGAAGGGAATCAAAGTATACCACTATGGAAATTCATCAATTCACAAAGGAAGACAAGAGAGGAAGGAAGGAACAAGGGAACTGCAAAACAGCCAGAAAACAATAAGATCACATTCGTAAGTCCTTACCTGTTAATATTATTGTAAATGTAAATGGACTAAATTCTCCAAACAAAAGGCATAAGACGATTGAATGAAAATCCCAACTATATGCTTGCCTAGACTCACTTCAGTTTCAAAGACATACATAGGCTCAATAGGAAGGGATGGAAAAGGATATTCCACACAAATGGAAACCAAAAAAGAGTAAGAGTAGCTACACTTATATCAGAGGAAATAGACTTTAAGTCAAAAACTGTAATGAGAGACAAAGAAGGTCATTATAAAATAAGGTGTGTCAATTTATTGAGATGAAATAAGAATCATAAATATATACTTACTCAACATCAGAGTGCCTAAATTTATTAAGCAAATTCTAACAGAACTGAAGGCAGAAAAAAAAAATATAATAGGATAATTCAATACTCCACTTTCAATAAGAGATTGATCGCTCAGATAAAAATAATCAATAAGGAAACATTGGACTTCAATCATATTTTAGATCCAATGGATCTAACAGAACATTCTGGTCAATAGCAACAAAATACACATTCCTCTCAAATGCAAAAAAAGAAAAAATTTCTTCATGATAAATCACATGCTAATTCATGAAACAAGTCTTAGAAAATTTAAGAAGTTTGAAATCATACTAAGTATTTTTTCTGACACAATGGTATGAATGCAGAAGTCATAAGTAAGAGAGAAACTAAAAAATTCACAAATATGTAGAGATAAACAACACACTCTTGAAAAATCAGTGGGTTTAAGAAGCAATCAAAAGGAAAATTTAAAAAAATATTTTGAGACAAACAAAAAAAGTAAACAGTATAGTAAAACTTACATGATGAAGAAAAAGAAGTTTTGAGGGAATTTTACAGTGATAAAAACCTGAATTAAGAAAAAAAATAAAGAATCTAACTTACATCTTTTAGGAACTATGTAAAGAATAACAAACTAAATCCAAAATTAGCAGAATGAAGAAAATAACAATGATCAGAGTAGAAATAAATGAAATAGAAACCAGAAAAACAATAGAAAAGATCGACAAAACAAAGAGCAATTTTTTTAAGATAAAAAAAATTTGACAAACTTTTACCTAGATAAGAAGAAAAGAGAGAAGACTCAAAATTAGAAATGATAGAAGAGACATTACAACTCATTAGGAAAGTCTGAAAGCTTTTCCTCTAAATCAGAAACAAAACAACAGTGTCCACTGTCACCATTCATATTCAACACGGTACTGGAAGTCCTATGCAGAGCATTTGGGCAAGGAAAAAAAAGGCATACAAATTTGAAAGGAAGAAGTAAATTTTCTCTGTTTGCAGATGACATGGCCCTATTTGTATAAAACCTTACCCTTCCCACTACACACAAAACTGTTAGAACTAATAAACAAATTCAGTAAAGCTGCAGGATACAAAATCAGCATACAAAAATGAGTTCTTTACTATGACAATGATCTATTCAGAAAGGAAATCACAATAGTAATCTCATTAGCAATAGCATCAAAAACAATAAAATAAGTTTAACCAAGGAAGGGAAAGATCTGTACACTGAAAACTATAAGACTAATGAAAGAAATTGAAGATGACAAAACTAAACAGAAAGATATCCTGTGTTCATGGATCAGGAGAATTAATATTGTTAAAATGCCCAAAGCCATCTGTAGGTTCAATGTCATCCCTATCAAAATTCTAATAGCACTTTTTACAAAAACAAAAAAAGCAATCCTAAAATTTACATAGAACTTCAAATAGCCAAAGCAATCCTGAGGAAGAAGAACAAAGCTAGAGGCATCAAATTTCTTGATCTCAAAGTAAAATACAATGATATAGTAATCAAAACAGTATGATTCTGGTATTAAAACAGGCACATAGACCAAAGACACAGAATCAAGAGTCCAGAAATAAACCTACATATATATGGTCAGCTAATATTTAACAAGGGACTCAAGACTACTCAAGGGAAAAGGAAAGTATCTTCAATGAGTAGTGTTGGAAAAAATGTATATTCACATGCAAAAGAATGAAATTAGATCTCTATTTTAATCCGCTCATAAAAATTAACTTGAAATGTTTTAAAGACTAAACGTAAGACCTGAAACCATAAAACTCCTAGAACAAAGCACAGGAAAGAAACCCCTTGATGCTGGTCTTGGCAACGATTTTTCAGATATGACACCAAAAGCCCAAGTAACAAAAGCAAAACTTAACAAGTGCAATTACACCAAACTAAAAAGCTTCTGTACAACAAAAGCATCAATAAAATAAAAAGATATCTTATGGATTAACAAAAAATATTTTCAAACCATATACTTAATAAGGGATTAATATGCAGAATGTAAATAAATTCATAGAATTCAACAGAAAAAAAGTGTTTAAAAAATGAATAGATGATCTGAATAGACATCCATTTTTCCAAAGAAGGCACATACATGGCCAACAGGTGCATTAAAAAGTGTTCAAAATCGCTAATCATCGAAGAAATACAAATTAAAAACATAATAAGAGATCACCTGACATTTGTTAGAATTAACAAGAAATGACATTATTATTCCTTTTATACAACAGATGACAGGTAACAAATTTTGGCAAGAGTGTGGAGAAAAGAGAATCCTCATGCACTATTGGTGGGAATGTACATTGATCAACCTCTTTAGAAAACAGTATGGAGGTTACTCAGAAGAATTGAAAATAGAAGTATGATACGATGCAGTAAGACCACTTCTGGGTACATATTCAAAGAAAATGAATATCAGTACCTTGAAGAGATATTTGCACCCATGTTTATTACAGCATTATTCATAAGAGCCAAATATGGAAACAACCTAAATGCTTTGAATGAATGGAAAAAGAAAATGTGGTGAACGCACACACACACACACACACACACACACACACACACACACACAGGACTATTATTTGGTCATAAAAATGAAGGAAATTCTGCCATTTTCAACGATATGAATGAATCTTGAGGGTATTCGGCCAAGTGAAAAAAAGTCAGACAGAGAAATGCAAATACTGTATGATCTCCCTTATACTGTGCAATCTAAAAATGCCAAACTCATAAAAACAAATTGTTGAATGGTAGTTGCTAGGGGCTAAGATGGAGGGTGCTGTGAGAGGACAGTGGGTGGGTAGGAAGGAGAGATGTTGGTCAAAGGGAATAAACTTTCAGTTATAAGTTCTGGGGACCTAATGTACAGCATGGTGACTATAGTTAACAATACTGTATCATTATGTAGTTGAAAGTTGCCAAGAAAGAAGAGCTTAAATACACACACACACACACACACACACACACACACACACTCACACACGGTAATTGTATGACGCAATGGATGTGCTAACTTACTTTATTGTAGTAATCATTTTGCAATATATGTTATCAAATCATCACATTTTACACATTAATTTTAAAAAACATTATACATACATCAATTTATCTCAATAAATCTAGCGGGGGGGGGAGGGGGGTGGAAGTTATTGCAGCACTGATGTATTACTGTGCTTGCCTTAAGTACACACTCAGTTATTTCACCAAAAATGAGATTGACAGATATACCTTGGATATATTTCAATAGACCAAATCACTTGCCTTTCTACCAATATAATAAGGATATATTTAAAAGAACTTGGTCCTAAATTCTGCTTATTGCATAATCTTTTGATACTTAAAGAAAAATAAAAAGTAAGAGATTTAAAAAAATAATTTGCATTAAGTCCCAGAAAGGTTTAAATATTGGCAAATGCTTGCTCCTTCTAGGCTAGCCTGCCCCGTACTCAAAATGTGGTCTTCAGACCAGCAGCAGCATAGGCATCACGTAGGAGCTTGTTAGAAATGGAGACTGCCTAGCCACAGGAATTAAACAGGAATCTGTTAATTCATGAGACACCACGGTGATTCCTAGTCACACTGCAGTCTGAGAAGCACTGCTCTATCGTAAACCTTTGCTTTTTCAACTCTCAAATGTGTCAACATCGTCTACTGCTAGTGACCTATCTCAGAAGCATTATTTCCACAGAATGTTTGGTTAGAGAGAACCCATTTTATTTTCACATGGGAGTGAGAAGGAAAAATAATTGAAACAGAAAAACTCAATATAAACAGAAATCTCAGCCTCAGATTACAATCTAGTAAAATTTTCGAGAACAAGAATTCATTGTTATCACAGCAGGTTCATGGAAAGAAAGCAGTGTTGCATACTCCTCTGTGTGTACCCATGAAACTAACCCACTTCATCCCATCCACTTTCTGCTTGCTGAGGTCCCATTCAGGTGTTTGGAACTCTCAAGCCAGGTGAATTTGGGCAATATGCTGGAGAAAGACACGTTCCCTGATCCCAGCCAGCAAGTCTACATCTCAATAACGACTCTAGATAAATTTGATAAAATTTTATATACTAGTGCATAAAAGTCTGCTTACTGAGCATTGATTTGAAGAAGGAGGAGGAGGAGGAGGAGGAGGAGAAGAAAGAGAAGGAGGAGAAGGAGGAGGAGGAGGAGGAGGAGGAGGAGGAGGAGGAGGCGGAGGAGGAAGAAACAAATGTCTATCAACATGACAATGAACCAAAAAATTGTGGTGTGTTTATATTCTAGAAAACTACAAAGCATTTTAAATGAATGAATCTCATGTTGACAGGAATGATTCTCAAAAACATAAACATCTGGAAGTAGAATGCATAAAATGTGAAAAATTATTAAAATTATTAAATTATTAAAATTATTCACATCAAATTTAAAAACTTGAAAAACACTTAGCAGTGTATGAATACCTACAGATATAGATGTATAAAACCATTCCTGGAATCAGCGATATTGAATTTATGATGGTCTCTCTGAAGGAGAGAGAGAACATGATTAGAAAAGGAACACAGATATTTCTATATTATTCTCTATGTTTACCATTATATTCAAAATCTTTCACAATAAAAAAGAGCAGTTGATGAGGAAATGTGTCATCTCTAACTGGAAAAAGAGAACAAATAGCAACAACAGCCAAAAAAACTCCATAAAATCAAAAAAAAGTATCCATAAAATTTCTTAGAGAAGTTATGGCTTTTAAATAAATGGAACTCTGTAAAGTTATTTTTAACCTAATAATTATTACTTTTTCAGCTGAAGGATGATCAAATTACCTCCTCGTCCTTGTCCCATGGTCTCATTTACTTCTTATGTGAATCAATACTGATCACAGAAATTTCTGAGTCCTAAAAGGGACCTGTGGTCCAGAACTACTGAATTTGACACATATTTAACCAAAGTCAGAATTTTCTTTTTGGTCCATGCTGGTGGAAGAAAATACATCTTAATATATATTTTCATTAGGAAACGAATTTCATGCAGATTGACATATGAACTTTTAAAGTTCAGTCAATTGTGAGATGTGTAATGTTGAACCTCACTGAATGCAGGTGTAAATGATAGTTCATTGAGTTGTTATTAGGATTAAATATTATATAAAATAGTACTGTATTTGGTTCACAGTATTCTATATATGATGGCTAACAGTAATAATGATAATAGCAATAATTAAGACTGGGACTAGCCTAGGCGTTATAGTTGTTTTTGTTTGTTTGTTTGTTTTGCTTTTTTACATTCAGGACTGTGTAGTATCTGAGGAGATACATAATTTATTTTCAAGGGTAAACGAACAAGTCATCAAGTCACCAAAATAAAACAGTGCACAGATCTGGCTTTTGTTCAGGGGTAAAGATGAGCTAAGGAAGACTAACAGAGAGCTCTTTCTAACTCACTTTCTCTTTTAATGTTAGCTTTTCTTCCTACACTATCCCAACTGTAAGTTCACTACTATTACTATTTAGGACAACTGATGAAAATACAAATTCTAAAATAAGAGTTTTTTAACTCTATATTTTATTGAAATAAGTTATACATTTTTAAAAACTTGAACTTTGATTGCTTTATTTTCAACATGAAGTCTCCACAAATTAAGAAATGACAACCTAGGTTTTGCCATGGCATATCTTGCCTTTCGTGCAAAGTTTTAAATAAGAAATTTATGAGACTGTGATTTTTGTTAACTAACACCTATACTCTAGCACCCATACTCCATACACTCCTCTCAATGACCTTAGGATAAGCTTATTTGGGGGCTGAGACAGCCCTTTGGCTACCAATAGAACTGTGGGTATAAATAGAGTTGGAAAATTAAGGGCAGCATCATAAAGCCAGCTGGCTTAATACTTCATGTTTTGGGCTCAGAACGGGGCCTTCTCTCTGTTTCCTCTTCACCTTGCCCTTCATTGGTCAATGCCCACATATTATGCTGTATCCCACCCTCTCTCCTGCTTCATCCCCAAATGGTAGTTTTGTCCCTGAAATGAATGAGTGAAGCTTTTCTGATCCTTTCTTCAGAACATAAAGAAACCCTAGAGATGACAATATGATATAACATCTCAGAGTTCCACTTTGAGAAAATAAATCAGGGCGTTCTCATTCCAAGAACTAAATGGAGCTTTGGAAACTGCAAAGGACAATAATCTTGGAAGATCAAAAGTTACTACACCTAAGTCCTGATGCTCACATAGCCCCACTCAATTTGCAGCTAAAGGCATTTGTAAAGGTTCTGTAACTTGGGGGTATCAGGAAGCTCAGATATATAAAAACAATATGTCTAGAAAGAGAGGGGGGCTCTGGCCAACAGAAAGTGTTTGTGACATTGATGCCTCTCTACTCTATTTTGAGAAGCGGGGTTTGAAATTGAAGGGCTCCTTTTATTTGCAAAGTTGTACAAAATTGTGGGTAATTGGTATTTTCCTGAGAAAATAACCATGGAAAAAGACCAAATCCCCCCTTACTACAAAGTTAAACATGGCTCACGGAGCTATAAGAGAACTGAAATTGAATAGCAATGGGAGTCCAAAAGCCAAATGCTTGTTACTTACAGCAGTGAAATTAATGGTGGGCATGGTGGTACATAGGGGAAGGAGGAGACAGTGGGGATGGAGGGAGGAGTAGGTATGAAACCCTGTTAGTTCCAGCCCTGACACTGGTTACAGGAAAATGCCTTATTTTGAGGAAGAAAGGTAGAAAAGGAGAATTGCGCTTAGGAGCAGAGGAATGGGTATGAAGCATAGACATAGAGATATTTATTGAGAAATTAATGAATTCTTATATTGGGAGACATTTTATCCATTTTTGTTCTAAAAAATGTAAGCAGTTGCCAAGCATAAGATGTCAAGCAGATTTCCTATACATAAAGAACTTTCCTAATAAATTATGTACTCGGTAAAAGGAATTGCACTTTACATGCTATGGCCTTACTTCACAGTTTTACAGATTTCTTTAATCCCCACTATATTTTTCCAGGTTTTATATGAGCTGCTGACACTGGGTACTTGGGGTGGCTGGTGGAATTGTACTTTTTCCAGGGTTTTAAATCTAGAAATGGTGGCTGGGGAGGAAGAAATAGGGATGCAAAGGTGGCTACAGCTTTTATGATTCAAGGAAAAATGAATATGGCTTAAAATTATGTTTTCTTTTCTCCATAAATTTTCAGAAGACATGGAGGCAAATTATGATCATTCAGAAACTCAGGAGAGACTGGTAAAGGAAGTCTGGAGAAGTCCCTTCAGCATGCAGTAAGCGCTCCTCAAGTAGAGTTAGTCTTGCCCAGAGAGTGTCATGCCTTTCCTAAGAATACTTTAAAAAGTTTTAGATGTCATTCTTGAATTCTAAAAAAGTTTAACACTAGAATATGAAATAGAATCTTTTCTAGGTCAGAAACACTGAATATGGTGCCTCAGGTAGAGGGCACATATGGAAAAAAGAACGGATTCAGAAAGTTAAATTCACTGCGCCTTCATGGTGGTTTAAGAATTTTTCTCCAGCAAGGGCTAAGTAATCGCTGGGAAGCAGGAACAAAAATGAGCACCTCAGGCTCAGGATTAAGCCTGGGTTGTTTACTGGGTTGGGTTGTAGACCAATATAAACTGAGGAGGAATCAACTGCCAATCTTAATGGCTTCTGCGACAGCTGGGTATTAAATCAAAACCCCATGTTTAGCATGTGTAAATGTGCCAGATTTTGTGGGAAATTATAAGCACTCACTTCCAGAGTGCTCCTCTAGGCTATAGTTCCTGGGACAATGGAAGATCAGTGAAATAAAATCAAGAGACCCTAAGGCCAAGTTTAGCTCTGAACTCAGTTGGCGTGTGATGCTGAGGTCTCCTTGGCCCTCTTTCCTCAAGTCTGTAAAATAAGATGATTGTCATGCATGATTCCTAAGTTCCTTCTAAATCTAATATTATGCGGCTAAAAATAACATTTATTTTGATATTCAGATCAATATAGTTCCATCTTCCCTAGGAATCAGGGTTAAAGAATCTTTGGAAATTAAAACTATAAAGAACCTCAAAAATAGTCTAACCCAAATCCCTTCCTCCTACTCACAAAGAAACTGACCACTTGTATTTGTTGGCTTTGCTCCCAGATGGCAGTGAAATAGTTGGTTGTTTCAAGTAAGTGTGGTAATGGAACTTCTTTTGAATCTGAAAAATCCAGTTTCATGTTCTGTCATGTAGGAATAATGACATTTTACTCTCAGAAAAAATACAAATTCTAATTATAGTAGAAATAAGATACCCATCAAAAATGAAGATGGGATTTTCAGCATCAGAGAATTAAATATACCTGTATATATCACAAAGGTGGGACTGGTGAAGAAGCTATAGAGTGTTTCAGACATGAGGCTTCTGTAAGGTGTAGTCTTGGGGCCTGGACCCAGCTGGTGGAGTCATGGCTAAGAAGGAAGGCCATTAAGAAAAACTAGAGTATCTGCAGATTCCCATATGTTTAAGAGTATTTTGGATCCCAAAAGTAGGACATGTGAGGACAGAACAAGAACCAACAGGAACAAAGCAATAAGTATCAGACTTGTGTTGGAAGAATCAAAGGGCCCATGCTCCTTTTTATTAGGAGCCAGCCTCATGAACCATGAGCAGATCAGCTTTAAAATTTAAGGCCAAGGTACATGACGGTACATGGCTGCCCCAAAGGATCATTATTTGTTTTTATTATCATGCTTTTAGAACAACTAGTAATGTGGTATGATACTGTCCTTTAAATCTTTTAGTTTCAGATAGCTTTGCAGATGCCTGTGTCTTGTCTCACTAGCTGAAATGTTAGCTCTTTGAAGATCTTATTAATTATTTTATCCCCATAGAAGGGGTCTGTTATACAGTAGGTGTTCAGTTGGTTCATTTCAAAGCTATTGCAAAGTCTGTTTAGTTGAAATTTACATCATCAAGACTTCTATTATACTAATAAAATTATATCACAAAATATGCATTATGCATATTTTCCTAATGGTTCATAAATCCCTATGGGAGTATTATGGTGACTTGGCAGTTCCAGAGACTTCTGAGTACCGAATATGAGGCAAACCAAACTTTCCTGCATTTATTTAATTGTTTATTTAATAGTTGGCTTAAAAAATGTTGGGTGTTCAGATGGACAGAAAAATTTCCCCCTTTGTTTGTTACTATAGTTCTTCCATTTACCCATTCAGTCACCCTTCAAAAATTGCTTACTCAGTATCTATTACATGGCAGATATAGGAAATGGATTAATCATCTAGAAAGAAGTTAGAAAAAAATCCACTGATTTCAAGGCATTTACATTCTAAGGGGTAGACAGCTAGATAAACACATTATCATATTTCTCTTGGTATCCTCCACAGTAACTGATACTATCCAGGGTGCTAATAAGTACTTAGAAATCATTCACTACCGGAATGAATCAATAAATATAACTATGAGACTTGGAAATAGTAGATATATATTTGTCAATAAGCCACTAGGTAATGCATTTTGAGATTTGAAGGCAGCATCTTTTAGATAAAATAAAACCAAACTCTGATTCATGTGTTTATAAAATATGGAGTTTGTTTCCTCAAGAATGGTTTCATGTTCATGAAGAATCAATCCCTGGTGGATACAGAAGGAATCCTTAGCATTTGAAGTTCATACCGGAAATGCCTTCCAGATCCTCTTCAAGAGGAGTCTTCATATACGTGTGACAGAGCAGAATCCTGGGTGGATGGAGAGATCACGGTTTACCCGGCCAGCCATCATCCACTCATTTATCCATGTGCTAAACATCTCCTGTGCTCTCTTCCCAGCACCAAGGGCAGTTGAAGTCCCCAGCACAAAGGGTCACGCTGATCCAGAAGAGCTGCTCAGGCATGAGTAGTTGCCTTTCAACCATTCGAACACTCCATCTGTATGTACCTTCCCTGTGATGGCTTCTGTATCTGCCCTTTACATGAGAGTGTAAAAGAAATCCAGGCTTTGCCAAGGGCAACAACAACCCTGTAATGGCAATGCAGTTTGCTGAATCTGTAATAGCACCCACTTTGCAGAGAAGGTGATGAGACACTGACAACCTGCTAATATAACACAGTGTAGGATTCAGAAAGCCCCGCCTTCCCCTCTCAGTTTCTCCCAACAGAACAGAAGGACCAGGTGATGGCAGAGGTAGAAATCGAGCTATGGAGCTAGCACCAAGACCAAGCAAAAAGGAGTCTCTAGCTTATTTAGGCTTTAAAATATTCCTAGGCAGAATGTAACACAGTCAATCTTTCTATCGGACAGTTCTGCACTTTGAGATAAAAGTATCACTCAAAAGTCAGCAGGCACTGGTATCAGGCAAAAAGTCAGATAACAGTTCTGTGAAACACTGGTTCCAAACCTTCTCATCCACCTCATCCCCTCCACAACCAACACAAGTTGCAACTGGATACAGGTCTTCCTCAAACAATGGTTTGTCTCCTTCATATCAGTCTTTGGGTTAAGCATTGTTCTTCTAACCCTTTACAAATTCTAAATCTATGCCTTGGTATGAATATTTTACTTTGCTTATTTGTGTACTGTATGCCATACCACATATTGTGTGTGTGTGTGTGTGTGTGTGTGTGTGTGTGTAAACCTATGACTATTTTTACAGATGAAGAAATTGAATGTTAGAAAGGCAAACTTGTCTAGGATTATGACTAGCAGAGCTAGGCTATGAGTCCAGGATTGTCCACCTGTAGAACTGGTGCTTTTCCTGCTGACCATGTTTCCTTCCTTTTTTTTCCATGAGGCAAGATAAAGGAAAGATGGGCACCTAGAGAGCTGAGGCCTGCAGAAGACAGAGAGAGACATGGTGGAAACAAGGTAGAGAGGTTCAGAAGAGGAAAATCTCAAGATAAATTTAGTCTAATCTGCAACTTTGACTGCACGTGGCCCTAGTGAATGAAATAAATCTGCTTCTGAATCATTATGGGAAAAATGGATGTGTTTTCCCTAGGGTTGGTAGGACCTAGACTCCAACTGTGTTCTAAAAGACCTATATTTTAGGAATAGCCTCTAATTATTTACCTACTCTTGTGGATTCAAAAAAAATGTGCCTAGGATCCTTCTTTGCTTCTATCCGATCCTTTTCATGTGGACAAATCTCCTAACTCATTTTCATGCACTAATTTTATTCCTTGCAAATACTTTGCAACACTAATACCAAAGGAGATTTTCTAAAACATGGATCTTACTGTGTGATGGCTGTTAATAAATCTTTGAAAGCTCTGGGTAACCTGAAGGAAAATTATCAAACTCCTTAGTATAACATACTCTACTTGCCAGCCATGCTGACTTTCCTGTGATGCCACAAACACTCATGATTCTGCGTTGTTCCACAAGCTCTTCCTCTTCCTGTGGACCCTCACCATCTGCCTCAGCTTAAAGGCCACTTCCTCAGGACTTCACCAAATATTAAAAAAGATGTGAATGGTATCCATCTGGAACACCATCTTCCATCTTGGGCACGATGCTTTTAGAGGGGCATTGTTTGAGAGGCTAGAGAAACATTTCACATGGAAAAAAAGGCAGGAAAAAAATGGAAATTGAAAACAAACAAAAAAAATTAGCAAAGAAATAGTACAGGAAGAAGCAGACTACTAAAGAGGTTGGTTGACTGTGGTCCAGAAGTCAGAACTAGGATCTGTGGCTGGAAGCAACGTAAAGTCAGACCTAACATATTTTCAGGAAAGTCTTTCTTGACATTAAAGATGATAACGTGAGAACAAACACCCTTGTAGAAAACACTGGGCTCCAGATTTCAAGAAAAAGTTTAATAATGCCACAAAAGAGATTGCTGCAGGGGTTAGATGAAGAAATGCTCTGTTTTTCTCACAGACCCAGAATTTCAGGGGATGACTCAGAGAAATGGCACATCAGTGGGAGAGGAAACCAGCTAAACCCATTAGAACCTATAAACTCCTAATAACTCCTCCACATACAGTCACTAATAGAATTAACCACAGCACAGCTGTCTTCACATAAGCCCAGAGGATATTACTTTCCCCAGCCTTGCAACTGTTTAAGAAATGTGTATGATTAACAAGAATTCCATGCCCTCCACTCTCCAATATTTGTGGGTAAGGAATTTACAAGCAGCATTACTGGGAATATCTATGAATATTTGAGTGTATGGACACATTCAATAGAAAAATGTTTTCATATAAAAGGGTATGTTTTAATATTTGCAGATAAATGTTACATAATTCATGCTCTGGTGTTCAACCTAGTTATTATTATATTTATTAAGGCTAGAACACAGTGGTGGTTCAAGACTTGAAATGCTACATTCTAAAACAGATATTTGTATATTTCAGTGCCATAATACATTCCTGTGCCCAGTTTACTGGTGAGATGCACCACAAGCAATTTGTTATTAATAGTAGGTAAAGTGTGAAACTTGTGAATAATGTAATTTTAGAACGCTATAAGTCACATTCAAAGTTATCCCTCAAATAATGTCACTCTCATTAACTTGCTTAACAATTTACTTTTTTAAAGAGAGAGGACTGGGTGGAGTTTTAGTTAGCACTCAGGGAATTGCATATAACCTCAGATACATCCCATGGGAACGTGTGACGCATGTCTTCTGTGTCTTCTGTTACGTGTGTGATGACTGAGAAGTTGAGAACTCCCTTGTAAAACAATGAGTGTGAAGTAACACACTGCTTGCCAGTTATCCTGTAACTCTACATGTTCGAGCCCTTTGAACTCCATGTGATGGATAGAGAAGCACAAGCTTTAACTTGCTGTTAAGGTAAATCTTTCAGTTCTCAATTTCATAAGAAGGTAGCTAAATATAAACACTTAATATCTATCAAAATCACAAAAGTGATGCATTGAATTTTGGAAGGAAACCATGAAACCATCATTTTGGAGCATGTGCATGTGTCAGTAATTTGACTATACCGATTGTCTAAAAAGTTAGAACTTTACATGTAATGTCAACTTATTGTCAAATTGCAATAGGAAATAGAAACATAATGATATTTTCACCTGTGGTAGCATAAAAGTAAAAGTAAAAGTACGTAATGCCTTGTTCATTTAGTTGGTGATTATGAGTATTCCCCTACATAAAAAAAAAAAAAAAAAAAAAAAAAAAAAAGCATTACTCTCTGAGAAAGCAAGAGACAGCGTAGTGTAAGATGATGTCAGGAAGCAAGTAGAGACTAGACTAGATTCAAGGTAGAATCCTGAAGGCTGTATGACAATTTATCTTTCTCCTATAATCTATACGAAAACATCAAAATACTTTCAGCAAGGTGTAATATGATAAAAATTTCATTTAAAAAATATACTGCAGAGGTAGTTAAGAGTAGGTGTGGGTTAACTAGTTTGGAAAACTTTTTTAGAAGTCCAAGCAGAAGATATTAGAATAGGGTGGAAGAAATAGAGAAATGTGGATGAAGTCAAAGTATATTTAGGAGATAAGACTGAAAGTTCCTAGCAAGGAATCAGTAACGTGCAGTAGCGAAGAGCGGGAGAGGTTGAGGGTTACTCTTAAGTTTCTGCTTTGCACAATTATCAAGGGATTGTAAATGAAGGAGCTGGAAGAAAGAGCAGAAGGATCGGATTTAGGGGAAACATAATGGCTTGGGTTTCAGATAGAGGGAGTTTACAATGTCTTTTAGACGTTCAAGAAGAGATGTAAAATAATTATTAAAAAATGTTGTGCAACTCAAAGGGGAATTCTGAGTTGGAGATAATTATCAGGTTCTAATGCTCTTTTTGTCCTTCCTTACTTTAATCTCACTCTGTTCTGATTATTGTAGTTTTACAGTAGGTCTTGACATCAGATATTGTAAGCATCTCAACTTTGTTCTCCTTTTTAAAAGTCATTTTTAATATTCTAGATCCTTTTCATATTGATAGGAATTTTAGAATCACCTTCTTGATGTTTTCAAACAAAGAAAATCTGGCTAGGAATTTATTTGGGATTGGATTGAATATATAGATGATCTCGAGGAAAATCGGTACCTTAACACAACTGAATTTTCCAATTTAACATAATGTTACAACTTATTCCTTATTCAGGTCTCCTTTCTTTCACCAATATTTTGTAGTTTTCAGTGTACAGGTCTTACACATATTTCGTTAAACTTATCCCTAAGATTCTTTATGTTTCTGATACTACTATAAGTGGTATTTTTAATTTCCCAATTTTTATTTGCTGGTATATAGAAATAAAACTACTTTTATATGTTGACTTTGTATACTGATATCTTATTTATTTGTTTGAGTAGGATTTTTTTTGTAGGTTCTTTAGAATCTTAAAAAACACATGCTTATATTTTTTTGCAAAAGAAATACAATGTGCTTTTTTCTTTCCCTTATATTTGCCTTTTATTTTTCTCTCTTGCTCTAATCACACTAGCTGGGATCTACAGTAAAATTCTGAGTCAACGTGGTCAGAGGAGACACCCATGTCTTGTACCGATTTTAGGAGAAAAGTGTTTAGTGTTTCACAATTAAACATGATACCACTATAGGTTTTCCCATAGATTTCCTACACCTAATTACCTTCTGAAGACCCCATGTTGGGAGTTAGGGCTTCAACACATTCAGTCCACAGCATTTCGTGTAGCTTCCTCATTTCTCATACTCTGTTCTACGGATTCCTGCTGTCTCAGTCTCTCCAAGCTCTTTGCTTTCCCTCTTCATCTCAGTGAGTCCACCACGCTCTGTCTGAGTTTGCCCTCCCTGCGCCACGTTCTAGTATCAGACTGGACAATCACAGGTGACTCACAGTATTGTTCTTCCTGTTGTGCACTGTCTGAAAACAGTTCACATATTTTCATTCAGTTTTCATAGTGTTTATAGCAAGAGTTCACATCCAGTTATTTTAATCAGGCAGGAAGTAGAATACTGAACTATGAATTTTTGAAAGTAGGGTATCAAATAAGCTGGTAGAACCAATGAGTTTGAGAAAGGTATAAAGTGAAATCTGGGTAGAATAGAAATTAGAAAGAAGGATGTGAGAATTCATGATTTCAAATATGGAACAGTTATTAGTGGGGACAAAACGTCACACTAGGATAAGGTAATTTACTTTCCATCTTTACTTGACGGCCAAATGGTAAGTAGAAAAAATATCAATCAGTTAATTGGCACTACAGTGCATATTATTTACATATTTACTTACTAAGCAACATTTAATAATTTATTCATTCTATCACCAAACATTCTCTGAATATCAGCCAGAGTTAAGACAAAACTGTAGGAAAATTCAGAATTATAAAGTTGATCCTGTAGCTAAGATGAGATCCTAGGGAACAAATTAATCTTAGGAGAAGACATCAAAACTTAAGGAGTGGAAGTAAGATGTCCTAGTTAATACAGTTGATGATTTTTACCAGAAATATTCTAGATACAAATACTTTCCTATATTTATTAACTTTATATCCTTAGACAGTCATCCGATTGCGTCCTACTGAGGAAAATAAACTAGTCATCCATCTACTTCTCTGTCAATGCCTCGTAAAATAGCCGGTTTATGTCTCAGACATAAGACAAAACAAAAGTCCACAGAGTATTTTCCTTCCCAAAGTATTCCAGAAAATTACAAGTTACATTCTTTGGAATCGCTTCCCATGTTATCAAAGGATCCCAGTTACTCGCACATCAGCCAGAAAGGTGATATTACTTAGTGAGTCAGACAGAATGGATTCCAACCCTGGCTCTGCATCTGAGTTGCTTGGTGACCTTGGGCAAGTTGTTAACTAGAGAATAAAAGTAGGATTCGGATTCAAGAGATATTAGGGAAAACGGACAGGAATCGTGGCTGACTGGCTATATATACAGAAGAGTCAAAAGTGATTTCTTGTTTTCAAGTTCGAAGGATTTGAGGATATTGGCACCATAAATAGCAATACAAGGAGGTCTTTAGGGAAGTGAATTACATCAATTGGAGATATACAGAATTTGAACTCCCGGTAGAACTTAATGTTGAGCTTGTCAGTGGAGCCCTCTAGGAGAAATAAATGCTTTGACATTGCATATTGGATCTCAAAAGGGAAGCTAGTCAAATACTTATTTTTTCACAGTCGCTGTGCTAGTTGCTGGAAATTCAGAATTAAAAGGCTCAGTCGCTGCCCTTGGAGAGCTCACCTCAGTGGAACTAGAGGTTCTAAGACAGATAATATAAGCCTCAGGACCTGGGTATTGGGGCTGAGACAGTAATAAGGATCGCACGCTTTAGAAATACCCACCGAGCAAACAAGTGGTGAGGGATCAGAGGGGTCTTCCAGAGGAACTGGACTAAAATCTTGGAGGACCAGTAGGAGTCTGTCAGGCACAGAGGTCGAGTAAGGCCTCACAGGCAGTGGAAGCAGAGTGCGTAGGCGTACAGAAACTTTCACCAGCATCATAGGTTCAGAAAACCTCAAGGAGTTCATGCGTAATTTCCAGTAACACCGCATTCCTCGTTTTGTTCTCACTTCACTGTCTATTCCTTCTTATGATCCTTTGTTACCGTCTTTGCTCAGCTCCAAAATGACAGCACTCTGCCAGGCTGCTTCTCCCCTGTCTACATTTTCTCTCTAAGTATCATGCCTATGGCTTCACATATGATTGTCATGTCAATGTCTCTTCTCTGAGCTCCAGACTTACAATCCTTTGACATCTCCATCCTACAACATTCACCCAGGAAAAAAATAAAAACAAAAAAACAAACACAACCTACTTAATTTCCATTCCTTTTCCCATACCTGCTCCAACCCAGCTCTTCTCCATTAACAGCAACATCATCCACTAATTATTCAAACTGGAACTTAGGAGGCATCATTATTCCTCTTTTCCCCTCACCTCCTACATCAGATCAATCAGTGCATCCTCATGATCTCCGAAATACCCTTGTGCTCACTTTGGCAGCACGTATACGAAAACTGTAATGATACCGAGAAGACATCTCCAAAATACCCTAAAATAATCTAATATTCTCCGTCTTCATCAGTACCTCTCTAGTCCCAGCTACTAATCTCTCTCTCTCAGACCATTGTAACAGTCTCCTAAATGATTTACTGTCTGGGTCATGTATAGTCATTTTTACATTCAATTGCGAACTTGGGGAGGAAAGTTTCAAGGGCAGTGGGACAACCATCAAATCATGAGGAGTTTAGAGGTGAATAATGAAGATTTATTTGTTCATTAATTCATTTAATTTAAGAAAAACCTAGGCGTTCTTTGAGAAAGATATTAAACTACTAGTAGAAAGAGAGAAAAAACTGAATATGCAAGGGGATTATGTACAGAACTAAAATTCTAAGGAACTGAAGACAGTAAGTATAGCACAGAGGTTGGAAAGAGGGTCTGGAGCTAGATGATTTTTGTTCATATATGAGCATATTGGGCAAATTACTAAACTTGCTGAGCCTCGATTTTCTTATAAGTTAAGAGGCAATGGAATATGGCGGTTATGGGGAAGAAAAGAGCTATATGCATAAAGAACAGAACAGAACCTGCCACAAAGGAAGAACCAACTAAATTTTCAGCACTTTAAAAAATGAATTGGTGAATATACAGACATGTTTTGAGGTGAAAAAAAAAAAAACAGTAGACGTTTAATCTTCTTTGTAAAGTAAAAGTCATTGTCATCTGTAAGGAGTTAAATGGAGGTCCTGGGGACTACCCTTATTCATGTGGAAGGCACAATGCTATGTATCTGACATATAGTTACTTTCATCCTTCCAAAAACCCTGTGAGATCAATACCACCATTGCTGCCACCTACAGATTATGAAATTAAGACTTAATGAGGTAAAATAACTCACCCAAGGTCACACAGATAGTAAATCAGGATTCAAACATAGTTCTACCAAATTCTGCTCTAAATGCTGCATTATATTGCCTGTGAATTCTCTATTCTGCAGATTTGAACAGGAATGTCTCACCATATTAAATTAACTGTTCTTTCAATAATCAGAATAGAAAAAAGTTGTTTAATATTGCGTATGTTGACGTTCCCCCTTTTCTGAAACATGTTTCAGACAACTAATAAAACAAAAACAATCAAACTGTGCTTCAGAATTCCTCCGTCATCTGATTTTAGCCTTCCACAGTGTAGAAAATGAAATTTCATGAAGCATTCATCATCTTGAACTGTCATAGCACTGGTGGCCAAAAGAGAGATCTGTCTAGGGACAAAGATTCCTAAGCAGATGACAATGAAGTTAGCATTTTTATAGAGAATTCTAAAATCAAACCTATGCTCTCAGAAGTCTCTTTTATCCTGAAAGCATGTTCCAAATATTTGTTCTTCAGGCTTCTGTAATAGTACTACTATGTCTTTGTACACAATACACAAAAAATAACCCTCCACTGACCTGGAAGGGCCAGGCCCAGTAAGTGATAAATCTGTTAGCCCCAATTTGGAGAGCAAAGTATTTTCTAGAGGTCACATCTCCAGCCATTCACACAGGCCTGCAAATGCTTTCAGAGGTGCCCGCTAGTAAAATCCTGACCAGTGCTTTGATCTCAGGGTCTCTTTCATTTTGTAACATGTCCTGATACCTGGGAATAGAAGGCAGCAGAAGTCAGAGCGAAATTAAACAAACAGTGGAGAGTGACCAGCCAGGGTGGCTTCTAGTACTGAGGTCATGTGTTTGCCTTCCTCCTTACAGATCAAGGTGAAAAGTGCACCCTGAGCTCCGGCCCAATATGGTATATAAACAAACATGAAAGAAGGATTAGCTCTCTTCCCTGAGACTAATGGGGACCCCAAAAATCAATAGCTGATTTGTGACAACAAGGCTAAGTCAATATTGGAACAAAAGATACCGGCTGTATCCAACTCGCCCTTAATCTCAGGTAAACGTGTAGTAAATCTAACATTACTCATTTCCCTGGGTGCCATTCTCCCTGACTCGGAAGAAGTACTGATGCAGGAGGCACACACAAAAGCCACCACTTGTTTCTTCTAATCAGATCCCTTTCTTCTCCGACTCATGACAGATTGCTGTTTGCAGAGCTTTTTTTGTTCTCATTCTAGTCCAGCCAGCAGGAGCTCTGTGTGGAGAGAGAAAGCAGCCAACTGAGCAGCCCGCTGCGTCCTGTGTTCCTAAGGCCAGCAGAAGATCATGAAGAGCAGGTCCTGTGTAAGGGGAAAGGCTGCTGATGCTGAACTTGTAACATGAAAAGTTCCCTTCATCCGGAATCGAGCAGCAACGGGAGACGTGTGAGGCAAAGTTTACAGGGATTAGAAGTGATGTTGTCCCAGAATTTCTTGAAGACTTGAAACGGCATCACAGATTCGGAACTGTCACATCAAAGGCTTTTATGAGCTGGGAGTGGGAAGCGCTTAAGCCTCATGGTCTCTGGTCTGCACTCTTGAGTTCACAAGATGTAAGAGCCTCTGACCAGCTTCTCTAATATGCATCTATTCAGAATATTTTGGTTTAGTGGCCAACTTATGGGCAGAAACGTTTCCAAAAACTACCTATGGAAAAAGTGAGTTCAACTCCCAGGTGCGCGCGCTATCACCATCTACATTCTGGAGATGAGATTACTGCCCGAGATCACAGGATGAATAAAAAATGAATCCAGCATGCATATCTTGGGATTCTGACTCCAGGGTAGGCATGCTTAGCTACCGAGCTCCACTGCTACGTGACCTCAGCATGCACGTTAACCTCTCTGAACCTCGGCTCTCTTAGCAATAAAAGGCATGTTTTAATACACACCTGGTAGTGTTGTGATGAGTAGTCAGTAGAAAATATATGTGAGATACTTAGTAATGGCTTGGAACTTAGAGATCAATCAATGGCCGATTCTTTCCTATCGTTTTCCCTGATAAAGAAACAGAAAATATAGCTAACACTGATTCTCTGGATCACTTTTTGGCATTGCTCATTGCCTCATCAATTTTTCTACCTAGGTTCTTCATCAAAATGAGACTTTTTTTTTTTTTTTAATTTATATTTTCACTCCCATGCTGTTATCTTAGATTTGGGCTACTCTTTGGGAACCTATATCCACGTCAATGTTTCATCATCAGGAAGCGGTTCATTGTTCCATTCTCTGTCTAATGTCTTCAGCTTTTTTACTGCTCTGAGAATCTAGCTCTTAGAGCTCATGGTCCAGACAGGCACCTGGGATGGCTGCTTCCTGGATCCTTAACGCAACCACAGCAATAAGGGGAAAAAACACTGAAAGTGCTTGGTAAGAATGAAGAGAGTTCAGAACCAGAGATTGTGGAGTCTAAACCACTCGCTTGTCTTACATTTGGAAAAATCTCCCCAGAAAGAAGAATAAATTTGTCCAAGACCCATAATACATCAGTGGGCAACCTTCTTCATGTTGTGATATCCAGGGCAGCCAAAAAACTCCCCTTCATCCTCACAATCAATAATATAATATTCATCCATAGAATGTTTGTTATTTTTAGGCAATTGACTAGGTTCTACACATCCATCAGGGTGCATGAATTCTGGCCTAGTGCTGAATGGCTGATTATTAAAGTCAATATTTGGCTGAAAGCCGAGGCAGAAACTGAGTATCACTATCATAGACTGCACTTTTGAGACACAAAAATAAATCAGACGTTTTATCAAAAAGTCAATATTATTGCAACTCTATCTTTAATATTTTATACAAAATTTTAAAAGACTGATAGAGTGTAGGAAAAATCATTTGTTAGCACTATCAGTTTCTGGTTACTCTGGCATTAACTACACTGTACAATTGCAACAATACAGAGATGCTCATTTTCGGCCAAGGTCAACGATGGAACAAGGTAGCTTTGGGACTGCTCAGCCAGTAGGAGGCACCACTGAAGTGCAGGTTGCTACCAAGTTACTGAGTTTTACTTCCCCTGTACTGACTAAAGTAAAAATTGATCTTCTCTTCATCTCTCCTGAAGACAGAGTCACTGAAGTCATCCCATAACCCCACAACTTTGGACTTGCTTGAGGAAGATGCTTTCAAGATGAAGAACGCTTTTCAAAGCATGCCTTACCCATCATCATCATCATCATCATCATCATCCTCTCTCCCTCCCCCCTCTCTCTCTTTCTCTTTCTCACATGCACACACACTAAAAACAAACAAATAAACAGAAACATCTTATTTAATCTTTCTAACGATCCTTTGAGATGGAATCATATCTCTATTTTACCATGAAGAAATTATGGCAGAGAAAGGCTACATGACCTGTCTCAATTAGTAGTTAAATAGGATTTTGACCCAAGCAGTCTCAGGACTGTGTACAGGGCTACATGATGCTCTCAGCGAATAAACAGCAACTGTCTATTGAATGCCTGCCATGTGTCTGCACTGACATATCCTTAAATTAATAATTCTTAAACAATTTGGAGTAGCCATTCTTCTGCCTACTTTACTAATGGCCTGGGACCTAACCTAATGACTAGTCGGGCAAAACCAGGATTTGAACCCAACTGTCTAATTCTTAAGTATACACCCCTTTCCACTGTACAACCTTGCCTCTCGCCATCTTTTCCATCCCTTGAAGTTTTTTTCAACAATATTCAGTGACTGTTATTGCACTCTGACTATACGGCAGGCACTGACAAGATCTAAGTAAGAGCTAACATTCCCAAAAGAAAGCATGAAGGCTTACGTCACGTGGAGAATTAGATCTGCATTGTCACTTAAAAGAAAGGATATATAGTAACACAGCAAAATTAAAATTGAATTTTAAAAAATTAGAGAAAACAGTTGATTTGGATTCAGCACAATGAAACAAAAAAATAAAAAGGCCAGGGGCATGAAACCAACTACTGTACTCTTTGCCATTTTTGCCCAGAGTTTCTCCAATAAGACAGAAAGGCTGGCTTCATGGCGGTAGCTTCCAGCAAGCCAGCCTTCTCTTTTCCACATGTCCCCTCCCCAGGCTCTTCCCCAGGGAGAGGCCAGGAGGTGCCAACGCAACACAGGTTTGCTGCTGGGAATACGATGGAGCTAATCCCTTCCCAGGGATGTTTGTTTTGACTGAAATATTTTCCCCCACTTCCAGTTAGTCCTTTTTCCACCATGTGAGTCAATCTGACAGTTTAAACCAACAGAAATATTACCTTTTTTTTCTCCTAAAGTGTAGGTTAAATGCCACGTGTAATGTAACGAGTCTGAGGGGGGGGGGGAAGCACGGGGGTGGGGGAGTTCACAGTAAAGATGAATACTTCTCTTAAAAAAATTAGACCCAATTAATAACGAAATATTATATGTTTGCAAACAATGAAGGGAGCAGTGCTTCTTCTCCTCTTTTTATTAAATCACAAGGTCTCTTGTTTTGTTTTAAAAGCCCAAATACTGATATATTTCATATAGTATAGCTATTTTCTTAAAGGAAAAATATAAAACTATTTTATTAACCACTACTCCCCTATATTTACTGTAAGGTAAACAGCAGCCCTAGGTAACAGCTCTTTTTCTCCTAAATTACTACTTCCCCTTGCTCCCCGGAGACCTAACTAACTCCAGTTTGACGAAGATTGATCCTCGGCCGAGACTGAGGAAGGCCTGCTTCTCACAGTGCTCGCCTAGCTCTGCAGATCACAGAGGCTGAGCTCCAAACCCTACCCAAGCCACTCGGGGTTCGCTGTCGCTCCCTTTCCCCAGCAAGATCAAAACTTGTTTCTTAAGAGTGTTCTTAATAACATTGCTTATTGAGATGAGTTTTTGAAAACTGCCTTTCTCTCAGCTAACAGCCAACTGAGGATTTACATCTAAATGAATCAGAACCATATGGCATGCATTTCTCTCAATGTGCTGGGTTTTTTATAATTGAAGGAGAACGGCGCTACAGGCAAAGCACGCTTTGCGAAGCTATTGAAAGGCAAAGGTTGATGGGATTGAGGATGGTCCGTGAATGCAAAAGAAAAGTCTGTTTAGCCTTCAGGTACCAGGGAAGATACCAAGCCTCTCTCAGAAATTGCTAGGAGAACATTCCACTTGCACTTTTTCTCTGTATTTATTTTAGTCTCTGTCCGTCACTCCCTCCTACCTCCTCACCCTCCGCCTACCACTCACTTCTGGTTCCTTTACTGAGATCTTCTTTCTTACTAAAATTAACATACTACATTTGCCTAGAAGCTTCTTAATGCTAAGACCTACATAAAATGAAGGTAGAGGCTCAATTATTAAGTGTGTGACCAAAGCCTGGTCATGGGATTATACTTAATCTTATTTATTATTAAGCAATCTTAAGGTAAATCTCATTGAAAGTCCACGGGAGCTTGATGTTGCCTTATAAGGGTTGTCATCATCTGTCATCTTTATCAGCTCCGTGTGTTTAGTGTGTGTGTCTCGAAAGAGAAGAGAGAAAGCTGAGAACGACGACCCTGAACCAAAATTATTATCTAAACCAGGCATGGACATATCAACCCTGTTTTCTAGTCTTGTCACCTTGTCTTTCTCCTTCTAGAAAGATCTCAACCTTTCATTTAGCAAGGGTTCCCCGTGCATTGTGCACTGAACTAGGTCGCCTGGCATGTGCTATCTCCTTTCATTTTATCTCCACCCAACATATCTAGGTAAGTAGGAGTTGAGTTTTACCCCCTCTCCCCAAACCAGGAATTCTGAGGGGATTATGCAGACCTGCTTGCTTTTAAAGCCGGAAATAAATCCAGGATCACCTTGATTAGGAGGCAAGAAAAACATGGCAGACGTGAGGGCTGCTCCCTGCCCACGCCTGGAGCTGTTCATCGAAGCCATGTTCCTCCTCGCACGGCCACTGGAATGGCTTCAGGTCAGCACTCTGGGATGGTCTGGTATGGATGGGATTAAGCCTTCTGAGATTTAGAAGGCTTATTCTGAATATTTTAAATATTTAGGCCAAGGGAAGGAACAGCATGGCAGAGACCAGGAAAGGCCTTGCTCTTTTGAGAGGGGGGTTTAGTGAGCTGAAGAGCAGGCACTAGGAGCCTAGATTCAAATCAGCTCAGTGACCTTGCACAAGTCATTATTTAGGGCCTCATCTTCCTCATGTGTGAAACGGGACTGATGAGACCAGCCAGTCCCGCTTCACATGGAAACGGTGGAGGTTAAACGACATTTAAAAAAATACTACCTGAAATATCGCTAACGCGCAGTGCCCAGAACTGCACAGGTGTCATCGCTGACCTCTGTGACTCACCAGGGGTGCAGCTACTGCTCTCCTTCCTAGGGTGGCAGATGAGGGACATCTCTAGAGAAAACTCTGCACGGGCTTTCCTCTGAGAGTTTCTAGGACATCACAGCGAGAGCTCTGGGCCCTCACGGCCTCCCTAGTCTCCACCCGAGGCCTCCCTTCCCGGCCTCCGCTGACAGCCATGTCAGGGAGGAACTGAGGGCGAGGCTGAGAGTCCTTCAGATACTTCCCGCTGAGGAGTGCAGTGCACGACCTCCTCTGCCCGCCTAGCTGAATCCTCGTGGCAATGGGACTCAGCAGTCCCACAGAGCAGTTGGCCAGAGGCAACAGGAATCTGTAGGAAAAGAAAAGAAATGCAGCCAGGTGTGGTGGAGGCGATGATCAAAGGCCTCCCACAGGAGGAAGCATGGCTCTGAAGAGAGAGACTGTGAGAAAGCTCCTTCCTGCGAGCTGTATGAGCCGACACTGTTTTATGCAACTTAACAATTATGAAAGGTTGACTATAACCGTGTTCAGACCATCCAGGATATTATTCCAGATGGCATACTGTGGACGCGCGGAGGAGAGGGGCAGGGCGAGAAGAAAAAGAAGGAAAAGAGGAGAAAGGCCAAATCTGAGAGCAGAAACAAGTCAAAGGAGAATAGTGCAGGCGACGGATCCCTGGGAGGAGAAGCTCACGCTTTTCGTACAGAACACAAGCTAAGCTACGTCCATCATTCACAGGAAACTAAATGTAGGGGGGCCAACCATTTATTCCTCCAGTTTCCCGTCCCCCCAACCTCAGCAATACTTGGAGTTAAGAACTCCTAGTTTCATCCAAGTCTCTCTGATCTGGTCTCTCTGCACCTCTGAAGAATAATGTAGGAAAAAGTAAGCATGTGTGTGTGTGTGTGTGTGTGTGTGTGTGAACGTGCATGTGTGTATGTGTGTGTGTGTGTGTGCGCACGTGCGCGCGCTGAGGCTGGGGTTGAGCTGCTCCCTTCCCAGGGTCTGGGCTCATTTTGCTGCAGGAGTCTTTCCAGTAGGATGGCTGAGACAGCAGGCCCAGCTCGGGTTTCACGAGGCTTCATCCCGCCTGAAGGCTGGTCGCAGAGCAAAGTCGGGTGGTTTTCAGAGGCTGATTAAAGCTCCTGCAAATGCCAGCTTACATCATTTCAATGACTATTAATTTAAAGAAAATATTTGTCTGGATATAAAGGAAAACATGGCAAACCATTCGTTTTATCGCCAAGGGGTCCTTACTCTCGCCCAATCTTTCTCTTTGTCATGAAGGAGGCAAGTGTGACCTGTGCAAAGTTATCAAGGTGGAGCAATTATAGGAACATGGGCCAGATTCTTCCAATTAGGTGACTGTGCACAGACTTTGCCATGGTGATGGCAAAAAAACTACCGTTCTGTCCCCCATTCCCACTGTTCAAGTGATAAATGACCCCCAGCCTGCTCTCCCCAGAGCCGAACGAGGCCTGTCTCTGGACAAAGGCCAGGGAAAACATAACAAGATTTATAAGAGCCAAAGGCAGGCTGAAGAAGAGCCGCAGGGCATGGGGAAAAGACCACATGAGAAAATGTGGTGCATTTTAGTAGCTGCATGTTACTTTATGATAATGGGCTGAGAGCCGAAAGTGAGGCCGAGGGCTGGGCTGGCGGGAGATAAGTGGCCGCAGTTGAATGGCCGGCCTGGAGGTCTGGGCGGCCTGGGGTCTTCTCCTCAGCTGGCCCAGCTCTTTGGAAAGAGGGAGCACTGGCCCTGGGATCCGGGTCTGGCTCCTCCATTCACCTCAGCTTCTTCTAAACAAACACCGTTAAAGGAATGTATTTAAAACTAAGGAGACAAATGGAGACAGAGAAGGAGCGGTTATGAGCCGCAGAGATTAAAAGGCATGATGGTACAATTAAAGATATTTACCAGAGAAATTCGAACCCCATTACAAGTTGGCGTACAGTATGTGAGGAAGAGCTGTTTTATATCATTAAAGACAAAAACCAGGTCTATAGGTAAGCTTTAAGAACAATAAACATCCTGAACTCAAGAATAAGTCTGTCAAATGAAGGGATATTGATTTTGGAACAAGGAATATTATGTCAAACAACATTAGTTTAATTGATCTGAATTTAGTTTAAGTACTAAAAGCATTTATATACAAACAGCAAATGAAAATTAACTGCAGCTGAGCCCCGCCGCTGGTTCTCAGCGCCTTCGCCTGGACGAGAGCCTGGCACCCACCAGGCCGGAGCGAGGCGTGAGCACACAGCAGTGCTGGGGTGTCCTCCCTGCGTGGCAGTGGGGGGGGGGGGGGGCGGGGGCCGGCAATGTGCTTTCTCTCACAGGGAGGGACATTTAACACCGGTGTTTGACTTTTCAAAATACACAAATGCCGTTTCTTACTCAGAAGGAATCCATGTGAGAACACGGGGTGAGGCCAGGAGCGAGAAGTCAGGTCGGTACTCAAGTTGGGGAGCTGCTTCTGGTCGCCACGCGAAGGAGGCAGGCCCCCACGTGGCCTCTGACCACTTGGCCCCAATAAAGGCGCCAATGCCTGATAAAGGTGCTTGCGCTCTGCATGGAGCTGCCCCTTGCAGCTGCTGCCAGGCCCTGGGAGCCCCAGGTAGAGGCTCCAGGGAAGCACCTGGGCGTGGAGCCCGGGCAGGACAGGTTCTCAATAAATAGTACCGGCCTCAGTCCCTCCACGGTGATAAAACAGAGAGAGACTTCAGAAGGGTCTCAGCCCATTTCCTGCCTTGTGCTTGTTTCTTTCTGAAAAAACACAGATCGACCACTTTTTCCTTCTTAACCATGACCTGCAGCCATCCCACAGAACCCAGTCCTCAACGGCAGAGCACACAGCCAGCATGCCAAGGTAAAGCCAGAGCCGACAAGCACGTTCTCTCTGCAGTTACCAAAGCCTGGCATGCAAGAATAATTGTGATTCTACCGAAGGGTCATTCGGGGGAACCCCAGCGAGATCCCTGAGAAGTCCACTGGCCCTGGCGATCAGCCTGAGTCTGGTTGCAGAGGGCTCACTGTCCAGCTGCTGTGGACCTTGTGAATGTCTGGGAACTGCTTAGGCACGTCTCAGACTCGTTATTTAAAATCTGGGCGGCCCAGGAGCCAACCGTGTTTCCACTTTGCCTTCAGAAGCCTGACAAAGGCCCCAGGATGTTGTCTTGTTTACATCTTGCCACCTGTGCACTCTCTCCCTGAAAGCTGAATCTCCACGCCAGGATCAAAGGGCAGTTGAGCGGAGCTGGGAGAAGAAAGATCTCTCTAGCTCTAGCCTTCCGCGTTCACTCCAACTACAGAGTGCTGCATGTTGTCAGATTTACAGCTTCATGTGTGAACACGGTCACAGAAACCAACAAAAACAGCCCCACGCCGTGGCTTTCCAACCGTCCAGACCCTCTGCCACACACACGGGGTTCAGACTCCGGGTTTCAGCTGTGAAGGGACTTTTATGTGAGCTCTCAAGATACCAGTTATGCTGTCCGTCTTGATTTCCCCTTTACAAAACATTTTTATATTCCATACATTTGAAACATTTTCTATCAAAATATTTTCCCCCTCTGATATTCCCAGCCAGCATAGTCTGTGGGGGAGCGGAATGACTGAGGGCCAGAAGGCAGGTGTTCCAGAAAGATAGATGTAACTTGCTGAGGGTCATGCAACACAAAAGAGGACACGAGTCAAGGCCTTGGGTGACAGGAACTCTGGGAGCATTCACGCTGTGCAAGGTACTAGGTAGTAGTGCCTCACAGACTCCACGGAACTAATATTCCTGGGCTAATGTTCACATCGTATTTGCTCGTTGAGTATATAATGAATACCCCCGATATACCAGGACTCATGTCGATCCTGAGGACTTTCAGACAATGCCTGCCTCAGTCGAGGGGAACGGATGACCCAACATAGCCTGGCTCATATCTGCTGAAAGAGAGGTACAAACAAGCCATGAAAAGAACCTTGATGACATAGGCAGTTGCTCTTCCAAAAAAGAAAGGTGCACAGATCTGCATGTTTGTGTCCCCCTAAATTTATACACTGACACCCCTACCCCTAAAGTGATGGTATTAGGAGGCTGAGTCTTTGGGAGGTAATCAGGTTATGTGAGCAGAACTCTGATGAATGACATTAGTAACCTTAAAGGAGGCTCTAGGAAGATCTGTCAATCTTTTCAGGACACGGCAAGAAGGTGGCCATCTGCAACCCAGGGGAGAACCCTACCAGAACCTGAGCATGCTGCCGCCCTGATCTTGGACTCTCAGCCTCCAGAACAGCAGCCCGAACTAAGACCAGCAGCATGGAAGGAATTTCGTATTTGGAAATTCTTATCCCAGAAGCCTGTCAGCTGGAGCAGATGAGTAGGGAGAAAGGTGACCCCATGAAGATGGAACTGCAAGAACAGAAGCACGCAGGGTGCAGGTGATGTCTGTACAATGCTGCTAGCCGGTGTGGTCGGGTCACAGGGGACTGTGGTAAGAGGCTGGCGAGAATCCTGGATGAGAGCACTTACAGCTTCCTAACCTCCCATGCTTTCCTTTCCCCCGAGAGGCTATAATGGACCGAGAGGCAGATGGTCTTCGGTTTGAGTGTGTCTCCTCCATTTCTTAGACATGTGACCTTGGACGAGTCACTTAACCTCTCTAGACTTCAGTTTCCTCCTGGGAAATATGCAGAAAATAACAGTTACCTCTGTGCAAAAGAGGAGGTGAGGCTTAAATAGAGACATTTTGTGAGAAAATCCTCACACATAGTGTAGAGCTACGCTTACTGGGCCCCATCATGGGATCCATAGGGGCCGACGCTTTGAAATGAAAGGGGGTCAGGCTTTCTCTGCCCTGAATTTAGGAAAAACTCCTTCCCAGTAGTACTCCACATTGACACTGAGCAAGTCACATCATTTCCCTAGGCCTTATTTTTCTCATCTTTAAACAGGAGTGGAAGGACCAGTGTCGATTTCTAAGGTCACTTCTGGTTTAAAATTTCAAGGGCACAGTTTAAAACACATTGTGCAAAATCTTCTGATTCCTGAAAACCATGTTTAAATCCACCTCCTGGAGTGTAACTGTTATATGTCTGAACATTACAAATTACGAAATATGAAATAAATATATGCACATATACATAAACACGTGAGTATATATAGACATGCATGTGTATATGTAACTCAATTGTTCTAACCAGGGACATCCGTCCAATGCCTGGAGTTTCTCTTTTTCTTTCAGGATTCAACATCTGGCTCATTTCCAATATATTCCCGAGTTTCTGAATCTCATTCTCACAAAGATCTGTCTTCTCTCTCTGGTTAAAAGAAATGCATGCTGGGCATTCTGCCAAGCCCTTGGGGGCCTCGTAGCATTCTGCTGTGAGCCCTGGGGTTGCCCCTTTCCTGCACCATTGATTGTGAGAGTGAGGGGAGGCCAACCATGGAGCTAGGCATCGAATTCTGAAGAATGAAACGTTTAGCCAGACCAAGACGGGACTCCCCAGATCTATGTCTCAAGAATCCCAGCTAACTATGGCCTGATGGACCAGTGCCTTACGGAGTGACCCTCCAGAAGAAAGAGATGCCTGCCTGCTCTTCTAGAGCCACCATCGCTAATATCACTCCCACAGTAAAATAGCCCAACAGGGTTTACAACTCACAGTTCCATGCTTGATCTGATCTAAGTCAAACCAGGCCATTAGCTCTCAAACTAGTACTCAATTTCTAATGCACATGCATGTGGAATCCTCAGGGTCATCTTCTGAGGAAGTGCCCTCTTACTGACCTCTAGTTATTCCAGAAGGGCCCAGATATACCCTGCCTGGGGATAGAGTGTTCTTAAGCTTAAAGAACAGAAGGGATAAAGGTGGACTTTTGGCAAAATGGAGAAAAACTAAAAGATGAGGAGCTGCTGTCCTCTCCTTTCATGCCATGCCCTCATCAAAGTTATCACTTCTACTTCTCTCATGGCCTTCCTCTTCCTCCTAGAAAAAACTGCTTTCAAAACAGAATTTCCTAGCAGTTTCTAAAGGCCCTAAAAACTAATATTTTATGATTCTATTTGAATGTCATCCAACTTCTTTGAGATGAAGCTTTGGTATTAAGGAGATTCAGAAATGTTGGGGCCATTTGGGATGAGAGGTAGAGGTTTCCTTACCTAAGCAGATTTTATGGTGATGTCTTCATGGAAATAGGTGGCATCATGGATCCTGACCAAGGAGGCCAACCAAGTTTCCTCATGTGTAACTAAAGGCTGTTAAGGCCAAGAGGAAACCCCGGGAAACTGGGTCTACTTCTGGAGGGACACAGCTCTTCTACTGAACTTCAGTGTGACAAAATACACAAGACTGTGAACCTAAGGGCAGAAGCTATGAAGATAAATACTTCATGCCTCTTGGATGTAAATTCATTTATAATTTCAATAAAATACTCTAAGTGATAAAGTGGATGTAAGAGTATTGTGAGAGTACAGAGAAGGGACATTTAGCCAACCTAGGAATTCAGAATATATTTCTTGGTAGAAATCTGTTCACATTGCATTTTAAGAGTGTGTATGTGCGTGTGCGTGTGCGTGTGCGTGTGCGTGCATGTGTGTGTGTGTGTGTGTGTGTGTGTGTGTGTGTTTACAGCATGTTCTTGCCCTTTATCTCACTGTATCTTCACTCTATCCCTTTGAGGGAGCCAGAGAAAGGAACATTACCTCAACTGACAGATGAGGACAGCAGGGCACAGGAGAAAGAGACAAAGCTTCACAGTAAGTGAATACATGTTGGTGTTTTTTTGTTTTGTTTTTATGCACTTGAGTAAAATGTCAACTGTGTAGAGGCTGGATAAAATAATGTTAAGATTTCTTGAGTATTTGGAGCTTGGTTCAAGGAAAAAGGAGGAGAGGTAATGTCTGAATGTTATAGGCATATTTGATTTGCTTCAAACCAAGCTAACCTCTATAGAAATGTACAGTCTATAATTCAGGAACACCAAACCTTGAGGACAAAGATATGGGTGAAGGAGATTTAAAAAAAAACAAAAAACAAAAAAAAACAAACATAATACCATGTACAATTGTTCCAAAGAAAATGAAATACATATGTTTTAAACATGTATAGGATCTCTATGCTTAAAATTACTAAATGCTCATGAAAAAAAAATCAAAGAAGACATAAATAAATGGAGAGATACACTATGTTCATGGATTGGAAGACTCAACATGGTAATGATGTCAATTCTTCCAAAATTGGTTCATAGGTTTAACGTAATTCCTATCAAAATTCATAAGATTTTCTGTGGATTTTGATTCTAGGACTGGAACAGAGAAAGTACATGAGTAGTCTGGAATATCTTATGGTTTCAGAAATTAAGTAAATGCTCAAAAATTGGGATAGCCATGTCAAAAGGCCATATCAGTCAACCTAAAGGAGTTCACAATGCCCAAATTTGGGTAATTTGAGCAATAAAGTAAATAATGATAGTAACAGACTATGACCTATTGGAATAAAGAAATATTCATAACTCCCTGCTTATATAAACAAAATAAATAAATAAGTAAATAAGGTAAAGCAGTATTTTTCTAGCGTCCCAATAAGTAAATAGAATGATGAAAATATAAAATCAATATTTGGCAAAAAAAAAATAGTAACTTTTTATCATTATAATGGCTGTAATTATTACAATTATGATTGTAATAATTGTTGCAGGTAAGACCCGTCAATGAATGCTTAAAGAAGTGGATCAAAACATGATTAGATACAGGACATCGGCATATTCTAAAAGTAGTAAGGTATACAATTCAAGGTACTTTCTAATTAAAAAAATATATAGTGATTTTACAGTAGAAAAATCCAACACACATCACCTTAGATTACCAAAATTAACACCCCCAGTCATAAACAATATTGGCATCGTGTACACTCTGCCTTTCTGTCCATCCCATTCCTGTGCACTCCCAGCACAAGTCCCAGTCTCGCCGAAGCCCTACGCTGTGTGCCACCCTCTGGAACACCTCGCCCTCTGAGGAAAGCCTACTTCGCCTGATTCCTAATATACTAGGGCGGGCTTTTACACTGATTGGATTTTTTAACTAATCATTCTTTCGGGATACCTCAGGGTAGTTATGAAATCACATTCCCTCCTTCCTATTTTGGTCATGCAAAAGAGATAACTGAACTTAAAGGAGGCCAATAGTCGCCAACATATAATAATCCTAAAAGGTGTTGTTTTTACCACAAAGTGCAAAACACTCAGTGGGAGGCCTGAAACAAGATCAGAGAGAATTGTTTCCTATTGGGTCCAGGGCTGGGTGGTAGAAGCTGAGGTATGCAATAAGGCCCTGGGGCCACCACAACAGGATGGACATGGGCTATTGGTGTTGGCCCTTTTTTTCTTGGTGATATAAAAATGCTTTTTGACTTTGAGGAAAGGCATTAATTGGTTATTTTGAAAAAGCTAAAATAATTCAGGTCGTTATGGAATTATCGCATGGTATAGAGAAGTCTCTGTCACTTCCGAGACCATATTTAACTGGCAAATTCATTTACTAGATAGTATATACTTGGTCCAAATCAGAATGTACAAAGAAATTAAGTTGGCTACCTACCCTCACCTGGAAACATATAGCACTTTAGGTAAGTGTGAGTGTAACTTCTCCCACCTCAAGTGGTTTTTGTACATATAAATTCTGTATTTACCTCAATATGGCATCTATTTGAGAGGTGTTTCTTTTATTCGTTCACTTAAAACCAAAAATAATATTATTGAGGATCCTCATGAAAACTGTTGAAATACATACCTATTTCCATAATAAATCAAAACTAAAAAATGAATATTTTTGAAAATAATAAATTAGAAAACATTTTAATATATACTCTGAAGTGACATAAAATTGTTTTTATATGTTTCTGCGAGACTACTTCCAAAAAAGTTTTGTGAAATATTAAAGAAACACAAAATAGTAACAATTACTGATATGGTAATTCAACAAAATAGGTATGCCCAGAGTGCAAATTATTATTATTATCACTAAAATGGATTTATTTTTTATGGTGACATTGGTTAATGAAACCTGATAAGTTTCAGCTGTACATTTGAACAGTAAGGCATATATATATATATTTACATTGTGTGTTCATAGATTTCTTTCTGTCACCACATATTTGACCCCTTTTACCCCATATACCATCACCCTCCCCCTTCCCCCAATCCTCTGGTAACCACTAGTCTATTGTCCATGTCCATGAGTCTCTGTTTGTCTTGTTCATTTATATGTATATTACAATAATCTAAAGACTCTGTAAAGTCTAGAAAGTCCAACACCAATAGAAACACTAACTAGGACAGCAGCTATCTTCAATGAATACTCACTACGTGCTTTGCATTGAATTAAGCATTTCATGGACATTTTTCTCATTTAATCATTACAACTCAAGTTTGTTCATCTCTAATTTAGTAGTGAGGAGACCATTGTTTAGGAAAGTTCATTATCTTGCCCAAAGTACACATCTAGCACGTGGCTAAGCCACTACGTATAACCAGATGTGTCCAACACCAAAGCTTTTGCTCTAAAACAAAACAAAACAAAACTCAAAACACACACATGTTAAAGTTTCACTAGCAATGCGAAAGCATCAGTCCAGCAGCCTTATTTCTGCAGATCCATTATTAAAGTAGTAAAAACGGTGATCTTTACATAAGAACTCAAAATTTGAGCAGTAGGAAATTACACTTACATTCTGAGCCTAATCTGGACTTTATTAGGGGAAAGTATCATCAGAGAAGCTAATAATCCCCTCTAAACTCAAGCTTAGTCTTTACATTTAGGATAGAGATGCTCAACGTGAAACTTGTCACAATCTCATTGTTTATGGTTCTTCATATGAATGTGCCCTGCATTTTTCTGCAGTGTGACAAAGTCATGAAAATAGAGTGTTATGATTCAGTTAGGAAATGGATGATATCTCTACTGTCTGCTTTCCTTCCTGTCCATCCTCTTGGATGCAAATTAAACAACAACCCCATGTGCATAGCCCAAATATGTGAAAACAATGGTCAAGGTGAGTGAAACTTCCTGATGCTGGAAATATCTCAAAGGAAAGGAAATAGAGAAAGCAATAAATGCAGATACAACATAAAAGATTATCCAGCCTGGTACAGCTGTGTCATCTTCAGGTGGAGTCTGGAGCAGCCCAAAGATTTCAATGGCATGAGCATGTAAAGAGGAAATCCTGATGAATGGATGTGAAGGCTGGAAATTTCCACAAAGGAGATGAGAAGACTTTCTATGCAGCCATTTGGGGTTTCTATTTGACCTCACTCTCTCTATTTGCTTTTCAGAACTATTTGTTGATTATGGAGTTGAAATATAACCTGCTCTAGAGTTGGAAGGAAACACAGGGGAAACCAAGGTCAGTGTACTTGTTGCTTTCCCTAGATTTATTTGTCTGGATCTCAGTCAATGGCAGCTGAGAACTGGACCACAGAGAAGAGCTTTGGTAGGTCAGAGAATGGCATGAGAATTTAACCAGGCAGTTGGTGGGTACAATTTTAAAGATTTTCAGTAGAAGATGCAACCTACTTTATAATTTTAGCCAACTGCATATCCCTTTATATTTGCTTTCCATTCATTAAAATCTTGGATATATTTCAGTGAGGAGTATGTTTCATTCTTTCTAAAGATACAAGGTCTACAGTCGTATCTATCCTCAGTGTATTAAGAAAAGTAACCAAGAGAATATTTTAACTGATGGTAATTCAAAGCACAAATAAATTATGAAATTGAAATCTGAATGCACAGCATTAATGTGAAAAAGACAGTACAAATTTTCATTGTTGTACAGTGGCATGGATTGCAAACCCTCACAAGTCCTAAACTTCATTTCCAACATATCACTAAGTAATTATACTCCCATATGGAGAGAACCTCATCAAATTCTTTGGTTGACAATGTGGTTCTTAAATCTTTGAAAAGTCATTTGATAAAGAAATACTGTAGATCCTAGTGGCTTACTGACTTGAAATGATGTCAAAACATCTTATTTTTCTCACAATACATTACTTTTCAAGGTAACTGGATGTAGCTCACACCATGAGTTTATTTTTAATTAACATTTTCCCTCATTTCCTTTACCACCTCTCTTGCTCCACTCTTCACCTGCGGTGAAGGGGTAAATACATGCTAATGACACCCGTTAGCTTTGTCTTTACAAACATCAAATTGATGAACAGACACCCCAAATCCTTCATTAGGTGGGTCATAAACTGAAAGAGCTCTTTGATTATAATACGATGAAAGATTTATTAACAAACATGTATTCAGCTAAATCATAGTATTGGCAGGTTTATGAGATTGTCTCTCCCCAGCTGACAGGTGGGGCCTGCAGGCTGCTGTGGGAATGAAAACACTAAATCTGTTAGTGTAGTACATAATGATCTAATTACTGCCCAACGAAGGGCCGCACAAGGGGCTAGAATTTCAGAAAGTTTCTTTGGGGTTGCTAGGTCCTGACACAGAAAAAAAAAGAAAAAGAAAAAACAACAACAGCAACAAAAAAACATGTTGCACACTTTGAGGGACAAAATTAAAGCACATTAAATAAAATGAAATAAACAAAAGTCTAACGGAAGGACTGTGGTCAACTGACTAAACTGAAAGTAGTAAAAAAGGAAAGAAGATGGAAGGAGAGATTATAGAAAATGCCAAATCACTTGCAAACAGAATTGATTTTCCACTGTCTGCTAGAAGAGATTTGCTGGAGAATTCTGAGATATGTAACAGTTGTTAGAAATTTAAAATATAGAATAAATTTGATAAACAGTACACTGAAATCATACCACATGATAAAAGAAATCCACATAGAAACAATAAAATGACATTATTAACTTATTGAAAATTAAATATGTGTACATATCTTGAAAAAATGATGAGCAAGAATCATATTTATATCTTATACCACTGGCCCACATGAAGTTTTTCCACTAGGCAGTCATGCAGAATTTTAGAGTTTTAACACGTATGTGGAAGTATACTCCTAAAACATGGTGTCTGAGATACTCTCAGAAAGTTTATGAAATTCTCACATTGCTAAACTCAACACGCCAAAATGCTGAATTATTTTGCATAATGAATGATAACCAACTATTATGAATAATCACAATAATTCTTGGTGGGTTGAGATTTTTACAAGATATATTTTCCTGAAGTGAATTTTTTATCAGAAGGCTTACTTTCCTTTTGTCATATGCTTTGAATCATACATTTCTTTTCCCATTTAATAACTATTGACTACTGTTTTGTCAAACATAGACAAACTTTCTAAATTAATAATTATAGGTGAAATTAACAATAAAACCAGTAGTTTGAAATGCGGCTTTGGCCAAAACACATGCTATTTAAAGAAAATGTATATGCTTCTGTATAGATGTTAAAACTGAAGAGTGATAAATAAGTGGCATAAAAAGGATTATGTTCTTAACCCCTGTATTGAATGAAGATTGAATGGAGAAAGGAAAATTCTTAGACTCTGAGGGCTAGAAAGAACATTATGTTTTCTTCTAACCATATCACTATAGATACAGTTAGATAAATTCAGACAATTTCCTCAAACATAGCTTCCATAAACATGGTATTCATTTCCCATCCTATGTACACAGATGTGAAACCACAAAAGCCTCTTAAGGAAGTATCAGTCTTCTGATGCTAATAAAGGTCTCTGTCATCGTAAATTTCTATAGGAGAGTGAAGCACTAAATTAGTACTCGACATCAAATAGAAAAATGTTCTTTAGTGTTTGTATGTGTACAAAAAATCCATTGTCGAGTACACAAATAGTCATAATAGCTTTCATGTTTTGAGTACCAGTCACTGCCCTAAACAGTGAGCTATATACTTTTCATATAGATAGTATCCAATGCTAAAAGCATATATAGTGCCACAATAATTTTAAAATGAAAGGCATTTGATTAGTCATTTCATCACTTTTATCAATTCAGATTATCCAAAAAAAATATTTAGTGGCATATAGATATTTCCTTAGCAGTATTTAGTAAGAAAGCAGATGTACTCTGTATCCCATGTACCCTGTTTATCATTAAGACAGCAATAGTTATATTACAACCATATTATAGGCTTGCTGTAGGGACAAAACAAAAGAACAAATGCAGCTTCTAAGCCATTAATGATACATAGGATGGTGACTGATTGCTCCCCTTGTAGTCCCTGATAAGATTTTCCAACTTAGATTTGGGACTTCACAGCACATTCTGACCTTTAACACTTTCTCTGGCCCACATACTGGGGCACTTGAGACCTAGGAATTTAAATGAGCAAGCGCTGTCATTTTAGCTGCCTTATATCTCCACTAGTTAATAAAGGCAGATTTTACCTCCTTAGGAAGACTTGGTGCTCTCTGAGGACAGAGAAGACATCCCTCTGTCTCCCAATCTCCAATCCTTCTAGACTAGGGTGGGAGACAGGAAGTATATTCCATGAGCACTTGGCAGCTCACATTGCTGTGGAAATTGTGAAACTGTCAGTCTAAGAGGCAGATTTCCTAAAATAAAGCATTCAAGATTATTTCTGAGCAACTCAAAATATCTTAGTGGAAACCTACTTCATGAGGAATAGCTCTTATTGAGACATTCTAAGCTATATGGCTGAGATTTCGTCCATATACAGAAGCTTCAATATCTATACCTATTGCTTTCAAAAATATTATGAAATCCCTTTAGTTATAGAACCCTTCAGCAAGATTACCTGAATAGTCCAGTATGTGGCAGACTCTGTAGTCCTCATACTTAAGGAAAAACAATTGAGACTTCATGTAGATGACTGCTACAGTGTCTGGCGCATAACAAGACTCGATAAGTGATTGATAGTAAATTTTTACGAACAGCAGGATGAAATCTATGCAATGAGAGAACAATCAGCACTCAGCTTAATAAAGAGGTTATTCTAAGGTGGGCGATGGCACTGGGAGGACCAGGCCATCCACGAATGTTCGGTAAGGTATTGGTTAGATTCTGGGGATGGAAATACAAGACTTCTGGTCTAGGAGGAAACGTACAAAATAATTTTTAAAAACATAACATAGGTTAACCAACATGCTACACTGAAAAAACAGAGGGTCCCATGGGAACTCAAAGGGGGGTACTGTACTGTGACATGAGGAGTGGGGTTCCCTGAGCCTTTCCCAGGATAAGGCAAAGACATGAAGCAAGAATGCTCCAAGCAAGGGAAGGCTTTGAGATGAGTAGGCAGAGATATTCGAATAAATTCAGAAGGAAAGACCATCTCACTATGGTTAGAGCAGGGTACCAGGGGAGAGTTAGTAAGAGATGCAGTTTATGCAGAGTCCTGTGAAATATGTTCACAAGTTTGGGGGCTCATTCAGAAGATAACAGGAAGTCACGTGAAAAGTTTTTAGTAAAAGCATGACATGATCAGCTTGCATTTCATAAAGATCACTTTGCTTGCAGTGAGAATGACAGGGCGGGGGGTGGGGGATTGTGTCCAAACAGAAGGCATAAAGAACAATTAGTTAAGAAACTATTGGTAAAAATCCATACGAGTGATTATAATAGCCTAAACTAGAATCATGAGAATAAGGGTGAATGGAAGAGGATATCATAGACTTCTATTTCTAGATAGATAAACAATAGGTAGATGACAGAGTGAGAGTGAGAGAGAGAAAGAGAAAGAGAGAGAGAGAGAGAGAGAGAAAGAGACAGTTTTATTTAGTTTTGAAAATTTAGGTATTTATTTAGTTTTCATGTCTGATTGGATGTGGGAAAGAATAATCAAGGATTATAGCAGTTTTTTAACTTGAGAAGTTGAATATGATAATACTGTTGTCCAAGTTTAGCAGCCATAAAAGGGGCAGATTGAAGAGTAAAAATAATGACTTCGAGTAGGGAATAGTGACTTTAAGATGCTTGCGGGCTCACCAACTGTTTCTACCCATTAGACAATGGAAAATATGGATCTCAAGCATACAATGCAGAGAGAGACTGAAAATATAAATTAAGAAATCACCAACACATGGGAAGTAATTAAGTATTTGACAGTGGAAATGATACCCTGAGAAATATAACAATTCAGCGAATGGACAGAGGAAGAGATTCCCACAAAGGAGAATAAGGAAACCCAGAGGAAAATTAGGAGAGAATCGTGTCATGGAAGCTAAGAAAAAAGGATGTTTTAAGAAGGGGGTTAGTTAACGGTATCAAATGTTGTTGAGAAGTCAAGAGAAATAAACACTAAAAAGTGTTCACTGGATTTAATGACAAGGAGATTGAAGGTGACTTTAATGGGAACAGTTTCATTGAGACGATGGGGAAGGTGGTGGTTGGAGAACTTGTTAAGAAGTGCATTTAACAAAGGTGGGAGACTTCAGAAACCAAGTTGCATTTCAAGAATGGGTGGAGTTTCTATTGGGAGGGAAAAATAATAAAACTTCTGGCAGAGGTATAGCTAAAATCGAGGCTGTCGTGGTTAGTAGGGAATTACTGTAATATGTCATATGTCGTATATAATATGGAACATCTGTAATATGTCATAACTTGATAACGATGTGGCTTGAGGTGGCCTGAGAATAGCAGTCCTGGAGGATGCTGGATAGACTAATTCAGGGCACATCATTCTGGCCCTTGACAGTGGCAGACTGAGACATTTGGACATTGTTCTGTGGGTCACTTGGGAGCCACTGAAAGGCTTTAAATAGGAAGGTGTCGAGTATAGAATTAAATTTTTAAAATATGCTAGGCAAAGAACGAGTGACAAAATTGGAGAATAATTACCATTAATCGATAAGTGATAAGAACTAATAGGAATGTCTTTTCTCAGACTAAAGCACTGAACAGTTTCAGTATAGTCACTATATTACACATTCATCTATTATATGTTATAACTTGATAATGATGTGGCCTCAAGATACTTGCGACTTTATGAAGTACCTATATGTTTTGCTCCAATTGTTTGTTTGATACATAAACTTAAAGCAAGACTATTGAACTCCTAATAAATAGCCAGACTTTCTATATCCAAAGGAATATCGAAAACAATCACCTTCATATTCTATATTTATTCTACTTGCAAAGTGCCATGAAAACTAGCTGGCAAATCATGCGAGATAATCTGCGCACTCACTGGCTCACTCGCCCTCTCTCTCTCTCTCTCTCTCCCTCTCTCCCCGCCTCCCTCTCTCTCACTCTCAAGTTGCATTTCTTTTCCCTGAGAATGATTATTTGGCAACAATTATCACCATACCCACTAGCTTGGGTTCCTGGTAATTCAAACTGCCTCTAAAAGTCAACTTCAGGTGCCAAGTTGGAAATATCGGTTTTTCTTAAAAACATTCAAAAATTTTAAAAGCATATACAAAATAACCCAGAAACATTTGGTACAACAGTAGCGTAGTTTGAAGATGTGCCGGCTGTACACTGCTCCACAGTTCAATCTCTCACTTGCCTAGAAAGGAAAACCCTGCTAGGCATGGTTCCTCTGGCAAGACTTTTAAGTCCCTAAACTAGCTAGAGTCCTATTAACCAATTAACACAGCTGGGTGCCACTTAACAGCCTACACTCTAACTCAGGACCTACATCCTCTATTTGACCTTAGAACAACTACCATTCTCCATCAAATGCTTGATTCCAACAATTCAGCCATGGGGACACTGATAAGGGAAAAGAAGGGTTTTCATTTCTGGAAGCAAGACGCCTGAGTCAATTTGTCCCAATTGTATCTGCACAAGGCCTATTATATGGGCTGTGATTTCTAGGGATGAAAGCTGTGAACTCCCAGGTCACTTGTAAACTGATCACTCCCCAGTCTTTCCTCCTCCTGCTTTTAAGTGGTTTGAGGCTGGTAAATTGAAACCTGAAGAAACACAGAGCTCTGATCCCTGGGACCTCCAGAGCAAACCTGGGCTTTGGCTGATTTGCTGTAGGAAGTAACTGCTTACTTACCCCATAATTAACACCACAAGTTGATCTTTGGAAGATAAAGTACAGAAGGTCAGACATAAGATCATCTAGAGAAGGGTTTCACTAAAGCACTACTTTTAGTAGCTCTTGTGACTACTTCACTCGCGAAACAATTGGGTATAATTTCTAAAAATATTCCTGTTCACAGACATGGAGGAAAGGGTGAATTACACATCACTGAATACAATCTCAGCGAAATCCCCCTTGATTGATGAAGCCATAGCACATGTCAACTCGATACTGTATCGAGATATAAAACATGCAATTTGTTCAGTGGCGAGTTAACTTAAACAATTTTAACTACATTTTACTATTCTATATACAAAACGAGCTGTCTTCCCTGGCTAGAAGTATTAACTGGCTTACCATCCTCCACCAAATAAAGTCCCCCTTTGAGCCGAATGGCCTGGCTCCCTGACAAACTTCTGTAGCTGCCTTCCTCTGACCCTCACATGTTCGGCCCTACAGTCCAATGAATGACATTGAGTCGCATGCCTCTTTACTCCTACACAGACTGTTCCTTCATTTGGATGCCCTTTCTGCCTGGCTATGAGTCAAAGATTAATCTTCTTCCTCAAGATCCAGCCTAAGAATCACTTGTCTGCGATAGATCTCCCCCAGATCTATTTGCAACATCAACATTTTCCTTCTCTGCAAGGGTACTACAGTATATATAGATTGCATTGCTACAATGGAAAACATCAGTCTCTCCAGTAACTCGTTCATCTGTGGATATCAAATTATTGGAGTTAAATGAAGAGACATGCCAATAGAATAAATTGTTTTCTAGTATCTTTGCTTCCCATATCTGCAATCAAGATCTGTCTTCACCCATGTAAATCATATCTGGGAGTCTAGGAAATTCAAGGCACATGCATTTTCTAATGGAGTAAAGACAACCAAGGTTCAACTTAGCTTCAATGAAATAACTATTCCTAGTGTTCAGGTAAAGACCTCTTATCTGGGAATCAAGAGGTTTAGATCTCAGCTGTGGCACTGGCATGAGTCATTCCCATCGTCTCCTGGTAGAATAGAGGCATTAGATAGAATATTTCTAAGGGTACTTTTCAGCTCCAAATGTTATAATTCTATGAAATATCCAGGTAGACTGTGTAATTGTAATACATATTTATAAAATCTACATTCTGGCAGTATAGACAGTGGACCTCATTAGATTAATTATTCTAAGTCCACGGCTAATATCGTCAAAGTTTAAGGCCTATATGGACAAGTTAACAGGATCAAGGCAAAACCTCTGCTTCTTCAGTTAACAGTTTTATCTTTTAACTCAATCAATTTCAAAATATATTCTGCTGGTCCCAGGGGGAGTCCAGGAGTGAGAGTTTTCAGACTATACTCATCAAAACTATCCAGGAGTCACTCATGGCATGTATGTTGTGCTGACCCCAGGTCAAGACCCATCCCCTCACACACAAACATCTGTCCCCTTTCACCTGGTGTGTCTATTGTTGGACATCTATTATAAAGAAACAATCTCCAAAATATGACAAAACATTAAATCCAACAATATTCTTTACAGCATTATACATACTATTAAAAGTAGAAAATAAACTAAATATCCAAAAAACAAGGGCATGAATAGATTGGCACATCTGGTATAGAAGCATGATGAAATACTGCAAAGCCATTAAAACTAGTAATAAGGATCTATACATATATACAATATATAATACATAATATATAACATAAATATATATAACATATATATATATTAGAAATACTCTAAAGTATGAGGTTAGGAAAAAAAAAAGAATGAAATTTGTATCAGAAGAATCTCATTAGCATGCAGAGGAAAAATTAATGAAAAGCTATACTAAAATAATATATACTGTATAATTGTAATCAGACATGCATGACTTTTTAAAACTTCTGCCTAATTTTCAATAGTTTCTAAATTTTGTATTATGAGTAGGTATCAACTCAAAGACCAGAAAATGTAAATGTGTTTTAAAGGGCAGCATTTAAAAAACATTCATAATTCAACAGATTGACACTTATAAACCATATTAAATAGACCGGTCTAATTTGAAAAGCATTTTATTTACACAGTAAACTGGAAAAAACTCACCAGGAAATCTGACTGCAATTTCATTAAATTAATAAACAAACATGATGAAATTCAACTGGGCTAGAAGAAACATTTTTAAACAAATCTCAGAATGTGTTTCTTAATGTATAATGTAAATGCATTTGTAACCAGTAACTCATGTTTTATGTTTTAAAAATCCGTGATGTATATATTTATACTATAAATAGAAAGTATGTTCAAAGAATTGAATATACAGGGATATAGATAATCAAAAGTGCATGCAAGGCACTGTCTAGTGATGTGACTTTGAACAAGTTTTCTTCTCTGTAAACTCAAAATCAGCAAAATCAAGGCATTACATGAGATTTTCCCTAAGTTTCACTCTGGCTCCAAATGCTGGTTTCAACGCTGGTTTTCTAAGGGCTGGTATGCAGCAGATGGAAGTGGAGGGTTAAAAGGGGTCTTAGGGAATGCCCAGGAAAGAAATGTAGCTTTCGAGCAAGAAAAAATATCCAGAAGGAAAAGAATATTAAAAAAAAAAAAAAAAAAAAAAAAAAGGAAAATCAGAGGGGTGGGATGGAAGAAAGAAGCAGGGAGGGACAGAGGGAGAGAAAGAGAGACATCAAAGAGAATACGTTATGGGAAAGAAAGCATCAGTGAAATATCTCTGAGGGATATTCCAGGGTAAGAAAGCAGAACATATATGAGATTCAAGTCAATGTGGCAACCTAAGATGCTACAATGTCTCTCTCATATCCATTCCTATTCTGTGGAAGCTCATAAAATGGCATCTCCCCTTCTATCAGCCACATCAGACCTTATTGCACAGAACAGAAATAAAACAGGGACTCTAAATGACCAATATGCGCCGGATGAATAAATAGGTCATTTAGTACAGATAAGAGATAATATTTGAACCACATCTGAACCATAGCTCCAAGTGCACATCTCCCCATGGGTGGGGGCATCCAAGGGAACCTCAACCTCAACATTACCAAACTGGAACATTCTTTTACGCTCTCTACCTGCTTCTTCCCCAAGTACCTCTGCTTCAAGGACTGGTACCTCTTATGCCTAGGTACCAAAGCCAGATGTCTGAGTATCATCCCAGACACTCCTAACTTACACCTAAAGTATAATGAATGCCCAATGTATTCATTAATGCCTAAATACCTTTGGAATCCACTTCTTACTAACCCCCTGCTCAAGTCTGGTTTACAACAGCGGGTTTCTAACTGTTTCCTCCAATATCACCTCTCTACCATCCATCTGTGCCACTACTGATAGGTATCTTTCTAAAACAGAATTCGATGATGCATTCTCATAGCTTTAAACGCTTGCTTGATTCCCCTTTGTTATGTTTCCTCCAAAATAAACCCAAACTCATTAGAATGACATAAAAGGCTGTTCTGAATCTGGTCTCACCTGTCTTCTAGATGCTCCATTATAATAAGCAACCCCAGGTTCTCCACGCCGATGTCCCTGCATGTGCCCTCCTCCTCCTCGTTCTTCAGCATCTACTTCAGAAGTCATCTACTCTGATAAGTTGTAATTGACCCTCTCCCCCCCGCCCTCCTGGAGAATGTTCCCTTTCTCTATGCCCACACCAATTATCATGCTTCCCTCCCTTTCTACTTCTCTAGCACTCATCACACTGGACTGCGATTATCTGTGTTCACATCTGTTCTCTCACTGAAATGTGAGATCCTTAGGAGCAAGGACCTCAGTTGTACAAGTCTTTGTATTTCCTTCATTTATTCATCTTGTAAATAATCAGTAAATATTCCTGAATGAAGTAAATGAATACAATCCATTAAGGATATACAGATACAAATTTAGCAATTAGAGATCAGTGAGTAATATGTGCTATTATTTCAATAGCTTTCTTTAAATCTAAAAACAAAACTGACTACCATATATACCACTCCATTTCCTGGGTCAAGTTTAGTCTTTGTGCTATACAAGAAAAGTTCAGTATCTTAAATCATTTGACAGTATTTGGTAAAATGTACATGTGGTGCTTGAAGAAATAAACTAACCTTTGGGTCACTGAACATGCAAAGTCACTCTTAAGAAACCAAGATGATAACAAAATAATTGGAAACAATGGATATCACTTGAAATTTTGACCTAGATTGTTTTAACCAAGAATTGAACAAAAGGGAAACAAACATAGGGAAATACCACTAGGTATTTTCTTTGACCCTATTATCTTTTCTTTATGGTTTTAACTATTATTCCTATGTAAGAAATACTGGCTATAAATACCTTCTCCTATCACAAGCTCCAGAATATTCTTTCCAGCCTTCTGGAAATCTCTACCTTGTTCTACAGGAAACTCAAACCAAGCATACTAGACTGTACTCATTATTTCAGTAATCTGTCAACTAACTCCTTTTTTTTTCCCCTTAATTCTATGAAAGGCACTTCTGCCTACCTAGTCACTCAGAGTATGCTAACTTTCTCTTTTAGCTTATCTATCTCCTTCCCCTCATTTCTAACAGGTACTTATTTACTCATAAAATTCTTTGTCAATATCTAATGTGTATGCCACAGAAGTCCCCCCATTGCCACCACTCCTGTCGATAATTCAATGACCTTTCACTTGGACTACTTTGAGAGCGTTTTATCGAATACACTGCTTCTTTCCCATCTCCTCATCTCTGCTTCCCAAACCTCGCAAACCCTACTTTATACTGGTGTGAGATGAAAATCAAGTACAACATGGTCTAATAGAAATTTCAGCGTGGATAGAAATGTTGTATACTGTATGATACAGTAGGCACTAGCCACATAAGGCTATTATTAATCTCTTGGAATATGGCTAGTACAACTGGAGAACTGAGTTTTAATTTAACTTATGTTTATTAATTTAATTTTAAATACCTACACGTGGCTAAGTAGCTACCTTATTGTACAGTGTAGATCTAGATCTAATTATGCAGTGTCTGATTAAAAAACAACCAGTAACTCAATTGTATCCTAATGATGAGAATGAAACAAATGGAAAACTTGTCAACTTGTTCACAATCTGGTTCAACCTGAACATCCATTCTTACATCCCACTGCTCTTCAACACGGCCCCCATGATACAAATATTTTGGAATGCTCATAATTTTTTTAATAAACCCTTCAATTTTCCCTTCTGGGGCTTTGTTTGATCTCCTTTGCTTGGAAGCCCCAGCTTATCACATTCCTCCTACAAGCCTGCTTATTATTCAAAACCTAGAAGGCTCTAAAGTACCATCTCCTCAATGAGAACATGACCAGAATCCCTCAGCTGAAGGACTTAACAAACCCAAAGTAACTGTTTTAATTACAGTTTGCCTTATATTTCTGGTGAGATTTGTTGTTGTTGTTGTTATTTCTTATTAGAATCTTCTCCATTGGATTCCAAGTTCCTTAGGGTGAGTCAGGTTTGTAAATCCATGACATCTCACTTGATGTCTAGTTTTAATAAATGCTCATTAAATGTAATATTACGAATTTGTACAACAAAAACTATATTTTCAGGTACTCTTTAGTCCTTGGGCTTTTATAATAACGTCCCAATATAAGTTTTTTTTTAGACAACCAAAACTGGGTATATTCATATATTGTAACTATAAATATGGTATTAATGAGCAAACACTTGTTTCACAGGAAGAATCATAAACTGAACAAAGTTCATAATCCTTCTTTATTTAAAATTTAAATGGAAACTCATCTATCAGGACTGTACTTGCCCCTCTGAAGAGAATAGGTTCCTAAAAGTTGGAGTTGAACGTACGTGGAGTATTCCCTCTAAAAAATTCACCAAATCCTCACTGCATGACCAGTTCTAGGCAAAGTGCTAAAAGGGAGTAGACAAATATAAGAAACAGTTTCTACTTCAGGTGCTTAAAATTAAGCTGGTTCCAAATGGCACGTATGTAACAAACTAAAGAGCAGCATGGAACGATCCAGTAGAAGTGGTCCCGTTGCTTTGGTGAATGGGATACATTTTGAGCTCTGATAGTCTGTGAATATCTGGAATGAACCATAAAGAACAAGTTTGGCTATTTTTGACAAAAAGACAAAGAAGCAAAAACAAACACTAGCGTGCATGGATAATAACAGAAGATAAGTGAATGACCTATATGAAATAAAGGTGCTACGAAATGCAGAATATTGAAGATAAGTAAAGGAAAAATGCAGAGGCTAAAATAAATAACAGGACTCAACGCAGTGGAAAATACTCCAAAGCATGTGAGTAGAAGAGAGATGAAATAAAAATAAAATGCACATACTAGTCATTTCTCCCATTTAGCTTTAACTTTAAAAACTAGTTCTCTCAGGACTTTCAGAATGACAAAATAAGGAGCTCAGAGAACCTTATCTCTATCATTCACAATTTAACTGGTGAAAATTATTTTTTTTAATCATTTAAAAATCTCTAGAAATTTTCCTTAGGGCATACAGGAAATAGAAACATTCATTTAAAAAAATCTACTAAATTTCAACAAGAATACCGAGAGTCTGTGGCGTGTAGCCACAGACTACACCACTAGTCCCCGCCTCCCCACACACAACTCAGTGTTATACGAGCCTCTCAGCTCCCAGTCTAGGACTCTAGCTTCACACCATAAGGGGCAGGATGCCGCTATTTTTATTTTCCCCCAGACTCATGCTACAGATGCTCTATTCCAGGCAGTCACTGTGGAGAGGACGTGTCTCTTCTCCTCAGCCAGCCCCCCATTCATTGAGCAAAAGCTCTACCCCATGTCTAGCAGGCCAAGAATAATAGGCCCTGCTTACCCCAGTCTCAGCTCACTTACAGGGAAGAGGTTCCACATTGGAAAGAATCCAGAAGACCAGCGGTTGCCTGTCTGCCTTCCACATGCTTACTCATAGAGCCAGGGCATTCCAAGAAAAAAGGCTCCCACTGATACAGTGAATACCCACAGGCCAGCTGGGGTGCTTTTTCCTTATGGTCTGTTTCTGCTCTGGGTAGAACAACCTCTGTATCAAAGATCCACCCAGACATGTCATCATAAAGATGATGAAATCCAAAACAAGGAAATATCTTAAAAGCAGAAGAGAAAAATAACTCATCACATAAAAGAGAACCATAATAACATTAACAGCGGACATCTCCTCACAAACAAGGTGGCCAGAAGGCAATGGGATGATGTATTAAAAGTGCCAAAAGTTAAAATGTCAACCTAGAGTCTTACACCCAGCAAAACTATCTTTGAAAAATGAGGGCAAAATAAAGATATCCCCTGTAAACAAAAATTGAATTTGTTGCTAGCAGACCTTTCATGAATGAAATACTAAAAGTTCTTTTGGCTGAAAGCAAGTGACACCAGCCAGTAATTCAAATCCACATGAAAAAGCAAAAGAACACTGGCAATGATAATTATGTAGGTAATTGAAAGAGACAGTATAATTGCATATTTCTTCTCCTTTCTTCTCTTGACTGATTTAAAAAGCAATCACATGAAACAATATGTGCACTGCTTCACATATTGCATTGTTAAGGCCATAATGTATAGAAATGTAACCTATCTGACAATAACAAAGCTGTACTGGAGTAAGGAAATGATACCAGATGGTCAGTCAAACCCATGGGAAGAATTGAAGAGAACCAGAAAGGGTAAATAAGACAGCAGTCAATATAACACACTCTGTAAACATATACCTGCTAAACTTTCTTCTCTCGGGTTATTTAAAAATATAACATTATATAAAGTAATAATTATAAAATGTATTGTTGGATTTGTAACATAACAAACATAATATATATAATAGTAATAGTTTTAAAAAGCGGGGAGAAAATTATATTTTATATAGGAGTAAAATTTCTTAATTCCACTTGACTTAAGTCTATAAACCTGAAATAGATTCTGATAAGTTAAGGTGTCTATTGCAACCTAAAAGATGGTTTGTCCAGGATGTGCCTGTCTATACTGATTACTATAAAGAAATCCAGAATTTATGCAATTATAGGATAAAGCTGGCTAGAGAATGGAAATTAATCCTGTAACATCTTTGCCACTGAATGACTAAACACATATTAAAACTAAGAAGCTCTAGACCTAAGTGGCTGAGATGAGATGCACACCACACATTGTTAGTGCTTGTTTGCTATTTCCAGTATGAGAAAACGGACAACCAGGAAGCTGGTTATGAAGGCTTAAGCCCCTCAAGAAAGGAATGCCACATGTGTACCTCCTTGCTTATATCTTTTGAATCATTAGTACCTGGTGTTTGGCAAGATGTATGATTCACTGAGTCTGTTTTGACAATTTTATCTTTTGTGGCAACCCACTAGAAGAAGAAAAGAGTACAGTGGTGTATGTTATGGCTTTGAACAGCTTGAGTCTTGCCATAATTTATTTAATCTATTATGGTACAGAATACAATTTAACACCAATTTATGCCTACATACATATCAACTATGTCAAAAATTTCCAAATTTCTTTCTGAGAGTCATAGATTCAAGTCTTTAGTTTGGCAGAATGCAGAACACAAATTTTAGGCTGGTGCAAATTATTGGTTAAAATAAAAATAGTTAATATTATTGAGCAATTTAAAAAACCTTGTTATTGTAAGTGCTAAGGCAACTACTAATAACTCAAAAATAAAATTAAAATTATTAAAGGTATTAAAGTGTTATTCTAGAAAATATTCAATTAATAAAAAAGAAGGCAATGAAAGAGGAAGAGAACAGCAACAACAAAAGACATGAAGCATCGGAGAAAAAATAAAGCAAAATGGTATATATAAATCAAACTGTATTAATAATCAGGACCCCTACCTCAAAACACATAAAAGCAGTTCACAATGCATTACAGACCTAAATGTCAGACATACACCTGTAAAACCCTTACAATGAATTATAGAAATAACTCTATGTGATCTTGAGCACAAATGACAAAGGAAAAAAACAGTCAATTTGGACTACATAAAATTTAAAACTTTCATGCTTCAAATTATACTGTCAAGAACAGGAAAAGACAAGCCACAGAATGGGAGAAAACATTCATACATCTTATCTATGCCAATGGATTTGTATCAAGAATATATAAAGAATTCTTAAACTCAGTAATATAAATACAAAAAAAAAATGCCTATTTTTTTAAATAGGCAAAGAATGTGAATAGACATTTCTCCAAGGAAAATAGGCAAGTGGCCAAAAAAGCTGATGCTCGACACCATCAGTTATTAGGGAAATATAAATAATAACCACAATGAAATGCCACTTCCTACCCACTAGGGTAGCTAAAATAAAAGTCAGAAAATACCAAGTGTTAGAAAATACCAAGTGTTAGAGATGATGAGAAAAAATTGGAGTCCTCATACATTATAGATGGCAACATAAAATGTTGTAGCCACTGTGCAAAAACTGTTTGGAAGTTTCTCAAAAATTTAAACACAGAGTTATCATACTACCTGGCAATTCTACTCCAAGGTATATGTGCCCAAGGCAAATGAAAACATACATCCACACAAAACTTGTACACAAATGTTCATAGCATCATTACTCAAATAGCCAGAGTGGAAATAACACAAATATCCATCAATTGATAAAAGGATAAGTAAAACCTAATACATCCGTACAATGGAATAATTGACAATAAAATGAAGTGTTGATACATGCTACAACATGGATAAACCTTTATGCTAAGTGAAAGGAACTAGTAACAAAACAACATATCTGAATGACTCAACTTATATGAAATGCCTGGAATAGAACAATTTATACAAACAGAAAACAATGAGTAGTTTCTTAATGCCAGGAAGAGGTAAAAAGGTGGGGTGGGGAATATTGAGTCTCTTTTAATGTACTTATTGATCATTTACATATCTTCTTTAGAGAAATGTTTATTCAAATCCCTTGCCCAATTTTACTTGGGTAGACTTTTTATTATTGAGTTACAAGTATTCTTTATATATTCTAGATATAAGGTCCAATTTGTGTTTAGCCAATATTTTCTCCCATTCTTTGGGTGTCTTTTCACTTGATGATGCCTTTTGAAACATAAAAGTTTTAACTTTTTATGAAGTTCAGTTTATATGTTCTTTCCTTTGTCATTCATGTTTTTGGTGTCATGCACTTATCCTTTTTAAAAGGGGAAAAAACAAAGAGTCTGCTTCTTATGTTTGCTTCTTGTTTATAGAGACAATACTCAAATGCTAGTTGGACTCAAATTGTATGTTAATGGCAGCGGCAGTGTTGAGAGAAGTACATCATTCTCTTTATAGGGCCCATAGCCTTCCTGTCAGTAGGTCATGATTTAGTGGAAGCCTCTCTGGTGTTGGGGAGATGTCAGAGCATTTTGGGGATATGAGACAAAGAAGGTTTTGCCCCAGTGATAGCTAAGAGATGTGAATGTCACTTACATGTTTATGATTTTCTCTCTTTCATGACTCTCTAGGAGCAAATTAATTACTTTGCCTCCAGAAAAAGGTCTTCCCCAACTTTTTTTTCTGGAACAAGGGCCCAGATGGACAAAGGAAGACAGACCCTGCTTCTCCTTCGATGACAGTCAGAGGCGTCAGAGTTCCCTTTGCACTCCAGTTCTCCAGCCCGAAGAGACAAGCATAAGCTAGCCAAGTTAGAGTCAATATCAGATGTTTAAAATGGGAAATTTGATATCCGACTAGAAAATACTTATAAGACTACTAGCATCCTTACAATTCTAATTAAAGCGAGCATGGGTGTGTTGGGGGTGAGAATGAAGATGGAAGTTCTTCTATTCCCACCAAGGATATCCTAAACTAGTCAAGTTAGGAAGAGTGAGCCTAGAAATACAGACATCACTCCCACAACAAGGAAGTTCCAGGCAAAAAGACGATGAACATTTTAGCCTCTTTAGCTACAAAGAGGTGTGAGTATCATTGTCATTACAGTCCACAAGCTGCCTGAAGTGTGAAGCTGTTAATGAACTAGGTGGACTGCTCTCTGCACTGCCAAAATTTAGCGATTATTCTCTTAACACCAAAGGAGACTTCCATTTTCAAAAAACTAGGATTCATGCAAAATTCAAAAATGCCCCCAAGCAAACAGTATTCTCTGCAATGAGAAGTCATCAAATGTGCATCACTCTTCCCTTTTTATGTCAATATGTGTTTATCTAGATAGAATCCAATGGTTGAAGCTTGTGTGTGTATATGTATGTGTGCATTTTCCTATAAATTTATTTATAAATTTATTTATATTAATTTAAAATACGTACATAAAGGTTGATATTAAGAGCGTGGTGAAGTCAAAGGGTGTAAAACAAATGTCAGCACATGAGATTTTTTTAATTGTATTTCCAACTATTTTGTTTGTTTGTTAACAATGATCTCATTGTACATCCTTGGCATACTCCAGGCATTGATGAAAATAATAGACAAACAAAATCTATACACTCACAGAGCTCGCATTCCATTAGGGAAACAACCACAACCAAAAATAGATGTGGTAAGTGCTATGGCAAGAAATAAAATATGATGATATGATAAAGAGATCCTGGGTGTCTATTTAGTATTACCTAGTCAGGGAAGTTTCACTGAGGAGATGGCATTTAGACTGAGACTCAGATCAGACTGTCAAGAAAACACCCATGAAGGGGAGGGGGAGGGGGAGGCAGGATTCTAGGCCCAGAGAACAGCCATTGCCAAGATCTGGAGACAGGAAATGTCTTGGTATGTCCCAGGATCAAGAAGGCCAATGTGACAGGAGCAGGGGGAATAATGAAGAGAGTGACAGAAGACAAGGTCAGCCAAGTTAAGTAGCTTGGATTTTGGTTGCATTTTAATGCATTATTGCTGACATTGTAGTCTGGGAATCAAGATTTGGGTGGGTTTTGATCAATGCTCTGCCATTAACTTACTGTACGACTCCGGAAAACTTATATCCTTTCTCTTGGCCTCAGAGCGACCTCAACTGTGAAACAAAGAGATTGAACTAGAAAGTAGATGATCTATGAATTCCCTTTGAGTGCTAACATTCTATGATTGTAATCTTTGCCCTCAAAGACGAAGTTGAACACTCCCTTTTCTTAAAAGTACTGAGGCCCCTCTGTGAACTAGGGAAGCACAGCTTGGGGCATGCTGGTCATTTTGCCCTGAATTATAAAACTGCCAAGACTTAAGATAGGATGAGGAAGCCAAGACTGCATTTCCCCTGTGTTGTTGACATTTCTTATAAGATGTATTTACTGTGAGTTTTTATATTTTGCTCCTGTCTTCATTACTTTTCCAGTTTCTTCTGATTACCTGACTAAAGCTCAATTTTCTACTTCTACCTCAAAAGAGGGGAGGGGGGAGGGAGAGAAATGAATAAATATGGAAGTCATAATCCCATCCCTATATACACAGGTTCACTGGTTTTCAGACACTCCTTTGAGAACATCATCAAGTATGCAAAACTTGCTCGCTTTTCTCTGCAAAAAGGTGCTTGAAAATCTAACACTAATGTAAGCTTGATCACTTTGTAGAAATTCTCAGTTGGAAATATAATCAACCAGGGAAGCAATTTACAGAACCCGAAATTCACTGTGACTAAAGATTGGTTGGCTCTCACCATAAATAATTTAGAAAGACCACTACAAACACTTCAATAGCTTCATAGGGTTACTAAATAAACAAGCAATACGTGCACAAGATAAACCTTTTAAAGGAACAGCTAAGAGATTTGGACTTTTAAAGAATATTTACCTTAGAACTGAGATAAAACCCAAGACTGAGTTTAAAGGGACAGACAGCGCAGAGAACACAGGCCCTCTCCCATGGATCAAGAAGAGATCGCTGTTTCTGATTTGTAGTATTTTAAGTTTCAAGGCTGCACTGATACTGTGACCTCTTGTTCAGAGTCACGCATGCTTTAGCAGGAAAAAAAAAAAAACAAAACAAAAGACTTTTCAACAATATAGATATTTGTGAGCGTGCTGTTTTGTGTGATTTTTATCATGCGTTGGGGCCAAAATACATCAGTTGGAAAACAACTCTGTTTTATTATGGAATATAATATATGACATAAAGAAATTTCCTTTGTAAGAAACAATATATTTTGTAAAGTGATTTGCCGTGAAACTGAATACTCTAGGAAAAAAATGTTCTTTGTTCTTAAGCTGCTAACAATACGAGTCATGTGAAAAGTATTTTATTACATATAAGCAGGAGTACATTTGATGATTGGATTTTAACACTGTTTCTTTAGTATTTAGCGATGGAAACTGGGATAAATTACTCAGCTTCTTTGAGTATCACCTGTAATCTACCAAATAAGGTAGTTGGATTAAATGTTCTCAAACTGTAAATCAATGCTGAAACACTGGAAGTACATTTTACCGTCACGTATTGCATTTGCACGCAGCACATGATAAGTATTTAATCAGTTCAACGACTTCATGAAAAACTGACACACGAGGTTTTGCTAATTAGAAAATGTCATAACTTATCTTGGTAATAAAGTATCTTAGTAATGTGGAGCCTCGAAGCTGTTATCTCAGAACTCTGGTTCTGTCTCCTACCATCCATAAAGGAACTTTGGGAAGATCATATAAACTCTCTGAACCACTATTTCCTCAATCCTAAACAGGCATAATAGTACTTTCTGCTCATAACTGTTGTGAACAGTTAAGAACACAGGCATTAGAATCAGATAATCACATTTGAAAAAACTGGCTCTATTAGTTATCATTTGTGTGAATTTAGGGGCAATTCACTGAACTTTTAAGGGCCTCAATTTTTCCATCTGTAAAATGGAAATGATCACAATATCTAATTAAAAGAGCTGTTGTAAGGATGAGGTAAGACAAAGCATGTAAAACAATTAGAAAGTACTTAACATTCAGTAAATGTTAGTGTTCATTTATATTATTATTTTTACTACAACTAGAAATAGTATTGGTAGTTTTAGCAGCTGTAGCATGTGAAAATTCAGGTATTAAGTGGACAGAAAACAAATCGTTTTATGGGCAGAGACCATAAAGTGGCCCCATAGGCTGGAGCTATTAAAAAAGTCTTGAAGTTGGAGCCATGGTTAGGTTTGAGTCTCAGTGAAGGGAAAGAAGGTCAAGAGAAAGACATTACAACCTGAGAGGACAGAATAATTAAAGAGATGAAAGGGGAAAAGCTATGCTAAATTTCCAAGTGAAGACAGCAAAATAAACACATGCATATACTCTTACTCCTTCCTGACACCCTAGGAAAATGACATGAATAAAATATTTTTGAGACATAAAACCATAAGAAAAAAATAATAGACAAAAACAGCAACAAAACTTAGAAATCTGGTTAAGCAACTGGACTAGTTCTAAATGACTTAGGAAACTTGAGGACTATGAATTCTAAATTGGCAATAGGAAAAGCTAAAATGTGACTAAATTCATGTCAGAAATACCGCCCCCCCCACTGCCCCAAAATTCAGGAATGTACAGCTCCAGTTATCGCTAATGATGGAAGTGAGAGTAGGGCTAAAACGTGGAAGATTCCTTGAAAGTCTGCTTAAGAAACCCTTAAATTCCCAGATTCTCTGCCTAGGTCCATTCAGAAGGCCTTTGGACAGAGAAACACAAGCACAGTCAAGGATGGAGCTTACTTAAGTCAGAGGGATGATGTGCATATCTATATGCTGAATGCTGAGATCTGCCCTACTTCCCCATTCCCAGTCTCCTTTCATTGTTGGACTTCTACAACACTAAAAATCAAATCTTCATCTTACCAAGAAAAGATGGAAAAATTGTCTCAAGGAATCTGACGAGCCCGAGAGGAAAGATACAAAGGTACCAGCATTGAGACTTCTCCACAAAGCAGCCCACGCAGGTCACATCTCTATTTTGAAGACTCAGATTAATACATTTCAGGAAAGACGTAGAATTTCATATCAGTCTTTAAGAACATCACTCTAAAAAACAATCAGACCATTAAGAAAAGGTGCTAACATGAAAGACAGAGACCTAAATGTAAGCGAGGGGGAAAAAAAGGTAACTTGGATATAATAGAAAAAAATGCAAGGAAAAAACTTCCACAGAAAAATGTTATTAATATATTACATTCATAAAATAAGAACTGGATGCACTTTACAGTGACAAATATTCTGAAAATTTAAAAAGGGTCTTGGATATAAATTTATAACAGAAATGAAAAAAAATCAGTAGGATTGCAAGATTAAATTAGGGAAATTTCCCCCAAAGCAGGACAAAATGTCTAGAGATGAAAAATGGGTCAGAACACTAATAAAACTTAGAATATACCCAGAATTTCTCATATAGCAATGATAAGAGTTCCAGAAAGAAAGCGCTGATAAAAAGTAAAACACAAAGTTGTCACTGAAAAACTATATCAAAAATGTTCAGAATTGAAGGATATGAACTGCCAAATGTCTGGCACAGTGAAAAAAAGCAGACCCATACCAATATACTACATCATCTTGAAATATCAAAAGACCATGTACATTTCCAGGGAGAGAAGTAAAAAGTCACATACAAAAGATGAGAAATCAAAAATAGCTTTGGACTTCACAATAACACAGCTGGAAGGTTAGAAAACAATGAATCAGAGCCTTCGAATTCTGAGGGAAAATGACTTACAACCTAAAATTTTATACCCAACCAAACTTTCAATCAAGGTTGACACTAGAATAAAGACATTTTGGGGCATGCCATAGTCTTTTTAAAATGTTACTTCTCATTATTCCTATTTTTGTAAAGCTACTGGATGATGTGCTCCAATAAAACAAAGAAGAAGTGATCAAAAGCAAAGACATGACTATAGTAAGAGGGAATCAAACACCAGAAATAGAAAGAATATCCCCATGCAATAGCTATACACCAAGAGTAGAAGACAATCTAATTCATAAGAAGATGCTTATAATTTTGATAAAAATATTTTCTAGAATATAAAATTTAAAGAATACTTGAAGATTTTGACAATCGGTGAAGTAATTGGGCTAAATTAGTTATAAGAACATAGGAAACTAAACAAAGAAAAAATAAAGACAAGTATTCACAAAAAAGAAAAATCGTGCAGAAAAGAAGAAAGGCTGATTTACTGCATGGTTCAGGATTTACCTAGTAATAATACAGAAAACACTGACTATACATGTAACTAAAATTATGAGAAATATGTTGGAAGTGTTGGAGAAACAGGAAATGTGTGTGTGTGTGTGTGTGTGTGTGTGTGTGTGTGTGTGTGTGAAGCCAATGGATAATAACTAAGCTGAAACATCTGTAAATAGCACTATATTTAGCAATGTTTCCCAACCTTGTTCAAGACATGGCATATACACACGCGCGCATACACACACACACACACATACTTATAAGGCACACAGTAATAAATGGCAAAGAATAAGACTGGAAGCAATGACACAGGGGCTCAGGCCACCCCTGGTTCCTCCTCACCTCCCTGAGGGCAGAAAGGATCAACATCTCCCCACACTTGTAATCTGTCTGCTGCTTACTGTTAGAAAAACTTTGATTTAGAGATAGGGAGGCAAATGTAAAAAAAAAACAAAAACAAAAAAACAAACAAAAAAAAAAACGCTAAATGTGTTTAAAGTGATTTCTTGGGGTGGCGGGTGGGTGGCAATCCAGAACAGAGACCATTTTTTCATAATAAAGCTAGTAGAACGAATTGTATCTTTAAACTATGTGTATGTATATTATTTTAATTTTAAAAATAAAATAAATAAAAACCTATACTATACCTTTGGTAGGTTTCTTGACATTTAAAAAATAGTTATTCTGAATATTTATATACAGAAATGCTTTAAAACACACAAACACACACACATACAAATGGGCGCACAAATATGTATGTGCATACACACAGATAAAGAAAGACAGAGAAAGAGAGACAGAGAGAAGGAGGAAGAAGAAAATTTTCAAGGACGATAACAAAATGTTGTGTTGATCTTTAATCAAAATGGTGTTTTATCATAGGGACCTATTAGACAATTCATGCTAAACCAATTGAAGGAATTCAACTGACTCCATATAGTTATTCTTCCCATGACTTCTGCACCTCTCTCCTGCTGGCAAAGCAGATGGGCAGACTTTTACACCATAGATCTTCTTCTCAAGATCTTCCAGATTTTTTATACTTGTCCTACACGCCCACACCAGGCCCACATATGCAAATGCTCACACACAGCCCTGATAAGAATGGCCTGTCTTTATTGTCCAAGACCTAGATTCCCTCTCAGGGCCACACCTCATTCCAGAGCAGGGGATTAGTCTGGTCCAATTTCATCCTCTGTCATTGGATTTGGACCGAGACACGGCAAACAACTCCCCAGCTGCCTTCTCCCTCCCGCACTCACCACCACCCAATGTTCCCAGGATTCATCCTCTGGTTTTATTGCAAGGGGGTGCCCTCCTCTAGAAAGTGAATCTGAAGGGGAAGATTATAAAATAACTGCTCTTCCTTGACAGTAAAGATAGTCATTTGGTTAATTCTTCTTAAATAAAAGCATTTTATTATTTAAATATATCCAGCCCCCTCATTCCAGAGCAGGGGATTAGTCTGGTCCAATTTTATCCTCCTGCTCCACAGGAGGTTCATGGAAGCTTTACAACATTTGCCAAATGCTGTCCGAGGCACTCCTGACTTTCTTATGGATGTATTGCCTAATAAATTTATTCCTTCGATCAAAGAGTGTTGCAGTAGTGTTTGGAACATAGGCAAGAAATTCAGTGATGCCTACTTGAATCGGTGCTAAAATAGTGAAAGACATGATGCTCTGGATGCTCTCTGGAAGAGAGGACACCTTCTAATCCAGACTTCTGGAGGACTGGAGAGGACGTGTGTGTGTGTGTGTGTGTGTGTGTGTGTGTGTGTGTGGCGGGGGGTGGGGGGTGGTGACTACTTGTCAAGGAAGAAGAGTCCTCTAGGCAGATAGAATTGTTTAGGCAAAGGACCAGAGCCACAAGAAATATTTGAGAAATAAAAGATTATTCCTGCTGAAGCACAGACTAAGACTCAGAAAAATAAAGTGGAATGAGGGGCTGGCTCTGGACCCATGCCACCAACCTACTGTTCCAGGATGGAAGGAAGGTTCTGTGCTCACTTCGACAGCCTAGAGCAGATAACAGAAACAGATAATATAAACATAATGACCAGTTGCAGTTGACTAAAATTTATGACCTATAGGATGATCCAGTAAAAATGAAAAGACATGAATCTGAAAACAAGAAGCCCCTCAGGGACTAGTCAAGGTCAAATGCGACAGTCTTGTGGAAATTCTGTAGAAAATATTAGGTGTTCTTCTAGCTAAATATCTATTTACACAGAATGAACTCCAATAAAGTTGTTTAAAAAAGGCAGCATAGTACATGTACTGTGGTGCCAATTGTATATATATTCCTGTGTAAACACAGACTATCTCTGAAAAGATAAAAGAAGCAGGTTTTGGGGACGGCGTCTGGGGAGAACTGGGGACCGGGGGGAGATTAACTTTCATTGTATATCCATTTACACTGCTTTAATTTTTGCACTGGGCATGCATCACGCTTTCAAAATGGAATTTAATTATGAATTAAAAGATATTTTGAAAAACAAAATAATGCTCTGCCAACTCAGAGGAAGCGTTTTAAAATATTAACCCGGAAAAGGCAGGCAGAACATCACTGGCGCTTTTTCTTCAGTTTCTGACACGTTCCAGAACTAGCTTTGTAACGCAGAGCAATGTTCTTTGGGATTACATAACTCCTGGGGAACTAGCACTTGTCCCGACTTAGAACAGCCATTTCATGTCTCATCACCCCGAGGGCTGTGTCCCAGGCACTGTAGTCCACGGAGCCTCAGGCGCTTCAGCCTTCATTTACCCCTGAGATGGGCACCCCTCCCCTGCCGCTGTGAAAACACACAATGGCAACCAATCAGCATTTGATCCTGAGACTCCCCCTGACTGAGTTCAAGTTCACCAATATGTATGTGAAGGAAGAAGGGCAGAAGGTGAGAGGAGTCATTCTTCTTAATGCCCTGGGCCAATGTTTTAGAAACTATTTTCTGTGGTGTTCACAGCTGTTTCCCAAGGAAAAGGAAATCTCTGTCCAATGCATTTGCAAAACGCCTCGTTTTCCTCTCCTCCTCCCATGCATTGATTGGCGCAGAGGACTCGGTAGTGCGTTAGAGCTGTGGGATTTACTGCACATATTCTTGACCAGAGAAATCTATTTTTCTGAACATTTTCAGGAACTCGTTACTGCACGGAATGCTGTGGGAGCAATGCTGCCGTGAGCTGTGTGACGGATTTTTACAGCAGTAGCCTGCACTGGTCACGCTCTTGCTCGTCACACTGTTGTGATTCATCTTCCACCTTCATTCTGACTTTGACCATGGAATTGGCCTTGGCCGGCGAAACATCAGCAAAGAGAGCAAGCAACGTTTTGATAAGTCACTGGGGACTTGCCCTCTTGGATCTCTCTCTGTCCCTGAGATCCTCATGGGTGACAAAGGCTCGGGGGAAAGACCAAGCAGAGAGACCCGGGCCCAGTCAGGTCAGCCACTTAGGTGAGCCCAGCTTTCAGCCAACCAGCCGGATGCATGAGTGAGCCCAAGTGAGTACAGCAGAACTGCTTGACCAGACACACATTGTGACAAAGAATAAATCATCATTGTTTTAAGTCACTACATTTTGGGGTGGTTTGCTACACGGCAATAAGTCACTGACAAGGAGAGTTAAATGTCGAGAAAAAGCAGTGGTCCGAGAATCAAGAAACTTGAACTCTTTTCCGAGCTCTGTTCTCTGCCTCAGTTTCCTCATGTGTAGAAAGAGGAAGTTGAAATAGATAATGTCTAATGGGCCTTCCACCTCTAATGAGTGTTTAATGCAAAAAGAATGTGTTCCACCTAAAAGGACTATTATTTTGGCCATTCGACCCCAAGCTGCAGTAACATATATCTTACAGGTGAAACAAGAGAGCTACACTTGGGAGTTTGCAAATCTGGCTCTTCGTCCTCTAGGCTGACTTAGCCCAGATGTTTCAATGGAAGAATCTGAGTCTGGAGTGTGATTCTTAGCAAAATAAGAGACAAGGTGACGGCCCACGGGTCATAGACTCTTTGCCTCCTCACTTCCCTCATTTTTGGGGGCTCAATGGGTCTGTCAGCAGCAGCATGACCCTGAGCTCTCTGAGCGACAGGGTTTGTGTTTACAAGGTAAGGGACAGAAGAGTAACAAAAATCACCCCAGTTCCAAGGCAAGCTTTCTAGCCATCTGGGAGGAATAGGAGTGTGGGATCACATACTTTGTTTGTTTGTGGTTCTTTTAAGTGATGTCCAGAGACCCACATTTCATGCTTGTTTGAAAGTGTATACGTAACAGGGGAAGCTGTTAGACAGCAGTTTGCCTTCACTCAAGTTATTTACTTATTTAGTTATGTCAGCATGCAGTTCATTGAGTCATAATTCTTTACTGTGCCCTAAGGTGACCAGCATTTGAGGGTGTCAGAAGGAAATCTGCATCTCATGTTTATAAATATTTCTCTGCACATCATATTCGGCTGTTTGTATTTCAGTTAAACAGGCTTTTTGTTTGTTTGTTTAAAAAGCTTTCTTTTATCGGTAATATGACTTTCAAAAAAGGAGTGAAAAAAGGAAAAAATATCCATTTCATAGGAAGGAAAAAAATACATCATCCCAAAATAAACTTAACCAAATTCCTTGAAAGTGCTGAAAACTACTTTAAGATGTTCAGAATCTAAAAAAGGGGGGTGGGGGGCAGTAATTCATAATCACTGATCTATTCTGCAAAGGTCTAACCTAATGTAGAAAATTTTATTTTAATTACGAGGGAAAAATCAAATAAGCTCGAACACAAAACACGTTGTTGCTATTCTGCATTGCGTACGTTGGCAACAGAAAAAAAATCATTTTAAAGGAAAAACAAAATTCCAAATCAAGTGAAAACAAACGAGAAAGCTAGATGAAGATAACACCTCAAAGAAAGGCTGCTGTTTACTTTTCTAAGAGACAACAACCATGATCGACGAGCAACAGCTTCTAGCTTATGAAATGTCACAAAAGCGTGCAGCCCAAGCCAGCAGTCTGACTCCTGTCCCATTACTCACAGAGCATTCAAAGATGAGGCATTTTCCTTTGACTTCCTGGAGTTTTTCTGTATGATAATGAAGGCTGAGGCAGGATGACTCTGCACCCTTTGGAGAGCAGGAAATGGCCGACTACAAACCTGTCCTCTGGGTCATCTCTCCTGTTCAGCTCTATGTTCTACAACGGGCAGAAAGGGGTACGAGAGCCGCTCAGGGTGGGGACTACTCCCCCTTTCGGTCCGTAAGGAATCTGAGTTACACTCAGGACCCAGAGCCCCCTCTGCCTTGCTCCCAGGAAAACAGCCACTGAAGACAGAGCTGACGAATCGTCTTGAAGAATCTGCAAAGGTGTGGTCACTTCCATGGCTATGTTCTCACGTGCAGTTTTGTCACCATCACTAGCAATCTGGTCTTAAGAGATAAAAGTTTATTTGGAAACTCATTCAGCATGTTAACTGTGGTTTAAGCGAATGGCTCCCTCTTCTCTCATTTTAGCCAGAGATTTACACCCCTTCCAAGAGAGCCCTGGTCTTATTTATGTAACAGCACTAGAGAGTGGCTTGAGGTTGCCTCTTACAATAACAAGCTCTATTTATGCCTTGTGGGGCTGGGCCCGGCAGTGAACGCAACTTGGATCAAAACAGGCACCTAGAAAGTAGAACGGGCAGCATGGAGAGGCTTTACCAAGACTGTCCCTCCTTTACATGAGACAACTTGAGCATTCTGGTCAATCATTTGGACCTCAGAGCTATCTGTGGTCCTACAGGACCTCCACGCACTCTGGGTTGAAATGTTTCAGGCACAAAAGTCCCTGCAATGCGGCTATAACTTTAGGACAAAGCACATAATGTTAGTGATACGAGAAACAAACAGAAATGCTTTTCTGCTTTTGCTGCTTCTCCCGATAGAAAAAGGCATTATAAAACACACGCTAGTGTTAATTTTTATTCAAAGAAACCCTTCTACCAATTTCAGATGTTGTACTGTGATATACACACATACACATTCAGATATATATCACTCATATAAAATATGTGTTAATAAATTTTAATAATATAAGGAGTTAGCAAGCATTATTCCTCTTCCTTATCAACATTCTTAACCTTTCACAAATCCACCTAGAGTTTATAAGAATTGTTAATGCTATGCACACATTTACAAGAGTTTAGATAAGGTATACTTAGCTTCGTTATTAATTCAAATGACAAAGATTAAGTAAATTGGCATCTCTGAGAGGAACATGAAATATATTTTAATTTCATCTACAATAGTAAAATAGTAATTTCTATAAAAGTAAGAACAGTTGCAAAACTTTCTTCACAAGCTGTTAAATGGCGCCCCCTTCCTGTCAGTGATGAATTTGGTCAAGGAGCAAAAAACAATCACTGCCTTTTAGTATCTCAAATTGTTAAAAGTTGTAAGACTCTTATAAAGATAATCTCATGTAGACCCTTCATCAGACATGTAAAGCAGGTTAGTATACAGAGACAGGCAGGGTCTTATCCATTTAGTGAATTATTTAAAAATATTTTCAGTAGGTACTATGTTAATCACTAGCGACAAACAAGGTCCTAAATCTCAGGGACCTCAAAATCTCATAGGGAAGACATAAAAGCAAACCAACTACTTTAAGACAGGTCACTAAGTGCCATATCTGAGATGTGCATCAAGTGCTATTATAGAAATAATAAGTTTGCCGGAGTACTTTAACGAGAACTTCCTAGAGAAGACAAGTAAGTTAGATAAGGAAGGATGGTTAAATGTTGACCACTCATAAATGGTTGAGAGAGAATACTGGACAACTCAAATAAAATTTTAAATTCTTTACATCTTAAAAGTATGTGTTAGAATAAGGATCAAGTACTGCAGGGTGGCAGCCGCGTAAGATCTACGTGGGAAGTAAAAAAAATAAGTTGGGAATATATTCTAAAGGACTTACGGGCCAAGTTGAAGAGTTTAGACTTCAATCTAAAGTTGATAAGAGCCACAGAAAGGTTATTGAACAGTCTACTATGCACTCAGTTATATGTCACTGTTGTCACCTCATTCTCTTCAGTTACCAGCTCAATTAAATATTAATCCAACAATTTCATAGGGTGCTAATTCTATGCTAAGCCTTGGGGTACTTCAGAGGCATCTTCTTTGCTCAACTAAGCCACACTATGCAAGTGTTATAAATCCACAGCACAGACAAGGCAGAGGGTAGAATTCATATGTTGTTATATTGAGTCTTTGTAAAAAATAGTGAAAGCAGTATATACTGTGTTACCTTTTGTGTAAAAAAGGGAAATAATAAAATACATATAAACTTGATTATTTTTACACAAAGAAAGATAGGAACGATTAACATAAACTGTTTAACCTAACAAAGGTAGGAGCAGGGATAAAGGGGTGATACTTTCTGAGTATGTAATTTTGTAGCGTATGAACTGTTGGAAGTGTAGTAACATTCTGCATGTTACAAAATAAAATTTAAAAAGATGGGGGAAAAACCTCAGTTCAATGCAAAAATGAAACAAATAAATTCAGTTTTTAAAATGAAAAATATAATCATGCTGAGGTAAAAAAGAGATCTAATGTCAGTGACTATAGAACACAGTGCTGAGAATAGATAACTTCAGTCTGGAGGAAATGCATCTGCAAATAAGCCTTGAACTCTTCCGAGTAGGGTTTCTTTTTTTATTTCATAGTATATGGAGTCTAGCAATTCTAAAACTAATTTTTATATACTGTAAAATTCAGTAAATGTGCTGATGTAGTTGGGAGCAAAAGTTTTAACTATGGAAGCAACAACATAAAAAAAGGGAAAGCAAGGGAGAATCATGTGGAGCTGGATTGGAATTAGGAGCATTTGGTATGAATTAGCAATTTCTAAAGCTATATAAATATACATATATACACCAGTTCTATGTGCTGAAAGTGCTTAGAAGCACTGACACCCCTATATCAATGAGCACACCTAGCACTCAGATCTTGTTTCTTAATACCATTCCTTGACAGAAGGAGAAAAGATCCTCGGAGAAATGACTGATTCCATGGCTGGAGTGATAAAAGTACAAGATAAGCCTGGAATATCTCACTGTACCAGAAAGTAAAGAATTTCTCAAGAGAATGTCAAAAAAAACCACAGGAGCCAGCTTGAAGGATCTCCCACTGGCATCAAAATAAAGAAGATAATGGATTACAGACCATTGATTAAAATATAAATTCATGAATATATACTGAAATTGACATACAGAAAATAGAAGATTTATGGACAGACAGACAGATAGGGAAAGTGGGGGCTTTTTCTTATACTAAACTGCCAACTAATGACTGGGAATGAAGTGGTATAATCATCATAGCAAAGTTGGTTTAGGCAAGAATCATACTGTGTACTTAATCTAGGAGAGAAAGCTTATTAACTGCAAGAAGAACGTCACCACTGTAAGGAGAGAAACTGAACAACGTTTTGACCAATTAGTATTAAAATTAATATCAAAATGAGAGCAGAAAAACAGCATAGGCTTTATGATGTGATACCCAGAGGACACGACCTCACTTCTGCGGTATTCCCACCAGGGATACATAACGGAATATAATCATGAGGAAACATTAGACAAACCCTGATTGAAGAACGTTCTATAAAATGATTTCCTGTATTCTTCAAAAATGTCAATCACATGAATGGCGTAGCAAGGCCAAGGAACTGTTACAGATTAAAAGAAACTAAAGAGACATGACAACTAAATGTAATATGTGACCCTGTACTTAATCCTGTAAATAAAGGAAAAATACGGACAAAATTGGAATATGCAATGTAGGTTCAATAAAAACTATGTATCAATGGTATGTTTTATAAATTTGATAACTGTGGTTATATGACAGAGTTTTAGTTTTCTTAGAATATGCATCACAAGTCTTAAAGAGTAATGGAGCATGATGCAAGCACACTACTCTCAAATAGTTGAGAAAAAAATCACAAAATATGCACACACAAACACACACATATAAAGAGGTTGTGATAAAACAAATACAGTAAAACATTAAAGTTTGGTAAATCTTGGTAAATGGGATGCACAAGTTTTTAGTACTGTTTTAGCAATTTGCAGTTAGCTAGAAGTTATTTCAAAATGAAAAGTTTAACAAACAGCGCCATACAAGATGTATGACCAAGTAATGATGTGAGCAACATGTCCCACGTTTATTTTAATTAGCCATGTAGCAACCGGCCGGACAGGTGAGGGGCACCTGAGCACGGACGTGTGTACACATTTATAGCCACTCCTAGGAAGGCTTAAAACAATCTGTGTACCTCATGAAACCTGCCTCAACCCAACTCCAAAAGGATCCCCCAGGTGGCCTTGATGACTATAATGCCACACATGCTGCAGGGCCTTGGTGACATTAAGAACAGCCCAGATATCTACTGAGCTCTAAGAATGGCCTCCTCACAAAGCCTTTGGCTAGGCGACCTCTAGACAACTTCCTTTTAGATACACTGTGGCCTTGAGAATGAATTCTCTTCCTCCTTGGTCATCAGATTCCATCTGAATGAGACCAAAAGAGCAAAGACGAAGAAGGGTACGATGCTATAGCTCTGCAGGCTCTAGTCACAGGACAAATTATTTGAACATTCCCTTGAAAGATGTTAAGGAGGCCATATGATGAGCAGATAGAGTTCTGGGCTTAAAGGTCAAGCACGTTAGAAGTGTTATGACTGAGTATCATTAATACTGAATATCTTGAGTCCTAATTTTATTAGCTGCTAAATTGTTCGCTTTCATATAATGCTTTGTGAATTGTGGAGCACTTTCAGGCATATTCTCTCCAAAGTAATAATACTGTCAATAGTAACAATAACACTTATTTACGAAGCACTTATTCTGCAATGAGTCTCTATGAAGTGCTTTACATAGATCTCATTTAATCATTAAGACAGCTCCTGTTGTACATGAATCTCAGGTAGGTTAAATAACTTCCTGATATCACAGAGTAAGCAGCAATACTAGGATTCAAACACAAGCCTGACATTAAAATCTAAGCTCTTAATCACAATTATTACCTTAATGTCCCTTATGAGTATCACTCCCATTATTCAAACAAAGGAACTAAGACCCTGAAAAGTTAAAGGATTTATCTAAGTTTGGAATAGCCTGGCTCAGGTCAAGCGACTCCAAATCTGGCATCATTTCTACTCTGGATGCTTCAAGGGTCACATAAAACAATGGGTAGAAAGTACTTCATAAATTGTGAAATTTATGAATATACGAGGATTAAATATCATTATAACCTTTAAACACTTCCCTCGTGCATCATGAGAGCAAGCTGCAGCAGGAATTAAGCGGGGAGCTGAGACACACTGGAAACAAGTTGGGCAATTCCTTATAAAGTTAAACATACACTTGCCACTTGACCTAGTGATCCCACCCCTAGGTATTTAACCGAGAGAAATGAAAATAAATGTTCGTATAAAAATCGAGATGGAAAGTTTATTGCACCTTTATCCACAATTGCCAAAAAGTGGAAACAACCCAAACATCCTTCAACTGGTGAATGAACAAACAAACTGGAACATCATGGAAAGGAACAGTATTCGGCAACAACGTGAAATGAATAGAGACGTATGCAACAAACATGGGTGAATCCCAAAGGCATTGTGCTAAATGAAAGCAGCCACGATCAAAAAAGCTACATACTATATGTTTCCATTTATATAATATTTGAGAAAAGGCAGAACTATAAGGACAGTAAAACCAAGCAATGGTAGCCAGGGGCTGGGTTTGGAAAAAGCTTACTGGCTAGAGAGGAGCCTGAGGAAACTCGTTCAGGGGATGTAAATGTTTTCTATCCTCACCGTGCTGGTGGTTACACGACTACATGGATTTTGTTAGAAATCACAGTACTCTAATCAGAAAAAGGGTTGATTTTATTAGATGTAATTCACCCTCCAAAAAATGTGACTTAAATTTTTTTAAAAAGGGGGGGAAGGCCAAGATCCTCTAAGAGTTGCTGGAACAGCATGATGGATACAGCATTTGGCATCTCTCTGGCCTTCTGAGGACACCTTACAGGAAGGTATCAATAGCCTAGAGACAGTGCATTGTTTTTCCAGAAAAATCATGTACATAAAAAATCCTGCATAGGTGCATCTCCACATATGATTTTTGCTATTCCCTGGCATAAATTCGCTTCTCACCTTATTTTGCTTGAATAGCTCAGCATTATTAAAATTGTAGACCATGCTGAGTCACTCACTGGGTGTGGGCCCGAGGACAGCTCACCTACTTCGTTCTTTTCTCTGAGAATTACCCTGTGTCTTCCTTCTCTAAGGAGCTCCCCAGATGCTCTTCACATTTCCAGGCCCAGCTCTGCCTCTTTGACCAACTCGGCCCACATAAGCCTACGAACTGCTCCATCTCAGTTTGCTCTTCATTCAGTTCTTACTACATGCTGCTGTTTGTGACTGCCTACAGCCTCTTGCTCAGGTTCGCAGTATAGATGCAGGCTGGCAGACCTTACTAGTGGCCACCGATATAAATTCATCTTCCTGTTCCTGGATAGAAGACAGACTTTCCTTCCTAGATGCCTTCACAGTTAAGTGGAGCCACGTGACCGTGGCCAAGAGGCTGCCAGATTTGCTGTGTGCTACTTATAGAAAAATCTTAAAAGAGAAAGCCTGAAATGTCAATAGTTATGTTTGTCTGATTCCAAATGTGGAAGTCTCATATTGTGATGGTAAAGACTGAGATATGCAGGATCACAGAAGTATCACTTAGAAGACAGCTTTGGAAGAATCATCTGAACTTTAGTGAACTTTGTGTAGGGACGAAACAAACCTCCCTCTGACAAGCTGTTGAGAGTCGGGGGTCGTTTGTCACCACTCTGTAACCGAGGCTATCCTGACTAATACAAGTGTATGGCATAGAAACACATTTGGTAGGTTAGAACCCAATCACATGGAAACCAACCAAAGAAAAGGGTAAGTAAATATCTCCACAACTGCAGAGTTTAGCATACCTCCTGAGACACATCCAGCAAGTTCCCAATAAATTCCTACTGCAATGACATTTGCTTTGGCCACGTAGTGAGTCAGTGTGAAGCAAGGACCTACATTTTAATATAATAGTTATTCCAGAGCACACTACTCTAAACAGTAACAGAAAACAATAATTTTAGATCATTCTTAATTTAGCTTTTAATATCCATCTCCTGAAATAATGAGAACATACCTAAGAGGAACATCGTTTGGATATCAGCCGTTCTTTTGAATTATATTTCCTTTTAAGAAGATTAGATATTTACAAACCTACTTAGTGCCTCTTTACTTCAAAGTGATGCTAGAGGTCCTCCTGACTATGAATAATTTGACCAAAAGACAAGTCATGTTAAATGTACTCTAAGCACACGTGTGCATGTGCACACAAACACACACACACATGCAGGCAATACATTGTGTCTAAAATAAGGATTTTATTATGTTTTATTTAAGAAAGGTCTTGAGCTTAGAAGCTAGGTAAATAAAAATAAAAATGAGCTCAAATGGATAGGACACTAGATTTGAAGTCAGAAAATGAGGGTGAGAATCTAACTCTGCTGATTCTACATGCTTGGTCTCACGCATTCTAATTCCTCCCTCTGAAAAAGACATAATATCGTCTTACATCTACTTACTTTACAGAATTGTTGTGATATGCATAAAATTATTATATTCAATATCACTTAAAATTAGTATAATCTAGGGGGAAAAAATCCTAGTTTTAGCTATCTCTCTAATAAGAAAAGCAAAGATTCCACTTAGGCCAACAAATGTTTTTTCTTCACAATGGCATTCTATATTCTCTTGGGATTTCTACATTTGCTAACTTCTCATCTTAGAGGAGGGAAAAACATTTTAGCGCATCTCTCCAACAATGCACTTATTCTCAGCTAACTGCTAACTACTCTGGAGTTTGAGCTACCTTCAACTTGTCACCCTAATCGCAGGTTTTGGAGTTTTCTCTTCCCATCCAGGCGTTCTCTACACTCCTGACACTGCTCCTTCTCTCCCATCCATGTGGGTTTTCATCAGCCGACGTGGGAAGTCAGGTGGGATTGCCCTTGCTGCAGACAGAACCGGGGCTAGGGAGAGCCTCGTGGTGGCAGGGAGCGATGGGAAGGAAACGTGGGAGTGTGGGGTGAATGCATGTTGATAGCGCCGTAGGTGGGAAAGCTGGTCTGGAGAGTGTTGCCCTCAGCCTGAAGACTGTCCACAAAATCTCCGCACTCCTGACATTGCCAGACTTCTTTCTCTGCCACTTGGTGGGAAACGATTTTGTTAGGATCACCCTTCGTTCAGCAAATCGCTTTTCTGAAGCCTTCTGAATGATAGTTTCTGACCCTCGGTTTCTGCCAGACTGTGTACTTCAGTAGCTATTTCTCTACCACTCTGGAGCTCCCAATTAAGCTGTAGTCAAGGCTCTTGTGGCATAAATTAGGAACAGAAAACCCAGTTTTAACTCATGGCTCTGAAAAACAATCAGTGGAGCCGGGAGGCCTGCTTCGGCAAAGGCTCTCTCTCGGCCGGGGAGATAGGACGGCCCGGCCGCTCAGCTCACTCAGCTCTGCGTTTTCTGTCCCACAGGAGAAGAGCCACTGGTAGGCACAGGGCTGCCTGTTTGTAGTGTCTCTGCTCCCAACCTATGGCAGCATCCTCGCTGTGTTTTTGGCAGGCACAGAAGAGTAGTGGGAGAATGCTGATGCTGGTGCTCTAACTAGGATGCAGCTCTAACTAGCTGATGCTGGTGCTCTGACTGCTTTGTTTCCAGTTTCCCATTCCCAGCATCTGAGGGGCACACAAAGCCTAGGTGCTGGCAACTCACAGCATGGCTTCGTGTCACTATCTGGAAACTTCCTACTATGTTTCGATGTCAAGGGTGTGGGGGAGTCACCCCTTGGGATAACACATTCTCTACGTTTCAAGGGAGACGCTGACTTTTCTATTCCCTTCTCTGCATGCACGGAAGTAAATCTAGCAGGCCTCCGTCTGACAGGGTCCATCAGTCCTAAGGTGACACCATGACGGCAGTGGGGGCAGCGAAGTGGCGGCTCGGCAGCAGGGCTCCTCCTCCTCCTCGTGCTCCTGGGCCTGTGCTCGGAGCTGCAAACAAACCCGCAGCTCCATTTTCGTTTCTTGGCCCTGGGCCCCTTCTTTCCGGCACTCTGTTTCAAAAACATCACAAGCCGTGCAGGTGGTTTGTGTTGCACCACAGCTCGTATTCTTGACAGATCCTACATCTGCACATTACTACTCCTTGATGCCTCCAGCCTGAAACTTTCCCAGACACACTGGCCTAAGAGCCTCGGAAGCCATGCATGAGGGGGACTGACTGCACAGGAATTCCTTACTGGGTCTGAAGGGGGGGTAGTGCCGTTTTAAACAAGAGAAGCTCCATGGCCACTTAGCTCTGAACCTCAAGGCATTTGACCACATTAGAAACCCACCTTCCCTTCAAGACGATAAGTGTTGAGCAGGGCCCTGGGGCAAATCCAAATTACTATAATCATGAGTTATCACCATTGCCACAATTGCTATCACACGATTCACGTTTATTGACTGAATAAACAAATAACAACAATAATAATAGTTAGCATTTATTGGGTCTTTCTCATCTGTAAGGCACTGGTCTAGATCACACAATTCCTCTCTAACGCTCACAACCACTGCAGGAGGTAGGTACTAATTTACACACTTCATAGATAAGAAAACTAACTAATGAAATAAATAATCTGACCAAGGCCACACAGTTGGATTAGTGGCAGAATAGGAAACTAAACCTCCATCGCAGGCTCCCAAACTCAGACTAATTCCATTTAATTATGCTGAGTTTAAATAAAAAGTGGGGGTTGGGGAATGATAAAGAGACTATGGGCCTTAAAAATAAACTGCCAAGGAATTGATTTCTGTCCTGGGATCTGTATTCTAAGAAGCTATTGGAACATTTCACTGGCCAGAAGAAATATGTTTCTCACTGTAATAGCATACACTGAAAAAGAATGGGGTACAGTGGTTTGGACTCGGTGAAAAAGAAGTTTCCCAGATTCAACAAGAAATAAAACTTAGAAAGAAAAAAAAAAAAAAAGATTCATCTCCCTGGAAAGAAGAGAAAAGCATCATCCCTGAGGATACTAAATAGATGAGTAGAGTGACTATGAATAAATCAGAGCTTTTAGAGATGGCAGCCAATAAAAAGAAACACTGCAGAAGTAGTCTTTGAGTGTCCATTTCCTTCCACCCTTCTGAAATAACATGAATTGTGTGCAACGCCATAGATATTATCTATAATGACTCCAAAATGTTGTTCCCTTAAACCCAGAATTTTTATTTTGAGGCTCGCCCTGAGAAGTCTGGCAATTGTAGAAGTTGTCAGGACAGAAAAAGGGGGAGAAGTTCGGGAAATTTGGGGGGTCGACACAGGGTTCGAGCCATCCACTGGGACCTGAAATCAGGCTAGGGAGGAGTTAGTAGGGATAGAGGGAGCCCCATTGATTGTCTGCTGGAGAAAAGTGACGGAGGGCCTGAGCCAGAGGGCTTCTCAGACAGGGAGGCTGGAGGGCTGCCTAGACCCCAAGCGCATGACTAACTCATGACTTATGGAGAGCCTGACAGGTCTGACCTTGGAATGATGAAGAATCGCACTGGAACTGACCACAGCCCCTTCGCTGGGCTTCATCTCGTGCCCTGAGGAAAGCCTCCATCATTCTCCCAGTATGATTTGGGTAGGAACAATATCTGTGGGTCTCAACCACAGGGACAGGTCTGGGAACATTCTCAAAACACACATCTTAAATCTCTTCCACTTGATTATCTAGTTTTGATTCCATCCACTGTCCATGTGGATGGCTGAGAATAGGAAATCAGAGGGAGGTTTGATTCTGGGAAGTACAACATTCTAAAACACATAGTCATGAACTTGAATTTGATTTCTCTGGAATTAACTAGAGGAGCCCAAATACAGAAATGATGGAGCTAACATATACTGATTATTAGCTAAATTCAAGATTTCTGTTGTTTTAGTTTTATATTCAAACAGATTAGTCATAATGTTAGTATTAATGTTGTTAGCTGAGTATCAACATCGGGCATTCAATGAGAAGCTGCTATGTGTGAAGAAGGCATGAACTATGTGAGGAGGTTGAAGCTAAATAAACTGATATTGCCCCTATTTTATTTGGAATTATAATCTAATTAAGAACAGACTGAAATAAATTTCACTGTATTGTAGTGTCCCCATGATGGTCTTGGGCCAGAAGCATAAAGTAGCATTATATGAATGTAGAATAGGTAGGAAGTGTCTAAGTGTTCTTGATATGCCACTAACCTCACTCACTTATGTACTTCAGCTTGCATCAGGCACCTGAAGAAGAGAAGGAGGAAGGAAAACTTGTCCAACTTCCGGGATACGAAGAGTTCTTTTATCCAAATAGCTTGAGATCCCATCCTAAAAACTATATAGAGTTGAAGGGGTAGGATAAAATGGCTGTACTATTAGGAGCCCCTGCATAAAGCTGAAATTCCAATGGGCTATCCCCTTTGTAGAAGGCTGAATGAAATATAAACTCACTGCCAAAAATGGAAGATCAAGGAATCTTTCCATTTTCTACATTGGCACTAGTGGAGAAAAAAAAAATCTCCCCTGAGATTTTACAACCACAACAGACCGTTCACAAGTTTGCCATCCAAATTTACACCACCTGTGAGGTCTGAAAAATCTCAAATGGACAATTTAATTTAAAGTGGTCCTAGGTCAGTGGTGCCCCCAGGAAACTGGCCGAAGCAAACACAAATCATTTCAGGAGGAACAGTAATTCAACCCAGGCTTCAGAAATTGCCCATTTCCAAAGAAAATGCACAATTCGCTGGAAAAAAGAAAAATACGAAGAGACAAGGCATCTTGAATTAAACATAGGAGAATCAGTTCCCTAAATATATCAGCTATTGTAATTCCCAGAGAATATACAAGTATACTTTCTTTGAAGAAATAAAAGAGAAACACGAAAATATGAACAAAGAATAAATATTTTTTAATTCTAAGAATATTTTTAGAAGAGGCAAATAATATTAGAAAAATTATAATTAAAATTTAAAAAATAAATAGGTTAAATAGAAGATTAAAGTTGACAAGAATTAGTGACCTAGAATGTAGACAAAAAGATAATATAAAGATGCAACTCAGAAAGACAGAGAGATTAAAAAAAAATGTGAAAGTGAAATTAAAAACCAGACCATAGAGTGAGGAGAGCTAGCAGCGGCTAATTACAACACAGAAGGAGAAGACAGAATGAAAAGAAGCCAGTGTTTAATGACAATTTATTTGAGAATTTTCGAGACCCACTAAAGGACATCAATTATCAGATCCCAAAAGGCCACTATATAACATAAAGAATAAATTAAAAATAACTTTACACAATGAAATAGCAGAGTGGAAACATGAACATCAAAAAAAAAAAAATCAGTCCTTAAAGCAAGTAGGGAGAAAGGATAGATCACCTGAGTATCAATTAGACAGATGAATTATTCATGTTAGTATGTATGAACATCAGAATAAAGTTATTTTCAAGAAGGAGAGTAAAATAAAGACATTGCTTGCATAATGAAAAGTGAAGTTTATCACAAATGTATCTTCACTGAAGGAAATTCTAAATGGAGTAAAATGAGATACAGGAAGAAATGATAAGCAAATAAATAGACAATCTAAATAAATATTGACTGTGTGAAAATTTGAACTTTAATTTGTGGGGAAATAAAGCTAAAATATAGAACAATAGTAAGGTATGAGTCCAAAGACGGGGTAAACCAAGTTAAGTATTTTAAGGCCTTGCTCCTCAGAGTGAGGTCCATGTACCAGCAGTACTGGCACACCCTAGGAGTTTGTTAGAAATGCAGAATCTCAGGCCCCACATCGGGCCTCCTGAATCATAATCTGCATTTTAACAAGGTCCCCAGGTGACTTGCATATACATGAAAATTTGAGAATATCTACTCAAAGTACTTAGAATTTCTTAATTATGCATTCTAGAAAAACTAAAGTAACCACTAAAAGCATAGGTAGACTAGGGCATAGCTGACAAATAGCAGAAAGAAGAATGAAGGAATGAGAGGAAAAAAACTTGTATCATCTGTCAGTATAGCCTGATTATTCTAAACCCCAAATCCTTGTATATTATAAGCTTAAAACCACAAAGGATAATTTCTCTTTCATCCTTTTTGAGCTAAAAAAAGGAAACCCAGGGAATTTGACAAATTGTGTTCTAATTATCTTTTAGTATGTCTCTGTTGACAAGAAATTCTTTTTTTATTTAATTTTGTCTTCATTTTTTAAGTATATTTGGTTGAATACAGAATTCTAGGTTTTCAGTTATTTTCTTTAAGTACTTTAAAGATGTTGATTCATTTATTGTCTTCTGGTTTCCAGCATTATTTCTGATGAGGATTTAGTTATTAGTCTTATTGTTGCCCATTTGAAAATAAAATCTTTTTTTTTCTGGCTGCTTTTCAGATTCTTTTTTGTCTTTTGATTTTAGTAATTTTACTGTGCTATCTCTAGACATTCAAAAAATTATCCAGTTTAGGGGTTGCAATTTTTCTTAAATTTTGTAACTTAATGGTTTTCATCAGCTTGAGGTCATTCTTGACCACCAGCTCTTCAAACCTTGCAGCTACCAAAATCTTCTTCCTTCCCTTCAAGGACTTCAATTTTGTACTATGTCAGATCTTTTCACCAGGCTCTATATGTCTTTAATGCATTTTTATCTATTTTACATCATTTTTTCCTCTGTGATCATGAGTTTGGATATTTGATAGTAATCTATCATTTAGCTTACTTAATCAACCTCTCTTCAACTGTGATCAATCTGCTATTAAACCTATATTTTCAGTTCTTAATTTTATTTTATTTAGTTTTCAGCCCTAGAATATTTCCATTAGATTACTTTACATACCCTAGTTCCCTAGTAAAATTCTGTTGACATGCTTTTTAATAAAATAATCATGGTCATTTTAAAGTAAATGTCAAGTAATAAATGGGTCACTTGTCTGTCTGATTCTATTTTCTATACTTCTTAGTTTTGATCATTTGGTCCTATTTCTTTACATGCTGGGTTATTTTTATTAAATGCTGGACACCGTGAATGAAAAAATGTAAAAATTGATCTGAAAGATTCATCTTCCTCCAATAAGGAGAGAGTTTTACAGTCTAATGGACATTTAGAGTAGATCACCATAATCCAGTCTGGGATTGGCAAAGCCCAATTCCATTTTTTGTGAGGGATGATCTAGTCCCAGTTTGCCTTTACTCCTAGTGTATACCCCTTCCAGGGTCCTAACTAGAAGTCCTAACTAGAAGAGGCTTATTACCCAGGACCCATTTTCTTGACAGACCGAACCCAATTTTTATCTCTTCAGTCCCATGAAATTGCCAAGTGCTCTGCTCAATTAGCTGCCACTTCCTGCTCAACTTTCTAGGCTTTTGGCCACATGCCAAGAACAGCAAATATCTTGAATGAAAAAGAAATGCAAAATTTTGGGTTCACCTCAATGCACTTATTTCTTCTGGGTTCTGTTCCAACTGAGCAGTCCTGGCTGCCTTATTACCTCTCCAGTGCCTACACGGATTTTTTTTCCAGCCTTTCTACATGTCTTCGGCAGGAGTATTGGTCTGCAACAATCTACTCCATCATTATGGAAACAGGAGTCCAAATTATGACGTTAAATTTAGAATCTTCTAAGCATTTACTTATGAGAGGAGGACAAGAATATAAAAAATGTATTTTGTACTTACACAGAACATTTAGTGCCCCCAACATTTTGTAAGAAAAAATACTGTAGCAAAATTTTAAAAAGGAAAACAAATAGCAAAATAATATGCATTTCCATGGGCTATGAATGTATTATTTCATTGGTCATTCATAATAACACTCTGAGGAAGATACTTTTATTATATACTTTATTGTTATATACTTATTACAATATACTTTCATTATTGAAAAAAATAAGGCATAGAAAGTCTAAGTAACTTGCATAATGTCACATACACAATGGAACCTTGTAAGCTGAATACCAGTACTGTATTACTTCCCAATCCAAGAGATATAAAGAAATTAGTACAACCAGATGAAATAAGGAAACCTAGAAGAAATTAAGAAGGTCTAGTAAACATTTAGAAGCTTCTTTTTTAAAGGATGAAATTTTAGTGACAAAAAATTATATCTGAGTCTAATCATGCTATTTGATTCTATCATGAAAAATAATTAAATAATCATATTATAGATTCTGTTTGTGAGATTTTAGAATCACTCTCCTGACAGAAATGTATTATTGTCACAGAATCATATGTAACATTGGTTCAGTGTTTTCTGTTAGGCTAAGTGCTAAGTTTATATGGATTGACAAATTTAATCCTCGCAGTTGCTTATGATGGAGGTGCTATTATTAGCCCCAATTACAAATGAGACATTTAAAGTCTTGACAGGCAAAATATCTTTTTCAAGATTACACAGCTAATAAGTAAATAAGTGATGAGAGGGAGTATGAACTCCAGGAACTCACTTCTAAATAGGCTCCCTCCCACAAAGGAAGTAAAACAAGAAAATACTTCAAAAAATGAGAAGATGAAGGGAGGAGAGAAGGTGGTAGGTAGTGTAAAGTTACTAAGTTCCAAATCTTTTATGGAAGCAAATCAATAAATATTGTTTAAAGGTGATTTTAGAAGCAGGAATAGAAATATGTCACTTAAAACTATAATGACAACAACTGGGGAAAATAAAAACAGAAACCATTTAACAGTTGTTGCCTCAAGAATGAAAAGAGGGAGAAGGGGGCATAAATGAAGAAAATCTTTATTTATCTTTTCATTTTATATCTTCGTCATCTGTTTTCCCACTTCGTATACATTAAAAAAAGAAAATTAGCTCTATTTAAAAAGATAAATTATACTATAATAATGTTGAGGAGGTATACTCTACTGAGAGCATATGTTCTTGATTGTTCTTGGCCACATGGCAAACAATAATAGCCTTCTTGGTGTAGAAAGTCTGCAGTATTGGCTGGTGCCACCTGAGGAAGAGGCTCCATAAGTCTTTCTAATTCAGTGTTTAAAACTCCCATGCCCCAAGAAATAAGCCATATTGAACCCTATCAGCTTTATCCATTATCAAGGTTATATTTGGCCTTAAAATAACCACTCTTTCACTCGTTTCTCATTGGTTTGGAACTTGGGTGGAAAGAGTTGTGTTTTTCTTATGGATCCCTGGGCACACTCTAACAAACTTAACAAGAAAAATAATTAAGCGTGAAGTGGGAGATGAGGTAGAGCACTGAATCACTTTACAATTCCTTAGCATATCTAAAATATAAAACGTTCAGAAAAACTTAAGACCTTTCTTGGACTCAAACGCAACAGTGCTAGGTGGAGTGAAAGCAAACTTGGAATTCGAAAATGATCGAGCCTGTACTTCAGTCATTTTTAGTCATTGCATATCTCTTAACTTAGATTATGATTGGATAAAATGCAGATGTTTCGCTTATTGTTACGCAAAGTTTAACCTTCACAGGAGAAGGTCATGGGATTACCATGCTAAGCCCTGTTTGGGGAGAGCACTTGCAAAGAGATGACAATTCTCTTGAGATGCTTGCTGAGCTTTCACCATCGGTCACAGCTTCGTGCATCCCTGTCACGGAACCAAGTCTTCATTGTCCATAGGCTATTTCCCAAGAGACAATAAGAGAGAAACTACCTTTTGCTTGACCATGGGCTCCTCCTTCTACACTTCCCATTCCCTGCCAAGGTACTGAGGAATGGTAAAGCTGGGATGGGCCAGCTCTACGCAATCTGGCCTGACAGCCCAGAACCTACTCTTAGGATGTGCTTTTTACCCAACAGCTGTTTCTGCTTCACTCTAATTTGTTCAGGATTTGGTTGGGACCCTAAGGTTCACCTCTTGCAAAATATTTGTTAATTTTTGTTTTTAGCTGAGAAAATACCTTCCCCCTCCCAAAATGAGAACAATTTGCTCTGGGGTGGAAGATGGATTTGTATTATAGTTGCAGTGGAGATTTGTTCAATTGCTTCATAGCCACATACCCAACACACACTAATTCCTTTTAACAAGAAAATGGTAAACAGGTGGAGTTGAAATCATAGATAAATAAAGAGTCCTCTCCAATCCACTCAGTTGGGTGTTTGTAAAAGGAATTCACTCAGCTGGCAGGGGACATGCTTAAACAAATGGACTATTTTTTTTTTTTTTAAAGCAGCACTGAGAATGGTAGACATGATAACATGCTCGTGAAACCTACTCAGTAGAAAAAAACTTCAAAGCAATCAGCATCATTTTACTAATCGCCAAAACTCCTTTCCAGATATTACCATCTTCACTTACAAACCTTTTCATTAAACCACCTCAACTTACTGGCTTTGCTCTTACAACAAAACCCTAAGCATTGCTGGTAACAACCACCTTTGGCCTGTATATTTTAAGTAATTTATATTTTCTCACTGTAATGTCCTTTGTGGGCCTAACCAAGCCATTTACCTGACACCAATTCCCCTTAAAAGTATATAACTTCTTTTCTAAAACTATATATTTTTCTATAGCCTGAAGAATATATAACAAGACTCTTGGTTATGAAGATCCTGAACAGTAGTATCCAGTGAAACCATAGAGCCATAAGACATAATAACAATCATTCCATTTGCCTTATCACTGCATTCACTGTCAGACTGCTATTTGTAAAAGACAGTCTAATTCTTTTAGATTAATGACTATTTTAGGAACAGACACAAACACATGCATACATACACATAAACTCACAATATCATTACAGCTGCTCCCTTCCTTGTCTAGTATTTAGCCCTGGCAGTATTTGTTTTAATATGTTTGTCTATTTTAGCTCTTTGTTCTTTGAAATATATATTTCTAAATATTTAGGACAAGATTCAATTTTTCATAACACTGAAACAAGTTTAACTATAGCATTATTATAAAATAAAAGTGCTCTAAGGAAGTCCTCCATTATCCTACGAAGCCCCTCCCAAGTCTTCCTAATTTGCTTCCTGCGGACTTGCAAAGTGCAGCTTTCAACATTTTGGATCTGGGCTCATAGTAAAAAATAAACTTTATACTACATTACTTTGCCCTCAAAACTGAAACCAAAGTTTTATGAAGTCATACTTCTCTTTACTCTCAGTGATTTCACTCTGATATTTCCTAGTCCACTCCATTCTGTTCTAGTTCATATCTTAACAAATGCTGGCAACAACCTACAGTGAAAAATCCTGTGAGGCAGGACCTTATGTCTGCCTTACATCTTCTAGATTGAATATTTAAGTCACCCAACCTATCCCTACAGATTCTCTCACCAGACCCTAAGGACTCAATGCCCCACCCAATTCTACCTTATATTAACTACCCAATGTCTATTCCCTGCAAAACCATAATTTCCATTGAGTGAGAAACTACATTTAATCTGGTTTAAATTTTCCTTCTTGTGCTCCTTTACCCCTCTCAAGCATAGTCTTATTCATCCAAGAAGTACCGTGTATGTTAAATTTAAAAAATACTTAAGGAACCTTTAAAAATGACACCAACGTTATCTCAAATATATCAGTGTATCTCTAACTTACATCTTCAATTGAATAATATCTAATTCAGTCTGTTCCCATAAATCCAATTGGACAAACAATTTGTGAGATTTCATTTCCAGATCTACCGAATCTCCAACAAAACAGACCTGTTTTCACTTTGAATTAAATGCTTCCAAACCTTAAGCTCTGCTTCTTCCTAGACAGGTACGTCCGAGACAGATGCAAGACTAGGACACCCCTGGTCCTACATCAAATCACTAGTACAGAACTTGTTGGCCTAGACACTGGCACAACTCAAGAGAATAGGAGCTTCTTATTTAGTCCATGCCACTGTGTCCCCTTATGCCTCAAACTTGCCCTGAGCTAATTTCCATGCTTTTTTCTTTATTTTTCTCTAAATTCAATTTTTAAATAAAAATTGTACATATTTCAAGTGTGTAACATGACGATTTGCAATTTGATAAAAATGACAAAGTGAAATAATTACTGCAGTCAGAGTAATGAACACATCTTCGTACGTAATTACAACTATATGTGTCTGCACCTGTGTGTTTGTGTGTACGTGAGCATCTGAAATCTATTCTCTTAGCTTATGTCCAGCAATCAATATGGTATTATTAACTGTAGTCCTCATGCCGTATGTTACATCTTTAGACTTGCCACCCTACACAACTGCAACTTTGAACCCTCTGACCAACATCTGTCATCTTCCCCATCTCCCCACTCCTGGTAACCACCATTCTATTTTCTGTTTCTATCTGTTCAACTTTGTTAGATTCCATGCATAAATGAGATCATGTAGGTTTTCTTTCTTTCTCTATTTGGCTTATTTCACTTTGCATAATGTTCTCCAGGTTCATCCATATTGTTGCAAATGGCAGGATCGCCTTTTATAAAACAACATTCTATTGTGTACATATATACCACAATTTCTTTATCCATTCATTCACTGATGGACACTCAGGTTGTTTCTACATATTGGCTATTGTGAATAAGGTTACAATAAAAATGGGATCACAGACACCTCTTTAAGATACTAATTTAATTTCCTTTGATTATATTCCCGGAATGGGGATTGCTGGATCATATGATAGTTCTATTTTTAGTGCTTTGAGGAACCTCCAGTGTTTCCCATAATAGCTGTACCAATTTACATTCCCACCAACAGTGTACAAGGGTTCCCTTCTCTCCTCATCATAATCAACACATACCTTTTTTTTTTTTTTTTTTTTTTTTGAAAATAGCCATCCTAGCAGGTATGAAGTGATATCTCATTGCGATTTTGATTTGCCTGTCCCTGCTTATTTGTGATGTTGCACTTTTTCATATACCTGTCGGCCATTTGTAAGCCTTCTTTGGAAAAGTATTTGTTCAAGTTCTTTGCCCATTTTTTAATCCAGTTACTTGTTTTATTGCTTTTGAGTTATATGAGTTCCTTATCTATTTTGGATATTAACACTTTATCAAGTACATGGTTTGCAAATATTTTCTCCTACTCTGTTAAATTGCCTTTTCATTTGCTTGATGGTTTCCTTTATTGTGCAGAAACATTTTGCACAATACACTGTGGAATCTCTATTAGAATCTCTGATGGAATCTCTATTGTTTATTTTTGCTTTCATTGCCTGAGTTTTTGGTGTCATATTCAAAAAATCATTGCCAAGGCCAATATCAACAAAGTTTTCCCTTTGTTTTTGTTTTTGTTTTTCTAGGAATCTTACGGTTTCAGGTCTTTTATTTAAATCTTTAATTCATTTTTATTTGGTTTTTGTGTATAATATAAGACATGGGTCAAATTTCATTCTTTTGCATATAGATATCCAGTTTCAGAGTGCCATTTAATAAAATGGCTACTTTGTTCCCCATTAGGTATTGCTGGCTCCCTGGTAGAAAATTAATTGACTATATATGCATGGGTTTATTTCTGGGCTCTCAGTTCTATTTCATTGTTCCATGCGTTTTGTGCTAATACAATACTGTTTGATTGTTACTGTTTTGTAATATTATTTGAAATCTAGAAGTGCACTACTTCCAACTCTTCCTCTCTCTCAAGATTTCTTTGTCTATTCAGGATGTTTCATGGTTCCATGCAAATTTTAGAATTTTTTGTTCTATTTTTGTGAAAAATGCCTTTGGAATTTTGACAGGGATTGCACTGAATCTGTAGATCACTTTGGGTAGTATGGACATTTAAAAAATATGCATCCCTCCAATCTATGAACATAGAATATCTATTTGTGTTTTCATTTTCTTTCGTCATTCTTATACAGTTTTCAGTGTACAGATCTTTTACCTCCTAGTTAAATTTATTCCTAAATATTTTATTATTTGATAGTATCATAAATGAGATTGTTTTCTTGATTTTCTTTTTGGATAGATTGTTGTTGGTATAAAGAAATACAACTGATTTCTAAATGCTGATGATTTTGTAACCTACAAATGTACTGAATTTATTTATTACTTCTAACAGTTCTCCCCTTTGCCCCAGGGAGTTTTGGGGTTTTCTATAATACAGATTATGTCACCTCCAAAGACAATTTTACTTCTTCCTTTCTGGTTTATATGCCTTTTATTTATTTGCTTGCTTGTTTGTTTGTTTTTCTTGTTTTACTGCACTTGCTAGCTCTTACAGTGCTATGTCAAATAGAAGTGGTGAGAGTGGACAGTCTCACCTTGTACTGGATCTTAAAGGAAAAGCTTTCAGTTTTTCCCCATTGATTATGACGCTAGCCATGGGCTTTTTATAAATGGCCATTATTGTGTTGAGGAATTTCCTTTTGTACCTATTTTGTTGAGAGTTTTTGTAATAAATGGATGTTAAATTTTGTCAAGTGTTCTTGTGCACCTATTGAGATGATCGTGTGGTTTTTATCATTCATTCTTATTGTGGTATATCACATTAATCTATTTGTGTATGTTAAGCCACTTGCATCCCAGGAATAAATTGCATTTGATCATGATGTATACTCCTTTTAATGTGTTGTTGAATTCAGATCACTAGTATTTTATTGAGAATGTTTATACCTATATTCATCACAAATATTTGCCTATAGTTTTCTTGTGATATCTTTGTGTGGCTTTGGTATCAGGATGATATTGGCCTCATTAAATAAGTTTGAAAAATATTCCCTCTATTTCTATTTTTTGGAAGAGTTTGAGAAGGGTTGGTTTTAATTCTTCTTTAAATATTTGGTAGAATTCAGACATGAAGCCATCTGTTCCTGGGCTTTTCCTTGTTGGAAGGTTTTTGATTACTACTTCAATCCTGTATTTGTTATCGATCAGTTCAGGGTTTCTATAACTTCTTGATTCAGCTGGATGTTTCTAGAATATTATCCACTTATTATAGATATTCATTTTGTTCAGGTATAGTCATTCACAATAGTCCCTTATGATCTTTTTTTATTTCTAAGATCCATTTTAATGTCTCCTCTTTCATTTCTCATTTTATTTATTTATCTTCTCTCTTTTTTCTTAGTCTAGTTAAGAGTTTGCTTATTAAAAAGCTTAGTTTTCTTGATTTTTTTTCTACTGTTTCTATCATAGAGGTTTTTTCCTTTTTTTTTAAAATAAATGTATTTATTTAAATTAGTTTCAAGTATACAGTACATTGGTTAGACAACTATATAGTTCATAAAACGATCCCCGCAATTGCTCCCTCCCTGCTCTGGCCCTCCACTTGGCCATTATTTAATGCTAACTGCATTCTCTGTGCCGTGCTTTTTTTTTTTTTAATCATAAATGGATGTAAAATTTTGTCAAATGTTCTTGTGCATCTATTGAGATGATCATGTGGTTTGATTCTCTATTCAATTTATTTTTGCTTTAATCTTTATAATCTTCCTTCTTCTAATTTTGGGTTTAGTTTGTTCTTATTTTTCTAGTTACTTGAGGTGTAAAGCTAGGTTGCTTATTTACAATTTTTCTTATTGTTCAAATGTTGGTATTTATCACTATGAACTGAGCATACTGAACTTGTAATTCCCATGCTCTTTCCTCCTATATTCCTCTCTTCATTGCATGGTGCCTATCCCATCATACCCTACATCCTTCTATGGGAGTCCTAGCCACTTTCTTCATAAAGCTGTCCTTGATCTTCAGTCTCTACTTGCCCATATGTGCCCCCATATGTGCACTCTCAATTACTTAACTTCTTTAGTATCTTGTAAATTTCATGACCTTTTCACTCCTTCCTTGTGGCATAATTTATGAACCAGTCTATTTTTGCCCACTCTTCCTCCATTTACATAGTCACATACCCCTGAGATTTTCCTAAGATAAAGTATTTTTTTCTTGCATTACTTGTTTTTCCAGAGCCCTTTAAAAAATAGTTGTGGTAAAATATCACATAAAATTTACCATCTTAACTATTTTAAGTGTACAGTTTAGTGGAATTCAGTACACTAATACTATGAAATCATTACCACAGTCCTCCAGATCTCTTTTTATCTTGAAAACTGAAGCTCTATTCTCACTAAAGAAAAACTCCCCATGTTTCCTCTCCCAACCCCTGACAATCACCAGTCTGCTTTTTGTTTCTATAAATTTGACTACTGTAGGTGACTAATTTAAATGGAATCATACAGTATTTGTCTTCTTTTTTCCTCTGGATTATTTCACTTGGCATAATGTCTTCAAGGTTAATCCATATTGTAGCATGTGTCAGAATTTCCTCCCTTTTTAAGGCGAAAAGAAATTCCACCATACCTTTATACCACATTTTGTTTATCTATTCATCCATCAATGAACAATTAGGTTGCTTCCACCTTTTGTCTACTGTGAATAATGCTGTCATGAACATGGTTACACAAGTACCTGTTCAAATCCCTGCTTTCAATTCTTTTGAGTTTATACCAAGAAGGTGAATTGATAGATAATGTGGTAATTCTACTTAGAGGGGTTTTTTTTTTTTTTTAAGTTAATGTCATACCATTTTCCAAAGTGGCTGTACAATTTTATATTCTTCCCTAGTCTTCTAAATGGTGCCTAGCATTGATTGAGGCTTAGTCACTGTTCAGTGAAGTTTATCAAACCAAATCATTAGTTATCCAAATTAACGCCGAAACATACTACCTATGTTGTTTTGAACTATTTAGGGAGGCTTAAAGGTTAACAATCTGTATTGGTGTTTTTGACTTGTTTGCTTACAGTTATCTATCAGTTTGAGTGTCATTTCTATTATTTCAAAACTATAAAAGTCAGAAGGCACAAAATGTCTTATTTCTGTAGACATCTTACTACACCCATACCTTAATCAAATGGCTGGTTAACAAAGACTACATCCAGAGAACACAAAACAACTACGTTGATCAAAAGGAAGTTGATCAAAAGCCTGGCTTAGACTTAAGGCAAGACCTAGCACTGATCAAAGCCTGGCTTAGACTTAAGGCAAGACCTAGCACTGATCTCTATGCCTAGAGAAACCCTTCATTCTATTTATCGATTATTACCAAACAAGGGAGGAGAGTCCAGAGAAATTATGGTGCTCTTGCAGGGTACAAAGTTTGTGAGTTTTCTGAAATAGTGTTTGCAATGCCATTTAATGCTATGAAGAAGTGCTTATACTAATTAAATTAGGTAAAAAGTCAAAATACATTATTTTTCATGCAATACGATCTCAGTAATGCAAAAGAAAAAACTAGACATTAAAAATAACGAATTAAATATAGCTTAACGCTAATGAGTAATTCATTATGTTTATTTACACCTTACCTGTAGCCTCAATTTTCTTCAAATGAGTACGTATTGCTTTTATGGTCATACAAAAATGTATATTTGAAGGGAAAAAAATCTATATGTGGGATTCACTGGAGCTATGTCAAAAGGCTGACTCCATGGAAAAATACCCGTCCATGGACCTTCATGGTTCAATCAGTAGGAGAGTTGCTTAATAATCCTAACGAGATGGCATAGCGGTACTCCCTGTGTTTAGAGCCACAGGTAGCATGAGAGAGCCCCAAGGAGAGTGGGGTGGAGTGTGGCCCAGGCTGGTTGACGGCTGGCTAAAATTTAGAGATGAAGGAGGAAAACGTCTTATCTGTTCCTAGCCTGCCCTATGGTGGCGTCCACTTACTTTCACCTTGGCACTGTCCCTCTCACCTCCCCATCCTTTATTCATTCATACACAGGCAGCACACATGAAGATCAAATTTGTGAGTCACCACTCCAGAGAGTGGTCATCTTAATAAGTATCAAAGTCTGAATCTAAATGAACGAAGGTCAGACGATAGATTTCCAGAGGTAAACATTCACCCTACACATGATTCCTGAAGTCTGCTGTGTGCCAGGCATCCACTGCAGAGACAAAAGAATAAATAAACTCACTGAAGGAACTCAGGCTCTGTTAGTTGAAATAAAGTCTCTGCTAACTGAGGTGGCGACAACCAGCGACAAGTCACCTGCCCTCACAGAGCGGGTACTATACAGACCTCAGTCCTGTGACGGTCACACTCATCAGTATGAGAGCATCGGCTTAGGTTCTGGTAAAGCAAAGTCAGAACTTCCTGCCTATAGTTTGACTGTGTATAAGCAGTGGTCATGGTTAAATGAGATTAGCTAATTTGATAGAGGAGGGAAACCACAATTTTTATGGCATGATTGGAGAACCTTTTAAACTTACACTAATATTCCTGCGGTCATGGCTGAAGAAGCCAAAGTTCAGGACTGAGAAGCATCTGAAGTGTTTTTCTAGGCAGCCGATCTGTTTAAGAGACTTCTCACAGTCATTAAAGCAAACATCAGATTCTCTGTACCACACCCTCAAAACTGGCAAAGAACTCCAAGCCAGGCCCAGCTGGGCTCGACCCCTGAAAATGATGCTATTTAAGCCCTCTGATATCAAAAATGCATCTCAGACTTGACTCATTTGCCAAATCTTTCAACATGGGCATACTTAACCTATGGTCTTACTTATATAAACTTTTTCATCCAAGAAGCAAAAATAAATGGAAACAGGCATGTGCTGTCTGTGATTGTGCATATGTAGAACGGAGAGGGTGTGTGCATATGTGCGTGTATGCAGGTGTGTGAGTGTGTTTGTGATGTGTGTGTATGTGCAAGGTGTTTGTAGGAGGGGGTATGTGTGTATGCATGGTCGTATGCAGTCAGGAGGACCTAACTCACACCCATGGCTCCATGTCTGTCTGTGATAGGCCTATGGGTACTAATAAAGTAACTCCCAATTCCATGAGATACACGATCATAAAAAGTCTCAAGAAAAACAGCCAGAGGAAAGGATGGAGGAACTTTAAGAGCTGTTAGTGGCACAGGAGAGAGTAGAAAAAAGAAGAAGAGGATGGTGTTCCCGAGGTTAAGTCATTCGCTTCCATAAATAACCATATATTTTGGTCATGGTCATCAGAAGACACAAAACAAGGGTGAATAGCTAAAAATGCCTGACTCTATTATGCCAGGTGAGGGTCTAGTGTGTCTGGGATTTTCTGCCCTCTTGTCAAGCTGAAATGTCTTCAATATCTCTTCTGAATATCAATGTTCTCACTGAGCTAAAGCATGGAGAAGACAAGGCCAGGATCTTGTTAATTACTGCAGCTACTGGACTATGGTTCTGAGAGATTAACATTCGCCAGGCCTTCCGCTAACAATACATTTTCTTGTATTTTAGGTATTACCATTATGCCTATTTTTACAGATGAGCAAATAAAAACTACAATTTGAACAACGTGCTCAAAATTAAGAGGTATATAGAATCAAAGCTGGAATTCAATTCCCATGTCTGACCTCCTACACACTCCTAGGTGTGAAAACACACACAGTAGGTGGTTAATAAATGACTAAATGCTGACTAGAAATACGAGATGGATAGCAGTGTGGTGGGTAAGGGATACATCCCCTTCGCACTCTAAATTGTACACCCTGTGGATAGGCCAGTGCCCATTGGGATTGTAGCAGCACAAAGAGTTCACATGATTCATGGCAGAAACAATGCATTAGGACCAGAAGGCCTGGGCTCTGGAACTGGACCAACACTGGCTCTCTTTATGGCTTGACAAAAGCCAATTTATCTCCCAAGACCTCCATTTCCTCAACTACAAACAAAGGAGATTGCATGTTTACCCCATAAGTTGGCCTGGAAGACTAGAGAAGACATGGAAGTGCTTCATATAATGTGAGAGGTAGCATCAAGGATGAACCGATACCTTGGGTTGGTTCTATGTTCTTCTAATCTAACTGTCCTGATGATTGTTCTTTGCCTTCTGCCACTGTGGAGCTCAAATAACACTACTATTCTTCTAAGCAAAGTACAACAAATGCATAGTGTGTGCAGGGAAGGGGAGTTGGGAAATACTGGCAGTTCAGATGGAAAGTAGGTCTCTGACTCACCATCCTTTTCGGAAGAATATCCAAATGCTCTCTCTCAGCATCCAAGGCCTCTCCCAATGTTCTTCTATTGATTTCACGCTCTAGTAATAACACATGACATGTAGTCCCTCCAACACTGGAAGCTCCTTCAGATCTCTGATGCCTTTCACTTGTGGCTGGGACACTGATGTCCCATCTCTGTCCATGTTTTGAAACTCAATCCACTTATCACTACTGTCAGGAAACTGCTCTGCCCCCTTCTCAGCACTCACATATCATTCATGTCAGTATATAATTGCTTAGCATCCTTGCTTTTGTTACTATTAAGTTCTTCAAAAGCAGAAACCATGCTTCTTTCATCTTGTTATTCTGAAGTGTATGGCAGAGGATTTGGAACTCTGCAGGCATATATATATACGGGGAATTTTGACTAGGCTACATCAGTATGTGCTCACAGTACCTTGTATCGTCAGGAGAAAGTACAGGTTGACTACTCTGATACTGAACAAATTTTGTGCTCTCAAGCACATAGCTTCATCATTTGAAAAGTATTTCCCTAGCATCTATGATTATTTATATTAATTTCATAATTAACCCAATAATTTTATTAGGTGGGATTCCTGCAACTACACCGTGAGTTTATTCAAGATGAGAATCATATTTTATTAACCTGTCCAATCAGTTTCTCAGTAATGTTCACTGACTGACTGAATAGATGAATGAATGAATAGATGAATGAATGAATGAATGGACTCACTGTATCCATTTCTACATCACCTCACAGAACCTAGCATAATGCTTGGGACATAATATATGTTCAAAAATGAGTTCTAAATGAATGAGTGAACAAATAAATGTCCTTTTCATCTATTTTTCCAACTGCAATGACTAACAAAGAGTTTGGCATTTAGCTATTCAAAATCCTTGTTTGACACATAAACAAATATAAAGATTCAAGAACCATCGAGCAAGAATCTGGCCACTTTTTCAATTTTATGACCTTTTTACGACACAAAGTCAAATATGAAAATATCTGCCAAATGTTCATATTTCTAAGTAGAAAGCTGCTAGCAAAAACATCATTAAAAGTAGCACCCAGTGGCTGGTTAATCTCAAGATTTTCATGGTTATATATGGGGTGACATATTATTTGGCTATGACCACAGTAGAGTTCTTAAGCTGATGAAGAGTATATTCAGATGTAACATAGTTATTACAGAAATGACAGAAATATTGCATTATATTGAATATCCATCTATTATGCTATGTATTCTAAAAGCATTCCTTTCAACCAAATCTCTCTCTCCCCAAGAGCCCAATTGATGCCCATTATGGAATCTTCTGTGTGATGTTTCCCATATAAAAAGATTAGACCTCAAGGGCCAAGTAGAGTCAGACGAGTTTACCTCATCAGGGCATTTTCCTGACCAATCAAACTAGCTCTCTTTACCAGAAAACTCAATGGAGTTAAGGAGCTGAATTGTGCTTAAGAGAAAGATAGGCTCTTCCAGGCTGAGCCTACTTGACTGAACGGTGCATCAACCTCCTGGTGGGGATCATGAGTGGAAATGAATAGTAAATTGGGTCTTCAAGGAACCCAGGCACAAAGGTGAAGCCAAGGCAGGGGGCTATGTGCACAGATAAAACTAGTCCCAAGAATGCTGAACCACAGGACTTCTCAAAATAAAACCATCTAAGTCCCTAAGCCAAAGGCACATGACCCAGCATCTCAAAGTTATTGTTTGACTGGAGAAAACAAAAACAGTTAAAAATCTATCACCCCATAAACTTATATGAAACTCCGATAAAAATCAATAGAAATAGATAAAATATAAAAATGAGGAAAGCACTCCCTACTTACAATAATTTCATCCCCAATTCTGACTTATTCCAATAATAAATATAACTTATAAAAGAAAGACACAAAAGTCACTATCTGTGAAAGGTTAATTAATCATATGGCTCATCACTCTTTATAAAAATTATCAAAAAATTTAAAGAGAAAAGGCACTGTGATTGAAAACAGAGAAACAGGTCATCACTTATATTGCTGGCACATCCTGTCAGGCCACACAAATAAGATGAAAGTAAACAGAAGATCACCGAAAGGGGAAGGAAGAAATGACCCCAGATCTATCATCAGAAAAATAAAATTCCAAACAATAGGTACTTAACAACTGATATATATTAATTAGTCTTTTTCCCCCACCATCACTTCCTTTCCCTTTTCCTTTCCTCTTCCCCGCCTACTTCAGCTCCATTAGCATCATTAGCATCATCATCAGTAATAACCAGCAAATGTAAATCCTCTTGGTCTCTTTATAGGGAAATCATCATTCATGAGAAATCCAAATATGGTTGCTATGGGCTAGAGAGGCTCATGGAAATCGTGTAGTACTTGATTGCTATGCCATGTTGTGTTGACCGTTTAATGTTTACTAACATTGTTTCACTTATTTTCTTTTTTTAACTTTGTGTCTCACAAACATCTCCCTCTCTCTTTCTCTCTCACTCCTTCCTTCTCTCTCCCCGTTTTTACCCAAACACATTCACATTCACACACAAAAAATCCTACAATCTCTTTATAAGGCTCCCAATTAACTTAGTTTTACTACAAATATAATTTTACAGAGGCAAAATGCAGATTGTTTAAAAATAGTGTTAATTATTGTTTTAAATTTGGTATTTAAAAAATCCTCCTTAAAGGGTCATGTTAGTTAGCTCATCATAACTCTACCAAGGAAGAGAGTGAGACAGAGGAGCAGAGGAAGCAGGAGATGGGGGAGTAGAACTGCCAGGTGAGATGTTTGAGGGCCCAGTATGGACTAATCAATTTACATACATTATCTGGATTAGTTCCCACAATGGAGGCTTAGGTAGATTAAGGGACCAGGAAGAAAGCAATGGAGGTAGGGGACTGAATTGTTGACTTTCTGATAGCAAAGGCTATGTTTCTTTGTAACTTATCTCTTACGGCAATCCTCTTCTAGAACTCATTTGTATTTAAATAAAGCAAAGTAAAAATAATTATATACACTAATACATTTATTACATAAATATTATAAAAGAAAAAACTGAAATCAGGAAAACTAGTTAAATGTCTAACGATAAGAGAATAATGGCACAACTCGATAAAAGGCGGCCATGGAAAGTAATAATTCTGGAGAATTTCAATAACACAGAAAATGTTTATGTTGAAATAAAAGTTATAATAATGGTATGGTGATGTTTGAGTAGATAAATAAAGAAATAAATCAATTAATCAGAAAAACATGGTCATATCTCTAATGAATTTAGATACAAAATCCACAATAAAATATTAGCAAATCAAATTTAACAACAACTCAAAAGAGTTATATGCCATGACTAACTGGTATCTTTTCCAGGCATGCAAGGATGGTTCAATATTTAAAAAATCAATGTAATCCACTGCATCAACAATCTAAAAAAGTCAGGTTATCAATATATATATTTTTAATTATGTATAAAAATTCACATTTGATTTTAGATACTTCTGTAATGATTGGGCCTAACTATTATCCTCTTTTTAATTTGAATTCATATGATTAAGCCCCTCTGATTGAGCCCCTCAAAAATATTCACCCTTCATAAACACTAAAGTTAATAGGAGTTGACCAAGGAGCCAGTCTTTTACAACGAGGAGATGAACAATGGCTAAGACTAAGTTATTAGAGTGGCCCAGACTGCTCAGAAAAAGAACTGTTCTTCCTGTGGGGTCCTTGGACTGTTTTCCATCACTCCCTGGGTATTCCTTTTGGATGAGTTCCTTGGAAAATATCCACATTGATCTTTGGGTTATTCCATTGTTTTTCTAAGAAGCCAAAGTTAAAACTGACCTTGAGCTCAAGTAACTTCTAATATGTCACATATGGAAGCAGGGAGATAAAGCTCTGTCTGTGGTTGAGAAAGAATAATTCTGCCAATGCAGTGTTCTCAATAGCACTGATGATAATAATAACAATAATTTCTCATTTAATAAACTGCTTTATATTTACCAAGTGTTTCCATATACATTAAAGCATTGGATTTTCATGAAAATGCTCTGAGGTAGGTGAGCAAATATTATTTTTATTATTCTCAGATGGAAAAAATGAGGCTTAAAAATATGTGAGCCTTTTCAAAATTAAATGACCAGCAAGTGTTGAACTTCAAATACAATCTGTAACATTAAAGAAATTTTTAAAGATAAAAACAGATCATACCACATCCCAGCAACCTAAAGTAATTGATCTAAATTTTGTGAATTTTTAAGATTGTGCCTGTACACTTTTGTATTTTATGTAACAAGCACAATTTCATTATTGTATACAGCCTTTTTATTTTTATTATATAATAATCTGGTCAAGATGTAGGGAATTACAATTTATTTCATCATTCCCCTAACTATTCATGACTTTTTTTCCTTTGGTTAATTATTTATTTATGGTAATTTTTGAGGTTTCTGAGACTTTGTCAAAGAGTTTGAAGGTTCCACATCATTAGTTATATTAATTATCATATTGTTAGGTAGAATATAAAAATTTGCATTAAGACTAGATGTGTGTGCATATACAGTACAAGCCTATCACAATTCCAGAGCATTTAGTTACCAATTTAAAGTTGGAATAAGTAAAAAGGTTACTCTTCATTTATTTACTTAAGTAACAGCAAATTAGATTTTTTCAATAATTGGCTAGTCCCATTTCCCATTACATATTTTTTCATTCATCTACTGAAGTCTTAATATTTTTCTTAGATATTTGAATGAGCTATTATGTAATAAAAATTAAGCTTTTCATGATTGATAAAGTATTTTTCAGATTTGTTTCTCTTTGATTTCAGTTTTTTTATTAAGCAGATGTTTTCCTCTTTAGTTACTTCTGTAGCTTCAAAGCAGAGGAAGTTTTCCCCTCAGCTCTAATAGTATCAAATCTGTTTTCTGTTTCACTCTGATTGAACTTTATTATAAGGTTATAGCTCTTTTTTGGTCCATATGGAATATTTTTGTACGAAATGTGAATGTAACTTTTCTTAAATGTGTTTTTTGTACACACATATAATTTAAACAGTAAAATAAATTTAAGTGGCTTATTATAAAATATGAATCTCTTGCTGCTACTCCTTCAATATTCCCTTTCCTGTGTTATCCACTAAATTTCCACAGAAATGTGTGTGTATGTGTGTGTGTGTATGTGTGTGTGTGTGCATGTGTGCGTGTGTGTACATATGCACAGTGCTCATGTTGTTCATTTTTTATTTTTCAGTTTTAGACGTGAGATATTGACGTCTCAAGACAGGAGATACGGACTTAACTCTCTTGCCCCATCCCACATTACTACACACATGCACATCTCCAGACTTCCATCCCCCCAATAAAGTTATATTTTTATGTTGCTTAGATCAATCCATTAAGATTATCTAAATGATATTTACGACTGAGCCATGCAGCAAGCTATGATTACTTTTCTTATCTTGCATAAACTTTGCGCTCCCGGGATTCAATGGATGTTTTATTTACTTTTGTTTTCATCGTTGCCTGTGTTATTATGACTAATTCACCCCAAAACTTTTCCCCAGTGTTTAAATACATCCAGTTTTCTATCAGTTTCATCTTCTTGGAAAACTTTTATTCCAGAGCCTCTAACCTGCTCCAATCTGGACTGGTTACTCTCTAGGCCTATTTTGAGGCTTTTATCCCAGTATTTCTTTTCAGCATCCCTAATAGTTAGAGCAGGCTGCAATGATAAACAGACTTCCAGAACAGAAACTTGTTTCTTGGTCATGTAAGATGGTGGCCCTTCGATAGTGGGTGTCCCTTCTCCATCTGATAAGTTTGGGATCCAGGTTTTTTCATCTTGTAACTTTGTCATCTGTTGGGTCCTTGTCATCCTCTGCATCCAGTCACCTCAGAGGAATCAGAAGAGGCATACTCATGTCTTGAAAGCAGTAGCCTGAAAGTAGTACAATCTTCATGTGCTCTATTGACACGACTCAGCCCTAAGGCCACATATAGGTGCAAGGGAGTTTGGAGAATAGAGCCCAACTATGTACCTACGAGGAAAAAAATGTGTTTGTATGTGCAAGGAGGGGGATTTTTACGACTACTGGAAAGCTCTATCACACCATCATCAAAGGTATTCCTTTTGCCATTTGTTTGGGTGGGATCCTTCTGTTTCCCAGTTCCCATGGCTACTTCTCTCTTACTTTCTTGGTTAGTAGAGTATATCCTAAAGTAACTTTTTCTGAAAGAGTGAGGAGTAAGTACATTTTTAATGCTATTGACTATCCAAAAATATCCTTATTATACTCTCACATTTAATTGACAGTTTTAGGATAAAATTCTACTTTGGAAAACATTTTTCCTGAAAATTTTGAAGGTCTTTCCGTTAAGTTTGGAAGGTATTGCCTGTTTCTGCAGAGTCCAAAGGCATTTTTGTTTGTTTGTTTGTTTTATAATCTTTGGTATATCTGATTTTTTTTTTCCTCTGTGGGAGCCACAAGATCTTTTCCAGGCCACTGACATTTTGAAATGACATAATGTGGTTCTATTTTGATACATTTTTCTGGGTATTTGTAACTTTTAATTATAGAACTCATCTTCCCCAATTCTGAGAGATACTTGAATTATATAAGATATGTTTCTTGTTTATTTTTTCTTCTATTTTCTATTTTTTGTCTATTTAGAACTATAATTTTGGATATTGATCCCCCTGAGATAATTCTCTCATATTCTTATTTTTTCACTCCTATTTTCCATCTCTATTAGTTTTACTTTCTGAGAGAATTCCTCACCACGGGCTTTTAAAGCTTCCAACCATTTTTTATAGTTTATATTTTTGTAGTTTATAATAATATGTATAGTTTTAATTTTGAAGACGTTTTTTGGAGTCATATTATCCCATTTTGTGGCATTTTATTCTTGTTTCATTGATGTAATAACTTCTCAGGTATTTGGAATATCATGATACTTTTAATATTGTTCTCTCCCTGCATAAACTGTTTCAGCCATGCTGTTGCTTTCTATCTGCTTATTTTAGTCTCCATCTTTTTCATCACAGACTCTGGTCAAACACCTGGGGATCCCTGGCTGTCCACTCATGTTTAAGAGTGGATCTCTAAAGGCTAATGGGAACTGCTGAGCACTGTGTTGATTTGTCAACTTTTGGCTTCACTTCAAGAACTGACATGACTGGGCTATTTCATTGAAGAAAGCATAGATGTGTGTCTTTCAGGTCTTTTCTTGTTGACCATTCAAATTCTGCACAGAAGCATCATCCAGTTTGTTAAGAGAAGTGCAAGCCAGGCTCCTAGTTTGAAGTAAGATTTCCTTTCCTCCAAATGCACCTAAAATTCCCAGTCCTGAGACACACAACTTGACCTCTCCAAAGAATAAGCCTCCCATGTTCTGCCAGGGTGAAAGAGAAGTCTTCCACCTGAGCGGAGGATGGAGGGAATCTGGTGGTTTAACTGCATTTTAAAGCAGATTTTAATCCAACCTCCTGTTTTCAACAACTTCTTCGTACACTTCATCCTCCCCATTTTCAGAGTTACCTGGTGATAACAATTTCTGAGCCTTCGGGGGATCTGTGGTGCAAATTGAGTAGCCGCCCAGCTTTCTCTGCTGCTGACTTAGAATTCAGTGATTTTTCAGGTCAGCTAATAGTTTTAGCCCCTATTATTGCTATAGCTATTTCTCAGTTTTTCTGTACTTTTGTATGTTTATACCCATAAAATCTTTTAGTTCCATTTTTGCGAGACTTCAAGAAAGAGTAAAGATCAAGGTGTTCATTTCTGAATCTTCGACCCAGTAATCCTTTACATAACTTTTCATTTTCCAAATTGTATCCTACCAGAGTACCATTTAATAAATAATCCTTTTTTTCCCCCTGTTTTGACTGTTTATTTGACATGTACCAATTTAAATCTATTCCTGCAATTCATATTCCAACTAACTGATCTATTTTACACCAGTGTCATGATGTGTAAGTTTCTGCTATTCTAGTATATTATCATATATAACAGTTGTTCAATATGAGCTAGTTCTCTTCTTGCTGCTTCGCTTATTCAGGTAACCCATGTGGAAAGAACTCTGTTGAGACTCATTATGCAAGCATCTCGCCAATAATACCACATGCAGACTTTTTTTAAAACAACAACAAAAAAAGTCTAAATAGACATGTCCTTAAAATTAGTTCCAATTCTATTAATCATCCCTCCTCTAGTACATGTCAGCCAAGACTGTTTCTATTCCAGGCCTAAAGATTAAAAGTCCCCTGGGTTGACAGTTTACCATGGAACATGAACCATCGAGTTAGCCTCATCTCCAACCAGAGACACACACAGAGACATGTAACCACACACATACCTCCTCCCTAAGCCATATGTATCTCACTTAGATATCTGCTCCTTTGAAGTTCAGGGACATTTGCTACTTGAGAATATCAAGATATTTTGTCAGACATGAACTTGAGCAATCTCCGTAACATCTTCTTACCATATTAAAGATTAAAAAGGGAATAAACTTTGTAATTTACTAAGAAAATAAGGACTACGTAATGCCATTTCTATTCTTCTAATCCAAAAATCTCCCCTACGTACTTTCCTAAATATTTTTCCCCTTACCAGACCTTCCTTATTGCTGAGATGGATTACAAAATGATCTTCTCAGCTCTTCACGTCTTAATACAAATATCTGTTACCAAAAGTAAGCACCATTTAAACATTCAAAAATGATTTTTTCCTTCCATATAGATTTATCCAGGTGAAAAATTATTTAAATTACTTTTACTAAAATTCTGGTCTCATCATACCTTTGAGCTATACCTAACATAACTGTGCTGACGAAGCCAAGTAGGTGTATACTTTTTAAATGATTCCTCGATGCTAAAATTTATTATCTGTAGCTATTGGAGTAGCCAAAATGTATGGACCAGAAAAAGAACATGAGGAAATAACCCATTTCATAGTTGAGGTAGCAGGACAGATGATCAATAATGGCTACAGGAAGAAGTATGCAAAATAATAATTTCATATTTATAAGAGATGTTACCCTATGGCACAGTGTTATACATGCGCTATGCATAGCACTCCTGGGAAAGTTAGTTCAATTATTTACAAAAGAGTTGTATATCATTTAAACTGTTTCATTTCTTATTCTAGGTCTTATTCATCTTAGAGGTTGATTGTGTGATTTTTGGCTCATTTTTGTTATCACTCAAGAGACATTTAAACAATGGTGTGAACTTATTGGAACCTTCCCCACCTAATCTCACTGGAAAAGTATAAGTTTTTAATGACCTATTTATGGTTCTCAAAAACTTGATTTAGGGTGGGAAATACTGGACTAAGCTACTTTTTTTGCAATCAAAAACACATACCAAAAAAGAAGATAGTCTCTCAAATTAGGAACTTAGGGTCCAAAAATAAAATGGGATCCAAATGTTTGCTAAGAAAAGAGGCTAGGCAGAGACAAGATTCTCAGCCCATCCCACCAGCTCCCACCAAAAAACAACAACAACAACAAGAAAAAACCAATTCTCAAAGAGACATTTGCAAATGCTTAAACGACTAAGACCCATTAGAACGGGTGATCTATGTAATGAGAAAGTTAATATAAAGCAGCCAAAGTAAAAATCAAGGGGCAGTTAAGAGTGGCCTGATATTTTCTCCACCACAAGTATGACTTCTCTCAACTGCAGCTGTTTAAATTTGTTGATTTTGAAGACTTCCCTCAGAGGCTGAGTAACACCCAACCTTTCCATTTCAAGGCCTCTGGATTCTTTCCTTCTGGCCTTCAAGTCCAAGAACAATACACATCCCAATTACCTCCTGGCCTAAGGGGCCACATCTACACAGCCTTCCACTTCAGGAAATGGGCACTTCAAGGTCTTTCCTCAGCCTTTTGCCTCTGGTTAGGCATGTTCACCCAATCAGAAGGGAAGCTAAAACTATTTACATATGTTTGTGGGTGTTTTTTTTTTTTTATCCAAGGAAAAAACTCGTCTGGTTAATTAAATGATAAAGCACCAAGCATACTGAAAGAGGGTTTTATCGCCCTGGTTATTTTCCCCAGCTTCTACGGCAGAGCCTGCACAGGTGTTTCCGGTACCGTCTAGGTCAGTTAACTCAGCCATTCAGTGCAACTAAATAATAACAATCTGGGCCAGCTAATCTTGCACAGAGTAAATCTTGATGTTTTGCTAAATTCCCCTTATAAGACAATTGCCAACAAATGATGTGATTTATCCCTTAGGAAAGATTGGGTGAGAAGAGGGGGAGGGGAGTGGATAATGAGGAAAGAGAGAGAAGGGTGTACATGAGTCAATTTTTGGAAAAGTCTGACTAAATAATAATCAAGCTAATGGCAAGTAGACGGGAACACCCTAATGATTCTGGACCGGTAATGCCTTAGAACAAACATAAATAGTTTGAGTTCTAAGATTTCAGTCTTAAAACTGGCCTTAAATCTAAATTGAATACGCATCCAGGATTTCTTATGATACCACTTAGTCGATAGAGTATCGGTCATAGTACAGCAAGAAGAATCAATAAATCCATAGGAGACAGAGAGGAACTAGAGATGAATTAGAGAGAGAGAGGGAAAGAGAGAGAGAGGAGAGAGACACTGAGACAGAGAGAGAGAGAGAGAGAGAGCGGACAAACACTAGCAAACACCAGATCTTTAATCAGATCTCTTTTGGCAGTTGTAGTAGCATAGTTTAGGGGAAATGACAGAAATGACAGTCTTCAGAGCCAGTCTCTGCCAAACTACTTAGCTGGGAAGCCCTGGGCAAATCATTTAATTCCCTAATACCTTAGATTCCTTTTATATGAAATGGAGATGCTATTAAAGTTCATTGATTTCCATGGAGGTCTAAATGAGCTGAGATATGAGAGGGTATTCTATGAATTTGAAAGCATACAATAAATATTACCAAAATACGAAGGCATTTATATGCCACATATTCAAATACCATTGATGGGAATAGAATATACTCTTAGAATAAACCTTCTAAAAGATAATTTGCACAAAGAGCAATACAAATTTTTCATATTATTGATCCATACATTTACATATGGCAATCTATTCTAAGAAAAGCAGAGATTTGGACAAAAAATTATTCACAAACATGTCCATTTCAGTCTTACTTAGAATATCCAGCCAACTGGACTCAGCCTTAATGTCAAATAGTGGAAAAGTACATCTATATGATACTATATTAGATTATCTTTAACAAATTGTAAATTTTCAGATATATTATGATCCAATTGACAGCACACGCATGTATGTCTTTGCATATATACATACTAACAATGGAAGAAATTATCTAAAATTATTGACAGTGTGGTTTTTAAGCGTTATAGATTATATAAATCTTGGGGTAATTTTTCTTCTATATATTCTTGAAATTTTCTAAAACATCCATGTATTATTTGACCATAAGAAAAATGATATTGAAAATACTGTATATATAACACAGCGAGGGGTACACTTATCTCACCTTGCAGGACCCAAATTAAAAAAGAGGATAGGTAACTTTTAATATGTAACAGTGAGCCACTGTTTCTTGAATTTATGTTTTCTTCAATTATATTTCAGTCAGTGGTGTAGGAATTGAACAATCTGAGAGGTGGTCTCTTTGTAATTCAGTGCTTGTAACCATGGACCACAAGTACAAATATATGTCAATCACTGACTGTTGACTGAGTAAGTAATATGTATTATACATACATGGGAAACTATTTTTTTCAAAATATGTAGATGTAATCATGTTTAATAAACTATAAATCAATTAAAAATAATTACCAAATTCACAGAAGAATTTTTTTTATCAGCATGTAGTTCAATCAGTAGGAACTAAAAGTATTAAGTGCTTTTAAATATGTCTGCAAAATACTTCGATATTAAAAATAGCTTCACATATCTCTTAGAGGAAATGAACAAGTTAAGCCTCAAACATCATGTCCTCACACGGCAAGGAAGCAATTAAAGACTACACGGCTCATCAATAGTACTTAGAAGCCAACTTGAAGGAGCTCCCATTGAACAAAAGATAGGACAATTTGAGCTTCAAAGAGGATGACTATACTGAATTGAAACCCATAAAATATGCTTAAATCCATGAGTTCATAATATTTTATAAAACTAATTGTTTGCCAGAGGGTTTTAGGTCACTTTATTATCTTAAAAGCTGGTAAATAAAAAGAAAGAATCAAGCATTTATTCTACCTTTTGTATTTTTAAGTGTAACCCAACTAACAAATGAAAGAGAAATTATAAATGAGTATATCA
>CM053515.1:98526450-98549167 GCA_028627145.1 Eidolon dupreanum
TCTGGATTTTGAAATCAATTTATAAGAAAACAAAGGATAGAGGAAAATGCTGAACTGTACCATGGCTGTGAAATGGGCAAAATTCAGACTGTGAGAAAGTATATGGTCAAACGCTCCAAGCTTTTCGAAAGAGAAACTGGGAAAAGAAAGTATTGGAGGGAGACCATGTTGATTAAAATACATTTAAAAGATATATCAAAAAGTTTTTTAAAGAAAAAGACTAAACAGTGATATCTATGAGTATGTAAGTAATAAACTACAAAGTAATGCAAAAAAAAAAAAAGGATTAGAATAAAAAGCAAATTAGTATTTACTTTGCTGGGGGAGGAGGGGAAGAATCTGTATTTAGGACAGTACCATGAAAGACTTTAAAGTAAGTGGCAAAGTTCTATTTCTTGACCTGGATATTGGAAAACATCAAAGTTACTTGCAATGAATATTTGTTGAGTGACTTAATGAAGGTATTGCCATTAAAGTATTAAAATTTTGTCTTTATTACTTTTCCTGACAGCCTATAAAGTTGCCTAAAAATTCAAATGACACAATGCTCTTCACTGAGAAAAGTTATGATTGAGATATTTCATCAGGTGACTCCCAAAGTCATCTGAATTTAGAGGAGAAAGATCACCTACCTATTCTGCTAGGAAAATCTTTTTGGCCCTTGTCCCTACAAAGAGGGTTAGAAGGTAGAGTCCCGCTCAACAAACTCAGGTGCTCACGGGGACCATGCAGGAACCTTAAATGAGTGACACTGGGATAAAAAGCTATCTGGGTGGTAAACTTCAGTTTGGAGAAAAACAGAAAGTGTAAGGGATTAGGAAAGCTGGAATCATTGGGCTTTTCTAAAGGAGGGTGAAGACTTTTTTATAGCCTCGCTGCAGACATGAGGAAACTGGGGCCAAGTGTTTTTCAAGGAGTTTGAAATTTTCAACATTTATGTAAAATTCTTCTCCCTTGATTAGAATTAAAAATAATTCAAATGTAAAGTACAGCATGGGCCAATGTTGTGAGAGCCAAGCTAAGCACCTCGAGGCCACGTCTAGGCAGCAGGCTGCAGGTTTGCTACCTCCGGAGGAGGAGACAGCATGAGGACCTGCTTATTTCCATATTCCCTAGCTGCCGCCCTGACTGATTCAATATGAGGCTTGTGTGCTGGTTCCTGAGCTACAGAAGGCATCACTTTCCTGAACAGGACTTTGCAACAACTCATCAGAAAGCCCTTCCCTAGGGCAGCTCTTCTCCTCTGATCAAATCCTTATTAAATATGTTCACCTTTCAAGGGGGCAGGAAAGGATCAAGTGAATGAGGAAGGATAGGAGTCTCCATGCGGAACAGTCATGTTCGTCTCTGACCTCCATGGTGGAAGTCTGGGCACTTCTTCAAATGGCCTGGACTTCCCAGACTAGATCTTTGGCTATACAGGAAAGGAAACTCATCTATCGTCCACCTTGAACTAGGGAGTATGCTTGCAGCTCAGGGTGCTACGATACTGTGATGGACAAAAGCACTTGCAGGAGCTGAGCGTGGCCAAGGCTCTCGATCACCATTAGCGCTGAGGCTTCATATTATTCCACTGCCGACTACTGAGGAACTCCCAGACTCCAATTACACAGCTGGTACCGTTCACCACTGTACCCTTGAGTGTGAAAGGAGAATTTGAAATTACAGTCTGAAATGGGCACACAACTCCTACCGTAAAATAATATTATTATTATTTCCAGAAATCCCAAATTGTTGTAATTTGGCTTTCGCCCCAAAGGAAAAAAAAAAAATACTAAGATCATAGGGGTAAAAATTTCTAGCTAGATTCCAGATGTCTCACAAGAAAAAAGAAGAAAAGCTTTCTATATTTTGAATAGATGGTTTTTCCAAAGATACTGGCTTTCCTGAAGGTCTATTAGAATGAACAGATAAACAAACAAACAGATCCCTATTAATATGTTAAATAGCACTTTGTTATAAAATTCCAGGAGCCCTATCCCAGAAGTAAATGTCAATGTGATTAAATTTCCCCAGCACACTCTGTGGGCTTATTAAAACGGTACAGCCAGAGGGTCTGGGCATTTCTGGGCCTTTCTAACCATACTGGAGAGCAAGGTACCTTTTGTAGAATCACACAGGCAAGTAAGGTTTGCTGGAAAACTGCAGAGTCCTCTTGTGGCTATATTTTATGTTGAGTTTACGAGTTTATAGTCATCTTAACACTTTCTATAAATACCAGGCACATATCACCCCAAGATGCATGTACCAGAGCATATATGATGTATCAGGCACTATGTATGTACCTGTTAGGAATGCAAAGCAGACTAGGAGCCTCTGTCTTTAAGGAACTCATGCTTCTGTTATAGCTCCTTTCTGAGCCTCTGTTTCCTCTTCAGCAAATGAGGGGTCTGGATTAATAATTTCTGAAGTTCCTTCCAGTAATTCTATGTGGTTGTCAAGGATCTGAAGCCAGATTCACAATGGCATCTGTCTTTTTTTTTCAGGTGAAAATGGAACACGGAACACATGTAGTACACTCAGAAGGGGCAGGCATAATGCTCAGGTCAGGGCTGGGGTGGGCATATAAGACACACTCCCTTACAGACAATGATGTGACCCCCATCTTTAAACTCATTATCTGTCTTCTGTGCCTCGAATAGCAATTTTCACACCAAATTGTAGGTTTGCGATTGTCTAATAAAGGTTAGGACATATGTCCCTAGTATTTTGAAACGGGGGAGCAATGCTGTTTCTTTTCACAGGAAATCGAGTTGGCACTGCGTGCACTATGATACTCATAACACTGTGAAAGAGAATGCAACAAGAAATAGAAAGAAAAAATTGCACAGCTAAGGAAACAATCAACAAATGAGAAGACAACTTAAAGAATGGGAGAAAAAAATTTGCAAACCGTATATCTGATAATGTTAATATCCAATATATATAAAGAACCAACACAACTCAATAGCAACGAAACAAATGATCCAATTAAAAAATGGGCAAATGACCTGAATAAACTTTTTTTTTTTTTTACATGGAAGATATACAAATGGCCAAACAGGTATATGAAAGGTGTTTAACATCACTAATCATCAGGGAAATGCAACTCAAAACCACAGTGAGACATAGCATCAAACCTGTTCAGATGACTGTTACCAAAAAATAAAAAATAAAAGATGGCAAGTGAGGAAAAGGGAACCCTTGTATACGGTTGGTATAAATTGGCACAGCTATTATGGAAAACTGTATGGAAGTTCCTCACAAAACTAAAAATATAACTATCATATGATCCAGCAATCCTTTACTGGGTATATTCTCAAAGGAAATGACATCAATACCTTGAAGAGATGGTCCCGTGTTCATTGCAGCCTCATTCACAAGAGCCAAGATATAGAAACAACCTAAGTGTCCATCACTGGGTGAATGGATAAAGAAATTGATTTATACACACACACACACACACACACACACACACACACATATAAACATACACACATACATACATACATATATATGTAATTCAGCCTCATAAGAGGATTTCCTGCCATTTGCAACAACATGAGTGAATCTGGAGGACAGTATGCTAAGTGAAATAAGCAAGACACAAAAAGAAAAAAAATTGCATTTCACTTATGTGTAGAATCTAAAAAAAGTCAAATACTTTTGACATTTGGGTGCCTCCTGGCCCACGGGTGGCAGGTAGGTGAAAAGGACAGATGTTAGTCAAAGGGTACAAAGTTGCAATGATGCAGAATGAATAAGCCTAGAGATCTAATGCACCATAGGAAATAATACTATATTTGCTAACAGAGTACATTTTAAGTGCTCTCATACCTGCCCCCCATAAAATACGGTATCTATATGAGATGTGTTAATTAGCTTGACTGTAGTAATCATTTCACTATATACATGTGTACACACACACACACACACACACACACACATCAGGCAATCATGTTGTATGCCTTAAATATATACAATTTTCATTTAAAAAAAAATAGAACTTGGGTTTTGTGCAATGAGAAGACTACCTTAGAAGATTACTGTAAATCACTATGACTACAACCACTATGAAAGCACCCAATGCAGTGAATTAGACATGCTCGAAAAATGTTTATCTCCCTTTCCATTCCTTCCTAGTAATGACAGTTCTCTCCTAAGAAATACTTGTTACTTCCTTCTCTCCTCTGCATTTCACTCTAAATACTTCCACCATCCACACGTTGTTCTGCCTTCCTGCCAACCCTAGAATAGCTCTTACTAGGTTGATAGAAAGCGCATCAGACCCAGGTACCCACTTAGCAAGCTAATGGAATGGCTTTTCGGCAGAGAGAGCCCCTAACTAAGACCCCAGCTCATCCGACTATTCATTCGTTTTGAAGTATTTAGTTGATTCACAATGTACATTAATGAATGAAATTGATCCCTTGGGTACAAAATAGTCATTGTCCCTGGAGTGCTTCTCCCTGAATCCAGCTGTACTTTAGGCTCCATAAGCTACAGAATGCCAAAACACTTCTGACATACCACACCTGCTTCTTAGGGCACGTCGCGCCCCACACCAACCTGCCTATGGCCATGGGCCACATTTAATGATTTTATGATGTTCAGATTAACTCTTCTGCTTGACTGGCTTTTATAGATGTAGCAAAGTCCATTTGGTCTTTTTTCAATAACAATCCCAATAAAAGAGTTGGGAAATTAGACTCTAGGAATGACATTTAAATCCTCCATTTCCCTTTGCTGCAATAATGACCTTCTTGATAATAAAGTAGATAAATTTTATTAAATTATATGAAGTTTTTCCATTTGAAAGCAATTTAAAAAATGCTTTCAATTCAGAATTACAAAACGATTCACTTCAGATTTGAGGCTGACATTTTTATTGGGAATCTGAGTTATAACATGTTCAGCTCTATGCCCATCCATTGGCCCTTGCTACTTCTGCCAATTTTTTATGTTTTTATGTGAAAGTACAGTTTTGAAGCCTCCTCTAAATTCATGAGCTTCCCCTGCTTCTGAAAAAGGCTCTCAGTGTCTTAACAACATACAATCCGACTGCTGTTTATTTAAAAACATCTGCTCCATCCTTTGTGGTATAACATACCAAAGTAGCCTGACATTTTAAATACTCTTTCTTTACACTCTGTGTCAAACAATGAGAGGACGTAACTACTTTCGTGATGAAAAACTATTCAGAGCAATTACAAGATGATACAGTAAGTGGACTAAATGGTACCCAAAGTAATCAAAGGAAAACACCAGGATTAACCCGAATGCTGCAAAAGCCCACTTTTATGGAGATTTCTCGTTCCCTAAACAACTCTATGATTATGCTTTAGAACTTAGTGCTGCCTAATTGAAATTGAAAATAGTCCCTTGTTAGTATATGTGTTTAAGATAAGAATGTGAATTATTATTTTTTTAAAGTTTTTGACAAATTGGGACAGGCTAAAAGAACATTATCTCTATGAAGCCAGTTGCTCTTTTCACAGAGGGAAAAGAAATTCTTTTAGTGCTACTGACCACTGATTCACTTGAAACCATTCTTCACAGCCACACTTACTCACATCCAGGGCAGACGTGAGTTAAAGCTATAAGGGACTGTAGGTTTTTTTTTATACTTGTATGCATATGAATTACTTAACTACCAGAATATTGTCCAACAGAGGCTCTGTTCAATCTATGTTAGTGATAAAATGGCTGTCTCTAGAAATCTAAACAGGTGCTTATAATACTTTCAAAGACAATTTTTATCAATCCAAACATACCTTCAACATCTCCCCCAACACAAACACACAGTAAAAAAAAAAAAGCTATCTTCTGCTATAGACTGGCCAAAAGTAAACTTTGGTTTAGCCTCTATTGATGATAACAGATTACAAATGCTTTTAATCAGCAGAAAACCATATGAATGAAGGCACTTAAACATTCTTTTGGACAAGGTATCTGAAGCAAAGGAGGCATTGAAAGAAAATGAAAGTCAAACATGGCTAAATTTCCTGTGGAACAATTTGACAGCCATGATACAGCCAAAGTAGAAGCAAGCACACCTCTGTTGATTAGCGGGAGAGTGATTTCTCACTGCTGTTGAAAATCAGTTCCGCAGTCAGAAAAACACAGGTTGCCAATGCTAGAAAAAAGGCTTAGAACATTTCAGCAGAAATGGGCACTGTTCCGCCCCAGTCTGGCAGGGACGGCTCTGCCTTGCTCAGGTGGGCTCAGTGCTAGTCCTCAGGATGACCCTCTGACTACCTCGCCCCCATTCCAGACACCTGGGAATCTGCTATCCCATGAGCTGGCAATCTTGGGTCAACACAACTGCTCACAACCATGCCCCAATGAATTCTCTAAAAGAAGCCAGAAGTCGAGGGCCTTAGGATATGCAGCGAATAGACGCCACAGGGAAATGTTATGCGTGACCTTTTAATATTGTGGCTCACGTTGGTCCATTAATCTCCTTTTCTGATCATACTGACCTACCTGGTGAACAAACAGGCCTTTGATTGCCTCTTTATTAGCTTAGCGAATGGGGTGGTGGGTGAGCTTCTGTCACGGTGCTGACTCTGTTACAACATGTAAAGGGAATTTCCATCCGCCCGTGGGCCAGGAGGCACCCAAATGTCAAAATGCATCTGTTTTATGGACGTTCCACAGGAATGTTTTAAAAAGCACAATTATAAATCTCCAGCTGCCGCCGCTTCCTAGTGGAGCCTTCCAATCACCATACGACATGTCAAACCGTCTCCCATGTTAAAATCTAAAATTAAAAAAGAACCAAAACACCTCCCTTGACCTACGTCCCCTGTAGCTACCACCGTACTTCTGTCCTTGTCTTTCTTGCAAGACTCTTAGGAAGAGAGAGTTGTAATCCCTGTCTCCACTTCCTTTCCTCCATTGTTTCTTAAACCACTCAGCCAGGCTGTCATTCCTTAAACCTCACAGTCCCTCTCTCATCAACCAAATCAGCTATTTTCAATATCACCAAAAAATTCTTTACTGACACTTGCTTACTGCATGCTGTTGGTTTTTTTCAGTCTCCTTTGTTTGTCCTTCCTCATAGCCCCAATTTCTAAATGCCGAAGCATCTGAAAGTTCAGTCTTAAGGCCTCATCTTTTTTCTATCTACTCTCTCTTGCTAGGTGATTCCATTGAGATCCATAAGCTTAGATTCCACCTATATGCCAACGATTTTTCAAAGTATATCTCCAGTCCGGATTTCTTAACTGAGATCTAGAACTGCCCCCCTACAACTGCTTCCTCAATATTCTCACCTGGATTTCCAAGAAATCTCAGACTGAACGTGTCTGTTCCCTAAACCCTATTCCTCCTGAAATCTCACCATCTTAGTCAATGACAACTCCATTCCTCAAGGTAATTCTTGTTCACCACAACAATCCCATAAAATTAAAGCCATCCTTGACCCTTCCTTTCCTTTCATGCCTTATGTCCAATCTGTCAGCAAATTACTTTATTTCTAGAAGCTACTTTTCACTATCCTAGTTTGAGTTACTATCATCTTGCACTTGGGTTAGCATCAAAGCCTCGTAACAACTCCTTGCTCCCACCCTTGACCCCGAATGCATATTCCCCAAGAAGGTCCAAAGAGATTCTTTCAAAATATATATTTAAATTATCATAACATAAAATATATTTTTCTTGTACATATCATGACCTCAATACTCCTCCAATGGCCCCCTGAGGTCCCCACTGCAGCCCTCAAAACCCTATGCAGTCTGACCACCAACTACTTCTCTCCACACCTCCACTTCCTCTCTCCACTCTCCTTGTTCTGCACCCACACATACTCCATGCCTTACTAGTTGTTAAATCCACAGTCCCTCTCTCATTTTTGCCCCTTCTCTGCCTGTAATGCTTGTCTCCTGAATATATGCATAGCTCAATACTTCACTCCCTTCAAGTTATCTACTCAAATAACATCTTAACAGGATAGTTTACTCTGACTGTCCTACCTACAAACAAACCCCCAATTCTCTACATCCCATGTTGTATTTTTTTTTCCTCCGCAGCACTTACTATACTCTTTGGTCTACTAACTACTTCTATTACTCATTTATTTGTTTGTATGCTTATTATCTATCTCTGTTTACTAGTAAATGAGCTTAATGAGGCAGAACATTTGCTGTTCATCACTACGCTCCATTGTCTAAAACAGTAAGATTCATGTAGTAGTACTCAAATATATGTGAAATTACTGAATCGACACATCAAAGAATTTTAGATCTAGATAAGACCATAGAGAATATCAAATGAAACTGACTTTATCACACATCCTTTATCCCGTAGAAAAAGTCAGATGTTTTACCAGTCGCAAGAGAAACAATTACTCCTAGTGCTCATTTACAGCATCCTTTATGTTGTAAAGTTAAAAAGAAGGCAGATTTTTTTAACCTCTAAATTTGGAAGATATTTAAGTAAGGATGATGAAGGAGAAAATTCTACAAATTAAAAGAAACCTTAACTAATTAAACTTTCTGTGTTCACACTCACACGCATATATCATACACACGTATGAATGTCTCAGAGAAAAAATAAAAAGCATCTCAGTGAGGAAGCTACAACCCCACAAGACAATAACAGAAAAGAAGAGGGGTACAGGGAGCAGTTGTCTGTTTATATATGCTTGGTTGATTAACCCACTGGATGAGAAAGCAGTTTTGTAGTAAACAAAAGTTGCCATGTAGGTGGAATCTGTGATAAGTATTTATTTTAGAGAAATCTATGTTCTCTAAACAAGGCGTGTGGTCCAGATTCTCCTCTGCACGGCACTAGCCCCAATCACAATCCTATGAAAGACTCCTTTCATGTCAGTTTAACATTAGGGAAATAGGGCCAAATGAGACAATGTGGATTTTGGTAAGAGCATCATTAAATCTAACATATACACACGTATGCACGCATAAACACACCTAGTTTTCATCACTCTTCTTTCCATTTCCACGAGAATTCTCTTCTAGATTAATGTTCTACTCCTAGGACTGATGTTGCCAAATAAGACAACATGTTTAACACCTTTTATAAGAGGTAATAATTAAGCTCCATTTACAGGGAGGTCTTGGACCATGCCAAGAGCAGATTTTAGAAGCAAGGACAACAGTTTTGAAGCTTGTTAGAAGCAATGAAGTGCTTTTTCTAAGCCCACGCGCCTTTTTAGTATCCTGAATTTTGGATTCAGACAGTCTTGGAATCAAATCATGGATCTGGAAAACCACCGTGGACAACATTCTTAACGCTTAGAGCCTTATTTCCTTTCTTTGCAAAACTGAGAATCTCTTGCCACCCTCATAAGCCACGTGGTCATTGTGAGAATAGAATAAGATAACACTGGTAAAGAGGTCAGCACAGTGCGAAGTATATAGATAACCCACTTCTTATACTCAACTTGCACTATAATTCAATATCAGTCTCGTTAAGCGATTCCCACTAAAAATGAAATGTATGATGCATTCCTTGCTTTCCAGTAAAGAAATGAAATTTTTTATAGTACACTTGTTGAATACTCAAATCAAGTTTAACTTGACTACACTTCTATGGAATTTCACTTAGATTTTAAACTTGGTTCTGAAATGTTATGAAGTCGTTCCCTTACTTGATCCTCATTCACACTGAAGTCACTTCAGCCAGTCCCTTGCAAATAGAAGAGCTGACCAATTTTACAAACCAAAGGATTTCTATCATGATTTGCAGAGAGGATAGAAAAGAAATTAAATTAAGTCTTCAGCAAAGGCCACCTGAAATCCTAACAGTTTATCTCACCAATCTCATCCTGTACCACATACACCCCTTATAAATCTTCACTCTCAACAGCCAACTTCAGTCTCACCAGACATCACCATTCTCCATCTCTGCCCTCATTACACCATCAGTGATCTCCACCCAACTCACTGCATCTCCCATAAGGAAATAGAAAATAGCCATATAATTTTTCTAAACATTCATTTCTCACAGTGTCCCACAGAGAAGACTCCAAAAAAAGGGAAATGATTCCTATGCGACATAGCTTCTAGCCCCAAGAACTGTACTTTTAAATAAACATACATTTCCATTTCCATCTATCTGCCTCATCAAAGAGTAAAGAATTCAGATATCCAACTCTTCAAAGAAAGTAAAAATCAGCGTCAGATAGTGCATTTTGTAAATATAAATATGGCCTAATACTAAGAACTGTACATAATTCAAATTATTTTCAAAAAATTTATTTTGTAGAAAAAGGCAAACTGGAAAGAATGGGAAACACAAATTTATTCTTTATATTTTGTTGGTTTTTCCTTTTCCTTTATAAAGTTACATAATTTGGATAAAAATGTGCAGTCTCCAAGATGCGTTTTGTTTTTAAATAAATGAAATTCAAATTATCTGTGCAAATCTTTGCACTCGAGAATAAAAGAACTTTTCTACAAGAACTTTAGTCTTGAGGCTGAAATATGGATTGCAGACAAATTCAGACACTCTTTTATCATATTTCTGGTCAAGAGAAAGTGAGAATATAAAATTTTAGCTTTTATCAGCCTAGGAAAATTGTCACAAACTAGAAGCATTTGTTAGATGAGTTTTGTTGATGTAAAATAAACAAGGAGGCATCTATATTTTTTTAAATGCACAAGCCACTCCTATGTACTATGTACTATGTTAAACAATGCAGTATCAGATCATCCTATTAATTACCTCAATAATGGGAAAGCACATAGGAACGCTATCACTTGTCATCTTTAAAACACTTTAAAATTTACAAAGGACTCCACAACTTCCTAGTTCATTTTGTAGTCTTGATAGCAAGTATTATGAAATACATTTTGATTTGGTTGACAAAAGATGAAAGATTATGCTTTGTTCCCAAATGTGGCCTATATAGAGCTTTCCCGCTATCATTTTAAAGCTCTGAAATGTCTCAGGAAGAAAATGGCATAAGGTGTGTAAAAATGCAATTAGAACAAAATAGTCATCCTTTATAATAGCTGTATCTGAAAATGACAAAAAAGAGTTAAGTAAAAACCAGTATAAGTAAATCACTGTTTCAGATAGAAGAGGCATTTGAACCACACTTTTAAATTATGTTAATATTATTTTTTATTCCAAGCTTAAATCAATAGGTATATATGTTTCCAGGCCTTTGAAATAATATGAATTGGATGCATAAAGGTGTCTAAGATAATTTGAACTCAGCACAGTAGGAAAGAAAATGCATGATTGGTAAATACAGACAGGCCCATGCTGCAGGCAGTGGGAATTCTGTGGGTGTTAGTGAGGAGAGAATTGACCTGGCATAACTGGGGAGACTTTTACAAACTTGAATAAAATATTTTATTAAATGTTTGGTTTCTACCAACAACTACAGCTGCCCAGAAAAATCTTCACTTCACTTTATTGTTATTTTGCTGAATGAATAGGTGTCAAATAGAGTATCTTTCATGGTCTTATCGTTCGACTTCCTAGCAAGTTGGTTCGACCAGCAGTAAATGTTACAAAAAGGAAATAGAGAGTACATTGGATATTGATTATTTGTGAGAAAAATTACCTTTCTTATTTCTTATTTTTTTTTGCACATAAAGATTTCACTATTAAGTAGATACTTAAGTGATTTATTTACTTTGGTAATAAGCCAGACAAAAGTATTTAAATTCTACTCTTGGAAGTAAGAATTATCTAATCATTCACAAGCTATTATATTAAAACATTCATCATGAGTCATTAATCCATTAGGCCTTATTTTGCATCCCATCCTTTCACGAGCACCTTGCTTTGAACATAGTCAAGTTTGGCTGCAATTTTTCCTTTTATCATATATCACAGTTACAGGATGGGATGCACCAAAGCTGGATTCCAAAAACCCTGCACTCTGCTTGAACTTGGAACACAGAAACTTAACTAATATCTAGGGCTGAGACTTATCTAGGCTCAAGTCCTGAGATCACTCTTGGATCATGGGGTACCAAAAGTGTAGGGTTAGGACACAGCAGGATAACAAAAATTTAGGCACAATGTTATCTCGCAGAGGTTTAAAAGAAAGTTTTAAATCCATAGGGTATCATTCTGACGGTCTTCTGTGTAAGGCGAAGAGAAATGTCCCTTTGTGCACTCCTCTCGTCCACAAGCCTTCCTAGCCCCTCCACCTTCTCCTAGGCACCGTTCTGCCTGGTAGCCTTCCTTTGACATGCCTACCTCACTGCAAATGAGGCCTCTTGAACATTTCTTGGGCCTAAATAATACCAACACATGTCTGTAGCTTCCCAGTTAATGGCAAACTATGTTTACTTAGGAATTACAAGTAGTGAAGGAATATGACATGGATATCCATATCAAATCTGGCTTTTGATGATCCAAAAAGGTAGTCAGTTTTGCACTAACAGAGGCAAAAAGGTTAGTCCTATTTTTGCTCTTCTTTGTGAAAATTATTACTGCTCTGTCTCACAGTACTATTATAAAATTTAAGTAAGTTAGTATTTAAGAAAATATTTTATAAACTACAAAGCCACAAGTAGATATGCCGTCATTGCAAAATAATCTATTGGAATGTTCTTAAACTACAATTTATTAGGCACCATAGCTGAATCTATGCTGGCACCTGGAAAATAATCAAATTGTGAAACATATAGGCCTACTATAAACTACACATTACAAACTACTACTACTACTACTACTATTATAAACTACTACTATAAAGTGCACATTACAATAATTTTGCAGGTGAGGCAACTGATTTGATCAAGTGAGTTGATCAAAGACAGGCAAAAGCTGAAATTTAAGCTGAAATTTAAGCTGCAATTTGCTTGCACAAGAGTCACTCTTTCTTGGGCCTAGGCCAATGGGATGCGCTATTTCTAAAACTCCAATTCTCACACAGGATAATGGATCTGCCTCCAGGGCGTATGCTAACAGAGAAGAAATCAAGTAGAATGAGCTACTGCAGAAGCGCAGAGGGGGAAAAAAAATACCCATGCTTTCTCCTTATGGAGGACGAGCAATTGAGGCAATGTCATATATAATGATCATAACAAGATAGAATACGCCCTGGATCACCACATATTCCTGATGCTTTTCAATTTAGAAGATTGACTTTAAATTTTTGTTTGTTTGTTGTTTTCCAAAATTGGGACACAGCTTACAATGGATTTTGTCAGCAACTAGGCAGTCACCTCTGGTTAGTAATTTTCACTGGTAACATCACACACAGTTAATTTTAAACTCATAATTATAACACTAACTGTCACTTAAAATGTTTCAAGAAGATTGTACTCTATGAAGCGACAATGAAAATAAAAGTTTTTGATATAAGGAAACTGCTCGTGACATGCCCGGCAATTCAATTAATATCATTAAAAGTTGCAAATTTCTCAAAATTAACAAAGATTTTCAATCTAGGAAGTCAGCAGGGACACAAAAGCAATTAGGGACCAAGCCATGACAATGAGGAAATAAACAAACCAATTACCAATATCTACTATATCCTCCCAGACACAATGTACCTTCTTGCAAGCATCAGAAATTTGTCAGAAAGATTCTGGCTTTTCTCAAAAGAAGTTATTGAACTTCTAGTCAGAGGCAATTCAATTAAGGGGGAAAAAAAGGAAACTCCAGCTTCTTTGACAAACCTCAAATTGTTACTGTCAGCTGTAGAGGTGCTATGTTGAGATAAGAATTATGAGTGAAAAAAGGTGGTGTCACCCTGATGCTCTCTGTAATCCCTGATAACTATAACTGATTCAAGGGGGAAAAAACACTTCAGACTCCATATTTTCAGGATTAGTCTCAAATGTTGATATTGAACCTAAAGAGGAAAGCAACATGTGTCACATGGATTAACGTATGCCAATGGTGGTTAGTTAAAAAATAACTAAAATAGCTCGGTTAAGCGATTCTCCCTCAAAAACTGTTATCTTTAAATCTGGTGATGAATTTATTATTGTTGGTATCATAGCTTTGATGATATGTGATGAAAACTATAGAAGGTATATTATATAATTACTGGGTATGTACCCAATAATTTAATTCCCAGGCCTCACACATGACTGGGTCCATTCCTCAGTGAGCATGCTACATGAATCAGTCACTGGAAGAACACATTAGTCGTCTGTCTAGAGAAGTCCCAGACCTAGGACCACACCTGTCCCTCTAGTGGCCATGAATGATCCAAAGGGCACTGAAAAGACGGCTTTGATGGGCTTTGTCATTTCTAAATATTTGTGTTTGCTATACCTTGATTATACTGCTCTCTGTAGGCCTCGTATTAAGAGTACATACAGGGACTTCCTGTGTGTTTTTCCAGACATTCTAGGAAAGATTCTTGCCAAATGAAATATGATATTCCCAGAGAAGCATCTCATGCCTTTTCACAGAGGCTTCTTAGGCACATGGGTTATGTCACTTTTGTTATCTATAGCTCTTCTCTCCCACAAGCCCTGATAATACAAAGTAGACAATAAAACAATTAAAGTGGAACTATTTTTCAACTACTTTTCATCAGCAGCTGATCATTCACTCCTAACCTGGCTAGACTGTACCATCTCACACTCCAATCTCAGCTTATCTATAAAGCAGAGCAAGCCACACTCTGATCCGCTCCCTTACTTTAATTCATTGGTCATTGAATGATATAGAAACCAGACACATCCAAATGTCTCCATTCCCTGACACGTTGCAGATGTTCATACTTCTAGTTTCCAAGGGAAAGTGGCAATACGAAAAAAGTGCTGGATAATCAATTCCCTTCTACTTGTAGTAAGCTGTTTCTGCATGTTACACATGTGTGTGTGCACTTATACACCACTACCACATACACACTCACACATACACATATGTACACCATACACCACACGTGTGTGTGTGTATGTGCATGTGATCCCATTCTGCCCTGGGCTGATGGAGAGATGAAGTTGCTTGTAGGCCTCTACCTTTGCTATGTTAGGTTTCCTGCCTGATTTCTTCACCAAGGAGCTAAGTGTTTAAATAACACGTTACACAAATTAAAGCGACAATGTCTAATGTCTGTAAACCTAAAGACTCCACATATCATCAGACTATATAGACATTCCATTCATTCAGCAAATTTTCTTGAAGCACTCCTGGGTTCAAGAATAGTTTAACTATCACCAACTAAAAGGAGACGTGCACGTGCACACAGACACACACACACATACATACATACATACAAAACCAACATGCTATTGCCATTCAGCACAACAGAAGTCTGCTTACTCTCAACAGCTTGTTTTTCTGACCCACACTGAGGAGAAAAAACCAGAAGGAGGGCTGGGTGCAGTGATTTTAATTTTTTTTTTAACCCCACTAGTTTCCTATTAGTCTCATACTTACTTTTATAAGCATTATTTTTTTTTCTATGAATATAAAACACATCACTATTAAATGTCAGGTCCTTGTAAATAGCCTAAATTCCAGTGCAAACAACAGTGTGGGTTTCTTATCTTTCTGGAATCTATCATATATTCAGAAGGGTCCAGTATATGTCCTATGGATCCGAACGTTTTAAAGCCACATATTTGTATTATGTGTATGAGACACGTGTATGCGGTGATGCGCTGATATGTTTTTATGGGTTTACTTCATCCTCAAGTGACTCAAATGTTGCTCTGTGTGTTGACAAACAGTCAAAATTCCATCCAGCTTTAGATCATCGGGAGCAACAATTAATAAGGAAATATGCCTCACATTTCGATTTTAGTAAATTAATTTAAATTACAGTCAGAGGAAATAGATGTGGTTTGTTTGTATCACTGCTGAGGTGAGCCTGGGCTTAACTGAGAGTCCTCATCTGCATATGTGTCAGCAGCACGTGGAGGGTCATAAAACGTGCCACACAGCCCTGTCTACCAGGATGAGAGTCTGGGATTCGACAGCAGGTGCTATTCTCGTCTGCAGGGAGACTTTTAAGGGCACTGCAGGCCCATCCCAAGTACCCTCAGGAATTTTCCTCTTAGTCTACATAGCCAGTCCCTTAGACCAGCAGTCCCCAACCTTTTGGGCACCAGGGACCAGTGCTCCTATGAGAATCTAATGGCTGATGATCCGAGGTGGAGCTGAGGCGGTGATGCTCATGCTGGGGAGCAGCTGCAAATGCAGATGAAGCTGCATTTGCTCACCTGCCACTCACCTCCCGCTGTGCAGCCTGGTTCCTAACAGGCCATGGATCGGTACTCAGTACTCATCTGCAGCCCAGAAGGAAACTTTGAAAGATTAGCAACAATCTCTTCTAAGCTTAGGAGGAGAGAACAAATCTAAGCCATGTTCTAGATAATAATAATATCTAACCCAACAACCCAATAAGCTTAGAAAGCAGATGAAGAGGGAAAGGGTGGCAAATGGCAGTATGGCATACACAGATGACTTATGTGCTGGGGCCTGAGTCCCACCCATTCTTAAGGACACCACTCATTGGAACATTTTATGTATCACTGCACTCATGGGCTTCGTTTACCTCTAAGAAACAACACAAAGTAGGAGTGTTTGTATTATTTTCATAATTTTTCTCTCTTCTTAAAAATTAAAAATATGCATATATCTGAATCTCCATAAAGAAAAACTATATAGCTCTTTCTTGGGGTTGAGTTCATGTCGCCCCTGGATAAGACATTAAAAGAAAGGTGATAACGGCCTCAGCTGATGACCTTGTTTATAACTCTTCTGTCTCTAGAAAAAGACCACCTGCAATTCTTCTTGTATCAACACACAGACCGAGTCTAGCGTGGGGAGGCTCATGACCCAGAACTGCAAATCTTTACCCCTGTTACCAGCATTTTTTTTTCTGGCTAGGCAGTGTGCTGAAGCCTTTATTTGACTTATTCGAAAATCCCAAAATGAGAGCTGTGATGAAATCCTCCAAAAAACACATTTTTGCATAGCATATGAAGCCTTTAATAACCCTTTCTTCCCTCTCAAATTAAAAGTACGTAAATCCTTGAGCGTGGTGGCAGACCCGTGAGGAAGTGGCAGGCCTCCTCTGTCCAGCCACACAAGTCCTCAACCGAGAGGCTGAGTCTGGCCACATTGTTTGACATGAGGGTTAGTTTTCAGATAGTGAAATTTCAGTTGCCAGGTGCCAGAGGCAATTTATCAGACACTCATAAAATAAAGATCAAAAAGCCCATCCGTCTCCCAGTGCATCTGGGATCTAGGAAGGAACACTCACGGCCCTCGATCCTTTAAACAGCTCTCACTTAAAGAGCCTGATGTTTATAATAACAAGAAAAGGAGAAAGGGGTCAGGTCAAGTTCTGCCAAATAGCAGGTGTTGTTATAAGTTTTTTGTTCTCTCTCTCTTTTTTTTTTTCTTAAAAAGAAATCTGAAGGAATACTGAGCGGTTGCAGTGGGTGTCCTCCCCGTGCATTTATTTATATTTTTGCATGTTTCAACAGAAAATGTGACCGACCTGAAAACCAGGAAATAAAATCCTGACCGTAAAAGCTTTGAAAAGTTTTCTATGAGACACTCGGTCTATTAAATTAACTAGAAAGAATCCAAAATTTTAACGATGTTACATGGATTGCAAAAAGGTATTATCTGAGACGGATAGTACAGTTGTAACACAATAGTTTTGAGTGACAGTAATTAACAGCTAATAATAATAATGGCATATATGTAAGAACTTTCTTCTTCATTATCCCCTTAAGAGCAAAGAAATGATGAGGAGACTTGCCTGAGGTCACATAACATGTAAGTGACAGAAACACTTAGACCCCGGTCTTGGGACACCAGACTGTGCCCTCACCAGGGGCCTCCCCACCGGGAAGTTCAGTGGTTTTGCATTTAGCAGTCAACACGGGGAGGATAACTGGTCTCACTCTTGAAATATATCAAGTTTTTGCTTTGTTGAAAGCCAACACAAGAGAAGTTATTTAAAGGCAGCCTTACATTATCTTAGTTCTAAACTTTAATTAATTTTCTCATTTTACTAAGCAAATGATATGATTTTATGTTAGGGACCCTGTAAATTTTGCATCTAGTCATAATTACCTTTTAGCATTCACTGGACAAAAATTCCAAGCTAAACACTGCTCACTAATATTAGAACTTGGGTTTCTTGGTACAGTTTCTTCCCTGTTCATTTCTTCCCATTGAGTCACTTAATGCTTCTTTTTCTTTCTCCTTATGTCTGTTTCTTCCTTTCCTTCTCCCTTTGTCCCTCTATCTCTGTTTCTTCTCTCTCTCTTCTTCACTTTCCCTTTTTCCTCCTCCTCCGTCTTTTCTTCTCTTTTCCTTCATTTTAATCTTTTAATGGACCTTGATTTAATTTTTGATTTTTGGAATTATGAGACAGGTGGAAAAGTAAGAAAAGGAAGAAAAGTAGGAGGAACTGAAGGGTGGGACAGAAGAAAACAGGGAGGTAAGAAGAAATTTGGAAAGACAAAATGGGAAAAATGAATGTCAAGAAGATTCAAATCTAGCAGGGTATACAAGTGTTAATTAAATGCAAAAGTTCAAGAGTAATGAGGACAAAGGGGAAAAAATGAAGAGAGAGTTCATGAAAAAGTGATGGCTTATTATTTATGAAAAAGGATCTAACATTATTCTTACTTCTAGTCTAACTAATTCATTAAATATTTTTGTTCATTAAAACATTGCATATATTCAAAAGAATGACATACTATTGCAGATAGATATAAATATAGGTTTTTATAATCACGAGATTTCAGAAATGAGTACAGGAAAACATCCAGAGTTACATGAATCCTCAGTGGAAATAAGGCAGCTTCAGTGTTATGGTCTGACCTTGGAAGAGTGTTGAGCCTGGAAGTCAGATCTGCGGACAACATTTCAGATACGTTTATGAGAGAACAAAACAGTAGGTATTCGGCAACCTTAGACATTCATTGGTACGACTGAAATTATAAGTGAGCCAACAACAAAATATTATTTTCCGAGCGTATTAGACACAAGAGAAAATAAATTGAAGAAAGCTTGTCAGACATCACTGTAGGCTGGCTCTGAAACTCACACATGGGATCCTTAATTCATGTGACTGGGGAGGGAGAAAACTTTGAGGCTTTTAACAAAGATGTTTTTCTTAGCCCAGAGCCCTTACTAAATGTCACAGTTCTTTGGCATCCTTGTAGAGACTGTATATCTTGGGGACTTTGAGAGTTACTCCCCCAAAATTCACACTTGCTGGAGAAATGGCAATTTAAGGCAGGATGCTGATGGGTTTAAAAGGAAAGGATTTTTGCTCAGTAGTTCAGAAGGAATGACGTTGGTGCTGAGATATGCTATGCAGCATTAGACCTGGCTCTTGCCAGAGGGGCTGGATTGTAGATGAAACAGTTCTGAGCTGTCCGGAGAGCCCACACCAGGGCCAGGTCATTGGAATAATTATAAATCACTCTTACCTGATTACCTGCTCCGCCACCTGATGCAGACATGACTAGCAATCATTCTGAAAATGGGTCGTTTTCAAGTTCCCTGAGACTCCAGGATAGTTTAACTGCCCACCATCAGTAGTCACCATCCCCAAAGACAGACAAAATCAAAATTTCTGTGGAAATCAACACTCATTTAGGAATGCAGGCTATATCTAAAAATCAGAAACTCAGATGATTTTGGTAATCTATAACTTTAAAAGTGGCCAAAAATCCTCTCTGACGATTGATTTCTAGAAGCAACTGGCATATAAAAAAAATCGGGGTCAACCTGACCAAGTCACTATCAGAAATTATAATTTTGCTACTTTATATCTGTACATAGTTCCCCATAGTCTATTGTGGGTAGAATTGTACTTCCTAAAAAAATACGCTGAGGTCCTAACCCCCAGTACTTTAGAATGTGACATTATTTGGAACTAGGGTCACTGAACTATAATCAGGGTAAGATTTATTAGGGTGGGTCCTAGATCCAACGACTATTTGAAGATACAGGAACTCTGGTACACATGGAGGGAAGACGACCATGTGAAGACTAAAACAGAATCCGAATGATGTAGCAAGCCAAAAAATGCTAAGGATTGCCAGCAACCATCAGTAGCTGGAAGGGAAGCATGGAACAGATTCTACCTCAGAATCTTCAGAAGAAACCAACTGTGCCAACACCTATATTTCAGACTTTGAGACTCTAAAACTCTGAAGATAAATTTCTGTTGTTCTAAGCTATCCAACTGGTCATGCGTTGTTACAGCATCTCTAGGAAACTAATATATAAACCACGGAGTGTACTGTCTACGAACATCTGATGTGTCAAACTCAGGAGATAAGTAGAATCACAGATGTCATTGTCATTACCATGCCCTCGTTTACTATAAAATGACAGCGTACTAGGCACTGAGTTCTGCATATTTCCAAACTAATTCTCATCACAACCAAATAAAAACGGTATTATCAACCCCATTTTATATGAATTGAAACCCGGGCTTAGAAAAGTTGAGTGGCATGGCTAAGGTCATATCCCTGATAAGCTGCAGTCAGAATTTGAACATACTTTCTGTGTAAATCAGAACCACCAGCTCTTAAACATTATTAGAGGTCACTTCATTATACTAACTCAAAAGAGAGGAGGAAATTTAGCAGATTATTCTATTCTATCTTCCTCCTTTAATAGATGAGAAAGTGAAACCTCAGTAGAGAAGATGAATTTTACTTAGAAACACACAAGCTAACACAGACAGGTCGCTGGTCCCACAATACTGTGTTAAAGATACTTTTTCTTCTTGCACCATTAATACTCGTCAGTGTACCCTTTCTGCTATTTTATGCATGTTAAATATTTCGAGATTAGGGCAAATGTAAAGAAGCACCAAGTATGGAAATGCCCTGTGCATCTTTGACAAAGTTGGACACAGGGCACATAGTGATTACTTCTGGAAAGTCTACACTATCAACCAGCTTTCCTGGCCAGTAATTCTTTGCTCACTTTCTGACTTTATATCTGCTCCAAAGCTGTGTTCACAGCTGGCATAAAACAGCAGTATCTCTGCTTGGGAGAGAAATCATAAAGACAGCTGGGATGGTCAATGAATGGACCAAACCTACATCACAACTTCAATGCCACAATACTGAAGTGTCGTTGGCCCATCAAGTGTTCCTGGTGTGAGCTGACAGGATTGGCCACCTTCTTCTCTGACCTACTTCCTGTCAAGGAGCTGTGTTAGGAAAAACTTGGAGACCAGGATGATCGACATGGCTGAGTTGTCAGTGTCCTTCCTGCTCAACACATACGTAGAATTCTCCTTGGTGACACTGTAAGGCACACGTGCCACATGCTAAGGAAACTAGTGATACAAAACTTAACAATTATAACAAAATGTCTTTTCCTCTTTCCTGAGTACGTTCAGTATTTCGAGAATCTTAAAAACATTCTCAAATCTGACTTAATTCCACTTACAGGAAATAAGTAAAAAATATACAGCATAATAGATAAGGACACAGGCTTTAGCTCCAGATCGTTTTGGATCTGCTTACTGGCTGTGCGACCTTGGACAAGCTGGTTAGTTTCTTCATTTGCAAAAAAGGGATTAAACAGTTCAGATGGTTGTTATGAGAATTAAGACAACCTTCGTGAAGTACTTAGCAATGTAATTAAAATACCAAATAATGTGACTAAATGTACCTAAAATACAAAATGATGATAGTCATCTTTATCATCATCATACTAAGAAAATCTAATAAAGCATATAATGCTTTATATGAAAAAAAATATTCATTGCAGCGTTATATACAGCAAAATGGGAGAAAAGGAGAAACGGTCTAATGGCCCAAAGCATGGGATTAGTTGTAAGTATTTTGTACCAAGACCCATGCATTTTTGTTTGGAACACAAGATTTAAAGAAGCACTGATCTTGCACTTGAAAATCCCAGAGTCTGGTTGAGAAGATGAATATATAAATGGGCAAATTCAATACAGCAGAATCGACACAGGGATGGAGGTATAAAAAGGATGCTGTGGGAGCTCAGAAGAAGGACATCTAATGATCTTAGCCTGAGGATGGAGGGATTGTTTAAGAAGGGAACAGGTTATGCCTCTGTTGATGGCAGAGTTAGTACCCCAGAGGCCAATCCTTTCCTTATAGTATTCAGTACATAACTATTGTTGAAATTTTGAAAGTATATTTGGCGACCTAGAATTACTTTTTTGTTGAGGAAGGAGCATTTCCAGTTCTAAAATTTCTGCAAAGTAACTTCCTCCACATTTAAGTAATGATTTTGAAATTTCCTGACTAACCTTACAAATATTTAATATAATGTGTTTCATATAATCTCTATTAAAAAGAAACATATTTAGATTTCACTTAAAAATATCAAAATTAGAGAAATTTCCTGAGCCATAATCTCTAGCATAGCTAGGAGGGAAAAAAAAAAAAAAAAAAACATTCAAATGAATGAATCCCATTTTTCATCCAATTTTATGTCACTTTCTGTGCTTGTGGTATCAAAATATAGAAAGGATACCACATTAAAAGCAATTTGTAGGATTAAGGGCATTTACATAATACAATAATCAAGTAGATTTATTATAAATTTTACTAAGATTCTGTTTGGGTTAGATGCCAAGAAAGCTCCCCTCTCTTACTCAATGTGGATAGTTTAACTTCAGTGAATGTACTAAAACTGATAGCATCCGCTCTTAAGATATAAGCTAGCACTATGTCTACGGAATTGATAAGGAAATTATTTTCTCTAAAACAAAGCCAAAGGAAAGAGATAAAAAGGAAATGGCACACTTTATTCTTTATGTTTTTAGATGACAATTAAAGCACTTGGGATGAACTGTCTACCATTC
>CM053515.1:98549667-98605449 GCA_028627145.1 Eidolon dupreanum
CTTGAGGCTCAGTCTTTCAGCACTCACTCTCTGACAGGCATTGTGACAGCCCCTAGCGATGCAAAGATGAATTAGACACAGCTCTTGAGTTGGAGGAACTTACAGCCCAGTAAAGGAGATGTTTAAATAGTCACAATGTGATGTGGTAAGTAGCAGGTTAGAGAGAAGCTCAGCGTTAACTCTACGGGAATTCCAAAGAGCAAGTACCTGACTCACCTAGGGATCAGGATGGGGGTGGAGGGGGACGTGGGAAAGCAGGAGATCGTTGGGGATAGTGATAATAATAGGGCTGAGACCAAAAGCCTGGGCCTCCCCACTCGCTTTTGGGATGACTGCGAACCACAGGCTTAAACTGCTGATCTCAGTCCTCTCGGTAATGTTTGTTTGAACAATTCGGCATTTCACTGAGTAGCAGGTGATTAGGCATGAATTTACAGAGAAGGGAGCAGTAGGTGGCACAGTCAGAAAACAGCCACCGCCTGTAGTCAGCAGTTACCCCTACCAGGAATGAGATCTGAAAAGGCGGCAGGAGGGACGGTTACGGAAGAGTTTGCAACAGATCGGAATGCAAGTCAAAAAAGAGCAAGACAGAGGACAAGGAGCTGCCGGTGAGGGCCGCTCACAGGGAAGTGACCCAGTTAGTTCTTCAGAAAGGGCTCCTCGGAACACAGCGTTCTGCATGTCCTGACACTCAAAGTGACCCGTTCTTCTCACGCTTGTAATCGTGGGAGCTGTTGGATTCAGCATGCGATCATGCTGTAAAGCAGTGAATCCTCCTTCTGCCCTTATCCCAGTATGTTAGTTCTCTAGAGCTGCTGTAATAAAGCACCACCAACTAGGTGGCTTAAACACCAGAAATTTATTCTCTCCCAGTTCTGGAGGCTGGCAATTTGAGATCAAGGTGTCAGCAGTGTTGGTTTGTTCCAAGGCCTCTCTCCTCGGCTTGTAGATGGCCGGCCACCTTCTCCCTCTATCTTCACATCATCTTCCCTCTGTGTCTGTCTGTGTCCTAATCTCCTCTTATAAGGACATCAGTCATACTGGGTTAGGGCTCACCCATATGATCTCTTTCATTGGTTACCTCTTTCAAGACCCTATTTCACAGTCTGAGGTGTTGGGGCCAGGGAGGGTAGGAATTCGACACGTGAATGGGGTGGGGATACCCAGTTCAGCCAATAGTGCACAGTAAAATGAGCACTTCTGTTCTGTTAGACTGTTTCCTCTGTTCATGAGGAAGCTCAGAATTCAGAGTGCAGAGAATCACCTCCCTGAGTGTTATCATCCCTCTGGGAGCAGTGAATGCTCTCTCATAACCATGAGGCTGGAAGTCTATCTTCATCAGATAGACTGATGAAGCTTAATAAAGCTTACGTCTCGGGGCCTGCCATTATGGGTTCTGGGAGCCACAGACTACTCTAAAAGGAGAGGAAAAACAAGGCCACAATCAGGGAGCATTTCTAGATAAGCATTTCCAATAAATTGGCAAAGAGATTAATAATAATAATAATAAATGAAAAGACATTGGAATCTCCAAGCCTCCCGTAATTGGTTGTGATTTTGTTTCGTGTTCTTAATAAATATATACTTTCATACCTAACTTCATATTCAAATTTTGTATTCTTACTCTTAAGCTTCAGGCTTCCCCCAAAATTAGATCTGTAAAAGATGAAACAGATGAAATTCTTTCTCACAGCTCTGATACTGAAATATCTAGAAATGTAAGATGGAGCTCCAGAGTTGAGGTGTTAAATCAGAGGCAGGAGAGAGTGAGAAATAAAACACTCAGGAAAAATGTGTTTCGTCTCCAGAATTCCATGAGACTCAGACAGAGCTCATAGAACCTGCAGACTGGGGCTGTCTACTCTTCATGGAACTTAGCTATCTCTGAAGTATTCAGTCCTGGCCTGCTATCCATGCTGAAAAATTTCCATTGTGGAGAGAGGGGGTAAAAAAAGCTTTCATCAGCAAATAGTTAAAAGCCTAAAACCTGATTCCAAAGTTATTTTTAACAGGAACTAAGAGACTCCTTTCCCAGCAACCTAAGTCCCAAACCATACCTTTGTAAATCAGATCAAGGTGACATATTGAGGAACACACAACTCATGTTTACCAGAGCTTGGATGGCCCAGACCAATTAATAATCCCAGCTGCTCAACTACAGTATAAGACATGCCCACCTGCTAAGCTTAAAGGCCCAAACTGCAAGACCTACACAAAGGAAGCTACAATGTCTTAAGCCAGTGCTGGTGCTACTAGAAATCTTACTCTCCTCATGTTATTTATAGTTCTAAGTTCCAGGCCTTCTAACTATGACACAATTATTCCTGGCCAATGGTCTTATATTTGGGGATCTTAACTTGTGACAATCACACCTCTTTCCCTATCTTGAGTTTGGAACTAGCTGAGAATTAGACATGGCTGTCAGAGAGATAAAGATCAAACATCATGTTTTTCTTAAAAATCACTAGATAGGAGGATGTGAATTATTTAGATGAATAGTCATAGTGAACTTTCTAGTATTTCCTCCAAATTTCAATTTACTCATAGGCAGAGTGCACAACTATAGGCTTGGCCTAAATGGCCAGAGTCTGCCCTGGCAATCTGACCACGTGGCAGAGAGAAAGCCCAGGGCTACCCTCTATGTGAGCAGCCACATTAGAAAGAAACAGAACCCACAAAAAACATAACCAAACTTCCTGCTTCCACAAATAAGAAGGACAATCAAACAGAGACTCATAGACATGGACTATTGACTAGTGGTTACCAGAGGACTATAGAGTAGAGGTTACTAGTGGGGTGGGTGAGGAGGGGAGAGGTGGACAGGGTAAAGGGGGTCAAATATAGGGTTTAGGGGAGGGTGAAGTGGGTGAAGGGGATCAAATATATGGTAGCTGAAGGAAACTGGACTTTGGGTGGGAAACACACAATAGAATATACAGATGTCAAATGATAACGTACACCTGAAAATTATATAATTGTCTTAACCAATGCTACTCCAATAAACTTTAAAAAATAAAAAATGGCAAAAAAGAAACAAAACAAAACAAAACAAAACTTCCTGCTTCCAAATTCACCCTTGAGATAAGTCGTGTCTGTGACTCTGGGAAAGGGTGAATACAGGCGGGAGAGCCTAAACGCCCAGGAGGGCCCCTTTGGCTAGAACACCGAAACATAAAGCATGGGGAGTTAGGCTTCCTTTCGAACAGCACTGACAATGGATATCTCATGCCTTAAAACTGTCTTGATGTTTAGATTAAGCAATTGCACTCCCAGAAATATATCCAAAGAAAATAATCGGCGATGCACAGAGCTATGTGTCAATGCCCTTGTTTTATTTGACATTAGAGCAGGAAAAAATCAAAACAGTAAAGGAATAGTACATCTCTATTACGATGTTTTATAAATGTTTTAATGAAAGGCAAAGGCGTTCATGTTGTAATGGTGAATTTTAAAAAGGCACAAAAATTGTATTACAATATAATCTTAACATTTTTTAAGTGTATCCACAAAAAAATTTTTAAGCAGATCAGAAACATTACAGGTGTACTTTTCATATATTATTGTATATTTTCCAAATGTTCTACGAGAAGCATATATTATTAATATAATCAGGATAAGATTTTTTTTTCAGTTTCCTCAGTGTATCCATCCAGTCCATGATGTGTACTATATATATTAATTTCATAAAATAAAAAAAAATTCATTTAGGTTTCACTCTTCAATCATGAGCTAAATAAAAACAAATTTAAACATGTACAACACATTACCACAGGAATCAGAAATGAATATTCATATCTTATGGATGTCCCCTTATTTCCACTATATAAAAAAGAAAATATATATTTTATCCTATTATTTAATTTACCTAAAAAACGGGGACTAACATCTAATATATATATAGTGAACTAATCAATGTTCGAATAAATTATTTTCTGTGAACATCATCTTTTAATTATTCATGACGAGTTGTCAGATAAAATACAGTGTGTTTAAAGAAATAAAGAAATTTGAATTTCAATAAATCATTTTTTAAATTATAAATACAACCTTTACAATACTTGAGAGGGTCAATGCAATATCTGTAACAGAGGTATATAAGTAATTTCTTATACTAAGAAATTATTCACTGTTTATCTGAAATACCAATTTAATTAGCCACCCTGAATTTTTCTTTGCTCAGTATGGCAACCCTGTTCATCATGCCAGTTCAGAAAGCCACATTCTCTGCTCTGAATGCCAATTACTCTAGTTCCGGCAGGGGCTGGAACAATTGAATTAACCAGAAACCAGTTCATCAAGCTAAAACTAGAGCTTTCTCATTCGGAGGGAAAGACTCCCAGGGAGGACACTTGAAAAGACGCCAAGCTTGTAAAACTCGCTGTGTGCGCCGCTCTATAATTGCTTTTACAGACCTCTCCCTGTCCCCATCCCTACTGCACAGTCCCAGATAAAACCAGAGCAGCAGGGAATCCAAGCGCCCTCATTTCCAAACTGATCCTAAATGAAACGTGGAAAAGCCCAGCGGTGTCGTCGCCCTGCTCTGAGAGCTGCCCCCACCACCGCTCCGTGGCACTACGCGGCAGCTGCCGGCGGGTGGCGCTGCACGGGGCAATGGTTCTTCCCCAAAGCACAGAAAGCAGGAGAGCCCGAGATTGCCGTAATAATTAATCCCTGCTGCCACCTGAAGACACGAGGAAGCTGTCATCTGGCTTCCTTCTACTTATTCCAAAGATGGCTCTCTCACACTGTGGTCATAGTAAAAGAGAAGCTGGGCAGACAAAAAGGTCCCTTGGACAACTGATGCACGCACTCCATTGTTGTATGAACCGTAAATAAAGGTACAGAGCAAGAGATGCAGTTATTCATACGCTCTGCCTCACAAATAGAGGGGGACTCAATGTCCAAGAAGACTGTGGTCGACAGGTAGCTCTCTGGACCCTTTATAAAGTCCCGATCTCAAACCTTAGAGATATCTACTCATCGTTTGCTGCCTTATTTCCAAGAGAGTTGTGTTAGAGAAAGCTCAGCAACAATACTGAACTCTGAGGACCAGATGAGCAGGAGTGGAGCAGAAGCCAGCAGATGGCCTCAAGAGAGGACTTGTTCACTGTCTGGCCTTTTCACCAGGTGACCTGACCCTCTGTGCCAACAGAGACTCACAGGCAGGCTCAGTTTCCACCCTGGTTAACCTTCCCTCCTCTCAATTCTCCATGCCCCACCCAAGGAAGGAGGTTTTAAAGCCTCGTGGAGAGGATAAACAGACAGCAGCACGGCCAACTCCCACCGTTCAGTCACAAAAAAGCCTTAAGACTCAAGCTGTTCAATTATACACTTATCATCCTTCAATGATGCATGTATTCACCATGCAACTGTCCTATTCACCTGCAATTGTACACAAAGTAGTATAATCACCATTGTCCAACAGTTTGAAATCTATACCATTACCCTAATGCTAGGTGGATGCAGACTGAGAAACAAAAATCATGCTTTCTGAATTCTAACTTTTGCAACTTAAATATCATTTGCCTTCAGAACTATTTGCACATTTTTTGCACTTTGTTAAAAAGCCAATGTCATCCTAATGTGTGTTGAGCATATTTTCTTTTATCTCCACCCTTTGCAATACTATGCTTTAGGGATACATCACTTGCTTGCTTTATAGGCCAGTCCTCCTCACCCCTTCTGGCTTTCGGTTGAAACTGTCTTACTTGTCTAGGCTGACTGTCTCCAAATGTCCTGTGGCTGGAAGTTCCCATTCTGCCAGCCCTACAGCATACCCAAAGAGATCTGGAGGGAATGACTCCCAGCCATTAGCAATAAGTTCTTTTCCCATCTCTCCAATCTTTTTTTACTGATACAGGCAAAGAAAGGCATTTCTCCATAGAGCACAACAACCAACTGACTTTGAAAATCTTCAAGAAATTGAGAGCTGCTGTCTCCATTAACGGAAAAATTTTGATAACAGTTTGCAAATCAAGCCTGCTGTCAGGGAACCTAAAAGTCTGGGCTCTCCATTGACCCACGCATCCATCCACCAGTTTGCTACTTCCTCGTTGAATCCATGCGAGAGGTAGGGAAAGATTTCTAATTCATCTAGTTATTGTAGTGTCTAAACCAAGATGTCCCCAACAGCCTACTTTCCCTTCACAGAATAAAAGCTGGCTTAATCTACTGGATATCTTCATCAAGGGAGTAAAGCTCTATTGCTGTGCATCATAGAAGGATCACATTCCTCCTTTAGCTCAGCTTTGGGGTAGGGAGTATGGTCAAGAGGTAGAAAGTCTGGGTAAGCCCCATGGCTTCTACTTGCTAGAAGTACTGTAGGAACATTGCTCAAGGCCTAGTCCTCATCTATAACATGGGAATCAAACCCCGCCTACCTCCTAGACTTATTATAGAAAACGAATGAGATAATGTGAGCAAAAATATTCTGCAAACTATAATGACCCCAATAAAAGCAAGTTCATGGCATGAGGGCTCTCGCTACAGAGAGTCAGCCTCTAGGGATTCCTTTAATAGAAGTGTTTTAAACAATGTCTATCAGCACCAAACAGATATATTACTCTGGGGGGAAAAAAAAACCAGCATGCTGGTATTTTCAGTTTATTTTATATCATTCCTACAGAATAGTGCAGTTCCTCTCTCCATAAAAGCATTTTCTGATCAACAATGTGTTTAACCTCAGCATTAAGGAGGTATTTAAATTAGCACGTGATTCTCAAATTCCTTTTTCTCAGAAAAGCCCCACAGAGTAACTTTCTAAATATTGCTTTTGTCTGGACCAAATCAAAGTGTGATGCCAGAAATACATTATTGCAAAGTTGCATTATAGGTCAGTGCCATCATAACAAAATGGTGAAAACCAGAGCATTTTTTATTAATAACAGCAGAACCTAATTTCATGGCTTTTAATTTACCATTTTTACATTTTACCATGACATTATCCAGATATAAATTGTTATGATGAGAAGCTAGTCACTAGGGACAAAAAAAAGTTACAACTCTGCCTTAAAAAAAAAAAAAAGACTGCATATATCAGTGAAAGACACACTAATAAAGATTGGTCTGGAACATTTCTCTTTATGACGATTGACTTATCAGCAATAGTTACTACAGCAGAGTTGGAAATTACATAATTGCCAGAAACTGTAGATATTTGACTTGGCAAGAACCCTAGGTTTATCTGATTTATTTTTGTAAGAACTAGGTCCCGTGAATATTCAGAAATGTTTAATGAAAGAACGGTAGAATATAAATGAAACAAGCAAAAATCCTTTCTTCAAAGGCTGCATTTAACTCCATCGTCACTGTTGTGATAACACAAATAAACCAAAGACAAACCTTTGGTGATGGCGTTGGGCAAAAGCACTACTTTAAATTAAAACATTATGAGCTACTAACATCTGGACATTTTCTCCCTCTTCATAATCATTCTCGTCCATTCTCTGCCTACTATTTCTCAGAGGGCACTGCATAACGGGACACTGAGCCTTCCAACATATGCAGTCATGAGTGTAAAACATGACAGGCCATATTCATGTGCAGGCATGTTCTGACCTCTGTCTGCACTCGGGGAGGAGGCCAATCATTGGAGAGAGAGAGAAAAGAGAGAGACACAGAGAGACAAAGAGAGACAGAAGTGTTTTTGCTCACCCCAGACTCTGTTCTCCTGTCTTTGGGTCTACACTGCCTGCTATAATGTTATTACAAAGCTGATTCCCACTAAGTATTGTTATTGAATTGAAACAAATGAGAAAGATGGATTGGCTAAAGTAAAGTAAAACAGGTATATACAGTAGAAGAGACAGAATGCAAAGAGCTGGTTTCTACTCCCGGTAGCATCATCAACTTGCTATGTGACTTTAGGTAAGTCCTTTCTTCTTTCCAGACCTTGGTATCCTCATCTGTAAAATGAGTTCATTTTTCCTGATGATCTCTGAAGTATCAGCTACTCTATTAGTCCATAATTTTTAAAAGCCTACCGTCCTATCGGAAGCATCACACTTCCTCCCTGATACAGCAAACCTTTTGTACTCGCCACTATACTTACTTGCTACATTCACTTATTTCGGTGATGTCCCTCAGCAGAATTCCATCTATTAGCTAGCTTCTCGGTTCTGTTTCCTCTTGAGTTTTCCACCTGGCATAGCTCTGATATCATCCAAACTCCGGTGGGCAGTCACATAGCAAAGAGTGCTCATGTTCTCAAGTGAGACCAACCAGAGTTTGGATTTTGGTTCCCCCTTTTCCTCAGAAAGTTACTTAGCTCCCGTGAAACCTGCAGCTACAAAGCGAGATTCCTATTTCCCTCATCACCGAGTTGCTGATATAGGCTGAAATAAGACAAACACATAAAGCACCTGGAAGTTTCTCAATACATGTTTTTACATATAATCCATCTGTTCCCTTGCAGATACTATTTGAGAAATGAGTGTATGCCCCTTCTTTTCTATACCAACATGAAACCAGATATGGCTAAATATATCCTAGAGAAAGGGCAGGCCAGTCATCTTGGAAGTGGGTCACCCACCCTTCATTCCTTCAAAACACTGTTGAGGCCTGTGAGACAGCAGTGTTATACACCAGAGTACAAAATATCATCCAGTGGTGCGGGAGAGAGAGACATATAAGTGACAAGTGTCATGTAATGTGTTTGATAATGTACATGATGTTACAGGAGTATCAAGGAGCATCCAGTCCTGGTAAGAGCAGCCATGGGCTTGGTAGTTTGAGAACTCTGTCTGTATCAGTAAAAGAGGAATACAGTGCTGGGGGCGGGAAATACCCGGATCTCCCCCTTAAGGCGGTTTTTCAAAGCAGGGTAAATTTAATAAAGAATTGACCTCCTCCACAGGAATACAAGTAATGGGATTTTAGTTGAAAAATTATTTCACAGATACTTAGGCATGCAAAAGAATCTATTCGTATATTAAAATACATCAAGCTTGTGGCTTTTCTCATCATAAAAAAAATGTTCACGCACACGAATATTTCAAATGTCCACAGATCTTTATATATTCAAAGTCAGTATGAGTAGCTAGGAATTTCTCACATTAGAATATTATTTAGACTTAATAATTAGTAACTATTATATAAAACAAGTATCTTTAATGATCTGGTAGCTAACTAGCAAAATTTGCAGAATTCTAAAATAATGCTTAGCATAAACACAGTAAGTGTTGACTCTGTTTTCAAATATTTTTCTCAATGAACTAAATTACTTTTAGATGGTTTGCATTTTATCTTTCAGTATCTCTTGAGTAGCAAATTCATGGTTGCAATGTCAAATACTTAAAATTTGGTCTGGTACCTATGTGAAGGTAAGAAATTGGAGCAAGAAACAGTGGAGGACCAGGTGCTGTAGGAGTAAAAAATGATAAAAATAATAATAAGGGATTGTAAACTGACAAGGTCCTTGCAATCTATGAGAATTGCCTCACCAGAAAGACAAAAAGGAAGGAAGGAAGGAAGGAAGGAAGGAAGGAAGGAAGGAAGGAAGGAAGGTGGGAAGGAAGGAAGGAAGGAAGGAGGCAGGGAGGCAGGGAAGAAGGCTCTTAATTTGTCTAACAAAACTATATTTGCACAGTGTTATGGGTCAGTAATTCTAAAACTATCTTATATATACTCTATAGTTGAGCAATAAATAATGAAAGACAGAAGAAGGGAATTGCAAATATAGAAAGGGAGATTAGAATGAACCCTGCAGAGCTGGACTGCAATTGGAGATACCAGCATAAACCTACAATTTTTAATACTATAGACAGGTAGGCAAACAAATAGACATGGAAATAAATATACATGTATACATATGTGTGTGTGCACGCGTGTGTGTGTGTGTGTGTGTGTGTGTGTGTGTGTGTGTGTCTGTGAGTGTACTACATAGTCTCATCCATGGAAGGGCCTAAAATAATAACAAACTAGAAGTAATAATCCACTTAATGCCTATATATTGGTTTCTAAACACTATTGCTCACTGAAATGAAACAGAGTTTTAGAAAAATAGCTGATATTAGGGGTGGAAAAGAGAAAGTACAAGATAAGTCTAGAGAATTTTATTATTCTAGAAAGTAAGAAAGTGCTAAAAGAATCATGTGGACATTTCGAAGGCACAAAGGAAACCCTTTGGAAGGGCTCCTCCTGGTCAAATTTCTACAGGCCCATGCTACAGAAATTAGCAAATATGTGAGAAAAGAACATACTGTATTAATGTAGAATGTCATCTTAAATAAAGAAGGAATAATGGAGCTAGAAAATCAATGGAAGCTAAAACTAGAGGGGAAAGTTTAATAAGGATTGGATATTTGCACAGCCTTTCAATGCATTTCCTAATAATTACAAATTATTTACCAAGGGACAATTAATAACTTTAAATAAAGAAACACAAATTCAACTGAGTCATCAAACAAATATCACCAATATTAGCACAAACTGACATCACGATCTTTCTAATAAGATGCACTGAGATGGATACAATATTGTTTCAGTGACATCATTGACAAAAATACATAATATTAATGTAATTATCAGACAAACCCCAATACAGTGGCATTCTAGAAACATTTTGCTAATAATTTTCAAAAAAGTCAAAATAAAAAAAAAAAAAGAGAGAGAGAGAGAGAAAAGCTGAAGAACTGTACCAGAGACAGAAGATTAAAGAGACATGAAAACTAATGTAATTTGTGATCTGGATTTGATCCTGAACAGGAAAACAATAACTATAAAGACCATTATATTGAGACACTTGCCAAATATAGCCATTAGATTAAAGAGTACTATTACATCAATGTCAAGTTTCCTGATTGTAATAATTACACTATAATTACGTAAGAGAACCTCCTATCTTAATCGATGCAGACTGAAATATTTAGGAGTATAAGGGGCACAGTGTTCCCTACTCTCAAATTGTCATAACCAAACCAAACATTAACTAGCTAGCTAGCTAGCTAGCTATCATCTATCCATCTACTACCTATCTAGGAAGAAAGAGGGTGAGAGAATCAAATGGGATAAAATATAAACCAGTGAATTTGAGTAAAGAGAATGCAAGAGTTCCTTTTACTATTTATCTTAAAGTTTAAAATTACATTAAAATCCAACTTTGTATCATGCATTTATTCAGTGAGCATAATTCTTGCTCTCAATCAGCTCACAGTACATTAGGGAGAATTTAAACAAATAGAAGAAACGTCTTGTGTTTGTAGAGATTTTCACTAGACACAGTAGCGGGCCAAAATAAGAAAACATCACCTCTGGCTGAGAAAGCCAGTGAATCTAGTTCAGATGTTCCTATTATCACTAATGAGGGCGGAAACTAGACAATGATGGGGAGAGGGTGACAGATTCAAGAGATGTTATGAAAGTTGAATCAACAGAACCCAGTGGCCAAATGAATGGCCGCATGGTGGAGTTAGGGGAGGCTCTGCATGACCTCATGTTCCCACTCAGGTAACAGGGCTCACTAGGATATGAAATGCAGTACAAGGAAAAGATTCTGGAAGGAGAGAATAAGTCCAAATTTGGACATGTCCATCGGTCACCAGGCAGCCTCACACTTAGGTTTACTTACAATAGTCTCTATCAGGCTGTGGAGCAGACTAATTAATTATTGAGGACAGTATGGCTGAAAGTTGGAAAAACTCAAATAGGTACAATCTTGCTCAAGCCTAGAGTGGATGGAAATAGGACTGGGGTATCTAATTTTAGGGTCTTAAAAAGCACCTTCGCAAATCCTAGTCTACTCTCCAACACAGAAAGTCTTTCCAACTGGGGAAATGATGTCTTATACTCATTTTTTTTTATTTCATCCAGGAAACATTTACTTCAAACACTGTACAAGGCACTGGAGATGCAGAGATGATTAATTCATAGGGTCTGTCTCTCAAAGTTTTCAAAGATTAGTGGAAAAAAAATACAAGAACAAGTAATTATAAAGAGATCTTTTAGTGCTTAGGATAGAGGCTGCACAGGATGGCGTGGAAGGGACCACAGTGTGACAGTAGATGTGCAATGGGGAGACGTGGCTGGTTTTGAAGGAGATTAAGAAACTCAAGCCAAAAGATGCTACTGAGGGACAGGATGTGACAGAGAAGAAGATACAGTGGTTTAAGATAAACCTGGGTCTTTACCTGAGCTATGGTGGTGCCATCCACAAGAACAGAAATACAGGAGTAGAAGTGACCTTCGTTATTTTATTAGGAAAGAGGAAATGAGCATCAAGGGGACTAACCAGAAAAGAAAGTCAATCGATCTTGAAGCCAAATCTCAAAAACCTGAAAAATGTCACAAAATCTAATTTAGACACATATCATCAAAAATACAGAATCTAAGCTGGACTAGACTTGGGACTCTATTTTGAGCTATGCTGCACTGAGGGACATTCATTGCTGACCTACGTTTTGCAACAATAGTGGGGGAGGGGCGCCTCTAGAAACAAGCGGCTTGCTCCTCAAATAGCAAGCACACATATTTTCTCACCATCAACGGGGCTATTGCCAGGAAATCACACAGACCACAAATAAAAAACAGGCCAAAAGAAAACAAAGAGACAAGACTCCTAGTCTCCTGTTCATGGGGCACTGAAGTTCAGGGCAAGGCCCTCCCTAGGTGGTCACGAGGTCCAGATAAAATCCTCCCCAGAGTCCCTAAAATTTGTTTATGCAGGTGAATCGGGAGGCAGGGGACCTGGGAAGAGGATGGCTCCTGAGCGCCTGTTCTGTGCCAGGCATCGTGCTTTGGCCTTCGCGTTCCTTGTTTCCCTTCTCTCCATGAGGTCGGCATTATTGTCATTCTTCTTTTGCGAATCAGGAAACAGGCTGTGAGGCTAAGAACTTGCAGAGACCCCGAGGTAGTGGCAGCACTAATGTTCAAAGCCAAGCCCGCAGACAACTCAAAGCTGTCTCCTCAGCAACATGGTGCCTGTTGCAAGGACGTGAGCATGACGCCTGGGGGCTCCTGGTGCCTGCCACCTCCACGCAGGAAATAACTTGGTGACAGTGCAGGGGCAGTGTGATAAACGTGTGCATGTGTACACATCTCAATCCTTTGTCTTTTTTGTTGTTGTTGTTAAAGCTACCTAATAGAGAAAGTCTCCACCTCCTTTGTCCCTCTCAGATCATGGATTTTTCAAGTGAATTGATAACCTCGTGAAGGCGCTAGGCCAGGAGTTATTGCCCTACTTTGCACTACTCGAGGCTGGCCTCTGGAAAGCAGAATCGTCAGGACATCACACAGCTTAAGGACGGCATCTGTGAAATCCAGGACAAGTCCTCCCTAGCACACCATAGCTCCAGGTGCAGCAGCGTATGAGGAGGGCACACTTTTAAGTCCTACTCAGCACTTGTTCATCTGGCCGGCGTGCACAGCAGGAAACTGGATAATTTTTTTTCCCCTTTGGATGAGGCATAGCCAGCTGATTAATGATGTGAGGGAGAGTGGGCTAAGGAGGGGAGTTCTACAAATGTTTCTTTTAGGGGAGCCATAGCAGGCATGGGGAAAGAAAGGTGTGCATTGTAAGGGGGTGGCAGGCAGTACTGGGCTAATTAGGGTCTGGTTAATGCTGGTGAGTGTCGAACATTCTTGCTAATGGCTGTTACTAATGGGAGAAATGGGATCATTTGTTAACTTTACTTAAGAAACTGAGTGTTGAAGGCAGGATGGAGGGGGGAAAAAAGTGAACATGGGCCATTTTGGCTAAAGCCGAATGAAAAGTGGAAAAAATTCCTCATGGTTTTCTTAAAAAGAGCAAGACCCCGATTTCACACTGGCACTAAACTCCTTCGCCTTTATGAGAAAGTGGTCACCACTTTCTATTTAGCCTGTCCAATTTTCCAGCCCCTTGGCCATCTTCCAAATGACCTTTTCTCCCCGTTCAATGTGTAGATTTTTTTTTTTTTTGTTAAATGGAAGTTGTCTTGGAGGCATGAGAACTAAGAACTCACTGTGCACTGTGCTCTGTGCTCATACTCACATGATATTATTCCAGTTTTACAGTAAAGCTGTGAGATGTATATAGGCATTAAATTCCTGTTTCACAGATGAAAATATCAAAGCTCAGAACCCTAATCTACACAGCAACTGAGTGGCATTTTTATTTTTCAAAGCCTTATATTTTATAGAGCATCATTACCTTTAAGACTCACTCTAGGAAAATTTTTTTAAAATATTTTCTAAAGTTCAAGCATTCTATTTTTTTTTCTTTCCTAATCTATGAAACATATTCTACCCCAGTGTCCCACACACAGAGTTTCCTGGCTCCCTGAATCCATGTAACCTCTGCATCATGTGGATAATCAAGACAGACTTGTACTTTAGAAAATCATTTTTAAAAATGTTCCTGGACGATTCAAGAAATATAAACTTCAAAAGTAATATATATTTATACATATATGTGTATGTGTGTGTACATGTACATACACACACACACACACACACACACACACACACATATTAGGCTTAAACAACAGGTATTTATTTTCTCAAAGTTTTGGAGGCCAGAAGTCAGAGATCAAGGTATCGGCAGGTTAGGGCTCTTTTGAGGCCTCTTTCTTCTTGGCTTGCAGATGGCCGCCTTCTTGCTGTATCCTTACACGGTCTTTTCATCAGTTCACGCATACCCCTAGTGTCTTTTGAGCATCCAAATTTCCTCTTCTGATAAGACACCAGTAGGATCGGATTCGGGCCATCCTAAGGGCCTCATTTTAACTTAATCACCTCACTAAAGGGCCTGTAACATGCTGAGATGCTAAGGGTTAGAGCTTCAATATATTCTTTACTGGCGAATTCTGAATGGCACACTCTCCTCTCCGGATAACCTTCCCAGAACTTGCACTCTGCAACCTTGACCTACATAAGCAGAATGCTAACATAACTGCCATCTGGGCAGAGCCTCGTTTATGCACACTGGCCTCCAGTCAATATTCTACACAAAGAATTTCCACTTAACAGCTTTTGGCAAGAGTACTTTGCATGTGCACCAGGAACATGGCTGATATGAGAAGCTGCTCCTTAACCATGCTCTGAGACTTAGAGACAAGGTCTCTATGGGTAGGGATCATATTTAAAAACTATGAGGACCTGTCTGATCCAATTCTTTAGACCAGGGGTCCCCAAACTCTAGGCTGTGGATCACTACTGGTCCGCAGCCTGTTAGGAACCAGGCTGCACAGCAGGAGGTGAGCGGTGGGTGAGTGAGCGAAGCTTCATCTGTATTTCCAGCACTAGCATCACCACCTCAGCTCCACCTCAGATCATCAGGCATTAGATTCTCATAGGCACGCTGGTCCCTGGTGCCAAAAAGGTAAGGGGACCACTGCTTTAGCCTATTCAATTAACTGCATAAGATTTTAGATTGGCCTATTGTTAAGCTTTGTGTAGAAAAATGAGCCACTGGAGAAGCTCTCTGAAGAGGAATTGTGATTAAACAAACTAATAATCATTGTAAGCTTTAGAGGCAAGTAGGATTGAGTTAAAATCTTGATTCTACTAATTGTCAATTTTGTGTCTTCGGACAAGCCACTTCACTTTACACGTTTGGTAGTTAAAGAGTAGTAAATAATATAAAATACATAAAGTGTCTAGTATATGCTCAGAAACATTAGTTCTCATTGTCCATAATTTTAAACAATGAAGATTTCAAACCACCCTGATGGCAGCAGCATCCCAAAACGGAAAAGGCAGTCACTGCAAGCTTTTGAAGGCTTGGGCTATAGAACTCACACATAATGTTTAATATAACTATCCCAGTGTTATATTAAACAAAGCAATTCACAGGCAGGCCTAGATTCAGTGGATGGGAAACAGACTCACTTCCTGATGGGAATGGCTGCAAAATATTGTGCACGACTCAGCGGCAGAACCAGGTACTCTGGGCCAAGCACATTACATGCATCACCCATGTAGTTCTCCCTAAAAAATCCACCAACGAAGTGCCATAATATCCATTCTATAAACATGTAAAACAAGTCTCAAAGACATAAAGGAACTTATATGATATAACCAGGCGTTTAGTAACATGGCTAGCTTTTAAATCAAGTTTACTTGACTCCAAAACCAACATCGATTGCTCAGATATACATATTTTGAAGGCTAATCATGAGAGATGCTTCCACTTCTATAGAAAGAAACTAAGAAAGATATACCACTTCATCTTCACATTACTTTTTAAGCCTATTCCAGAGAAGACTTCTTGAGTGTATAAACTCTCTATTCAGGTGTCAAAATGCTCTCAGGTCTAATCCAACAATCACAGACCTTGGAGGGCTACAAGAAAATGTCCACCGCTCCTCCAAAAATATCCAAACATATGAATCCAAGGGATTTAGGAAAAAGCTGAGATACCTCTTAATTTACTAGCTTTCCCAGCCCATACTCTCAAAAAATAGAAAATATGATTAAGCCAAATGTCCATAGCAGCCCCAGCTAGGCTGTATTCCGAGGTAGATGATGGTAGTCACCAATTTTCAAGCCTGAGTTTTATTAATTTAGCTCCCTGTTTTGAAGGCTCACTAACATAAAATCAGTTAAATGAGCTTAGCAGGCAAAATTCTAAGATGACCCCTCCCAAAAGATCCTTACCCTTGAATAATTCTCTCCCCTGTGAATACAATGGGACATCACTCCTATGATTACGTTATTGTACATGGCAAAGGCACTTAGTAGCAATGTAAGATTACTCATCAGTTAACTGAGTTAATTGAAAAGAGATGATGAAAATGTTCTAAAATTGACTGTAGTAATTGCTGCACAACTCTGAGACTATACTAATATCACTGAATTATATACGTCTAATGGGTGAATTACATAGTACGTTAACTGTATCTCGATAAAGCAGTTTTCTAAAAAGAGCAGTGAGAAGGGTTTTGTTGGTGAAGTTGAGGTATCTAGAACTAGGCAGGCAGCAGGTGAGGAGTGGAAGGAAGGCTAAGTCATAGAAAGCCTTTCCCATCAGGCTAATTTCTTTGAAATTTGTGCCTTCAAAAGTAATGAGTTCCCCACAAAGGGTTTTAAATAGGGGAGTGAAAGATCCTATTGGTGTTTCTGAAAGATACTGTTAATGGCTATCTAAGGACAAAGCTGAGAAAAAGAACACAACACTGTAGCCTAGAGAGTTGGTAAGGAGACTCTTGATTAGCTCACTAGAAAGATGAAGACTTGACCTCAAGTTAATAGAATGGAAGAAATCCCAGTGCTTGAGAAAGAATACTAAGAGAAAAGAGATGCAACTTTGCAAGAACCTGAGATAAAGGAGCAAGAGGAGTCAAAGAACATAGGTTTCTCATTTGGGAGTCCAGCTTCTAAGGATAATACTGTCTGGCCCATTGTAGAGTCTGGGGAACTGGACCCAAGGCAATTGGGTCAGGGGTTGGGGAATTAGGTACCTTAGAAATTATACTTAGAGCCCTCCAACCAAACTCAAATGATACTGATACTGGTCCTATACCCAGAGATTCTCATTAAACCTGCCTGTGATTATTGTCTGGGTATTGGTATTTTTTTAATTATTATTTTATCATTAGTTTCAAGTATACAGTACATTGGTTAGACATTTACATAGTTTATGAAGCGATCCCCCTGGTTTCTCTTCCTCTGCTCTGGCTCTGCCCCTAGCCAATACATTAATGCTGACTGCATTCTCTGTGCTGTGCTCCGCGGTAGCGGGTAGTGGGTAGTGGGATTTTTAAAAGCTCCTAGGTCATTCTCATGTGTAGCCAAGGATATGAAACTCTGGTTTGGACACTTCCTTTCCAGTTGAGGCAACAGATGACATAGAGGACACAGCTGTTGCCTGCTAGCTGCCTGTCACCCGACAAAGCAGACTTGGCCTTGCTGAACTGAAGTGAGACTCTATCATGAGCACTTGGGATCTGATAGGGCCATTTGACTACATGTTTGAATGTACTAGCCATTGTGGAAAGAAAGATTTTTTTACTAAGGAACCTCTACTTTAGCTAAGAAAAAAGATACTCGGGAAAACATTTTTTATCATTGCAAAAACTCAGAGGTACCCCCAAATATTCAATCGTAGCAAAATACTTATGCAAATTATAGTGTACCCGCTCTAGGACATTATGGAGTCATCGAAATTATGATTACCCAAACCAGGTAATAACACAGAAAAATATCTGTGTTTAAGATTATATAGGAAAAAATCAGGATACTGAATTTAAACATACTGTATAATTCTAACAATATTTTACAAAAGAGGGAATATTAAACATTAGACAAATGGATGAAAAAAATTTTAATATAATTTTAATTATGGCTCTCTTAGGATAGTGAATTCACAGATGCCTTTTTTCTAGCTCTCCAAATTTCACTAAATTTTGTTATCTTTGAACACATATACATACGCTCTTCAAAAAAGTAAAACCTTTGTTCACATTTAGTGACTTTTTTATCTTTAGACTCAGAGAAGAAAAGCTACGAAGGCGATAGAGCCAATCTCAATACACTGGTTTCCACAGACCAGGCTGGAGCAAGAGGGCAATGAAGAAGAAAAAGATTCTTCAGAATCCGCCCCAGTTGTCATACTCAGTCTGTGTCCTATATTATGAAAACGCCTTGGCCAAAGAGGAGTCTGCCAGTATCCCCAGAAATTTTGAATCATATCACAGCTCCCCAAGAAAATAAGAAATAACAGGAGGATGTTCAGGTGGGATCCATGTCCCACAAATCACTCTGCAACATCCTCTTAGCACTGTCAACGGAATGGGTATATTCCTCTCAGTAACCGTCATAAGAATCCAAAGATTAGCCAAAAATAAATAGGGAATGTCTACTTAGGCTTGTCCATGTTTGCGGTGTTCCAAAATGTCTTTTAAGTCCTTTTATGAAACTCCTTTTTTAAAAAAAAAAAAACTTTATCTACAACTAGAACTGACAATAATAATTTCAAAATTATATAATAACAAAACCAATTTGGGGAGATCTAAGAAGGCTGCATGAGTGTCATGACATTGTAGCATCTTGGCCTTATGAACTCATGGAGGGAGAAACATAAGCCAGACAAAAGGTATAGTACTGTGATGGTTAATTTTATGTGGACGGGACTAAGGGCTGCCCAGAGAGCCAATAAAGCTTTATTTCTGTGTATGTGTCTGGGGTTGTTTCTGGAAGAGATTAGCACTTGAATCAGTTGACTGAGAGAAGAAAGTGGCCCTCACCAATGTGGGCAGGCACCATTCAGTCCGTTGAGGGTCCAGATAGAACAAAAAAGTTGGAGGGAGGGCAAATTCTTTCTCTCTTCTTGAACTGAGACATCCTTCTTTTTCTCCTGCCCTCTGACACCAGAGTTCCTGGTACTTGGGCCTTCGGACTGAAGGACTTAAACTAGAGACCTCAGGTTCTTAGGCCCTTGACCTCAGGCTGGGGCTTACACGGTTGTCATCCCTGTTTTTCAGGCCCTCAGACTCAGATTGAATTATATCATTAATCTTCCTAGTTCTCCACCTTGCAGCTGGCATCTTACAAGACTTTTTAGCCTCTATGATCACACCAACCAATTCCCATAATAAATTACCTCATACATATCTATATATAGCTACATCTTCACATATCTACATATATATCTATCTATAGAGAGAGATAGACAGAGAGATAGATATCCTATTTGTTCTGCTTCTCTGGAGAATCCTGACTAATACAGCTGCCTCCATGTATGTATAGTTCTCCATATTCAATAACAAGGTTAAGAATTAGAAGATAATAAAGGAAAACAAATTAGAAAATCAGAAACAAATACAAATAATTCTTTAATTTTACCCTCAGCACTCAGAACAAAACAATTGGTTACTTATTTATATCTTAATACATAGAATAATTCAAAACATTTGTTAGGATCATACTCTATCTTAGGCTTTGTGTGATGGGAAAAGACCAAGAATAAGGAACTTATTGAACATATAACTGCTGAATTATGTGGAAGAGTTATGAAAAGAAACAAAAGCTGATCTTGGGTGTTGGCTAGAAGGACCAGTCAGAAACCAAAGACTCTGTCAAGCCCTCATCTCTCTCGCGTAGAACCCGAGTCTCAGAACTCTCCAGTTCTTGTTCCAACTGCTACTCTAACGCTTGCCCCTTCTAGCCTGCCTTCCTTGCTCTGTCTGTACCACTGAAACCATGAGAAGAATCGTCAAACTGTCATTTGATTGCTTATAGATATATGTGGACAATAAATATTTTTAAAATTCTGTTCCTACAATTAGATGGCAGGAGGGATTAAATTAAAGGTTTTCTATTTGAACTCTGTCCTATAGCTGTAGCAAAATTATGAATAAATAATAGCTAACATTATTAATCACTTATAAATTTCTGTCACTTCATATTATTTCAACTACCACAACTATCATTTGATGTTGACACTATTATTATTTCCATTTTATAAATAAGGAAATCAAAATTTAGGAAAATCACGTAAGCTGCCCACAGTGAGATATGCGAAGTGAAAAGATTCAAACCCAGGCAGTCTCACCAACAGCCTGCATGTTTTACTATCCAGAAGACCCCGTCCCCCCAGATGACTTTGATTGAAGTTGCCAAAAACTTCTGAATTCAAGCTAAGTTATCAACTCCCATGAAGAGAGACCAGAAATCTCAGTCCATGAAGTCTGACCAACTCAGGTTGACATAGAACATGGCTCTTCCCTAAAACTTAGATGACGATAACATCAGAACCATAAAACGCAGAACATTTTTGGACCCTGTAAACCACAGCTGGGAGCTGGATTCTACATGTTCTCCTCTGTGTGTACACAAGGGAGATAGACATGTGCTTAATTGTTTAAGGATGGGGCAAACAGCAAGAAAGACAGTGCCGGTATCATTCCACCACACCGTGCCTAGCCAGGGGGAACGTGCTTCGACTTTGTGAAACGAAAATGGCTTTGCTGGGCAAGAAACACCAAGGTAAGCTCCATATCTAGAATAAAACCTCAGCTGTCAAAAATAGTCTCCAGATTTGCAGAAAATCCTCTAAAATCTGTCAGGATGAACAATAATAAATGATTGAGTCCACAAACGAGTTTGCCATTAATTCTGGCAGGACCAGAAAATGTGTAGCCACAAATGGGATTGATATGACAACTGACATAGTAATGCTTAAAGAGATTTTAAAAGAGGGAAGCAGTAATATTGATATTGCTACATGTTAAACATTTGAATATTGCTTAGATATCAATTCCTAAAAACCCAGACAATGATTACGAGTAGACGTGCTCAAATATGAATAAATAATACTGCTATTTTTTATAGTCACGTATTCACAGTCATTTTGTTACTATGGAATCACATATGATGTCATAAATTTGACATTCTATATGCAAGCGTAGACTGAGCAACAGAAGCAACAAGAAATGGAGCTGGGGAGATGAAAACCTGCATAACACCAAAAGAATTTCAATAGTTAAAGAAATGAGTCAAACATCTCTGAAACAGAAAAAGAAGGTGAGTGAATTGAACATCCTAGAATCTTTCCTAAGAGCTGAGGAAAATTAGACATCAGTCCATCATTTACCTCTGAGGGTTCTCTGAAATAATCTAATAATTTCAGATGATCACTACATGTAGAGAATATGGAAGAAGTAAAGGAAATTAAGGAAGTGGAGAAAAAAGAAATTAAAGCATATATTATAACCAAGCCCAGAAAGTCAGCATTTATTGAGCAAATGCTTATGGGTTAGTGATAAGGAGAAAACACAATTGCTATCTTTAGAAAATGCATCGCCTCGTATGAAAGAGAATACATAAAGTACAGTGCAGTGCTCAGTAAAAAAATATATATACAAAAGACACAGGCAACGCAGAGGAATGTTTAACTCTGGGAACTTCTCCCAGGTCATGCTGAGCTGGGAATGAACAATACTGAAAGGCGGAGGGGTTACAAGTAAATAGGGTGGTATATAGGCAAATACGAGCTATTTGGCATAAATAGAACATAAAATGTAGAGTGGAAGGCTTGCAAGTTTTAAGTATACAGGATATATCAGGAAGCTCCAGGTTTGTCTCACCAGTGAATAAAGACTGTATCCAGAAATGAAGAACAGATTTATGTTTTATAAAAAGCACCCTAAATATAAATGGGGTGGATGGATCTAAAAGTTGGGAGGATTTGAGGCCATAAAACTTGATCAAAAGGCTATAGTCTAAGAACACAGGCCCATGATGATCTGAGGCCTGGAACAAGGCAATGATAACAGGGATAGAGAAAAGGGACTGCATTTAAAATATCTTTTGGAGTTATGACAGGCTTTAATGGTGGTGACAGTGTATGAGGTTAATGAAAGAATTGTAGTATTAGTTCTAGGACCACACAGCCATGCTGTTCTCTGCTGTCACCAACTCAATCATGCAACTATTAGATTTGTCCTGGCTCTAAGTCACAGAACATAAAGAGATGAAGAGACTACCCCTAGTACCTTGGTTGAAGCTAGAAGTTGAGCCCTTTAAACAGATAAATAACATTAATCTTGATATTACAGCTACCAAATAATCATTAAATGATACAGACAGTGATCCAATACAACAGTATTTCTTGCAACTGAAAATAAAAGCAAATATTTGAATAGGCGTTCATGAAGTGAGTTCTTCCTGGGTTCTCCTACGTGATCTAGCTATTAGCTTGCTAGGAAATGTCATTTTACTCTAGAGGCAATGAGTAATTACATAGCATGAACAGAGGCATGCCTGTCAAGAGGTCCACACAAGATCTGTACCAAATTAAGGTCCTCAATTTAAAAAATCAGACTAATATTGGTGAGACTTTGAACCACAGAAAAGTGAACCTGTGGTTTATTAAGAAAAGAGAAGTTTCAATTCGGCATGGTAAAAATGAAGGAAAAACTCACATTTAAATCCTGGTACCACTGACCCCTAGCAAATTCTCCCGTACCATTTCCCATCCTATCATTTTTAAATGATAAATGTCTCATGCCTTGAATCTATAAACCAACAAATTTCTACATTCAAAATTATTTATATAGTTCTGTGATGTGTTATTTTTACTCATGCTTGTTAGAACATGGCAAAAAAATGTCAAAACTTTATTTTTATATATGTATGTATGTATGTATGTATGATCTTGGCAAAGAGACAAATGCTAATTTTAATTTATCCTTTTATTCTCAAACTCCATGTTTCTAATGCCCCTGAGATTAAAGTTAATAAACTTTCTTTGTTTCTATATTAAGAGTGAATCTGGAACGAAATACTCAAGAGAGAGTCTAGAAGGAGAGAAAAGAAGGGATTCTGAGAAATCAGGGGTTCGTCTGAGTGCTCAGGTGAGCTGACCTCTACAGAGCTGGTGAGAGAATTAAAGAGCAGAAAGCATAACAGAAAATATCAGGGGCCTGGGAGTTCTGGAAGAGAAGACTGAGCTGTTGAGATTTGTATTAAGGGTCACCTAATATCCCTCATGGAGAGGTTAAGAAAAAAACTAGGAGAAGCTGGTCCCTGCCTTCCCTACAGTACACACCCCCATGTTCATGTAGACAATATGGTGCAGAAACCATAGCTGTCTGTCTCCTCTGCTCAGCCTACGGGAGGAGACTGGTCTTTGTTCACACCAGGGAGGGAAGGGAGTCTAGCCATCGCATTGACCATTTTCTGCACAATCTTTCAGATGAGGCGTGCAGTCAATCCGAATCACTTCCTGAGATGTTGCCCCATGCGTGGTCACCCGTCGTGTAGACGCTGCCTTAGTGCAGCTGAGGGACCAGCCATTCTCGGCCCCTGCCGCACAATACGTATTTATATTCACATGTGCCTGTTGTGGGAGCAGGGCCGGCAGATCACCATGATCAGGGTGAGCAGAGATCGAACTACTGATTTTGGAGGGGAGCCACAGTCACTCTGGGTGAGGGGAAGGATACGGGGAACAGAAACTCTTCCACTTGCCTCTCCATGATCTCCTTTATCGTTCTTTTTCACGAAGGGAATGCTAAAGGGCTTTATCCCCTCCTATGCAGCCGCCCCAGAGCCCTGCTACAGCCTTGCTTAGGTGCCAGCCGCCCTCATCTTTGTAGTCTGGTCAGAAATGGTGGATGTGTCTTTTTAGTATCTGTTTATGGGTTTATCCCTAAAGGAAGCAGTGGAAGAAAGGGAGAAAAAGTGGTCAACTCTACTAAGTACCATGTAAGAGGAGTCACAGGTGAAAAAATATGATATATCGGATTTGCTTCTTGGTTTTGAATGCTCTTCTGGGTGGATCCCCACTTTGTTGTTCCTCACAGAAGTTAGGACTGGGCCAGAGCTGGCCAACATGAGGGCCAAGACTGAATTACGGGTCATAAGGCCAGGGACCTTCTCATTGGGTGTTGCTATGTTTAGCCTCATGTGGCTATCCTGCAGGCACATGCATGGGAGGAGTGGGTGGTAGGGTATTACACCCCTGGGTCTCTTCTCTCCTCAACAGGGATCACAAGAACTACTGTCAAAGGCAGATTCTCGAGGGTATATTGTGCAAAAGCAGTGGTCCCGAACTTCACGGAACCCTTCGACCAGAGCCCCATCAGTGGATGAGCCCAGAAGCAAGAGTGCCAGTCTTAAGGTAAAGATGGAGGGGGAAGGATGGAGGACATGACGGCAACGTAATAACACTACTGGGGATGATGGTCAATGTTATTGATGTTTTATACGTACTTCATGCATTTTATCTAATTTAGCTCCCCCCCCCCCACATACACACACATCTGTAAACTCTATTTTACAAGTGAGAAAATGGAAACAATAATTTTCCTAAGGTTTCACATTAATAACACAGAGCTAGATTTAAACCCAGTATCTCTAAGTCTATAAGCTATATACTTAATGATTAAACTCTACGGCTTCTCATTCCTCTCTTCGTTCAACAACTATTTATTGAGACCCCAAAACTAAGAAGAGGGGGTGGAATGGTCAACAAAGAAGATAAATTATTGAAGAGTGTCAGATTGTAGGGTACTTTGGGACCCTAACTAAGCCTAGTCACATATGAAGAAAAGTTTAGCTTTGAGATTAAGTTTTTGGATACAGAGAGAGTGACGCAAATCCGGCCACTGGGAAAACGTGTATTCCTGCCAATCAATCTATCTCTGTGAGGACTGGCTCAATAATCTAGCCAAAACAATGTCTCTCAAAACATGCGAAACAATCATTTAAAAAAAAAACAAAACAACGAAATAACATATGGATGCTTAATAATGTATTACACAGCTTAGGAGGCTTCTCTAGAATGGGTCCTTCCTATTTAGAAAGGTGACTGTCTCCAACTGAGCTCCACAGACACACAAAGCCCTGAAGGTGACGGGGAGACACTCGATTCTCCAGCTTACCAACCTTCCAGCAATCACTGCATTTATCACAGGGCAAATGTGGAGACAGAGGTCCCGAGGTGCTTTGTAGAGCCTTCTGATGGGAACATCTGGTCTAGCTGCTCATGAAGTTAACTGGAGGTCACAGATGGAGGCAGTGTCACAAAAGGTCCCTTACTCAAGCCCTCTGCCTGCAGGGAGAGCTCTGAGCAGGTTTACATACAGGAGGCAAGTGACAGAATTTTAAAAAATATGTGCCATCTGCCTAAGGGAATAGGGTCTATGCCCTATCTGCACACACACACTCGCACGCACGCACACACACTCACACACACACACACACACACACACACACAGACACACACACACACACACTATGAGGTACTGATGGGAAAGCAAGGGGACCACGAAAGCAAACTGCCTGCATCCATTTAAAAGTATCTCATATCTGCAGCCTTGAGAAGTCTAAGCTCCTTAACCCCCACTCAAAGGAGTTGAGATGTACCGTGATCCATCAAAGAGCTGGGAATAGAATGGAGGGAAAGAGGCAGCTCCTTGACTCCAGCTGGGCAGAGATGGGACAGGGACCACGGGTAACCGTGGAACTCAGACAACCATTTTCTTGTTCCAGGTCCCCACTAGCTCCGCAACCTCCCGGACTTCATCCACCTCCCCAAGCCAGCAAGAGTCACAGCACGAGCTGTCCTCACAGCCCTCCCCGTCTATGCCACCTGCGCAGCGCACACCATCACTGCCTGTTGATTCGGGTCCTCCCACGCCCACAGAGATCCAGACCCAGGCTGGGTCCCGGCGCAGCACCAAGATGCATGAAAGCCCTGAAGCCTGGACACATGGCATCGTGCGGGATATCCGAGAACCACGGGACTCACGGGACACGCGGGACTCACGGGACACGCGGGAAAGCCGCGACGCCCGCGAAAGCCGCGACGCCCGCGAAAGCCGCGACGCCCGGGACGCGCGGGACGCCCGGGACTCACAGCGGGAATACCCGCGCACGCCCCCCACCGAATGGAAGTCCTATGGCCAGCGCAGAACACACTATTCGTCCCAGCTGGACCGTGACTGTATTCCCGACCCGACCCGGAAGCTGGAGGAAGAGGACGACGACGAAGAAGCCTACTGGGCATCCGTGAGGACACTGTATGAGAAGTCCCCGAACTGCTCGCGACCCCGGCCGGTGAGCAGGGCCCGCGGCCCCGGGACCCGAAGCGCCCCATTGCACAGCGGCACAGCCCAAGCCTCTCTCCAGCCTCCCTCCTGTGACGTAGGGAAGTCTGTCCCACCCCCATTGCTGCTCTTCCCCAAACCTCCCTCCCGCAGCCGGGGAAGCCCCAGGCCTCGGCTAAGACCAGCATCTCAATGTTCCAATCAAAGGCCCAGCTCTTTTTCTTCCCACCCTGCCCTGGGTGAGCCCCATTCCTGAATCCTACCCATCTGTAACCATCCCCCTGTTGACCCTCCTCTCCGCAGGCCAAACCCAAGCATGCCATCACCATCGCTGTGTCATCGCAGGCTCTCTTCAACATGATGGACGGCAGGAAAATCTTTGAGGAAGAGGGTCTGGAAAAGTACATGGAATATCAGCTCACCAATGAGAATGTCATCCTGACCCCAGGGCCCGCATTCCGCTTTGTCAAGGTGCTCTGCAAAGCTGTCTTTGGCCCGCCAGGACTCTGGATGGCGAGGGGAGGACCCAGGCCCACCCTTGGGATCTCCTCCAGGTTCCCTTATCATCCCTAGTCCACTTTTGTCACTCTTGCCCTTTTAAAGTTGACCCCAGGTCAGTGTATGCTTTCAGAGGCTTCCAGACTGTTGAAGAAGGGACTCTATCCCTAGATTTGGGATGTTGGGCTTCCCTAAGTGGGCTCCTAACCACGAAACCTGTAACAGAAAACTCTGGTCCCTCCCTAGAAGCAGCGGTGGCCAGAAGCAATAATGAGTTTGCCATTCCGAGTACCTCTAAAAATAAAATGCCTCATTAAAATGAGCTGAAATTCACTTTTGCTGCTCTTGCCCCAAACATCGCATATTAAGAAAATCAAGGTGCTCCTCGCACTGAACGGCATGATTTTAATAGAGTAAGATTCTCTGAACATATACAGAAACGTACAGCACTTGTAACTGTGATCTCCTACATACCGTGAACAAATATTATACAATAACATCATAACCAGGAAGAAACAAATGACACCTCCGCAAGTTGTGAGCAGAAAGTACTTATGGGCCATGGGAGGAGCAAGAGGGAAACCACACATCTATTCTAAAGACTTCTGTTAGGAAAGAGATGAAATGCTCCCTGCGGCAGCAGATCCACCAAAATTGGAACACTACAGACCATTAGCATGGCCCCTGTGCAAGGTTAACATGCAAATTCATGAAGCATTCTATATTTTTCACAACAAAAAATAATCATGAGTTAATTAAGAAAGGCAGATTTTACAAATCCCCCCCAAAAGAAAAAAGAAAAAAAAAAGACAAAGCGTAAAAGAGTTAGCTTGATCCTTCCTGCTACCAACCCAACAGAGACAATTCTAGTGAACCAAATGTTGTAACAATTTTTAATAAACATTACCTATCTATTCAGTAAACATTAACTGATCTCCTGTGCATGAGGCAGGAAAGACAGAAATGAATGGCATAACCCTGCCTTAAAGGAGCCATCTCTCTCCGTGGAGAGTCTTCGAGGCTTGAATTTGACTCTTGCGAGATCCCTTCTCCCCAGACTCCCAAAGCCCCATCCACCTTCCTGGTCCTCTTTACCTACACTCATGTTTGTAACCTGCAGGCCCTGCAGCATGTCAACGCTAGACTCCGCGATCTGTACCCTGATGAACACGACTTATTTGATATTGTACTGATGACTAATAACCATGCCCAAGTGGGAGTGCGGCTTATAAACAGCGTCAATCACTATGGTAAGTAAAATAAATACCGTGTAGAAGAACAGCTCGCTGCTCTGGAAGAGAGAAGCCATGTTATTTTGCTAACTGTGGCCTAGCTAATACAGTGTCTTTGATACTGACAGCCCCTTCTGCGTGGGGAATGTTTATTTGCCTATGTCAGAGCAAGAGGGGCCATGTTCATTTTTAACTTCAGCACAGAGTTGGGCCCAAAGCTCGGGACTTAACTTGTCAAGTGTGAATTTCAAAGTCTTAATCCCAGGTCCTGCAACATATTTCTGTTTTATGTTTTTCACTTCTGAACACGACTTCAAGGAGCCGTCAACCCAAAGGCTTTCTCTGTGTGATCAGACTTCTTATTCACTACAGATACATGTTAAAGGTTTAAAGGTTGTCACCTTTCCTTTCCACTCTTAAAATCTGATTCTCCCTGGCTGCTCTCAGAACAGCAAATCCATACTCGTGCCGGCAGAATTGTCTTTATTCCTTTACGTGGAAAACTGAATGGACTTTAGTCTCGCCGTAGCATTGCCATCAGTGTGTAGGAGACATTCAAAGAAAGTTGCCATTTTTCCTTATGGAATTACCTGACTAATTTGAGAACTTTTAGCCTATTTTCTAAAAGTCAAACTGAGATTTAAATTTGGCATATTTATAAATAATAAACAGATGTTACAAGTTATGAGTTTTATGTTATATTATACTAACTATAAGGTTGATGTCTTACTGAGACATACTTTAAAAAATGTTTACCTTTCAAAAACGCAGCCTTTATAGAGTTATGACATGAAAGGAAGGAACATATACAAAAGGTTTAGCAGAGACAACTGGCATAGAATAATCACTCAATAAACTGCAGCTATTGTTTTTATAACACATACCCTTATTTGATTTAGTTGGTGGTTTAAGTCTGTCTATTCCTCACCACACTGAGCCCACTGAGAGTAGAAGCATTAAAAAAATCAGTTATTTACCTATTATTTCTGCTACTTAACTGATTAAGCACAATCTTATGCAGTCTGTTCATGGGTAATGACCTTTCACCTGGTAGTTAGTTATTTCCATAATGTGGGTGCTGAAAGCAATTTGTTTCTCTCTCTGCTGCCATCTTTGTTAACAATTATAATTATCTGTTTGCATGCCTGGCTCCTTGGTGAACTGTGATCTTCAGAAGAGGGATAATGTTTTAGTCATTTCTAAAGCCCCAGTGCCACCAAATAATTTCTGATTGTTAAACTAATTTTATTTAAGGATTTATAGATTACAGTTTTGTGCTACCTACACCCAATGTTGGCTTAAGTAAATAAGTGAGAGTAATTAATACCACAGCAGACACTTCCACCTCAACTGTGGATGGGCCCTGCCTACTCTCTTGGTTTATACAGATGAAAACAAAATTCTGCTTTATATCTTGTGGAGCTACCCAGTTTATCCCATACCTAAAAATACTTTGAATGGGTAAATAATATCTTACATACATGTTACACTTCATTTAACTATTCACACTTTGGTAAAAAATGTTTTGCTTAAATAATCCTGAAAGGCTGAGACCTTTCTAGATAAATCTTTATAGGAATTTCAGATTATTCCTTTAAAATAAACTCCTAATAAAAAGAACCCTAGGAAAAAAGGTATAAACCTATCAAAAGCTCTTGATACTTGTTGTCGATTACTTTCGACATAGCTTGTATCAGTTCATACCTTCATCCACAGTGCATCTGGGTACCTGTTTTACAAACCTCTCACCAACATCTAGTATTTTTTTTTAATTGTTGTTGATTTAAAGGCATTTGACAGTGTATTAGTGTTTAGTCTGCTAATAATTCCATTTAAAACTTCCAGGCAGGAAAAAGAGAGAATTTCAGACCTTTTGTTATTGCTTTTAGAAAAGAGTCTAACTCCTAGCACTACTTGTTATTACCATTGTAATTTTACTGAAGAAATAAATAAATGGTACTTAAAATAGAGCCACATTTTAACTGGCCTTTTCAATAAGTGAGGGTGCTAAAGCTGAGGGACAGGAGTCAATATGAACCAGTGGACTCAGACAAGTCTTTGTGTCTGTTTCCTTTTCCGTAATGAGGAGAATAATGCCTGCCATGTGGTTCTTGTGAGACTCAACTGGCATGGTTTATGAGGATGGGCTTCCTAAATTATCATGCACCAAAAACACCTGCTCTTCCGTAAAATAGCTGCGACATTTTTCCATATTGGTGCTAAGAAGGTGATTCTAAAACCTCAGTAGTCTCTCAGCTATTCCTAAAGTAACTCTCATTTGCATTTACAGTAAGCATATGTCTTTAGTCATAACAACATCTTTCTTGCCCGATGATAGGCTTACTAATTGACCGCTTCTGTCTGACTGGTGGAAAAAGCCCCATTGGCTATTTGAAGGCATATCTTACCAACTTGTATCTTTCTTCGGATTGTGAAAAAGTACAAGAAGCAATACAAGAAGGTATTAGTTTGTTTTTATCCCTCCCGTTCATAAAGAGGTTTGCACTAGTGGTTACTTCCATTGGGCTTCCCACATAACTATGTGGCTTATGTCCTTGCTGGATTTTCTGCTAAGGTGTTCCCACCAGTGACGGCCCTTAAGTTTGGCCTTTAGAGCTTTGACCTTTCTGGAGGTGGACATCCTCGGTGATTGTCTCACGGCAAATTTTATACTTCCCCACCACTTATAAAAATGGAAGCAGTGCATAGACGACTGTGTTGAGATATGTAGTTGTGAAGAGGAGTTGAATCATCAGAGAATATCATCAGACAGAAATGCAAGGTCTGGAAGGGCTTTTCATACTTTTTTTTAATGGTAGAAACTAAAACTTCTGGCCCTGAGAAGAGGATTAATGACTCTCCATGGTCTACTAGGAATTGCCTCTGCAATAATGTATGATGGAGCCAAAGACATGAATTACTGTGACACGCAGCTTCGTGTGGCTTTCGATGGAGATGCCGTCATCTTCGCAGATGACTGTGAACACGGTACCAAGGATTACGGGCTGGACAAATATTTCCAACATGAAACACTATTTGAGAATAAACCTCCTGCTCAGGTAGGTTCAAGGTGCTCTAATTAATTTTGATCTACTTATTTTTCAGTGTATAGATATAGATATTTGTTCACTGTGATGGCTTTTACATACTTTAGGCAGGACACTCCTCACTTCTGATCCTTTGCAATTTTCCACCTTTCTTTCTTTCATGAACTCTTCTGAAGTGTCTGCTGCTGACTTTTTAATTTTAGCATTCGTTTATCTAGCCTTTTGGAAACATTTCTATGATGTCATGATAATGATTTCACTTCCTCCAATTTATGAGTAACAGAGGTATTATGGCCTACTAATTAGTTGTTTTTACATTATAGGTCCTCAAAATAGTAAGGTCATCTCCAGTAGGTCAGTAAACATTTGTTGAGCCTGTCTGTCCATAACCTCAAACTCAGTAAAGGCATCACATAACTGAGAAAATCTACAAAACTGAGAGCTTAAATTGAATCAAATAATGAGCCTCAAACAAGTTCAAACTGTGAAAATCTAATCATGCTGAAACTGAATATTTAAGTTTTTTTTTTAATCAATCCATGAACTGAAGTGTTAGTGGCATAATCAGTAATGAACAAAACCTACAACTTCTGAACCAAAGGAAATTAAAAACAAAATAATCTCCAAAATGAATCTGAACTAATGAATCATTCAGTTTTAATCTATGACTCTTACCAAGAAACTTAAATGGCCTTTTTTTCTCAGCACTTGCTGAACTTAAAACTTATTTATTTTTAGTACGTTTATAGAAGTATGAAGAGACTAATTGAAAGCTGAAAAGTTTTACTAACTCACCTCACATTACAGCAAGTGATTTTTAAACTCTCTGTGTGTGTGTGTGTGTGTGTGTGTGTGTGCGCGTGTGTGTATGTAATGTCATGCTCCATTCCTAAATAGCTTCTTTAGAAGCCTTGACCTCATGTTATGAAGTTGTTCAGTATTAACAAAATTTACTATTGAGGGGGAAATTGTTCATTATATTTTATATATGTCTGCTTTGCTAAAATTCAGGGGCTATAGTATCATAGCCTTTAACTATTATTGAAATGTGGAAGAGTTCCATAAAAAGAACATTTAAAAAAAAATAACTTCGAAAAGAGAATTACTTTAAAATAATCTTAAAATACGATTTTCTCATCCCAGGTAAATTATCCAAATTTCTTTTAAGTTTTGCATTTATCTGTTATTTTTTACATATTTTAAAACATTTTTTTCTCATTAAAAAATTGAAATCGCAAAGCCCAACAACACTAGTTGTTGCAGGAATACCCACCAAATTTCTATTAATTGTACTTGTTTTCATTATGCAATAGATAAAAATGCTGTTTACATAGAAAGAGGTAGCTTTTCTATAAAGATGAGGTTTTGCCAGATGTGTTTCATTAATGAGAAAATATATTATGAGGTATGATTCCTACCTAAGGCTTTCAAGTATGTTGGTCATGGGGTTTGGTCATGAAATGTTCCAAGTGTCTCAAATGGAGATCTGAGAGTCATCAGCAAATGGGACAGCTGGAGAGGATTAATTTGGCCACTCTCTGTGTAGCTCATAAGCCTCCAATGTGGCACAATGGCTAGTAATTGATGTCTCCCATTTGATCTGTACCTTGTCTCATCATTCTAGAATAGTGGTCTCCAGTCTCTCAGTCTCTTTCAATGTCTGTCTGTCTCTCTCCCTCTCCCTCTCCCTCTCCCTCTCTCTCTCTCTCTTTGTGTGTGTGTGTGTGTGTGTGTGTGTGTGTGTGTGTGTGTGTGTGTGTGTTAGAGCTCGTGAAGTATAATTTACATACAGTAAAATTCCTCATTCTTAATGGATGATGTCAAGAGTTTTGACAAACGCTTATGGTTATAAAAATACAACCAAACTCAAAATATTCAAGATACAAAATTCCCTCGTGCCTCTTTGTAATCATCCTTAGCCTCCTGTCTCCAAGATCTGTCAGCCACTAATCTGATTTCTATCCCTAGTTTTGCCTTCTCCAGATGTCATATAAATGGAACACCACAAGATACAATCTTTTAATCTCACTTCTTTTTAGCCTAATGCATTTCAGACTCATCTTTATCATTCCATGTATCTGTAGTTTGTTCGTTTTTACTGCTGAGTAGTATTCTGTTTTATGGATGTACTACATTATCTTTATCCATTTATCTGTTGGGGGATATTTAGGTTGTTTTCAGTTTGGAGCATTTAAATATAAAGCCGCTTTAAGCAGTTACGTACAGGGGTCTGTGTAAACATAAGATCTCATTTCTCTTGGATAAATACCTAGGAGTAAGATTACTAGGTCACATGATAAGCATACATTAACCTTTATAAGATACCACCAAACTATTATCCAAAGTGACCGTACCACTTTACATTCCCAACAGCACTGAGAGATCTTGTTGCTCTACATCCTTGCTAGTATTTGGTACAGTCAGTTGCTGTTTGTTTGTTTGTTTTAAGCTATTTTTGTGGTTATATAATGGCATCTCATTGAGTTTTTAATTAACACATCCCTAATGATATAGGGCATGATATAGGGCATGATATAGGGCATCTTATCAGGTGCTCATTTGCCACAATATGTATTCTTTAACAAAAACACCTGTTCATATCTCTTGGCTTGTTTGGTTTTTTATTATTGAGGTCTGATAGTTCTTATTCTGGATACAAGTCCATCATCAACTATGTGTTCTGCAAATATTTTCTCTCAGTCTACGCTTGCCTTTTCATTCTCTTAATATTTTTCATTGAACAGGAACATGATTTTGATGTTCAATTTACCAATTTCTTTTAGAAAATGTGCTTTTAATATATGTAAGAAATCTTTGCATAACCCAATGTCAGAAATATTTCTTCCTACGTTTTTGTATAGAAGTTTTATAATTTTGGGGTTGGGGGGGAATATAACCAATTTTGAGTTAATTTTTACGCTTGTGCAAAATATTGGTTAAGTTTCATTTTTGCCACTTATAGGTATCCTAATTGTTCCAACACTATTTGTGGGAAAACTGGCTTTCTGTTCCTTTAATATAGGTATCTATCTTTTACCAATATTGCATTATCTTGATTATCACAGTTTTATAGTAAATCTTGAGATTAGGTGGTACAAGTCCTCCAAATTTGATATTTTTCAAAAATCTTTTGGATATTCCAATTACCTTGCATTTTCATATAGATTTAAGAAATAGCTTGTCCAATTCTGGGGAAAAAAATCTTGCTGGATTTTGTTTACTTTAATTGTGTTGAATTTATATCTTAATCTTGGGAGAATAGATATATTAACAATATCAAGTCTTGCAGCCCATTTGCATGGTATATCTCTCCATTTATTTAGGTCATCTTTGAATTCCTTCATCAGTGTTTTGTAGATTTCAGCACATGCATATCACCCATACTTTGTTAGCTTTATAACTAAGTATTTCATAACTTTTGGTGCTATTGTAAATGATACTTTAAAAGTCTAATTTCCAATTTGATTATTGCAAATATAAAGAAACACAGTTAGTTTTTATATATTGACCTTGCATCTTGAAACTCTGTTAGTCACTTTTTAGTCATATTAAAACTTTTGTAGATCGTTAGAGATTTTCTGTGCAGATAATGTTGACACTTTCATTTCTCTGTTTTCATTCTCTATGTCTTGTATTTACCTTTCTTGTCTTATTGCCCTTGCTAGGTATTTATTTACAACATACAACTTTAATTACAATCTACTTTCAAACAATATTATGCCACAACATGTCTAGTATAAGAATCTTACTAAAAACAGTATGTGCTCACTCCTTCTCTCCCATGTTTTGTGCTATTACAATATATTTTGCGTTCACCTATACTATAAAGTTAAAATACCTTGCTATTTTTTATTTTTTATTTTGGGAATCAATTATCTTTAGAATGAATAAGAAAAATAAGACAAATATATCTTTTGTAGTCATCTTCATTTTAAACATTTCCAGAGATCTTCATTTCTTTCTGTAGATCCACATTTCTCCCTGTAGTATATTTTTGCCATAAGCTTATCTTTTAATATTTCATGTAGAACTGATATGCTGGTACTGAAAGCTCTTAGTTGTTCTTTGTCTTAAAAACTCATTTCTCCTTCATTTTTGGAAAATATTTTGATTGGATATAGCTTTTTTCATTTACCATATTTTTCTTTCAGCACTTTAAACTTACCCATCCACTGTCTTCTGATTTGCATAAATTATGACAACCAATTGTTTGAAATTCTTACCTTTGTTCCTCTGTATGTAATATGTCTATTTTTCTCAGGCTACTTTCAAGATTTTCTATGTTTGTGTTTCAACAGTTTGACTATGGCGTGTTGTAGTGTGGTGTGGTGTGGTGTGGTGTGGTGTCTGTGTGTTCCACAGCATTCAATGACTTGTTCTTTTTTCTCCATTATGTTTTTCTCTTTATATTCAGTTTGGGTAATTTCTACTGAATTATCTTCAAGTTCACTGATTCTTTTCTCGACTATATTGAATCTAATGACATCAAAGGCATTTTTCTTTTATTTCTAGCATTTTCATTCAACTTATCTTTTCCACCTCTTCAGTAGACTTAAATTACTAGTCTACTCATGTATGTCATCCACTTTTCAATACAATTAAGATAGTAATCAGTGATTTACAGTTCCCACTCATATTTAGGACATCTAAGCCATCACTGAGTCTTCTGTTAATTACTTTCTCTGGAAAGTTGATTTTTTGTTTTGTTTTGTTGTCATCTCATAAATCTTTGATTAACTTCCAATTACAGTGTATACATAGTAAAGGTTTTAGTAAATAGTATTCTGCCTGGTTATAGGTATGCCTCCTCTTCTGCTAGCAATTAGCGTGAGGAACCGAATCGAACAAACCAGGAGTTTGACTAGCTATGCATTTTGTTATTGCTATTTTTACTTTCATTTCACCACAGGCTTCGCATTCCTCTGGTAGGATGCTGGAGGGCATTTCAGTATTCCTGTTCCACTTCCAGTATTCGGGCTTCCCTTTGTGCCTGTGCCTCCGAGTTCTCCATAGTGGGACCCCTTTCCCAGCTGTTGCTCATTTGTCTCTGCCAGCTAGCGTGGTGATGTGTGTGGGGGTGGAGGGGCATTCTCTGTTGTCCTGGTTCAGCCTAAGTCTAAGGCAGCAGCTGTATCTCCCTGGATCTTAGAAATGAAGTTTTATCATTGATCTTGCCTTTCCCCCTGTGATAACTGAATCTAATGGTCTGGGTCCATAAGAGTTTTCTGTCCCTTTCCCAGGAGTAGAGGGTTTTCCTTTCTTTCTCCCCATAGTAGTGAATTTTTACCTGTGGCCCAGGAGTAACAGTGTTTGGTTTGAAGCCCTTTTTCCAGAAGGTTAATTTCTGTTCCCTAGGAGATATGGGACAATGTGGAGTTTTAGATTTTTCTCACAGTGGCGGCTGCTGCTCTCCTCCAAGTCATCACTGCAGGGACTGCATCCTTTCATCTCTTACCCTGCCTGCAGTCTTTCTCATGAGCAACTAGTCACGTCCATGGGAAAAAAAGAAGCCTGTATGGAGAGTGTATTTCTTGTGTCTGTAGCTTCCAGGACTTCTGTGCTTTCTCGTTAGCCTACGCTTTGCCTTTGTCAATGTGTTTTTTTAAATTATCTGAATTTTTCATACTTGCTCGTACGGTGTCTGGCATATCTTCCTTCAGTACTCTGCAAAGATGTGCCAGTTCTTGCATTCCATCTGTCCATGCAGATATCTTAGATGTTTCCTTAGATTTTCTCTCCTTACATTTCATGTTGATCAGTCGCCCTGTTACCTCAGCTCTCCAATGGGCTCAAGAAAAGTTAACGTTGTTTTGATTATCTGGCTTTCTCCTCTTGTTAGGACAGGAGTAAGTCTTTCTAGCTTTCTACACCCTAGGCAAATTCCAAATGTTTAAATCATACAGCTCTTCAAAAAGGTATGTTTGAGTAGCTTTCCTTCATATTTCTATATTTTCATTGATAAATTATATACTTAAATACTGCATAAATACATAAATTATAAAACATACCCAAAAATGGAAGTAAGAAAGAATGATATGGCTACTTTTAATACAATGACAGTCCCTATTTATTCCCTTTGGAACATACTCAAAAATAGCAAGGAGAATTGTGTTCCTCTGTGTTTCAAAGCCAAACAGTGAGCAAGGTGGCTCTTGCCAATAGTCTCTACACCCTCTTTGCTGCTGTTCCCCTCAAAAAAGTTACAGTTTTTTTCACCTATGTATGTGTCTCTCATCTTTAGGAAGTGAATTTTCACTTGTTTTTTTCTTCTTATATATGCAGTCTCAGAGAAAGCAAAATAAATAAATAATCACATTGATAGCCATGCTTACAGAACACAGTTTGTTTCTATGACAGCAGAGAAGGGAGCTTTTGAATTGTGAAAATAAGTCAGTCTTAAAATATTATCCTTGACCTTCCCAGAAATCCCCTAATTATTCTTAGGAAAACCAATCTACTTCAGTAATGACTGGTAAAGAGGGAACCAGCACAGAACATATGCAAAGATACTATGAGAAAAAGGCAGATAAAGAAGAGCAAAATCTAGTAACAGATGAAAAACTCTCACTACAAGTATTTGCCAAAATACAGGTGAAATTGTGACTAAATATTTACCATGACTTTTAAAAATTTAATAAAGCAGGATCATAGAGTAGAAATGCAAGAATCGGGGAAGAGATGATAAAATATTAAATGACAGAAGTTGGATATGAATAGAATTGAAAAATAAGATTTTAGAAATAGATCACAGATAAAGAAAATCCAACATATGCATAATTGGAATCCTTGAAGAAAAACATTGAAATTATGTTATGTGTTGAGCAGGACAGGGTGCACATGGTAAATATAAAGATGCATATACATATCAAATATAAATCAAGAAAAAATCCTGAATTACCAGATTTTCATACATACATTAAACCATGAAAAGATTAAAGGCCATATTATGTAATAGGAAAACAGAACAGAATGATTATGAGACATGCCGTAATAAAATTATATGGCTTCAAAGATGAAGAGATAATTCTTTGGGCAACCTGTACATAAAAGTTGGTGGCAGGGGAAGGGGGAGGAATCAAGCTGTCCTTGGTGTTCTCCACAGGAGCACTCAATAGTAAAAGACAGTGGAGCACCACTTATAAGATCATATGGAGAGAAAATAAAAATTACAGATTCTCTGTCCAAGCAAAAGTTCATTCGTATTAAAAGGAAACAGGTCAACAGTTGAGAACATACTATGTTCTCAGGAATTATTATTTCCATAGCGTTTTCTTGACAAAACTAGGACTATTGGACACATTTTGGCCAACATGTAGATGACTACAAACATACAGAGGCACAAATGGGCCTAGAATATATTTAACCATAGAACCAAAACTAAAACAATTGTAAGGATTAAGGAGCAGAAAAGAAAGTACATATCATGTGCCCTAACAATGTAGAAATTATATAACTAATGAAAACTGGAAAAACATGGAGGAAGAGAGTCTAAAAAGAGTAAGTATGCATATACCTTTAGTTATAATAGCTTATGAAAGGTCAAAAATAAAGCCGATAAACAGAAACATGGAAGTCTTTAACAATACAAATATAAATGTCGAGAAAGATGAACGAGCAAAATTGGATGGCTGAGAAAGAAACAGAAGATAAGAGAGAGGTAAAGAAGTACCCTAATTTCATCATTTCTCATTTTAAAAAATAATAGATTCTGGATTTTAAAAAACAGAGTACTCTGGGTACTATAAAAAGTTATAGTTATAAAAGTAACAAATAGAAAGAAAGAATACAGTCCTTCCTGAATATTCGAAGAAACACAAATACACATGTACAAAGGTAAAAGACACTTGTCAGTGAATATTCCTTTAAAATTTTTAAACATGAAAAATACACTAAAAACCATAAGACAGCCCATTACCATGTATATCTGTAATACCAATAAATAAAAATGTCCTAAAACTCAACTTTTGTTTTAAAAATTAAGACTTTCAGATTGGATCACATAGCAAAATCCAATTCTAGGCTCTATGTCAGAGCTACAGCTAAAACGAAGTGTTCGGACAGGTTGAAGATGAAAATAAGTGTGACAATATACAAAGTATTTGTATACTTATATTTGTAAATATAAGGCTGGATCCAAGCCAACAAGACATTAAACAAGATAAAGGAGTATACTTTATAACATTAAAATGTACAATTCACAAAAAGCAAATTAAGAGTAGTGCTTTCGGTAATTAATTGAATAAAGGATTCTGCTTTGCCATCGATAGTTTAAGTCTGTTACCTTGGTTTAACTTTCGAATAGAAACTTCTTTCACTCTTCAAATATCTGTGTCTAGACAATAAATTATATGAGCATCCTACATTTATTCCAGGAATGCAAGAGTGATTCCACATAAGGAAATATATTCACATAAATACAAGGAGTTCTGGGATTGTGTCATAGACTTTATAATACTGTATGCAGTATTATATTCTTTTATAAGCTGTTATAAGTCTCTGCTTTTTCAGCATTCACTTCCTTTGGCTCACTGGATCACAGCTGTGACATATGTTCCTTTTACAGGGTCCCTTGAAAGCCTTTCTGGAAGATTTAGGCAGACTGCAAAAGAAGTTTTATGCCAAAGACGAACGGTTATGTTGTCCTATCAGGACCTACCTGGTTACAGCCAGGAGTGCAGCCAGTTCAGGCGCTCGAGTGCTGAAAACCCTTCGCCGCTGGGGTCTAGAGATAGACGAAGCTCTTTTCCTTGCTGGGGCCCCCAAAGGTCCCATCGTGGGGAAAATACGGCCCCATATCTTCTTTGATGACCACATGTTCCGCATTGACGGGGGACAGAAATTCGGAGCCGTCACAGCTCATGCACCTTATGGCATTAATCAGAAATGAACAATTAGCCATGGGGAGGAGAAATAAAGCAGTGAGTCTGGTATTACAGAAGCCACTTCTTGTGGATCTTCAGGGTAATTAGATAGGTATTTCAGAAGACTGGACCTCAGAACTTAGTTCATTTGAAAAGGTTTTGCTCTTAATTTTTTTAAAAAATATTTTGAACCCTCAAGTTACCTTCAAGTGACTTCTCTTTGAGCTGTCACTGCTGTTGAATACCACTGCATCTATCTTTATGTATAAGTCATACCTGATGACTCTGGAGGATAAGTTTAGAACTTGAATGCCTGAATGCTTAACGAGCTACTTAGTCTTACAAAGCATTGCTCATTTTTGGATGCTGGTATATAGAATAAATTGTCACCCATCATCAAAATAGAATAGTGATCTTCAAAAGTGGAAAGAGTAGGGTTAAGTACACTTGAAAACTCGAGCTTTTTAGTCTGTTGCCTCTGTGACCAACCTTTAAATTGACACAAAATGAAAATGTCACTCTGCCTGCATGTGTATACCAATTTTGACACTAGTCATTGAGAAATAAATCAGCTGGTTATTCCTACAGGGCACTTTCCATCTAAGATGAGTTCCAAGCAGAACCACCTAGGAAGGGTTCTTTGAAGCTTATTTGGTGGATTCATTGCGTCTGGACCACAGAGCTTCATATTTGAAGTTGCTGGCTTTGTGCCTGGTAGGTAGGCCTAATGTTTGCATGGCAAAATAAGCCTTTGCCACCACTTCAAAATGTAACATAAAGTGTAGTATCTTGGCTTTTCACTGTTGTCATTCTGTTGTGATATTTGTTTTGTTTTCAAAAAACGTCGGTTGGTTATTAATCGTAATCTACTACATGTTAAGGCACAGTGAACTGTGCCTTTTTGTGTTACCTCATTTCTCATCAAACCAAACATTTGTGACATAGTATTCTTACCCTCATTTTTAATCAATGAAGAACCTAAGATCAAAAAAGATTAAGTAGCTTGTCCAAGAATAGCAGCTAATAAATAGCAGGACTAAAATTAAAATTTGGGTCTTATTTACTTCAAAAGCTCTGTTTTCTCTGTTATACAGCCTTCCAAATTTTCTTATTGATTCCATGGCACAGGACCCATCCTGAACAGATTAATCATTCCATTAAGTTCTGTGCTTAAGCTTACAGCAGTTACATAGCAGATCTGGGGCTTCCTCTCCTCTCTTCTCCACATACTCTCGTTTCTTGTACCTCTACTTCGATCTCTATACCACATATGCATATTCCGCCCTGGCTCTAGTTAAAGAAGGCCACTGCTGACATACATCATTTGAAATGCTTCCTAATTTGATGTAAGCCAGTCCAAAATATATCGGTCGTGACACTTATTGAGTACCTAGTGTTTTGTATGCATTCCCCAATATAAAGATCACAAGAGAGACTCAGACATAATCCTATCTTTTAGGAAATTTAAAACTTTAACAACCTCATAGAGGAAGTCAAATGTGCAAACTCAGCCAACACTAGAGGGCTGTTTGTCCTCAGCGCCAAGTGAGGGTCACACAGGAAGTTGAAGCAGGTAGGTGTCCGTATGGGCTGGAAGTGGTCAGGAAATGAAAAGAACTGAGATGGGCTTTGAAGGATGGACAATGCATAAAACTGAAGAGAGAAGAAACAGATGTGTTCTGGGCTCAGTGAGTTTGAGCGGCACCTTTAAATTATAGAAGTATGGAATAAAGGCCAACACTCGTGACGTCTGTTCCCAGTGCCTTGTCTAATCCTCCGTGATGGTGCTTTTTCCCACCTCTGTGCTCCATTCTCAGCACTCATCAGAAACCTTCCTCTAGCATTCTACCCCTTTTCTCTCTGTATTGTGACTATCCATTGCATGTTATATTCCTCCAAAATATAAGAGAGTGGAGGAGAGTTTATCAAAATCTTATAGAGAGTTTATTTCAAACTATACACATCGTGTGTGTCTCTTCTCTTGTCCTGAAGATTCTAGAATGGGGCTGGAGTAGTGGAAATTTCTGCACTAGACAGTAAGCACCCTATTTTTCTCACAGGGCACAGGGCCTGGCACCTACCGGATGGGTGATACATGAATGAATGACGACTTAAGAGTTGTTTGGTCTCAACCCATGAAGTCTGCAGCTTGAAGATGGCAATACCCACTATTTCTGAAGCATTTTCTAGTATATAAAGCACTTTTACCTCCACTTTTACATTTAATAGTCTTGTGGAGGGGTTGGGAGGCACCTGTGAAGCAGCCTGCTCAGTCTATGTTTACAGTAAATGCTTTTCCTACTGTATCTGTGCCAGTGTCAAGTAAGACCATTTGAGGATTCCTTTTTCTATAGGGACCAATGCCATCATGGTCTTCAGTTCTCAAAACGTGTCCCCAGATCAGCAACACCAGAATCACCAGGAAACTTGTTAGAAATGTGCATTTTCCGGTCCCATTTTGGACCTATTAAATTCGGAACTCTGGTTCTGGGGCCCTGACTTTTTTTTTTTTTTTCTTCTACCAAGCCGTTCAAGTGATTCAGATGCAACACTAAAGTTTAACAACCATTGGCCCAGTCTGTCCCCACCTGATTCATGTTGCTAACTGCTGAGCCTCATCTGGTGAGGAGGGTGGGGGGAAAACCCTTCCTCAGACTTCGGTAAGAAGGGAGAATTCTCCAGAGGGTGAAAATACATTGAACTCTGGTTAATAACTCCCAGGAGCCCTTAACAGAAAACACACTATAAACCAGATTTTTAGTGTAGGATTTGTAAACCAGACTATAAAAGGATTTGTAAATTCAAAGTATTCATTAGGCAGTCACACGAAAAAGCCACCACCACTCTGGGATTTCCTTGGGTAGGAACCCTAACAGCCTGAAAACCCGGGGTCTGTGCTCACCCTACACTCCTAGGCTGGCAGCCGGCTCCACGAAGTCACCCGGACCCGCAGCGCGGGCCTCTCAGAACCAATCAGATGCCCTCGGAAAGGAAACTACAAGTCCCAGCATGCCCCACGCCGCCGCGGCCAGGGACGGCAAGCCGCGCCCCAGAGTTCTTCGCGTACAGGTGGCAGCTTCGTCCCGCCGCTACTCGAGAAGTCCCGCGAGAGGCCTGTGGGACCTCGGCTCCGGCATTTATGGCAGCGGCTGCAGTGGCGGCACTACTGGCCGCACTGGGTGGGACTCTGTGGCTGGCGGCCCGGCGGTTCGTGAGGCCCAGCGTCCAGCAGCTTCAAGGAGGCGGGAACGCCAGCCTCATGCACGGGAAGACCGTGCTGATCACGGGGGCCAACAGCGGCCTGGGCCGTGCCACGGCCGCCGAGCTGCTGCGCATGGGGGCGCGGGTGATCATGGGCTGCCGGGACCGCGGGCGTGCCGAGGAGGCGGCGGCTCAGCTCCGCCGCGACCTCCTCCTGGCTGGGGGCCCCGAGGCGGGCCCCGACGCCGGCGGGGCCGAGCAGCTCGTCATCAAAGAGTTGGACCTCGCCTCGCTGCGCTCGGTGCGCGCCTTCTGTCAGGAGGTGCTCCAGGTGTGGGCTCCGGGAGCCAGCTGGAGATCTGGGACGGGCGCGGGGTCTTGGCGGGCCGGGTGGGGCGGGGCCCGGCGGGCCTAGCGCGGAGCCGGGCAGGGTTCGCCCAGAGTCGAGGGGGTGTGACCTTGGGGAATGGCTGAGACTCAAAGTAGAAACAATCACATGGTTTTGAGGCGGCTTGGGGAGTTACAGGTTGGAAAAATTGGTAGGGCAGTCCTGTCTTCCAGGGATGTCGAGGGGGGAAAAAATAGGCCCAAAAGGAAGATGAGCCAGTTTTTGAACATTTCTTTTAGTTATGTAAGGACGGCCCAGTTCTCTGGATTGCCAGCGCTAAGCCTGAGAGCAGAAAGTAGGGGAAATTGCTGGCCTAGGACCTTGGAACTTTTTTTTTTCTTTTTTTACTGCTGGGGTAGGAAATTTAGCTTTGTGCCACCAGCGGACTCAGCACCATTCCTAACCACACTCTGGCCAGATTTCCAAATACACTGGAGCTTGAAATCTCAATAGTCATGTGCTCTAAACAGGGACAGGAATAAATATATAATTATTGAAGATTTTTAATGTGCCAGGAACTCTTCCAAGCATTTCAGATACTTTTTAAAAGATCTAATGAAATTAAAGTGACCTTGGCTGTTACTGTCATCGAATCCTCAGGGCAGCCCTGTCAGGTAGGCATTATTGTTCCCAATTTACATAAGGCAACCAAGGCATAGGGCTAAATCGTTTGCCCAGGCTCTGTCTCCAGGGCCCTAGCTTTTAATTTTTATTCTGTACTGTGGCCTGCAAGTGAGATGGAGGATTTCTTTGTTCAGACTGTAAATATTCCACTGAAGTGGACGTCCTCCGTTGAAACTGAGATAGAAGGCTGTCCTACAGAGGTAACTTGGAAGAGGGCATTCAGAAAAGTGAGATTCAAAGTTAGCTAGCACAGGAAAGGTGCCTGTATGAAATGATGGAGTCTCTTGAGTCTGGAGAAAGTTTGGAGGTTCTTAAACTTTCTAATTTTTTCATGATATCTTTAGGCCAATATAAATATCTACTAGTTCATTTATATGAAGTAATTAGGTTCAAACAACCTAATAAGTAGTGCTGTCATAACAACTTAATAGCTGTTAGAAAAAAAATAGTAATATAATGAAAGAAGAAAAGATTTGTTTCATTTTTCAGTAACCATAATTACAAGAAATATGCACCTGTTCAATGCAGCAACAACTGCTCAGACTTTAGGATCAGATTGGACATCGCCACCCTCATTTCTTGTTGTACATTGATTTTTAACCTTCTACTTGCATTTCATTACAGCAACTGCTAAAAACAGCTTTGCATAGATATGACATCATCAAAAAGAATATAGCACAATATAATGTTGAAGTTGGGAACCACCTGGAACTAGCACTTTTGAGATGTTGAGCAGAGTATCACTTTGTTTCCCCTGAAAATTTAAAATACTCCATAACACCTGGGGAATTGAATTCTTTGTGACTAGGGCACCTCGATGCAGTTTGGGAGCGGGGGAATATTTGTTTTAGTGACCACTTTGTTTTCAGGTAAAACAGGTTAAAAATAAATAATACTGATAAATAAGAGGTGTTGGAAGTATTAAAAGTGGGTCTTCCTGTTCTTCACTAAAATGTAAATATGACGATATACTTCTCATTTCTGATATCTATGGTATTTTACTACTTTGGCCACTTGGGACAGAACCAATTAACTTAAGCAGATTCGGAGAACTAAGTTGTCCTTGCTTCTAAGTATTAAGTTCCTTCCTGGCTCTGAATTTCAGCGACTATAACCAAAATTTTTTAAAAAATGGAAATGTAAATTTCCCACTGGTTGGTATTCTTGGTATTTATGTCATTTATCTCCTAGAATTTAAAAAATAGTAGATGATAAAGTCTTAAAATAACACAAGCCCAGCAAAGAATGATGGCTCAGAAATGATTAATACAGGGAACTCTTCCAAAGGATTAGTAAAAAAAAGAACACTCCTTTCTTTCCCCCACAGGTGAACTTTTGCCTTCTTTTTGAAGCTGACTATTGGAAAAGCTAAAGGTGCTTAGACAGACAGAATGAGAAATAGTTAATCCTCTGACGGCTAGGCTTTGATAACAGTTGTGAAATGTAACACATTTTTCTTTTCACTTACACTTGGCAAAAGGGCCAGTGAAACTTGAAATTTGACCTCAAATTAATTTAATCATGGGTCATCACTCTGTCTTCACACCTGGAACACGTACATTTATTTTTCTCTGCCCATCAAAAGAGGCAGAGGAGCCAGGAAAGGCTAGGGAAAACCAACTTATATGAATTAAGGAATGAAAAGACTTCCCTTTGAGAACAGTTTAAATTTTAGGACTTTAATCTGGAAAACTGCAGCAGGGTCTGATCAAAGTACAAAATTCTGACTATATAGATCTAAGCCTGGAGCCCCTTGAACCTTGAAAGACTTAGATTTCATATAGTAAAAAAAAAAAAAAAAATTCTTGAGTCATAATAGAGGTTAAAGATGTTTGTCCTGCCTCCTCACCTCCTCTCTTAATCTCCTCTGCTGTTATTGTGAAACAATATGTGATTTATTGTGTCATTTCTGATATTTTTATATTACCTGCATAATTTCTTAGAAAATATATGTGATTTATTTGTAATATTCTATTCTCAGTTTGCATCCCTGACCTACTCTCTTGCGTGTCCCAATTTTAAGGAAACAACTTGGAAGTTACTCCATCCCCATGGTACCATTTACCTTTAGAAAACTACAGAATAAAGCAGTCCTAACTTGCCTCTGGTGTTGATACTAGTACCTCTGGGAGTAAACCATGCTGACCTGTCTCATGCTGTGTTTCCACTCTCTTGCTCACATCGAGTCGAGCTATAGTTTGAAAAGCCCAATTAGAAGAGCACACTGGCTTGTTAATTAAGAGCCTGTGCAGCGGTGTTAAAACATTTCATCTTGAGATTTTTGTTTGCCACTTAGGAGCCCTGTGAGATGGGACAAATCATGTAACTTCTCTTTGTGAGATGTTGAGAGTAGATGAGATGTGTGACAAGCACAAGGCCAGGTCCTTACTAAGCATGCAAGTATGCATTCCCCTCTTTCTTAATTGTTCAAAACTTGGAGGCATTCTATAGCATTTTAGTAGTTTCCAAGACTTTTTAAAATTTTTACTTTAGGTACATTTAAGCCCGTGTTCATAATTCTGCCATTCTCTTTTTGCCGTTTAAAGGAAGAGCCTCGACTGGACGTCTTGATCAACAATGCAGGTATCTTCCAGTGCCCTCTCATGAGAACGGAAGATGGCTTTGAGATGCAGTTCGGAGTGAACCATCTGGGGCACTTCTTGCTCACCAATCTTCTCCTTGGACTCCTCAAAAGTTCAGCTCCCAGCAGGATTGTGGTAGTTTCTTCCAAACTTTATAAATACGGAGACATCAACTTTGAAGACTTGAACAGCGAACAGAACTATAGTAAAAGCTTCTGTTACAGCCGGAGCAAACTGGCTAACATTCTCTTTGCCAGAGAACTAGCCCGCCGCTTAGAAGGCACAAATGTCACCGTCAATGTCTTACACCCTGGTGTCGTGCGGACTAATATGGGGAGGTACATACACATTCCACTCTTGGTCAAACCCCTTTACCACTTGGTGTCGTGGGTTTTTTTCAAAACTCCAGAAGAAGGTGCCCGGACCTCTATCTATTTAGCCTCTTCACCTGAGGTAGAAGGTGTGTCAGGAAAATACTTTGGGGATTGTAAAGAGGAAGAACTATTGCCCAAAGCCATGGATGAATCTGTGGCTAGAAAACTCTGGGATGTGAGTGAGATCATGGTTGGCATATTAAAATAAGAACAAAGTGTGAGAGAGCTATTTATAAAACTGGGTGTCAGATCAGCGATCAGGAATGAAGTGTTTTGAGCGCTTGCTACTTGAAAACAATTTTGGTCTTAAAATAGTACGGCTAAGAGGTACATATGGAAGGTTTGACATTGTGAAAAAGTTATGTTTTGGAGAACAAAATTTCAGAAGAGACGTTATATATAATAAGCATAGCAAATAAGTGAAATGAACAATTATATTTTTTAAATTATAATTGAAAAGCATGGATTACAAATATTAACTCAGTTTGAGAAGTTTTTAAAATATCTGCGTTTCATGGCCTAAGTGTTAAGTATTTTTATAACAGTGTTGGTTTCTGTGTGGGAATAAATGCCTGGTACGTGCATGCACAATTCTTAGAATAAATTTACTGATGCAAATTCTTAACTGTCTGTTTCTTTAGCAGTGTCAACTGAAATTAGTTCTTTATTATCTTATCAGCCTCTAGTGATCTTGGTGTGCCAAGTGTCCTTTCTTCCCACATTATCTTGCTTGCTGTTTTAAGAGGTCATATTTCTAAAACCCAAATCTATGTCATAGTGTTATGTCCCTGCCTACAAACCTGTGGGTTTCTGGTCTTTTTTTTTTTTTTTTTAAGCTGCAGACTTATTTCTTCAAAAGTTTTACTCAAATATAGAAGCGGAATTGGTAAAACAGGTCATAGCAATGCTGCAGGGGTCAAATCCCCCCAGGCTGTTCCCTAAGGGATTTTGTAGAATATAGTAGTTCATAAACTATTTCTACTTAAACTTTAAACTCTAATATACATTTTAGACTCTCTAGGAACTGCCAAAGCCTTACCTTGTACTCCTACACTCAATCTGTCCAATAGAACTTTCTACAGTGATGAAAATCTCTGCACTGTTCAATATGGTAGACTCAACATGTTATTAAGTGTTTGAAATATGACCGAGAACTGAATTTCTAATCTTAAATAGGCACATGTTCCTGGTGACTAATGTCTTAGCCCATCTCTAGTTATTCCATCGTATAATCCAGTCCTTGATAAAGACCAGTCCCTACTCACTTGCCTCTTGGCCTTTCCTTATATTCACTCCCTGTGAAATACCCTTCTTTTCACTGGGAATACAACTCACTGTTTAACATTCCCTTCAAATGTGTTCCATCTCCAAGCCCTGTAAGCAGAACCAACTCTCTTTCTGTTTTCATTGCTCTTGGCAGCTTTACTAGGAATTTAGTGCACTAATTATTTTTTCACAAGTCCAGTGAGATAATTGGAATAGGAATTTTCCAAGGAAAGATTTTATTCTTTTATTTTTTCTTCCTCAGGAATCAGGTATACCTAAGCCATAGTAAACATTTAATAATGATGCTTAAATGAATAATAAGGAATCAATGATTTGCATACAAATAGTCTAGATAGGAATGCTGTAGGCGTCTGTTATAACATCAAAAATAATCATTTCAAATATTTGTCTTAGCTATCTCATTGGAAAAAAAGAATTATGACACTAAAGGATAGACTGAACTACACTGAATTTAAAGACTACTTTGGCCAGGGCTAATCCTTGATTGGTTATTATTTTTAAGACTTTATATCTGGTTACCAGTATCAGTTCTTTTTGAGAAGGGCGGCATCTTCGCAGATCACGGGTCTGTTTTCTGTTAGAGCATTGGGTTGTGAATAAGGAACACTTCGTGTTTGTATCATCACAGGTGTGTCTTTGCAGGTGTAGTGGGTATAGCAGCATCATGTTCTTTGAAAAGTTTTTTAAAAAAATAATCCTACAAAGAGACCTGCTGAACTAGAAATATGGGCAGGAAATACACCAGAATGCAACTTGGAAAAATGGAAGCTAATAAATCTGTCCTACACCTCGACTTCATTAAAAAGGAGCCCTTTTTTTTTTCTTTTAATACCATCTTTTCTGGCTGCATTTTGATACCTGATGCTTTTCAGGGGATTTGGGCCTTTGTAAGAGTTGAGCCTTTCAGAGTTCTTGTTTGTGGCACCATAATAAAATAGGATATATTAATTTATCATGATGGAAAACTAGGCACTCATCTGGAAACACCAACTATGAAGGTAAAATGAGCTGCCATTTGGAAGATGTCCTTCCCACCCGATGTTTGAACTAATAGTTATAGTATGACTAGTTAGATTTTGAAGATTAAAACTTTTGCTGCCCTCTTCTTTCTCCTGTCTGCTTATTTCTAGCCATTCCACTGGGCGAAGAAGTAAAAGGCAATACTGTTACTTTGATACTTCCTCTGATCCTTAGCGAAATATTGTTAGAAGTATGTAATGTGCCAACTGATAGAAGAATTGAGTTGGAAACCCATTTTCCTGTTGGTTATTGGCTTCGTCTTTTGAAAGATTGACTTCTATTTCAAGCAGCTTCTTCTGAAAAGGGGTGAGGATGCTGGGTCTTTTGCCTCAACATTACTCAGAGTAACCGTTTTGTATAGTGAAGTTCTAAGTAGTATTTATCTGGAAAAGCGACTTCACTATTAAATACACCACCGTGTTAGGTTTCATTAACGGCTCCATTAATTACCTCTATGATCCTGGCAAGTTACTTCGCCTCTCCAAGCTCCTGTTTTCCCATCTGCATCACTGAGATAATGAATGCCTACTTAAAATGACTGCTTAGTGAATAAACGGCAGGGCATGTAAAGCGCTTACAAAGTGCCTGGCACACGTGGGCACTCATCAATTTCCCCTTCCCTAATGCGCCTAACCATTACTATTAACAGTAATTAGTAATATTTATGTTAGTACATATGATGGAAACAAAACTAAATAGGGGTTAGCGAACTTTTTTATAAAAGGGCAGATTGTAAATATTTAAAGTTATTAGGTCATATTTTATGGTTACATATTTTATTTTTACAATCCTTTAAAAATGTGAAAACTATTCTTAGCTCACGCAGACCATACTGTAGTACTTACACAAGAGCTCAATGTACTCACTTATTTGTCTTTAAGACACTGTGGTAGCAGTTTTCATGTATACTGTTACTCCTATTTCTTAATAAGGCTCCTGCTGTTTCTCTTTATCATTTCTAATCCTTTATGACTATTTGCCTGCAAACCCAGGAAGTCTAGAGAGTATATTGTTTAAATCTCCAACCACAGATTTCGGTGTGAGGAATAGCAGTTATCTGCCTTCCACTTCCTCTCCTCACAAACTTGCTAGGCCTGGCTAGAGATCTGAGAGAATGCATATTTGAATATTTAATTGATTCCAAATGTCCTAAGGAGCACTAAAGAGAGAACATGTTACTAATCACCCGTCAGGAGCCTGGCCCCCACAGACAGCTTCAGATGTTTCACGAACCTTCTCTGGACAATGGGGAGTTAAATTAGTTACAGGTTAACATGGAGGAAGGTAGTTTATTCCTAGAGAAAAGTTAGATGGAGCGCTCAGTGTTATGTAGACCATAAGGAAGAGTTTTTGCTAAGTTAGATATTTAATAAAAGTACAGTAGAAGTACTCTTAACCAACCACCATGTAACAGACCTTGCTGTGATGCCTGATTCTCCTTTTTTTTTTTTTTTTTGTAAAACATACCGATGCCCATAGCATGCAAATGCTCTAGGCTGGCAGACTCCCTTCTAGCCCACCCCTGGCACATCTGTTCCTACCTGTTCTATTATAGACATAAGAAGAGCAAGTCATGTACCATTCATTTGTCATTTATTGAATACCTATTATGTGCCAGGCATTATCCTAAGCTCTGGGGACACAGGAGGCGACAGAGAAAACCCAGCCAAACCTGTGTGTCTGTGTTAGCTGTGTTTGTGACCATTTGTAATAGAGGTTCTTAATTATAATACATGCCCATGAATTATGAGTACAAAGAGAAAGAGAATTTCTATGAAAAGTAAGCTGAGTGCTTTGCAAAAACTAAATAAAGGCAAATCACTAGAAACTGTTGAATAAAGTTTCAAAACAACTGTCAACTACTATATATAGATATTATAAAACTCTAAAAGGGTCTATATTTAGTGCTTGGCAAGTGACTTTAAACTTTGACTCCATCTTAAAGACAAAAACCTGGAAATCATACACTATAGTATTTAAGTGAGTATAATGTAAGTGAACTCACACTCAGAAAAACAACAGACAAGCTCTTAACTTTATATCAGAAGATAGACAAATTAGAACTTGTTATGTTTTCAGTTCAAATAATAATTTTGAGGTGTATATGATTCATCTTCATGATTTCCTTCTTTATTCAACTTTTCTATGTAACTACTCTAATGGAAATACCACTGACATACTAGAAAAGTTTCAGTTGGGAGGAATTGGCAGTAACTGTGTTCTGCTTAGTGAATCATATTTCCCCAAAGACTTCTATTCTAAATTTAGGATATGTTTTATCTTTTAAAACAATATGCTCAATTGATCATTTGTTGATATATTTGTTCCTGAGAGTTTCTCCAGCCTAAAATTTATTTTCATCATAAACCCTGTGTTTGCTTCTCTCCCTCTTTGAAAGCATCCACTCATTATGTTAAATAGGTAAGTTCCTGAATGAAGTTATTTTTCGGTAAATCGTTTTATCTTTAAAAGTTGCCATGTTAGCCTGGTCTGTCCTAAATCGAAAGCTTTAAAGTCTATTAAAAACAACAACAAAAAAAATGTCCCTTTATAAATTCTGACTTAAGAAAATGCTTATACCTTCTTGGTATAACCCATAGATCTAAATAGTTATCCAGTTATTATTAGCAGAATAGTTCTAAATCCTAATGATACCCTCCCAGATTCCACGAGAACCGTAAGGTAGGGTAAATGAGTAAAATAGAAGCCTAAGTTGTAAATATATTCAAAAGACTTTTATCTGTGCAGGCCTATATATGGTGTTGGCATTTTTGGTAGATCTTGAAGTTGTACACATGGTTTGAGGAAATGCTGAGCATGGAGAAATATATAATCATTATTAGTTTGTGCATAAAGCAAAGCAAGTTTCTGCCACCAACCCATGAAAGCACAGGAAATGGCTTCATGTAGTAGGTGTTTGAGTCTAAGCATGCTGTTGACAGAAGCGGGTTCTACCCAGGGGTTTTGTGTTAATGTAATCAAACACTTCAGAGCTGCAGCCTAGCGGAGTTCAAGTCCACCCACCTCAGAGTTTATCTTTAGCTCATCTGGAAGAGTTTATTTTAAACATTGAACATTGTTTGCTGCTGTTGAAATGAAAGTGAGAGAGTTACAAGCTTTCTTCCACTGCCATCTGGCAGATTTACTGATGGATAGGGTTCTTTAATCCATGTAGCCCCGTGTGTGGGAGCTATTGTCTTTGTGTTGATCATGCAGCTGGCTTGGCTGAACTTTAAAAAGCTCACACAAAACTATAAAGAGCCGTCCTTTAGATAAATGAAGTTGAGGGTGTTGTAAAAGTCACTGTAGCCTTTTGGTAGAGGGTGGAGAAAGCTTGGATATATATTTTTCATTTTTCTCTGAATGCACATTTTTTATTCTATAGTTCTCCAAGAACTAGAAAAGAAGATAACTATATTTTACTATTTTGAAAGAAATAATTGAAGCTACAAGAAAAGTGACTATACTTAATTTTGAAAAGTATAGAGGAGAGTAGAAAGGAAAGGTAAACAGCAGACTTGGGGGTTTATATGCTTTTAAAGTAAACGTGATGCAAGAAGTCCAATGAGCATGCTCTTCTTTTCAGTGTGGATTGATTTGTCTTGCTATTGCTTCACTATATGGGGACATTCAATAATACACACATTACACACTCAGTGATAGTTGTAGCCTCCTTGTGCCGGGAACTATCCAGGATCTCACACAGTACAATACGTTAAGCATAACTTACAACTAACTCCAGTGCACAATTTCGATCATGTCCACATATGCATTAAGAGATTACATGTGAATAGTAGGCTATGTGCGAGATAAGATATCTTTCAATAAAACTTATATTAAGCTTATAGGAACATAAGAAGACAAATAGAATCTGAATGATATAGTAGACTGGCATTCATTTTTCTTTTCCTACCTACTTCTAGAGTGTTCTTTTCAACTTTTACAAGCTAAAGAGTTTTAAAACACCTCATTGCACACAGCCTGGATGAGAACAAGTTTTCAAAAAATAGATGTCCCTAAAGTGAATTCTTGACAAATGAGAATTTGACAAATGAGGGACTTCTTCCTACCGTTTTTGGCTATTTTCTGTTGGCAAGAAAGGCTGTGGACACAGAGGTTTTTGCTTTTCATTTAGTTTTGTTTTCTTTTATTTCTTTAATAACAAGAGGCAATTGGGATAGACCCTGCAATTCTGCACCCACTTCCTAATGGCTGTTGAGAGGAGGTTGCAGCGGTGTGGCTTAGTGCTCCCCATTTCCTGATCCCTGGATTGTGGCTGTGGTGCTGGGTGTTGTAACTCAATATTTCCATTGATGCCCTTAAGGTTCCCGCCCTCCTGAGCATGGCAGAAGTTTTGGCTTCCCCTCGCAGGTGAGTTCTGTAGTATTTTTAGAGTCATTCCTGTTACTCTGACCTATCCCACTTTTCCAGCTTTTCCCCGTTATTTCATAGGCCCCTATTTTACTGTATTCCATCTCTTCTTCCTTAAAATATCTAGGACAGAATCTGTTTTCTATAAAGAAAGTGGACTAGTAGGATTATCAACCAGAGAGAAAAAACATAAATTTGCAAATAAAAACCATCTTGCAAATAAGCAAGCGAAAGCATACATACAAGGCACAAAGAAATTGGGTATCACAGCTTGAAAGGGAGGGAGGGGGCTGATGAAAGAGAAGCAGTCAACATGGCATTTCTTTGGTGTAATCAATAGTACGATGCTTGGGACTTAGCTTAGCAGCCTCAGATATCTGAATTTGTCAACATTTCAATTCACAATGAGAAACTACCAAAGGAACTGGAAACCTCTTTCCTTTGGGTAGCACATGGTATCCCAGTGAGAAAATCCATCTGGGGAGCCAAATTATAATCAGAACCTTGGTTAGTTATTATAGAATCAGAGGAGAGGAAGTTAGTTATGAAGTTGAATGTTTGATGACATTTAGCAGTGATACTTGTGCTAGGCAAACCCATTGGTGCGAGATATATGCTCTGGATGGACATGGCTCTCAAAGTGAGCCTTGTAAGGATGTATTCTGCTGCCTACTATGCCACTTTCTTAAGGACATTTTCTTTTTTAAAATACGTGTTTATCATCTAAATATTGCTAGTCTGGCTCAGGAAACATCTTGCTTCCAGTGTACCGCACAGAGAGGTAGAAGGGGCCACGTGAATTAGCCACACTCAAAGACGCAGGTTGGGGCAGAGGAATATATTATTCATAATTGGAAGACTGACAGTTGAGAGAATATCTGAGAATCTTTCCTACTATGAGATCTCTGGTGAGCATTAATTTATCACAGCTGTTTTCCATTTAGGAAAAATGTAATAAATACTAGGCTTCCTTCAGCAGGCAATTTGATTAAGACTGCAGAATGACTTGTGATGGATAATCCTGCATAAGTGCTTTGGGTAGTGTGAATGGCCAGGAAAGACATTCATAACTGAAGCCCTGGCTACCCTAAGAATATTTATTTCTACTTATCTACTGCAAATCAAATCAGAGACAGAAAGGTAAGAGGGGATTCAAAGGCTAGATGTGAGTTTTCAAGAACCAAACCACCAATGGTTTGGACATATTTGAACATTTTCTGCCTCCTGCTAACATCTGACACAGGGCTGTAATATAGCAATTACTCACAAGATATTAGGTTGATTATTTATTAGTCAATTGATATCTGTCACTAAGGTGTCTGTCACCCTATTGATGAGCAGGGTAGATGGAACTGATTTAACTGGTCTCTTTCTATGCTCTGGAAAATGTGCTCGACCTTCACAGGGAGAAGGCAGTCCTTCTGACTCATGAACGTAATGCTGGATTGTCCTGAACACTTATTCAAATCATGCTAAGTATGAAAAAGCCTTGAGTAAGAGTGTCATCATTTTTTAACAACTACAGTCAGTGATAACTTGGAATGAATGTGAGAGAAGATAGAAAGGAAGCTAACTCACAGAACAAAAAATTTTAATTGGGCCAGAAATTCCCCTGAAAGCTTCTATATGGTTCAGTTAAATTATTGACTAGTACCTTCCAGTTTTTTTCTGCAGATTCCTGTGCATTTTAGTAAGCATTCTGCTTTCAGTTGATTAGATATTATCTGCTAAAGCTAACACAATTAATTCTGCCACAACCAGTATATATTTTGTCCCATAATCAGTTTTCACATGAGTATATATATATATATATATATATATATATATAT
>CM053515.1:98605949-98670252 GCA_028627145.1 Eidolon dupreanum
CGTTTTATTGATATTTTAAAAAATAAGTTACATTTTTTTAAAAAAAGGGAAATGACAAATCAATCTATTTCTCATCATCCTAACACATTTGAGACTAAGGTGCCAAGTAATGGATACTCATTTTTTTTTGTTTGGTTTTATTAAATAAATGAATGAAATAAGTGCACCAGAAGTAAACAATCTATAACCTCAATCATGTGTTCATTGGGCCTAAGTGCATTAGCTCTTTTTCAATTATAAATTAAAATATATGTGTGTTATACATGTTATACATACATATGTAAATTAAAATATATGTTATATGTGTTATACATATGTGTGTATGTGTGCACATATGCATATATAACATACAACACATATTTTAATTTATATATATTTTATGTTTTACATATATATAACATACATATATATAAAAGAACATAAAATGCTAGAAATGTTATTTCTAAGATGGAATCAAAACAGGAAGTTCAATTAGAGATTTTATAGTTCTTAATAATCTGGGCCAAACTTTACTTATATCTATATTATTTGTTCAACTGAAATACATCTGACTTCCATACACATCCAAGAAGCATATCATATATAGAAACGGGAGTCTAAATTTACCTCTTCATAATACTTTGTGAGGTGGGTATCGTTGGCCCCTTTCTAGAGATGAGGAAACTGAGGCTCAGAGATGTGACGTGGCAGCTGGTAAATGGTTACAAAAGGCAGCCAGTTTCAGGCCTTAGTCATTTGTCATCCTTCCACCTCACAAACGTTTAGGCCTTTCCCTCAGCAGATTGCCACGAGTCTCCGTCATTGTGATCCAACAAATCCTTAGGTGTGACTCACCAACTTCTCAGTTATTTTTTTTAAAGCCTCTCAAAAACCAAGTTGAATGATTATCTACCAGTAGAACTTCAAAAACTATAAATTAAACTGGAAGTGTGGGTGGCTACTCCTAAATCCCATCTTTCCATACATTAATCCCTGTGTCCAGGGAAAAAATCTTGTTTGAGAGAAAAAGGCTCCGGCCTCTATTGAATAGTGGGAAATCTTTTCACCATCGTCTTAAAGGGCTCCCCAGAACTGCGTAAAACCCCCTGAATTAAATAAATTACATGTGTGGTTATGAGAAAGTTAAGTACTTATTTATCCACATCATTAGTCATCGAAATTCTTGTAGGGAGTAACAGCCCAGCCCCACAGGTCAGCCACTTCATGTTTCCTTAACACTTCCACTGTTTTTCAAACACCCGCTTCTTGATTTATGACTGTGCTGTGGCCTCAGCCTGGGCCTAATAATGCAGCACGTACCACCCCGATCAGAGTGACACACACATTCCCTCGCACCAATTTAAGTCATCCCATATGTGGGTTCTCAACTTTTATTCTGGTATCTGGAAGTTCATGGAAACAGGTGACCTGCGTTGCAAGCCAAGGACCTTCACTTTAACATGAAGACTTTTAGCAAACGATTCTTATTTCTCAGTGAACTTCAGCCACTTAGTATTTTTGAAGCTTTTTTGGCTGTTCCTCCTCTTCCTTCAATTGGGCCACTTACTTCCACCGGGAATGATTCCCCTGGTTTTTACCCTGCATGGGCAAGGAATTATTTTTCACTTCCTTCATAAAATCACTACCCATGTGATGGGCCTCAGCTCCCACGCCACCTGCATAGGAAGCCTTTCCCAGCCAGTCAAGCCCCTAACACATTACTGTAAGTCGTATGTGTCTCTAGGTCAGATCCATGTGTCCCTTTAGGCCTGACACATATTAGGCATCAGAAAAATTCTACTAATTATTTTTGAGTATCTATTATATTTCATCTATTGTATTGGGTGTTGGTGATACATTGATGAATAAGATCAATTTTTTTTTCCATCAGAGTACTCCCAGTCTAGCAGTTATAGAGAAATACATGCATACAAAATAGCTGTAATACAAAATGATTGAGTCTATGGTAAAGATCTCAAAGGACAACTAATGGTAGGTAGGAAAGCTTTGGCTAAGCATGTGGTTTCGAGTTGTCCTAGGAGGCATGGATCCCCTCGGGGAGAAGGGAGATAAGTGTATTATGAGCAGTGGGAGAAGCACAGGCTGAGGCACAGGGCCTTAGCCTTAGTGTGGCAGGAGAATGAAGACATTGGAGATGGATGAGGGAAGAGTCATGGATGGTGCAAAGGCCATGAAAGGCACGTAAAGGTGACCTAGTGTTTTAGACAGCGGGATGTCTTCAGCAGATGGATGGTGTGGTTAGCTCTGTATGTCAGATGGATTGTGGTCACAAGGAAAGGGTAGTGTCAAAGTGGAGACAGTGGCAGCAGACGAGCCAGTTAAGAGGTTGGTGCTGTAGTCTAAGGAGGAGCTCGTCAGAAGTGATAGCTAGGTCTCTCCCTCATCCCCTGACGAGGGTATTTCCTGACCAGTAGTTCCCTCTGGGAAATGTTTAAAAAGGCCTTCTTGTGCAGCCCAGCCTAGAGCACGCGACGATGAACAAGTTTTATAGGCTCTTCTGAGAACCCTATTTGCTTTTTCATATATTTTTTAGTTTCCTTTATATCCAAAGGATGTGTTACAATTTATTTCCTTAAAAAGGGTATTATTATGAAGATGACTTAAACAAATCAAACATTCAAAAGTTCCCAACCTTCTCCTTCAAAGCTGAGTTCTTTTGTGGGAAAAGGAAGCCTGCTTCTGAATGACATTTCTTTGTCCAAGTTGGCATAATTATTATCATCCAAATTTACACTCTTTTTCCTTAGGCTCAGGTCTCTACCCTCCATGGGCTAGATGCTTCTGGGGAGCTGGACCAGACCCTGCAGATGGTCTGGTTCTGAGAGGAGGTGAGGTGGCCAGGTGGGAGTTGAGGGGTAAGGATGACGGCATTCCTTCTCTCTGAAGACTGGCCGTGAGTGTCACCTCAGGCCTTCTAGGCCTGAGGTGACGTGTCCTCCTGCCTTATGATGCCTCATCACCTTTAGATTTGGAAGCTTCATGGTGTGTGGGTAAAAGAAGTGACACCAGAACCAGAGACCAGGGTTTCCATTCACGCTCTGCTATCACCACCCACGTGCCTGGCCCCCATCATGCCATCTCTCTACACTTATCTCAAGAGCATGAAAAATGAGCCTAAATGGAGTAACATGAGTAAAAACACTCAATGCAGGACATGCACACAGGAAGAACTCTGAATATTAATAATATCAATAATCAGTTAGAGTCAAAAGCCCAGTCCTGTTTCTTCTTGGTTTTATAAACATGTTGAATTTATTCTCCTCTCTGAGTCATCCATGGAATGGGGTTAACAATCCCTGACTATCTTCAAGCATTATTTTGAAGACTATGTGATATAGTAGGTATGCAAGCACCTTGCACATTGTAAAGTGCTAGGCAAATACATGGGCTTCTTATGATTATGGAGCAATTATCGCATGGAGGGTTTGGACTTTCAGAAACTTCTGATCTGGGTGAACTGACAAGGGAAAAGTATGCTCCACAGACTTGGCACAGTTAGAGCAGCAGCCCAAAGCCAGGTTATTCATAGCTTGGAGCCCCCAAGCTAGAAAGGATTCTACACAGGGGCAGCCTACAGCGGGAGTGCTCATCTCAATTTTACTATTAATCGGGCTCCACATGTTACCCGAGTCCTGTAAGCACCACCTGCAAGCCATCTCCCTCTATGTCACTACTACAGTGCCCACATCTTAGGACACACTGTCTCACCACCATGCAGCCCAGGGGTGAGGATGCAAAGAACCAAATAGTGAATGGGCAGGAGATAATGGACAGAAAGTGAACATCAGTACCTAAGAGGCCAACCTAGCGTGTCTGGAATCCCCTTCGGGTACCTAGTATTGCACCAGGGTGGAGGGAACTACAAAGTCACGATTATTATGGAAATGACTAAGATTTTTTTGAGTAACTCTTAGGTCAGGTATTCTAATAAAGGTATAAAGGCATTAATCTTGACAATAATATTTCCATGAGGTTGGCATAGCTATCTTTATAGGCGAAAAGTGGGCACAGAGAGGTTATGTGGCCTGTTCAAGATCACATGCTGCTAAAAGCAGCGCCCACATGTCTGACCCATCTACTTTCAAGCTCTGTAGCATTCCACTGCCCTGGCTACAGGGGACTTCGAGTTGATCTGGGACGGGGACATGAGAGGACAATACAGTTCTAGGCTGTGCCATGGACAGCAGACACTGAAAATAGTAGATGAAGGTTTTCAGAGGAAGGAGTGCTCTTTGTGGATGGGGTCTATGTGAAAAGCCTTCCTGGAGTGATAGGTCAGAAGTGAATTTGGCTGGAGTGTTGAAAAGAGAGCACAGGAGAGCAGCAGGAAGTAACTACAACCCAAAGTGATCACTCCCCTTTCCTTGATTAGGATTAAGAGATGAGAGCACTCTTGGGCTTTCCACACAGCCTGTTTGAAGGAGTTACCTTTGAGATTTGTAACTGCAAAGACAGCTGGCAATCTGTGGTCAGATCTGTGGTCCAATTGCCTTGAAAACCCAGTTAAAAAAAGACAAGAGATATGAATAGGCATTTCCAGGAGAGGACCACTAAAAGGCAATGAACTTGAGAACCCCACTAACAATCAAAATAAGAAGATACAAATCTATTTTTACTTGATGAACAAAAATTAAATAGTCTCACAGTCAAAAACTTATCAAAGCTAGCAGTAAATACAATCACTCATACACTGCTGGGGAAAATGTAAACTGGTTCTTCTACTTTGGAAAGCGAATTGGCAATAAGTGGTGAAGTAAGTTAAGAACGAGCATCCTCCCTGGCTCTGCAATTCCATTTTCAGATGTCTGTTCTAGAGGAATTCTCAGAGATGTGCACAAGAAAACATGCATAAGCATATTCATTGCTGCCTTATTTTTAACAGTGAAAAATTGGAAAACACCCAAACGTCATCTATAAATAAATACGACATACTATATATGTAAATTCTATTCATCTGTTTAAAAGAATGGCCCAGGTCTATGTATACAAATCTCAAAACCATATGTTGACTTCCACTTCTGGTTATGAGGCAGTAGCTGCAGCAAACCACTGTTGTAGCAAGAAACAGCAAGAGAACAGCAAGAAAGATAGACAAAGTAAAAGACGGCAGAGAGATACTGAAGCAGCCAAGACTAAGGGGGCTAAGTTCTGTGCGTGGCTTTTTTTGAACACTGCTCGATGTGGTGCATTTGCCAATTCTTGGTGCCGTGACAGAGGCTGAGAAGTCTGGCAGAGGGTAGTTGCTAAGAGGCAACCTTAAGGGGCTGGGCGGATAAGCATTGGAGATCGGAACTGCCAAAGCAGCCAGCATTCACGGGGCTACAATTCTGGAGAGAGCAGAGACCCAAGGAAATGACACAAGTACTCCACGGACACTTGACCATAAGGAAACTGGCATCATGGTATTGTCATGAGTACCGAATAAAATGAGAGCACCTAATACAATGCTTTCTCCGAAAGAGACCATGGGATGTTTTACACGTGCTAAGAATATAAGAATGATGTATTATGAGAGCATGCATTGCTGAGTAAATCATACATGAAATTGTCCGGAAGCAAAAGTTGTGAGTTTTAAACCTGATTCTAATGTTTTTTCCCCCTCACTCCCTTCTCCGAATTTCCACATTATTGAGTCTATTGTACAGTATGGTAGAGAATTAGATTAATTTAAACATAGCAAATAACTCATATCTCCAAAATTTATAAAAACTGAGAACTGCAGAATGATCAATAGCGCTGAATTAGTTGTAAACTCTGTTTTCACTATTGTCCCATGGAGATGCCATATTCTCCAGCACATACAAATCCTCCCCTCCCACCCCCACCCTGGTCCTGTCTGTCATTTACCCAGTAAGGTGAGAGAGGAGACCCTTGCTGCCATTTCTTTCACTGCTCCTTGTTCTTATAATTTAATTTTTTTTCTATGCCTTATATCAATGCCATCCAAGGGTACCATAAGTGGCAAGGACAGTGGTTTTACTGAGGAACATTCCTGAGAATAAAAACATTAAGAAATAGATTTAGATGTGATAAAATACTATGAAGATGCTCAAATATCTGCCAGGATAATTCAAGCAGTTCATTTAGGAAAAACATTAGAGTTTACCCCAAGAAAATAAAAACCAGCCTTCAACTAACATTTCTAAGTTTCCTGAGAGTCTTATTAAATATTATGCTTTAAAAGTAAATTCAAAAGCAAAACAAAAAAACAAAAAAACAACAACAAAAAAAAACAGTTATGCTTTGTTATGCATTTATAAGTCCAAAATGCATCCTTTCTTCTCTATGTCTATAAAAAGTTTAGTTTTGAATCATTCAAATTTGTAATTATGGGGAGTCTCCAGTAATAAATCACTTGCATGGAAAGGAGTCACCCTGTACTGACCTCGGTGTTGGTTCTTGTAACCCAGGCCCACAGCTCTGTGTTGACGGCCCGTTTTCCCATCCAGGCTGTCCCAGTCTGTGCCCTACCCAGTGCCAGGCCCAGGGCCCAGGCTGGCACTCAGCCCAAGGAGATTTTCCAGAACCCCTCTCCTTGATCAGAAGAGCTGGAGAGCCTACAGGACTCCCAACCTCCAAGATCCTCACCCCAGGCCTGGGGGACAAGCCTAAGATCACTGGGCTTCTGAGGAGGCAAATAAAACTGACTGGCTAAACCTTGAGAAGTTCAAGTCTAGGAACTCCATAAGGCGGTGAAAGCTCAGCGCAAAAGAAGGCCTTATTCCAAGTCTTGATAACTTCAATATGTTCCTCAAACTCTTCAGATAAGTCCGGCCTCTGGCCAGGCTCTCAAGATGACCTTGAGGAAAGGCAGCATTATCCTTGGATGTGCCTTTGCCCGGAGAATCTGGCCCATGGAGCACGTGAGACAGTTTAGCCAAGGACAGCAGGGCAAAAATGCAACTAGGAGTCGGGGGATGGGGGGTCAGCTCTTCCCCTCACAGCCTGTTTAACAAGTTCCCTCTTTTGCCCTCCATTTCCTCATATGCAAAATGAAGCCTTGCATGGGATTATTTCTGAAACCCTATCTTTTTTTTTTTTTTATGGGCATAGGAAAATAAAAAGGAACTCTCCACTCCCCCGTCCAGCCCCCAGCTTTGAACATAAGTTTAACAGCACACCAAGTCTTCCTTCTCCCACGGCTGCGTCCTGCTACCTTGGGTTTGAAAATGCTCAGAGCCGTTCCCTGTGCTTCTCGTTTTATGATTTGAACTTGACGGAGTCCAGAGAAAAGGAAGAAAACGTCTCCCTCTTTGCGGGACCATCCCTCTGTCTGCACGTGCTCAGCCGTAAAATGAGAATCACAATCATTACCATAAGGAAATACTTATCTCCAAGGAATATGGGGAAAGTTTATGAGATAATGGGACCTGTAGCTGCCAAAGGGGAGGAAGGGGGGCAAGCCCCCGCCCCCACCCCCACCCCGAGGCGTAGTAACTCTTTCGGGATCACAGGGAATCGCTCCAGAGGCACAAGTCAGACCAAGATGGCAGCATCAGCAGTGTGGAATCACAAACCGGTCCTTTTTAGACCTTTAGGGCCTTGGTTCCTGTCCTTCCCCTTGCCTGCTGGAAGGTGTCAGAGCCAGAAGCCCGGGACCTCCCACCTGGACAGTCCCTCTCCCCGTACTTCTGTCCCCGCCCTCTCTTCGGGCTCATGAACGACATTCTGGAAGACACAAGTTCATGGCCATTTTCTCCAGCAAAGCCGCTTCTGAGTTTGTGTTAAAAGAGCCCATTTTCTTAAAATCGAAATTGCATCTCGTGGCCCCCCAGCATCAGGGCACCCAGACCACTGTCGGGAGAAGCCTGCTTTATTTTTAGGTGTGAAGACTGCGTGACTCGCACACACAGAGAATCTGAATCCCTCTGGCTCGTGGCCACGCAGATGTCCCCGAGGCCTCGCCAGCGCTGTGTTCGCTGAGCTCACACCTAATTCTCGGATATGAGTCGCCACCCAGCACCCTCCGCCCCCACAGTGAGAGTCGTTCCTCCCTGTGCGCCCTGCGGCGCCTCCCAATTCAGATCATCGGATCCCCCCCAAACGACGTTTGTTGTCTCGTGGTCCTGTGCCACGCTGGGGCTTTCGACATTTTGCTTCTTTATCATAATGATCTTTGGAGGGAAGGAGACAGTCTCAGTATTATTCCCATCTTAAAAACGAGGAAATTGAGGTGCAGAGAGCAGTCTCCCCTAACTCAGAGCATGATACATGCCAAGACCAGAACTCAGATCTGGGCTCTCTGGCTGCCCTATAGCCTTCCTTTCTCAGTGATTTTCAGCCTTTATTTTGCATCAGAACCATCTGTGAAGGATTAAAAATAATAATGATAATTGTTACAATGCATTTCCAGAGATTCTGATTCAGTGGGTCCGGGGACTGGGGATATGTACTTTCAAAAAGGTAATACTATGATTCCTTCTAAGCTGAAAATCACTATCCTGCCAAGTAAGGACCCAAGTATTTGTCCTTTCTAACTCTACCTCCCATATCATCCAAATATCAGCCTTGGGTCAGGCCTGGCTGTTGTATTCACTGCGTGCTAACTTTTTCCTGTTCTATTCAGCCTTTGCTCCTTTGCTGCTTATGGGACCTTCTGCCTAGAATGCCCCTCCCAGTCTTCTCTTCCTGCTCAAGAATTCTTCCTGAGCTCCAATCAATTCTGCTCCTTCCATTAAGCCTGCCATGAGCATATGAGGCCACACGGATGAGCCCTGCATGTCACCTTTAGCATACTCACATCCTGGATCATTTGTTTTGGCCTTTATCATTTATTGCCTATGTTGCTAAAGATATGTTTTATAGGTTACCCTTGTCACTGTGTGGGGACTTCAAGAGGCACAGAGAGAGAGGCACAAGGAACAAAGCATTCAATGTTAAGAGCCTCGGGTCTGAGCCAGGCTCGACCAGCTACTTATTATGTGACTCCAAGCAAACCGTGGCCTCTTTTTAACTGTTTTTAGTATTGATTACTTGTTTGTTTTTGTTTTTAAACTTCAGTTATCTTTATTTTAAAAAGAAAAGAATGTTATTCAACTATCTCAAGATTATGTCTCAAAAAGCACCGAGCACCACTGCTGATACCTAATAGGCTCTCAATATTTTATAAGCCTCATTCTGAGACCTAATCCTAGGCCTTCTGTCTGATTTTGTTCTCATTATACCACACAAATGTCAAGGATTGGATTTTCAGAGGAAATCACAACTTCAAATGTGATTTCTCATTACATCGAACTTTGGGAGAACCCCAGCTCTCTGAACACCTGTGAATATGTGTTGAAGAAAAAGGATGAACACATGAAGTCCAGTTGGATTCTCTAGGAGCTATGCTGAGAGGAAAAGGAGGGAATGAGTACAGCTAGTAATGGAAGTCAGAGAAGACTTTTTTGAAGATGTGACATTCAGATATTGAGGTTTGAGGAAACAATGAATAACTTCTCTCTCCTTCTCAGGATTCAAGCCAATTAGACAAGAAAGATGGAATCGGAATGAAGGAATGAAAAGCATCAGCATTCCTGCTATATGTCTGCATGGGAGAACATGGCTCCCTCTCCCGCCACTGCAGTCTACAGCCTGGGAGACCCCTGTGAGGGCAGGACTGAGCCTGCAGAGCAGGGGAGCTTGCCTTGCCTACTGCAGGGGGCATCGCTGCTGCGGGCCAGTCCCGTCACAGTGCAGGGACACACACAGACAGCAGAGCCTCCGGACAGCCATAAGCCCTGGCCAAAGGGAAGGAGTAGGGGGACCAGACAAGAAGCCATGTATCTGCAGGCAGATGCAACCTCGCAAAGAGGGAGCAGGGACAGGGCTGTGCTCATTCCCTGGTCCCAGACACTCCTCTTCCCTTAGGAAGAATGAGTGACAGATGGAGAGAAGGCCTGGCAAAGTTCCTCCATCTTTTCATCTCCTAGAGAGGGTGGCAAAACTCTCCACCTTGCCTCTCTCTATGGAAATACGAGGGGCGTATAAGCATTTCTCTCGAGAAATGCTCATGATTATAGCAGGCAAACATTCCAGGGTGAAAAAATCAGGCAAAAGAAACTATGTATAAATGCTTAACGTGAGAAAATGTGAGATGGTACTTGGAAATGGGGGGGGGGGTGTGCTCCATGGCGCCTGAAACCCGGAGTGTTAATAAGGAAGTGGGGGAGGATAAGGCAAGGAAGATATTGCCAGATTTGGAGAGCCTCGAATTCCAAGCTTAGGAGTTTGACTTTGATCATTAGGCAGTGCAAATCCGTGCCTCTTATTGGAAACATAACTCTATGCATCTGCCTCCACCAGGGGAAGGAGCAGGGCTGGTTCTGGCAGAAGGAGCTGTGGCCTGAGTGCCCCCTTCCACTTTGCCTGCTGACGAGTCATGCTAGGTGCATTCTCTTAGGCTCCAGGATGAAATCGCAACACACATGGACCTACCATAGAACGTAGGAGATCTGCAACCGAATATCTCTGAGGAGAATGCAGAAACAACAGAAATGCAAGCAGCAGGTGACTGAGAATGGGACCCATGTGGGGGTTTGGGAGGTGGTAGAGCACAAAGAACAGCCTATGGGGTGTCTGGCCCCACCCTCTGCCCTAATCATCACCCCACATCCATTCAAAGGATGGGGCAGAGCTGCAGGTGAGCTCTGAGTGAAGGTCGGAGGTCTTGTGTAAACATAAGCTTTGGACTAAGTACGTTAAATAAGAAACAATATTAGGGAAAAATAAAGGTCGATCACATAAACAGAGGGCTGCGGCTATGGAGAAGAGCAAGCTAATGGTCCAAGCAGTTTCAGAGATGTGATGGACCAAGATGAGGACTATTCCTCCAGGGTCTTCCCCAAATAGGTGGTTTAACTTTTTTATAGATTCATTGAGCACACTGTAGTTTACAAAGTCCTTTCACATGGCCTTCTATCTCTCAGGACCTCATGAAAGGCCCTGTGTAAGGAGAGCTGGGAGAGCAGAACCCCCATTTTAGGAAACCGAAGCCCAGGTATCCTTCCGTGGTCAGGTCTAAACCCCGGCCAGTTATCCCTCGGGCTCCAGCATACCCTCATGGTGGGGGCTTTCTTTAAGGAAGATGAGGCTAAGATGACCGTTCGCTCATCAGTCTGAACACCGGATGGAGGTCTGGAAGAGAGAATGTTGCTATGATCCCTCGTTCTATACATACTATTTCCAAAGTGTCTGGGTTTAGCTAATCCCAAGTGGGTAAGTAGACTGACAATTGGAACTGTATTTATGAGTAAGACGGGATATTAAAATCAGGCTCACTTGGGCAGATTTGGGACTTCCTATCCTACCAAATTTATTTGTTTTCTTTCTTGGTCTGTTAAGTAGGCCTAAATTAAAATAAAAAAGAAATTAAAGTGTGTGTACAGATACAAATCATTGCCCTTGGACCAGAAGACATTTGAAGTACTACTTTAAAGAACAATAATCTGAATGTCAAAGACAAGGTGTGTACCTTCTAGTTTAACGTCATCCCCACCATTCCCTAATGTCTCATATCAGATCCACTCATAGAGACTCAGTCACCAAATACTCGAAGCGCGCCTCTCTGTCCCAGCCACGCCCTCATCATTCCATTTGCATGACCTTCCTGGTCCCTGCAGATGTTTGAATAAGTGACCAGCATCCTATAGCAAGACCAAGGTGGGCTAATGTGTAATTGCTGTTCCTATATTCATCTTAGTTTTACCACCATAACCTGAACCTCGAGTCACTTTGAAGCTGGGACATTGTGACTAATGTCTACTAGTCTCCAGAGACTGGCCTTTCTAAGGACATGTGATTTTCTTTCTGTATCTTCATGGCCAATGGCAAATCCCCAGGGCCTAACCAGGTGACAGAAGCCAGGAAACTTTCATGAACTTGCCCACAGCCCCAGAGGTGGCAGGGAGGCTAGCGTGGACAACTGGCCGACCTGACTTCAAGCTCAGGACAGATCGCCTGTCCTTGAGGGGCTTGGGTTTCCGAGCCTGCCTGGGAGAACAAAAGAGATTTCAGTTGTCACATCTCCCCAGCCCAGAGCTGCTCTCCTTTCCGACTTGGCTGGCTTCCCCTGTGTGCTGTTTCGCATCAAATACCTCCTCCCCGCTCCCCTCAGACGATGGGTTGACATTAAATATCCTGAAATTACATCGAAAGGGGGAAAAAGCTAATACAAAATTTTAATCAAAATACAAGCTTAACAGTTTCCAGCCTTTGAAACGCGACACAGACACAGGGTCCACAGGGACGCCCGACCTGCTCTCAGGTGTGAAGTTCACCAAGGAAAGGGCCATCTTCTGACTAAAAGAATCATCAGTAAACTAGCACACAGCAAACTGGGGATTTCCAAACACCTGCTCCCCCCGCTCAGTGTGCAGGAGCAGGCCAACCCCGAGCAAAACTCTCGCTGTGGACGCAGGAGAAAAAGGAGACCTTCCACAGGGGTCTGCGTTTCCTTCCCCACCGCCTCACCCAGCTCTGATCCATGTGCGTGCGTCAGGCCCAGAGGTTATGCGGGACGGAAGGGCAGGAAAAGGTGTTCAGGGCAGCTGGAAAGCCCTTGTCAATTTAGAGCCACCGGACTGAATGAGGCGGGCATCGGGCGCCCTCTGGTGGAAGAAGTACCACCAGGCAACCCGAAGGATTTCTCCCTGGGTTAACTCTATAAATAGATGATTTATTAAACAGATTTGAGGCTCATTTGAGGCGCTGGGCCATGATTGCTCCAGTGCTTAGGACACTACCCCTTATGCGAGCCCCTGGACTGACTTAGGGAGTCACTTGCATGATCTACATTACAAGTGCATCTGTTGGCTGAGCCACTCCCAGCCGAGAGATGCCAAATGCTTCGGATATAAAAGGAGTTTTAGTAACTCATGCAAAATAATCACACTCTCTGCCCGCCCTCCCTGCCCCGCACTGCTTTCCCAGAGACTGAGGCTACAGAGTTTCTGGGAGGATACACAATACCTTGTTACAAACCATGTAATGTTTAAAAAAGTATCTATCTGACAGCCTTGGCTAAAGCCAGATCTTCTATCTCGATTACTTCAATATGTCACATCCATATCGCACCACGGCGTCCAGGCTTTCAGAGCCAAGTCCTCTCTGTCTTGTCCAACCTTCCCATCTGGAAGCAATGAGCTTAATATTCTGGCTCTCCCCCCATAAAAGCTATGTCACAAAAAAGTAGCAGCTTGTGAACTGCTTTATCCCCCCAAGACGCACCGGAGCTCACTCTATTCAGTTACATGTAAAGACTGTCCCTCCCCCAGCCCCTGCTGCCCGATGTCCCCAAACGGACCATCATGCTCAGCACAGTACCAGGAGGACACGAGCGAATTGACAATCATTTACACTTTAATCCCACTTTTGACATCTTGAAGGATGCAACTTAAAATATAGCGGAGGCTTAGGGACTCCCTCTGGATAGATGTGTTTGCTGGAGAAGAAACATCCCTTTGCAAGCAGCCTACTGCTTCTGGTGGTCCCACGGAGACCCAGCTTCGGAGCCTGTCTTGTACCCCTTCTCCCGCTCACCTGAGCTTCTCAAGCATTACCTGATGAGCTCTACATGACTTGAGTGTTTGGTAGTTCATGGCGATGATGACCTTCCCTGTTATATGGGCCCAATTCGTTCATTGAGTCACTTCCTTACTGAATGTGACTGAACACATGGCACATCCCTTTTGCTGAGCTCTCTGTTCCCTTGTGATGTCAAAGGGGTGGGTGTCTGGCCCCCAGGTGACTAATTCTGTGAGGGAGATGGACCCCAAATTCAGAACAGTTAGAACAGTGTTCTCGAAGTTTAGTCCAGGGATGGCTCCAGCCAGACGTACCCAATGATAATCGTTGGAAGCAAGGCCTGGAACCGTGCGTGTTTAACAAAATCCCCAGGTAACTTCCACGTGTGTTAAAATCAGGAGACTCATTGAGTTAGGTCAGATGGGGCAGCAATTGATGACATGCAAAATGTGAGGAGCAATCCTGTGACCTTTAAAGAGAACTTAAGTCTTTTCCTGTCACCCACCCTCCAGTTCCAGGGTCCCGAAAGATGATCGTGAATGGAAGTCACTCTGCGGCTGAGCTCCTAGGACTGTGGCCACCTTCCTGTTCTCGTCACATGGAACCTTCTGGAAGCAGAGGCCAGCCTTCCTGTGTTGAGTCCTTGGGGAGGGGTCTCCATATGCTGGATGGGATTTGAAGGAGCAGCTCGTCCAAACTCCTTGTTTCATAGGAAGGACAGCTAGTCTAGGGAGAGAAGTGGGCTGTCCAAGGTCACACAGCCTCTCAATACAATCGCATTCAGGCTAATTCTTTGATTTGGAGTATCGATGTTTGGGTATAAGTCAAGTGTATGTTTGTTAAGGCCCATATTCTTCAACTTCCGGAGGTACTGCCCATTGACTCACTTATACCAAAGAGTTTTCAAAAGTGCTTGTCCAAGAGCCATTTCAGCAGCTGGGCCTCGAGTGGCCCACAGGCCACATGCCACGTGCATAAAACCTGTTTCCTGACACGCCGCCATGCTGCACTGGAGTTAACCTCTTTTTTTGGCAAATTAGTTCATGACCTGGGAACAGTTAAATGAAACTGTATGCACATCAAGAGGAGGTTATTTGTGTTCTGTCTTTTTTTAGACCAAACCTCTGATGTGTTTATTTGGAAGCTTGGCTCATGCTCACTATCTCACTACTTACAGTTAATCCTGTGTTTTCTTTGAGCTACCTTTAAATCAGTGTCCAATGAAAAATACTGCCTGATTTTGAAGTACGTGGCATTATAAAAAGAATCCCAAGGTTCACGATCTCAAATTTATTGTCAAATGTCTTTACTTCTCATTTTTCTTTCTTTTTTTTTTTCAAGCTCAGTCCAGCCTGGATGTTTTTAGTATGACTCATGAAAGAGCAGGAATCGAAGGTGCTGGGTAGTGTTTCCTGGGGAACTGTTTGTCCTATGGAAGAGATGCCCATAGCGGCCTCTTGAAGAGCAAGGTAGTTCCAAGGGACAGTGACCCCGTCTGAGTCACTTCTCTGTCCTTAGTACCTGACACAGTGCGTGGCACACAGGGGCACCCAGTAAGTGTTGGCTGAATTGAAGGTCACTGAAATGATTGTGAAGCCAGTACCTCTACTCTTACTGACATCGTTTCAACTGGAATGGGTTTTTGAAGAGCTGAAATAGTTCTACTACTTTCTTATATGTCCATGTGACAAAGATACTACTCTCAGAAAAAAAAAAATCTTTCTAAAGCACATCTATATTTAGTGAAATATTCTGGAAATGACTAGAAATGTTTAAATATACACATGCATTTCACGTTGGCTTTCAACTAGCTGTTATAAAGCAAGATCCAGGGGAAAATAAGGTTGCTTTTTATAACAATTTCTATTAAACTTAAAATAAAGCTTTTTCTCAGAACTGTTTTTCTCACCCGTCTTAGGGTTTTGGATTGGTAGACTTTGGGACTCTGGAGTGTCCCCCGTGAGACAGGGAAGGTTTCCGTTTTACCAGAGCACTAGGAAAGGTAGTTTATTGATGTGTAAGTGTTAATCAAGTGGCAGAAGTCACAGGAGAATCCCTCAGCACGGTGGCTTCTGCCATGTCTAAAGGGTTGTGGGTAGGATGTATGGAGAGGGTAGAAGGCAAAAGAGGAGACACTTGCTAGCAGATCTAGGACGGAGAGAGTGGGGGGAACCCACAACCTCTCACCGTCTCTTTTTCCAGACACTCACGACACCGCACACACTAGCTCAAGAGGACATGTGAAGTGATACCAAATGCTTTCGAATGCCATAAGATGGCTCTCAGTGTGCTATCAGTTAGCTCACCTCAGGATCCTGTCTTGAAGCTGCCAGTGCACCTGTTTTGGAGGAGAACATTGACAAATCTCATCTAGTCCTTTGATGTCTGGCTATGTCTTCTGCCATACCCGTAGACATTAGGTTTGATTGTCCCATTTGGTTCTGTATTTGTTTCTGTGAGTTGGTCTTGCCTCCCAATCAGTCTGTGTACAATCTCCAGAACCAAAACCTGTGTTCCCCCTCCCCACATTCACTGCCTAGCTCAGAGATGGGCACTGCAGTTCAAGAAATCCAAGAGGTCACTCCTTAGCCTAGCCACGCCCATCCCCTTCTGTGAGAATTCTCTCCTGATTTCTCCAGGCGAGAGATGAGCCAGGTACCTCTGGAAGATTTAAACAGACTTGAGGTATCAGCGGAGCCCTGCAGTTCGTTGACCTCTGAGCTGACTTTAGATTGTGAAATAATGATTAAAAACCCGTAAAGCTTCCTAGAAATGCTGCTAGACCGCATCAGGCAGATTGCAAATCACAAAGTACATGTTTTACATATTTCATTCTATTTATCAAGACCTGGCCTCCGGGGGCTGTGGCATTTGAGATGACTCGACTCCCGCAAGGTTAAAGCGACTCTGTTTGGGTTCACTCTAAACAAGTTCACGTTTCAGCCTCGCAGCCTCTGACTAACGCACACAGAGCCCTCAGCACGTCTCACGCACCTTTTGTATCCAAACCGTCCGTCAGACATTAATGTGACAGAGCCATCACCGGACAAGTTCATTTTACCATTAATATCCTGGAATAAGAACATCAAATATACACATCCTGAGATTTAATCTGTAAACAGAGCCCCAAGCATCTGGAAGAAGGAGGTGTGTTTATGCTTCAGCAATGCTACTTCCACAAAGCTACAGGGGACTCTCTTCGGCACTAACCAGAGACACGGTCTCAGTGGTCAGACCATAAAGTCAGAGATGACATTCTGCCCTGTGATTTACCCCCATCCCGACGGCTGGCCGGGAGCGCCAATGCTGTCCAAGTTTCCAGCAAAGTTTCTAAGCTTATCTTTGGCCACCTCTGTAGGACAGTCATGGGGACAATGCTCTCCTTTTCTTCCAGGAAATGACAAGAGTCCAGTAACGAAGCCACCCCCCACAGTCCCAGGATAGCCGTCAGCAGCTATGTCTTTAGAGTGGAAGGTCCAAAAGGAAATTTGAAAAGAGTCTGATTATCATTTCCAAATATTGAAGCATATGAAAGATTGCGACACTTAGAGTCCCCCAGAGCAAATCATTTCCAGCTTTATCCTTTCTGTTCTATGCAAAAATAAAAAAAATAAAAAAATAAAAATAATAATAAATAAAAAACCCTATCCCACAGCCTCTGAGAGTAGCAGCTTCTGTTTCTTCCTTCTACTCACTTCACAGTAGGCAGTCTGGGTCTGTGGCTATTAATGTAGGATTAGGGGACATGAGCAAAGAAGGAAAACTCTTTTCTCCAGAAGAGGAGGAGGAGGAAAACGACAAGAGAGAGGGAAAGGAAGGAAGCAAAATGACTGTTTGAAATGATGGTGATCATTGCCTTCGAAGCTGAGTTCGAGCAGACTTCCTTTCTTTCAGGAGAGAAGCCTCGGACCGGCAGTCACAGGTCGCATCCAGCTCTCAGGGGTATTTTCTTTGGCCCCATCGGGGTTGGCCCGGGGAGTCCCTTTGAAACAGAGGCATCTGTTTGGCTTGGAGAAACATTATTTCTACAAATTTGCCCTCTAACACCCAGAGGGAGATGCAGTTAGGCCTGGGGAGGATATTAACTCTTGGTGGCACTGTAGTGGCTCTGTTTAGACAGAGGCAGCTCCTGGAAGGGTCCAGTGCAGGGAGCCATACAGGGGCCTGATCATTCTTCACCGCTGCTCCTGCCTCCGTACTTCCATCGATGCGCTGATTGCCTAGCTCGTCCCTGCTGCTAATTACGCGCGTGTGCGCACGTGCGCGCGCACACACACACACACACACACACACACACACACACTTTTTCAGTAACCAATATAGCCGCAAGGGGCAGCAGCTGAGTAGTGCCTAGTCTCCACTGTACAGTACGCGCTCTCCTGTTTACCAGACTGACACACGTCTATCTGCCTGGTCCTATAGGCACTGGACTTTGTAAGGGGCCCTGATACACACTTCATTTTACAGCTTCCAGACTAGCGTATTCTCCCCAGACCTCTAGGGGACACTGGGAGTCACTGTGCAGCTCCCTGCCCAAAGACAGGGGACCCAGGGCTGGACATAAGGCTGGTGTGGCCAGTGACTCGCACGTAAGCACATCCAGCTACTTCCAGGCTGTTCTCCCAGATCAAGCTCCTTGTCCCCTGCGAGGGCACAGAAACCCTCTCATTAGTGGACACTCCATGGTTAATATCCTTTTCTGCTCTTTTGTGATCAAAAGAAATTCTGTTTCCTCAGAGATGCTGGAAGTTCCCTATGGAGAAAGAAATATTATGATTTCTCTCTCATCTTCTTACATTCATGCGCTAACAGAGCTTCTCAAACCTCAAGGGCTCTCTGCTCACAATCACCAAACCAAGGAAAAGGCAGCTGGGAATACAGCCCAGAAACATGTTCCCAGAAGTTAGACTCTGGCTCCCAGGAACGGCATCTCACATGTGCACACCCTGTCTGGGTACACTTAGGACATGTTCCCAGCCAGATGGAGCCTGATTCTCACAAACCCATGTAGTCGCCGGGACAAGTGCGATGGCCTCCCACAGTACAGATGCCTTGTCCGGGATCATCTAGCAGGTCATGGTGGGGCTGACACCAAGAACCTAGATTGTCTGGCGTCTTCTGTCATTCTCTGCAATCCGCAGTACAGCCTTTTGTAAACAATCAAATAATGTTATTTAATTTTAACCTAAAGAGAGGGCTCTGAGATATAGAATGAAAGAATAATTTGCAAATTAATGATTTAAATAAATCATGCTAATATTTAAATGATTAGTGAGGGAGAGGGATGAATGGCTGGTGAGGAGGAGTTTGGGAGGGCAAATGCTGAGATAAGAAAAGAGGCTGTTTACACACTTGGAAATTGAATCACTTAGGACTTATTTGATGACAACTGCACAATATGTTAGCAGGAGCTGAAGTAATAGCAATGCTGTGGCACGGTTTTGGGTACCTAGGATATGCCAGGCTTTCAAGTAGGTTGTCACATTTAATTCTTACAGCCTCGTCTCTGTGTGATGGAAGTATTATTATTCCCAAATTATAAAAGATTACCACTCGTCTCTGGAATAAATATTAATATGATGATCTATCGAGAGCCTCTAAAATATCTAAAAGCAATTTCTCAACAATCCCTCTCTAAAAAATTTTCAGGAGAAAATAATAATAAATGGGAGCAAAGACTAGGTACTAAGATACTAATTTAATTTTTTCTTATTATAAGAAATTAAAAAAATAGAAGAGTTAAATAAGCCATGGTAGGTTGTTTACACATACATCTAAATCAGGAAGAAATGTATGTGGGGCATAATTAATGTTGTTTAATACTATAAATAAAAATATAAATACACACATATGTGTATACATGTATGTATACAATTTTCTTACATGCACATTCACACATGTGTATATATAATACCAAAATAGTAACAGTGAAACAGTGATTATCTCTGGGCGTTTAATAATTTTCTCATTTATTTTATCTTATTTCCTCTTCTTTCATCAAAAATAAATTCCTACTGTTTTTTTTATCAGAAAAAAATTATAAACGTATCTTACAAGTCAAGAGAATGAATGATTTTCTGATCCTAATTGTTAGAAACTCTGAAATCCACATGTAACCGCCATCCTTTGCTCCCAGACCCTTATATATCACTAAAGCCACAACATTACTCCAACATTTTTAAGATGTTACAAATAAAAAAACAAAAAACCTTCAGATTAAGTAGTAAATTATGTAAATATATCATCCTTCTGAAAATATCTAAAATACTGCATAAAATACATTTTTATATTATAAACACAAAAGAATGGATAATATAGTAAGGGATCGTCTGCTCAAAATCTATATAAAGGCAGGAATCCAGAGAGGTAAGGGGACCTCACAGCTGCTTTTTCCTGAGGATATTGGGAAAACCAGATTAAAACACATTGTGTGGATAGAAGACATAGTCCAAGCTTTCACATGAGGAGACTCTAATAGGCAACACATGTCCGTAAATCTGGATCCAACCAGAAATAAACCTCCTTTGCTTAATCCCCTAAAACAAACCTGTGTTCTTCTTTCCCTGAAAAGGACATGGAGAAAGCTGCCTTGGTGCTGAGAAAGTCAGTCTCTGAGATCATGTAACCACACATTATATAGAGCTCATATTGATGATCTGAATTTACATTCATTCTGTTAAAAAAATATCTTCAAACCATATAGGTCAAAGATGCAGAAGCAAAAGTCAACTCTCTATGGAGAAATGCACCATCCTCCCAGCCTTGAGGAATGCCCACAAGTAAACAGAGCAGCTCACAGTCAAAAATAACAAGAGACCGTGACCCACGAATAAGAACCAGGAAGAAAAAAAAGCAATAGAAATAGTTTTACAAAGACCTAAGATACTAAATAATTACCCCTATTTTGTTTAAATGAAAAGAAAATCTTGAAAGTATCTATAGAATATAAAAAATATAAAAATTCTAGAAATAAAGGGACAATATTTGAAATTAAAAACTCAATAATCTAACAAGAAATTTAAAACCGCCGAAAAGATAGTTTGTAAATTGTAAGACAGATTTAGAAGAAATTAGCCTGATTGGAACATGGAGAGACAAAGAGACATAAAATGTAATAGAGAAGTTATGAGACATGGATTTTAAGTGACATACAGTATTAACTATTTCCAACCAGACTTCCAGAAGGAGAATGCATATGGGATATCTAAAAGGAAACAGATGAAGATATAACAGCTTAGAATTTTCCAGAACTGACAAAAGACATTGATCTATTGATTCAAGAAATTCAGCGAATCAAAAATAAGACAAATTAAAGGAAGTCCAACCTAAACATATTACAGAAAAACTGCCAAACACCACAAACAAAGAGATAAGAAGCTTAGAGTGGGGAAGCGTTATGTTTAAAGAAATGTTAGACTAACAACTGACTTCCGAACGGCAGCAACAGAAACTGAGAGAACGGCATTTCATTCTGTGTGCGTTTGAGGGGTAGGGGACAGGGGTGAAGGAAAACACATCTCTCTGGAATGAGGAAAAAATGAAAACATTTTCATAAAAATTAAAAAGTAGATTTCATACCACGCGATTCTCACTATAGGAAATTCTGAGAAAAAACTGTTATTTCAGAAAAAAGGAAACCAAACCTAGATAGAAGATCTGAGATGTAAGACGGAATGAAAACCGAGAAAATGAAAATATGTGAATATATTTAAACAAATGTTGTTTGTAAAAAAATTGCTAGGTCTGTGGAGTTTACAAGACACAAATAAAACCCTCGAGTTATGAAGAAGGATCTATGTGGTCTAAAGTCCAAGCATTTGTACAAACAATGGTTAAAAATATTGATTAATTTTAGATTTTTAGAAGTTCAGTATTTATGCATTAACATTGATGGTACTTACTAAGACCATAGAAACAGGCTATATTTACTAGAAGTTAAAAAAGGAAATTTATTTAAAAAATTAAAAACCTTCCAATAAAAATTATGGCAGAAGAAATTACAAAGCCAAAATGACATGAAAGATATAAACCCAAGTATATAGTCTGATATATAAATGTAGTAAGTGAATAGAATATGAATTAGGTCACTTCATAATAAGAAATTTTTTCCATTTACTGAAAAAATATAATAATTCTAAATCTGTATGCTTTCAATAATAAAGCTTTAAAATATATTTTGTTAAAATTGACAAAATTATCAGAAAAAGTAAATACACGATTTTAGAGAAAGATTTGAACAAACCTCTCTCAGTAATCAGTAAAACCAGCACCTCCTTAAAAGAAAAAAAAAAAAGCAAAAACAAAACAAAACAAAAAAACACACAAACCAACCAAACATTGAGTACAATTCATCAAAACAATTTCTTATTAAGAAATCTTAGCATTAGAAGTTGAAGAGAAATTAATTTTAAAGAAGGTTAATATTAATAAAAACCCTGCTAAAAATACCACAATTAATGGTTGTTTCTTAACATTATCTCTTCTGCATTTTTTACCAAGAAAAGGGTGGCTGCTATCACCACTATTTTTCAACATTGTACTGAATCTAATAAACAGTGTTATAAAGCAGTAGAAAGACATGCAAATATTAAACATAAGACAAGAACAAAACTATCATTGTTGCTAGTGAAATAATTGCATATATGGAAATCTAAAAGAATCTTTAGATAATTTATAACAAATAAAAGTTGCTGGGATTCAACATAAACATTTACCTGCTATAAACCATTATATGGTTTTTATCATATGTGTACATTACATATGTATATATGTTACCTGCAATCAACCAATAAAAAATGAAAAATTTTAACTACATAATTTATAGTAGCATCATAATATATTAAATGTCTGGAAATAAATCTTGCAAAAGTTGTACAAAACTTTTATTAAAAAATTTTAAAGCTTACATAAAAGGTATTGCAGAAGCCTTAAGTAATTAGAGGTTTAGACTGTGTTTATGATATTTGGAAGACTTAATATTTTAAAGATGTCAATTCTTCCCAAACTGGTTTATATAGTAAATGTAATGCTGAACAAAATCCTAAAATAGAAGTGTTTAAGTATTTGTTGGTGTGTGTAAACTGACAAACTGTTTCTCAAGTGTATGTGGAAAAGCAGAGAGATAAGAGTAACAAAGTCATTCTAAAAAAATAACAGATTGAGAGTATTGACTTTAAAGAAAATCAATATTTTTTTGTGAAGTTATAATAATTAAGACAATATGGTATTGATACAGGGTGAACCACTAAGTCAATAGCCTAATGACTCAGAAATAGAATCATGTACATGTCAACATTTGAACTGCTATAGAAGTATAATTTTATTTTGTTTAGGTTAAGTATGGTCTTTTCAATAAATGATGCCTAAACAATTGACTAAACGTATTTAAAAATGAAATCTCTGCCTCACTTAAGACACAAAAATATTGCATGTTCTTTAAAGACCAACAAAAGAGAGAGAAAACTGTATGAATATTTTAATTATAACATAAGTGAATATCTTAAGGATCTTAGAATAAAGAATCTTCTTTATATTTATATTAGTAATGAGAAGACTAGTAATTGAACTGTATTAAAAACAAGAAACTATAAGAATAATAGTTTAAGAGACAACATGAAAAGAGTGAAAATTTAAGCTGCAGAATAGAAATAGTATTTATAACATATACAACTGTTAAACAGAATATGTAAATAGTTACATAACTTCTCAAGAAAAAGGTAGACAACATGCAAAAATGGTCAAAAGATATGAACTGCTTCTTCCAAATTGGCATTAAACTCGTGAAAAGGTGTTCAACGTTGGTGGTAGTAATGAATATTGTCAATATATGAACTGTTAAAGTAATAATGAATACTGAAACCATGATACAAACCAGAATGCCAAAAATTTTTAAAGTTGGAAATTATCAACTATGGTAAGATGTGAAATAATGAGAACTCTCATTCACTGCTGGTTGGAATGTAAACTGACACATCACTTATGAGAACAGTTTGACATTATGTCCTAAAATTGAAGATTCACGTCCCCTAGAGCCAATCTTTCCAATGCAAGTGCAGAGAAAGGCTTGTGCATGTACAGCACAGGACGTGCAAAAGCATATCCACAACAACCCATACTAGAAACACCCGGCTATCCGCCAACATTAGAATGGCTAAATACATTGTGGTATATTCATACTAGGGGGGTCTACACAAAAGTTAAAACAAATGAACATCAGCTACACACAGTAACATAGGTACCTCTCCAAATACAATGCTGAAAAATGAACACGTTGTTAAATCTCCTCGAGAAAACAGAACAAAACAAAACAAAATGCTTATGACTACAGCTGCACAATGATTACCCCAGTAGGTGAGAAGGTTGTGATTGGGTGAAGGCAGATGCGGAGTTTCTGAGGTGCTATACACGTCCTCTTTCTTGATCTGGGTGTTGTTGCCACAAGATTTTGCCTTTGTAATCACTTATTAAACCTTGTATATGTATTGAATGCACCTTTAACTATATATCTCACAGCATGAAAACGTTATGAGCAAGGAAGGGAGGGAGGGAGGGAGTGAGAGAATAGAGGAGAGAGAGAGGTATGAAAGAAGGGAGGAAGGGAGCTGGACAGACTTGAGAGATGCAAATGTCAAATTCCAACCTCCCCTAGAGTTGTTATCCAAGCTGTTGGGATTTGCTTATTGTTTGGATGATTGGATATGTTATAATTGTTCAGGAGACCTTCCTCTGGAACTCTGAAGGAACCATCACTCCGAATTGCCAATGCGATAAAAAAATTCAAGTACCAGATTCCATACTAACCTCAACCTTTCACCTCTGATCTAGATAAACTCCAAGCCATCGTTGCCTTGGATTTCAAGAACCTGAACCCACACTCTGCTTCTACTGCCAATGTTTTGCCCTCAGGCAAGGAGGAAATCTGACTTCTTTTCCCCCCGACCACGTCTCAGAATGTCCAGTTCCAGCAGTTAAGATCTCTCCGCTGCTGCAGCTGCTAATTAAAAACATATCCAGTCACCTCTCCCTCTCTCTCTCCCTCACTCCCTCTCTCTCTCTCTCCCTCCCTCTTTCCCTTCCTTCAACAACATCGAATTGTTTCTGATTGTCTTACTTTGCGATGCCGTTCAGTGAGGCTCGCTATTTTTTTTTTTTTCAGGTACAGAGTGTCACAGTCTTTCTACAGCTTCAGCCACTTCTCTATGTCCAGGATAAGGAGAGAAATACCATTATCTTCTGGAATTTCAAGTCGTGCAGGGATTTATTATTTTTTCCAGTGGCCTCAAAAAAAAAAAAAAACCTGAAATAATTCGATACACGCTTTTTGTAACTTTAATAGCAGCCACTTTCTCGGTAACATAATTTAGACATGAACCGATGTCACGCGAACATGTGGAATGTGTGTACAGGTTTTTGGGAACCGCCAGCATTGGGGGATAATTAGTGGACCAGTCACTTAGACCCAGCTCTTAACGGACCACATGAATAAAGTGAGTGGGTGAGGATCTATGTTCTCGATACACTGGTGATATAAAAATAATTTAAGGACATTCCGATTTACACACAGATACCTTTTATTCTTAGGATGTGATCTAGCTCAGATGAAAATAATGATAATGACCCTGTTAATTAGTAAGCCCATACTGTATAGCAGGGACTGCACTATTTGCATGATATATGTTATTAACTAGTCTTCTGTAGTTCTACATGAATCGTCTCTTTGCAGATGAAGAAACTCAGGCCCAAAATATGAAGATGAACTGAGTGTGTGGTGCGCATGCTAGCTGATCCTTCAAGAACTAGCTCAAGTTTCTCCTTTCTCTCAGCCCCAGGAAAGTGTTCTGGTCCTGCTGGCCTTTCGGGCTCTCTGGTCTCTGAAAGTACTCACTGTCCACACCAGCAGCTACTGTGACCTTTTATTGGTCTTGCCTCACAACGCCTCTTACTGTTTCATGGTCATTCACATTTTTGTGGATATGGACCTGATTTAGACAAGAGACCATACAGGCACGCTTCTAGTTTTTGTTTCTTCTCATCATTTAACTCAAGAGATGCCCACAAAAATAGAGAAGCAAGAGACGTACGATGAAAAATGGACCGGATGTGCAGAGGAACAAAGCAAGATCGAAAAGAATATGGCTGAAAGCACAAGATAATTTCCTAAGCATCCATCAGTAGATGTGAAGGAAGACAGGGAGGTATGGGGAAAGTGTCCATATAGTTCAACCTGCATGTAATTTATATGTGGATGCTCAGCTATAGTCTCAAGGCCATTCTGAACTGTCTTTCATGAGATAAACTTTATAAGGTTCTTTTCCCTCAGCTTAGAAATTTTATAATTGTGTCTTAGGGGTTTAACCAAGTTTAGAACATTATTTTGGGAAAAATAAAATGTAAAATCGAGATAAATTTATGTGTTACAGAGGCATTGAAGAGGATGGGGTGGTGTTAGTGGAGAGCGTAGAGATAAAATCCCTAAAATCGTTTCATGATACCCTAGGAAACCATGAGCAGCAACTTCCAGTCCTAACAACATTCTTCGCTTATCAAGGTAAACATGGAATGGGTCTAACGCTGAAAGTCCATATTAGCAAGGGTGCATGTCGATGGCTCTCATTTGCTTTAAAATTCCGTCACTTTTTCCAAAATCCCTCCAGAGAATCTCCCACACCAAAAATTAAACTCAAGGAAAGTTTTGTTTTTTTGCAATTTAGCAGTTTGGAGTTTTTCTTGTGCATGGGCGCCATTCCACCCCGGCCCACTCTGTCCTAAATTGAGTTTGAGGCTTTTTGTTTTTACTCTTGCATAACATGAAAACGAGCGAACACATTTTACTCAAAATTTCCATCTCCAAATCTCCTAAGTGGTGTGAAAAATCCTGGAAGATCTCAGAGCAAAAGAGGACGCTAGGAAAAATCAGGACAAGTGGAAACAGCAGTGAGGGATGTAACCTAATGTCTGTGTCAACACAACCAACATTCCCCAAAGATGTTCTCTCTGCAGTGAGGCTGGGCTGCTGGTGTGAAACCATCAGTGATTGTCATGAATCACTCTGCACCCATCCAGCTCCTGACAAACATCTACTTTGTCCCTTAGACACTCGAGACCCAGGTATAGCCTATATTATGGCTCTAAAATAAAGAAGAAAACTGGAAAATTGAAAACAATACTGTCAGTTAAATATCTGTAAAACAGAACATTATGTTACCTTGTGATCTAGAACTCAATTCATATATACATATATACATACATGTATAGGTATATATGTGTATATGTGTAGGGCTATCCATATATAACTATGCATATGTGCACAATATTTAATTGAGATTAGATACATTTTAGCATGTTTGGTATGACTGGCTTGGGTCTCTTAAAGTATCAATTTAGAACAACCCTTGCCAGAATGTGAACGCTACATTTGATTTTTTTCTTTCATTCAGATGAATAAACTACTTGCTAAGTGTCACTTGAAAACAAGACAAATAGACTTCCTTTTACACATAGTTCTTGAAGTTACATCCTTGCCTTGAAAGAATACAAAGTGATTATTGAGGTAAATAATCATTTCAGAACAAGATAAATGATGGTATAAATAAAAATATATAAATACGGCAAATGAGTGATAAAGAGGGTTAGGAGAGAGAATGAGAGAGAAAGGGATGGTTCTGGAACTACCACGGGAAAGGCCTCGAGAACAAGCCAGGACTTGGGTCAGGACCCACAGTAGGGCTGAAGAAGTAGGTGCACAAGATGAGGGTGTGTGAGAGAGCCGAGAGAGGCATACAGAAGGCAGAGGTAGGGTCTTGAGAGCAGAGGTCAGAGCCTAAATGTCTTTGGTGAACTTGGGTGTGCCCATTCATAGAAGATTCTGAAAGGAGCTTATGCTGGTACGATTTGCAACATTTAATTATATGAATATTAATTATTTAACATTTAATAGATAAATATTTTCTCTCCCCATCTACATAGTTCAGAGAACTAATGGATTCCAGAAAGAGCATCCAGTAACGGGCCTCCAACATAGAAGCTGCTAAGATTTCGGACATTTTCCCTCCCGACAGCTAAAACAAGAATATATTCAGGGTCCAAATTAACTACTTCTTTATTCTATTCTGGGAGGTCCTAACAAATACAACGATGATAATAATTTTCTAAAAACGTAAGAAAATTTTCAAAACTGTAAGAAAATTCAAAGTTTGAATATATGAAGTGGTATTCTACCTACATACAATAATAAAATTTATTAGACACAAATTCATGGTGATCGACTTTGGATAAGCCACCAGAGATGAATAAGGATTCTTTAAGCACTTACACAGTTGTTCCCACAGAGCATGACTTGCCAGGGAGTCCACCACACCACAGTAAATAACACGAAGTATTGCTACATGTTCATTGTCATGTATCCCAAGCAGCGTGTCTCACATGGCCGAGAGGGAGAAGCTTCCATCTGTCCAAGCGACAGCTTCAGTCATGGCCCTGGCACTGACACACAACAGAAGAGCTATTGCTCCCAGATGAGAAGCAGATATCAACAAAGAGATGGAAAAGAGTTATCTGATGCATGTGGAGTCAGTATAGCTCAGGTTCATAGATTCTGCGTTGAAGAAGTGAAGTCTTTCTTTCTAGAGTCCTTTTCTGAAATATTTTTCAGCTAAGACTATATTTCTTTAAAGCGGTTTTAGATTTGCAGCAAAACTGAGGAGAAACCAGAGAGATTTCCCCTATGTCCCCTGCCTCCACACATGAATAGCCTCCCCTGTTATCAATATCACCCACCACAGTGGTGAACTTGTTATAATTGATGGACCTGCACTGTCACATCATTATTACCCAGAGTCCCAGTTTACACTAGGGTTCACTCCTGTGGATTTGGACATATGTATAATGACATGTGTCCACCATTATAGTATCAAGCATAGTAGTTTCACTGTCCTAAAAAATCTTCTGTGCTCTGCATATTCATCCCTCCCTCCCTCCAACTCCTGGCAACCGTTGATCTTTTAATTTTCCCCATAGTTTCGCCTTTTCCATAAGGTCATATAGTTAGAATCATATAGTATGTAGCCTTGTCAAGGTTGGCTTCTACCATTTAACAATGCAATTAGGTTTGCTCCATGTTTTTTATGGCTTGATAGCTCATTTTTTTATTTTTAAGCACAGATGTATATCCTACTGTCTGGATGCACCAGTTTATTTATCCATCCACCTACGAGAGGACATACGGGTTGCTTCCAGGTTTGTCAATTACGAATAAAGCTGCACATCTATGTGCAGGTTTTTGTGTGAACAAAAGATCTCAACTCTTTTGGGTAAACCTTGCTTGAAAGAGAATTAAGGGGATGCGTATGACAGTATTTTTCTTAGCGTGCTGCCTAAGAATAAGTTTGGCTGCGTATAACAAAACCAACAACAAATAATTTAAGGAGGTTCAGCAAGGTATAAATTTTGTTTGTTTATTTATATATTACATAAGAAAAGTAAGTAGTTTGGGTGGGTATGCTAGCTCCAAGGCGATCAGAAACTTAGTCTAATTCTCTTTTTATTTTCTACTTTCTTAGCACACAGCTTTCTTCTCAAGTTTACTTCATGGTCATAAGATGTCAGCTGCAATCCTGATAATCTCATTCATGTTCCAGGCAGCAGGAAGGAAGAAGGAGACACACAAATTTTTACTTTTTTCAATGGAGTCAGCCCCAGAACCTTCTGGGAAGACCTGCCCACCCCTCCAAGGCCTTGACTAGCCATAGTTTATATCTTGTTGGCCACATATAGCAGCAAAGTACATTGAGAAATGTAATCTTTTAACTGTGCGTATTGCCACACTGAATAAAGTCAGGTATTTATTAGTAAAACAAAGGGGGGAATTAATATTACACAGGCAACTATAAATTTCTTCTATAGCTGTGCTTCAAAGCTCATGTTGAAATCAAAACTTAACTGGGTGATATGATTCTGTGAAGTCAGAGATACAATTTATTTTATTTTGGTAAAAAGTAATATTTCTGGCCAACATTTATATGTCAATTATAACTTATAAAGAACCTCCATATATTACCTATTTAATTATCGCAGCAATCACAAGAAGTAAACATTTTGTGGACATCATCCAAAAATGAAATCAGCTCAAAGAAGCTTAGTACTTTGCCCAAAACTAACCAATTAGTAAGAGGATACAACAAGATTTAAACCAGATCTGAAAATTGATAAACAAGCTGTCGATTCTCCACAATTATTTTTTAACGCATGAGTTATGATATTCTATTTTTTCTATCTTTTAGTCATAGCCAACTATTTCTTTTTAAAGGGGTTAAAAAATCAAAATTAGTTAATAGAGGGTAGAAAAAGGAATGAAAGAAACGCAAAGAAGGAAAGGTAACTAACTCACAGGCATTATTTAGTAAATTCTGATCAACTGCATGAGCTCATTCTGCCCACACAGAAGCCCTGTTGAGTTGTTGATACTACTCTACAGATGAGGAAACTGAGGTCAGAGCGATTCTGCAACTCCTCTAAGCTCATCCTGTTAGAAGGTGACAGATGGGGATTTGAATGTAGCTCTTTCTGAGTCTGTAAGAATTTTGATTTTATTCATATCTCCAACAATTTGGCAGATTGTTTCCTGGTTATTCATCTCTATATCTTTTCAGATGTGAGCAACCACAAAGGAGCAAAATTAAGTAGAAGCTATGATGCTTGACTAGTAAACTTTCTGAATTATGAGAGGAAAAATAAAGAATATGAGAGTGTGAAAGGTTTGAAGTATTTGTAACTGACTCTTTAGAAGATTCCAGATGTCTCTTGTCCTGGTTAGTTTAAACATCCATTTGCTTTAAAAACAGGAGCTGCACATGGTTTTGTCAGCTGGCTCTCTCCAGTTCTAAGTTCACAGTTATAAGAGCTACCACCAACCACTTATACTATTAAACGAAGGTCATTAAATGTTGCATGGGACATACTTATGATAAACAGTGGTTTATCTTAAATTTTAATTTAATGGAATGACCTATACTTCTATTTGCTAGATCTGGCAACCCTGCATATGACATACACGTATTGCTTCATTTACATATCACAATGACTCTTCAAAGGGTTAGATAAGAGGATGCATATCCAGAGAAATAACTTCAAGATCATTCAATTTAAAAAAAAATGGTGGTCTCAAGACTCACGTTCAAATACCTCCACTCCACAATCTATGTCCACAGTATATTTTCTGAAGGTCTGCAAAGGAAAACAGCCTTGACATCCCCTAACAATTAAAAAAATGTAACTCTTGATTGATTACCCTAATAGAGGGAGGGGATCACATGGAAACTATAAGGAATCCAAAATCTATCTTCTGAACAATGTCTAAAGCATGTGATATTTTTTAATGTCTTCCAGATCGTTGACAGAAACAAAAAGCAAAAGAGTGTCCTCCCTCAAGAATCACTAAAACAATGGTTTTCAACAGTTTGTGATTTTGTACCCATTGGGGACGTCTGGTAATGTCTGGAGACATTTTTGGTTGTCACAACTGGGGGTGCTACTGGAATCTAGTGGGTAGAAGCCACAGATGCTAAACAGCCTCCACAATGAAAAATTATCCATTCTCCAAATGCCAATAGTGCAGAGTTTGAGAAACCTAAAATTAAAATAATCTGTTACGGTTTTAATGTTTTTACTTTTAATTTTAAATTTCTACACTGCACACAGGGAGCTGAAAGATGGAGGTTTCCGGGTTTCTGTGTAGGGCGAGTTCTCCATTTCCAGTAGTCACAAAGCTGAGCTCTTTAGAGCATGCAGCAGGTAGGTAACTGGAGCCTTGTGGGAACTGGCACCTTTGAGCAGCTGCACCACATCTGTAGAAATCATGGCTGGTCTTTTCAGAGTTGTCCTTTCTCTGTTTTCTGATGGTTGAGGTTCCTTCTGTGTGGTGACTCTTAACATGGGTTTGTGTGTGGATTATTCTGTGCACTGCAGTTCTAATCCAAACGCGTCTTAGTTTTGGACAACTCATTCCCAAAGGCCACGTGGAGTGAACATGGAATTAGGTTGAGATTCCAGGTCTCCTTCATCTGTATTTGTCCATTCAGCCCCACACTGCCTCTCTACATGGCCCTGGCTCTCTAAATCTGGGGAGAGGGGGGTTGTAGGTAAAAGACACTGGACCAGTAAAAAAAAAATCCATGGAGCTTGGAGCTGGGCTAAGCTAAATTCAGCCTCATCCCATCTCTCTTCTGCCTATGTAAGCTTGGACAGCTTTTAAACTCCTCTGAATGCCATGGTTATCCATAGAATGCATAACCACCTCGCCAGGTTGTGGTTAGAATTAAATAAGGTAAAATATCTTAAAAATGGTTTTATAGTTTACACAGCATCATTAAAACAGATTAAAGTCCTCACAGACTCTTTGCAAAGAGGGTTTTAAAGCATATGTGTTTGGTTAAAGCAGCTATCTGCATTCATAGTTTATTCATTTTATTGACTCAGTCGATTTTACATATCATGGTGAGGAGTGCCTGTCCTCCCTCAACTAAAGAAAGAGGACTATTTTGTGAAATTTGTTTGTTTAAACACTTTCTCCTTTTTTGCAGGGTGGGTGGTTAGAGAGAGCAAAATAACTTTTTCCTCAAACAAACAAAGGCAAGAAATACCCGATTTGGGTTGACAGGACTTGGTAAACAATGGCCTGTTTTTAAATGTTGATGGCCTTGGGGTACATTTGATTGTGAGCGGTGCCTTTGGCATCTCTTGACAGATGAGATTTTGTAAAGTGAGAAACACCAGACTGATTTTGGCTCTGTGTTACCAAACTCAAATAGGACATCGCTCTAAGTGGGAGAGCGGTCCTCGTCCAGGGTTGCTGAGGAGGGTTTCCAGGGCAGAAGACTTCGGGGGCTGAACTCTTTAAAGTTTCCTTAGAGCAGAGGTTTCCATAAGGGTCTGATTCATTTCAAGGTTTTTCTGTTTCTGGTCCATGTCAGAGTTACAGAACACACAGAGCGACGGAGGGCTGCCGACTGAAATGGAGAGACATGTGTCAAGAATCTAGAAAGAACAGTCGTAAGTCAGATTTAGGCACCTTTCCTCTTTGCTTCCTTACCACTCTGTTCCTTGCAGCTTATCACAATGTGTCATCATCTGTTTTCATGTCACTCTCCCCCAGGAGATGGTGAATGCCTTGGGGACAGGCAGTGAGTCTTATCCTTTTAACCACATTGTTTTCCATGTGATGTCTATTATGTAGGATGTGCCCAATAAGTAAGAGAGGAGGAAGGAACAGGGGAAGGAAGGAAGGAAGGAAGGAAGGAAGGAAGGAAGGAAGGAAGGAAGGAAGGAAGGAAGGAAGGAAGGAGGGAAGAAAGGAAGAAGAAGAAGTCACTTGCTCTACTTTGATCTTGGGCTAACAATAACAAAATAAAATTTTTTTAGTCCAATAAAGTTCATCTGATAAAAAGTTACTACATTAAAATAATTTTCTTCATGACAGACTATAAAATAGACTCTATCTCTGCAGTAGTTGACAGGACCTAGCTCTGCACCATCTGGACCCTCATCTTCCTTATTCTCGTGGCCCACCTAGCTCTCCCATATCCTCACAAACCAGCTCCCCTCAATTTCTTGCTCATTTGCCCATGCGTATTGGCACTCCATTTCATTGTTCCCATTTGAATGTGGCGAGTTAGTACTGGTCACTGTATCTTTAATCTGAAAGGAAACCCTCAAAGACACTGCTTCTGGTTATAGCCCAATGCTCACTCATCTCCCTGGGCATGGGGGTACATGCTGGTGGCAGCCCAGGTCCCCAGATGCCAGAAATGGACACTGCCACTTGGAAAGGGAATTAGAAAGTAATGTTTTCAAACAAGATCCCTCACCAGGCAAGACCTATGAAATGCTGGGAGTACATTCCTGCATCAGCCCCATCTGAAGTCAGCATGCACAGTTAGAAAATTATCCAACTCCCCTAATTTTCAGCTGATTCATCTGTGAATGGAGGTTAAAGGTTGCTGTGAATTGAATATTAGGTGTGCTGTCTCTAGGCTTCTAGTATTTTATTTGTGGTTGTTCTTTGATGGGCACAAAACTTCAAACTCAGAGAACCTCCCTTTCACATCAGTCTTCAGAGTCCCACCACTGGACAGCTAGTTTTATTATATCTTGAAAGATACAATAATAAAATATAAATTAATCTGAAGGTATCACTAAGGTATATATTTTTTCTATAAACTAGGCTGAGGTAACACAAAGGAACATATATGTGTCACTCAACATAATTACAGTTTATTTCTAATGGCCCAGGATTGTTCCATGTCTGTGAATAATGGGGGTGGGGGAGCTCTGCTCCATGAGGTCACTCAAGGACTCCAGGATGACAACAGCTCTGCAACTATTAACATGGTGCTACAAAGTTACCCTTGGGGAGGTGGGTCCCAACTCCAGTCAGCCTTAAAGGTAAAAAGGTATGGAGGAGCAAAAATGAGAGGCTGAATGGGCCATGCCTGGAAGCGGCTGTCATAATTTTATTGACTAGAGTTCAATCACAGAGTCACAACTAATGCAAGGGAATCTGGGAAACGTAGTCTAGTATACAGCTAGTGGTAGCTATCAAAATATGCAAATTTCTATTAAAGGTGGAAGACAATTGGTTGATTTCTTAATAAGCACTGGTTTCCCCAGGAAAATGTGTCTACGGCTTAGGTTGAGAGGGAAAGATCAGTTTTACCACCTTTTTCTTATGCGCGATCGTCAGCTAGGAAGTAACCTAAAATCTGTAGGGTTCTCATTATTTCCACAAACCTCCAAGGAGACTCTCTTCCTCTGTGAGGGCCATGTAATTTGGTGTCTTCCTTAGAATAAGATTAAAAACGAAAGTGGTGACTGCCATCCAGGCAACTTTTGCTATCCCTGAGGCCCACGAGAGATCCAGGCTATTTCCAGGAGTGGTGGTAGTTTGTAATTTAACAGTGAGAGGCTGGCACCCTACAAATCACTCTTTGAAAATATAATTTACGGCACTCTGAAAAGTATGATTCCTATTTTGCAGCCCAGTTATGAATGTCAAGAGGTCAGGTTCAAGTTCAAAAGGACAATTTTGATTTCGTAATTGCAAAACAGTCAAGTCGATACAGTAACACAAGATTATACAAATCCTTAATACATCCAAAAGCAATGAGCTTTAAAAAAATCTGCATGCACTTGCATATTTTTCCTCACTCCTATTTTTATTCTAAAACCAAGATTGTAGGTGGAAAATGTTATTAGCATCTGGGTAAAGTCCCCCTGCCAGTCTAGAAAAACTTCATTAATCTCTGAGATGCTCACCAACAGTAACACAGCATTGAGGACAAAGGTAACTGGATGTTGAATTTTTTAAACTTTCCTTTCTTAAGAATGTCTTCACTTCTGGAACGCAAGACTGCTTTAAGTGAATATGCATGTGTTTACGAGAGAGAAGTAGGGAAAGGAAAACGAACTGTAATTGAGAAGTCATATTTACATTAGGATTTCCTTTCCTCTTCAGTTTCGAGTTCAGCCTTGAGCACCTTTGCCCCGAGGGAAGGGGAGCTCTGGAGAGTTGCTGAGGCTCATCAGATTGCTCGTACCTCACCACTTGGTTGGAAGTACACTGGGTCACATACTCTCCCATACCCTTCATCCAGAATGTTCTGGGATAAACACAGTGAGAAGAGAGGAAAATGAAGTATTTGGGAACCAGGAGAGAGCCAAACTGACTATCTCTCTCTTCAGAGGAGATACTTGTCAGTTTAACTCTTTGTCACTGCAGGTGTAAAGCAAATTTGGTTCTGATTCACCTCGGCTGGTACTGAAGTTACTGTCTGAAGGAAAAAAACAATCCATAAAATGCCTGGAAAATAAGTGAAGTTGCAAAACTCTGCATCTTCTTTTAAAAAGACTTGAAAAAATATGTGAAATACAGTAATAAACGAAAAAAGGCAATGCGCTCAATAAAGAACTTATATTCTCTTCCTTCTAATTTTACTCTTTTTTATAAAAAAAATTATACTTTCTTCTATGTCATCAGCTCTTCCTCAGAAATTTACAGACTGACTTGTTTATTAGTAAATGAGTTAACTTCTCTTTGCTTGTACGGACGGAAAGAATCGTGCTGTCTGATGTCTGTCCAAGGGAGAAGACAGTCCGTTTTGTTCGGATGGGCCCGCTCAGAAGAAGGAGTCCCCAGCCTTCCCCGCCCCGTTTGCTCAGGTGACTGGGGGAGGTAATCATTGAACCTCCAGGGCTCACGCTGCTTCCTCTCTGGTGTGGAGGTGCACAGTCTGGCTTGTTTGGTCGGGTCAGCAGCTGCAGGAAGAAGAAATGGAAACTCTTCATTGTCATCAAGCCTCTTTCTCTGCCAAAGAACAATTGATCCCTGAAACTGCTAGCAGAGGGAAGAGGCTTTCCAAGGACAGCAGAAGAAAGAGACAAGTGAACTCAAATTATCAGCCTCCCTTGGGACAGGGTGTAGTCTGGAGGCAAGCAGTAATAGGAGAGTGAGGGGGGCAACGGAGACTGCTAGGGAAGCAGCAGAATGTCCTGTTCCAGCACTTTGGGGTGGGGACACAGGAGAGGTCTGGGGACCTTGCTGAGATACTTCGGCACTTAGCAGGGTACCTCCTGTAAGGTAATATGATTGGGTTTCTTGTTAAACATGTTGTATAAAAGTTGTAATCAGAAGAGATAGAAATCCAACCAAGCCATGAATCATGAAGATGACACTGAGAGAAATGCCCACAGGGGTAGCAGAGCCGTCAGCAGTGGTCGTCGGTGAGCCCTACTTCAACTTTGGGGCTTATGAACGAGCACTTATGGAAAACATGCCCAGACTGTGCTGGAGGTCAGGTATGTGAGCTGGCCTCACTGCATGAAAATGGAAAGGAATTAAATGGCTGAAAAGGAACCCCTGAAATAAGACCAAGTTTACTACTCACAGATTCTCTCTGAAAGAAGTACGAAGTCATGTACTTAAAGCAAGAAGAAAAATAAACCCAGAAGGGAGGAGTGGCATCCAACAAGAAGTAATATGAGAAAAGATGACGATAAAAACATGGCGGCATGTCAAAATCTTATCAACCGCAATACTTGGGGAAGTTAACATTGGAGTGTGATATGATTACAAGATGACAAACCACAGAGGACCAGAGAAGGAAACTGACAGGAAAATCAAAGCTTTCTAAGGTTCTTATCTTATTTTGGAGAAAAATGAGATATTAATTTTAGGGTTTGTTAGAAGGATATCAGTTGAAGCTTTCATGTTAGTAAGTTTTGAGTACACAAATGACTTCTATATTATTTTCTGTATCTTAAAATTGTTTACCAAATTTAAAAGACAGAAAAAGTGAGAAATATGGAGAGGGTGAGAGAGAGAGAGAGAGACAGACAGACAGACAGAGAGAGAGAGAGAGAGAGAGCACATAACCAGTTGGAGAACTAATAAAAAGAGGCCATTCTGAGGTTAATACAAAAAAAGGGACAGTGGCCTTATGTAGAGCTGTTGAAAGGAAAGGGGGAAAAAAAATCTCTATTTAAATCAATCAATAAAGATAGTTCTTACATGAAAAATATGGGTTTAATGCCATGAATAAAAAGAAAGATTTTCTTCAAGCAGTGAGAAGAAAATAGTAAAGTAACATCACAGACAGAAAGAAAACCTAGGAAAAGTAAAAGGGATATAAAACAGACAAGTTCTACTTTTTCTAACTCTCTGGCTAGGGCTTCTCACAAGAACAAAAATAAGCAGAATCTCAAAGCTTGTCTTAGAATTCCTTGTGTTTTTACCCCTGATATGATGTATGTGTTTTTAACTAAGTTCAAGTTTGTGTTACATCCAGTTTCACTTATGATGAGGGCTCAGTTCTTCTCAATGCTTTTGTCATCTTCACGATTTAAGGTGTTCCTTTAGAATGTACATAGACACTAGGTCAGGTGGCCGTGGAGGCTAAAAGTGAACAATTTTTTGGACATTTTCACAGGGAAGGCCTTTGGCCTTAAGCGAGTAAGCACCATCATTCACCACGACCTAGACCCAGGAAGGCTAAATGTCTTGCTGAAAGGCACACAACTTGTGAATGACATAATTGTCATTGGAAACCAGGTCTGCTAAATCTGAAGCTCATATTCAGCCTACTCGATTGGAGCTAAGTGGGAGGCAATGTAGAATCATGGGCAGGATCACGGTGAGAAAAGACCTAGCATCTCTGTTGAGAACATGGTTTTTAACCGAACATACTTTTTAGGCTTATGGAGGCCTAGATGGAGCTAGAAGAAATAGAAAAGTTGAATATCGGAGTGAGAGTATCCAGGGAAAAGGCTAAAATAACTACTTCAGAGTCATATCAGAGGTGATTGTGTACTGGTATGTATTTCACTGCTTAATAGCATAGTTTTAGGCAGATTGTTAAACATTATCTTATTAAACTCAAATGGTCACCCCATTGGAATGAAATTTTATACATTCTCTTGTTCCCATAAGTTATAAGAAAGTTTAAAAGTTGTCAATTTCTCCTAAACTGCAAAAAAAAAAAAAAAAGAAAGCCATGGGGCAATTTTTCATTTTTCCTTTGGACTCAACTTGGAACTAAATGCATGAAGAATGAAATACATTTATTTTCAACTAGCTTTGGGATGCTTGAGCTGGGACACAGATGGGAAGTCACTGGGTCCCTCTCCTGCCTCTGGAAGGACCTCCAGTTAAAGAGACAAAGCTCTCTCCCTTACTGCCACGGTTCTCAACCAGGGATGAGTTTTCCTAACCATCGGGGAACATTTGGCAAGGAAGGTCCGAAGGCATTTTTAGTTACCACAACCGAAATGTGCTACTGTTATCTAGTGGGTAGAGGTCAGACATGCTGCTAAACAGCTGCCAAGGCACAGGACAGTCTCCACAATAAAGAATTGTCTGGCTCAAAATATCGAGAGTGCCAAGGCGGAGATGCCCTGCCTCATTGAAAGAAAAAACAGGACTCCCTTCCTGGAGTAGGTTAGTAGAATGCAGATATTCAGTGACCCTACTGTTCATGTCTATTACCCTCCAGATTTAAAAGAACAGAATCAGCTGAGGAAGTGACCAGGCTAATACTTGACCTAGAAGTCCATATGCGTTTTACTCTGTGTGCTTCAGCCTGACCTCTAATCAACTGCCACGTGTTTCTGCCACACAATGACACCTAACTGCGCCAAAGCCCTCCTCGACACGGCCCGCCGTTAAGCACCACCCCTTACCATGTCCTTGCGTTTTCAGCCCGATGCACATCTTAAAAAATAACGACATCCTGGACAGTGAGTTCCTGATCACGGCCCGCTGGGGCAAATTAATAACTTCTCTGAGTAGCTGTTCTTATCAGTTACTTCAAGAAATGGCATTATAACATTGAGTTGCAGATTACTGTTTTGGGGAAAAATAATCTCTTTAAAAATGGTTCATTCTCTGGTTTTAATGAGAAAATTGGCCATTTGGAGGTTGATGTCCAAAGAACTAACTCATTACTTCTCAGACTCAGGGTTTACATGTCTAACTCAATTCTGCAGACTGGTTCAGAGACATAGGGAAACAGACAGAACTCACAGGCAGCAGGATAAAGGGTTAATGTGTTGGTCAGAGGCTTCAAGGGAAGGCGACAGAGCCCTATGCTGGGAGTAAGCCCCCCTGTAACTTTTGGTTCCCTTCCCAGCTCCGCCGCTGACTTTGACCCTTTTTCCTCTTGCTCATGATTTCCTCGTGGTTCAATAGGCAGGCTTTTGCAGGAGGCCTCTGAGTGGCCCCAGCAGCCTGTAGGCTAAGTAACTTCATGGGGACGCATGGGGACATGGCCTGTAGCTGTGGTCTGTCCTCTCACTTGCCCCAGGAGGCCCTGGGGAGGAAGGGCCCCTGGGGGGGGCTCTCCACAGGGCTCTGGCACCCCTTTGTAAAAGCTAGACTTTAAGCTGGTCCTGGAGGCTGCGGAGCAGTGGTAGGGAGTGGGCTGGAGTTCTGAAAGGGATGGAAATGGCACGAGCAAAGGCCTCGTTTGCATAGGGAATGGTGAGCAGCTCAGTGAAGGTAGTACTCTATATGTGGAGGACAGGAGTGAGCGAGTGGATTGCAGTCAGGTTGTAGAAAGTGTTGACTGCCCAGCCAAAGCATGTGGACTTCGCATCGCCTGGCTGAGACTTAGCAGCGACATTTCTGTGAGCACCACCGTCTTGTCAGTTAGTGGGGTCCACAAAGTCAGAGACTTGTCCTGTCAACCTCTCCCCAGGCCTCAGACATGGCCAAGGTGGGCACAGGGTGAAGAACACAGTCTGCTAGTTTAGGATAAGGCTGCTCTCAGGAAGATCATCCTTCTGGGCCCGCCACAGGCCAAAGTGTCAGCTGTGTTCCATGATGACAATAAGGGTCCGAGCTAGCTACCTGGGTCTGAAGCAGGTGAGATGTTCACGGGATGTCTCTGCTTTCATTTTACTTTTGTAGCTCTGCGTGTGTATTCCTGAGGCTCATCTGAAAAACAATCCCAAGCATGAACTCAGGGATAGTAAGACCGTACCATCTGGCCCAAACCTCGATTAGGCTCCTCCGTTCTAGAGTCTTCTTCTAGAGCAGCATTGGTGCCGAGTTATCAGGAGCCAAGACAGACCAAGACCCCAGGACCCTTCCCAGGACAGACCCGCTGGGCAGTTTCGTTGGGCAACAGGGAGAGAATAGAGAAGAACAAGGAAGAAAGACCTGGAGGTACCAGTGAGAAGTAAAGCAGCTTGGAAACATTTCTCTCTCACCAAAAGTGATTACTCTGCTTCTCTGAGCCATCTGTTCCTCTACTTTAAATAGGGATTATAAATCTACTTTGCAAGAATGCTGTAAGAATTATATAAGATCATGGATGCAAACAACTCAGCAGGGGCCTGCTATCGTGGACGCTACACTGATGCTGTAATAATATATGCAGAAAGCATCTGTGGGCCTTCATTCAATTCATCCCATTCAATACTTAATAACCAAATAGAATATCCAGCCAAATCTGACTCTGGGTCCTCTAAATCCTCACTGGTTTTATGGTCAGTTGACTGCAAGACTGTCTCTCCATTAATCTGGGGGCCACTCAAAGCCTTATGTGTCTCTGAGTCCTTGGCTTCCAGCACAGTGCCTGTAGGCAGGGAACTACAAAATTACAACCCAAGTCAAGATTTTTTAAAACTAAATGTCTTCTCTTTTCAGGGCAGGATTTTTCTCCGTGTTTGCTATTGGCCACCCCACCCTGATTTTAAAATTTAAGGAGGAAATGATCTGCGACTCCGATTATCCTTCTCATTTGGTCCCTGGTAGGCTTCCAGAGTTACCTGCCAGCTCTTAACATCTGGTACCTGACCTCACCCTTCCAGGATTCAGTTTCCTCATCTGTGCGAGCCCCTTTCTGGTCTTGCGAAATGTACTTCTGTGCCTTTTACAAGCACATATAGGACTAAAGCTCCTAGAGACACAAACTCTCTGGAAAAACTAAGAAAAAACTTCATTAGCATTTGGCTCAGGTTTCTTAACTTTCCTTGGGTCTCAACCCTTTCTGAGAACTCGATGAAAACTGAATGCTCAGCTTGGAAAACTGCGCCCCCCCCCGGAACAGTTCCGCACACAGCATTGGAGGCGCCAGGGCTCTCTTGAAGCCCCTCTGAGGGTCCCAGGCCAAGAACCTGAGCTCTAGATCCGAAACTGAGGCGCAGAGGGAAGGAGAATTGTTCCAGTTCACACGGTAAGTCTGTGAATGTGACCTCAGCTGTCATTCCACAGTCTTTGGTGATCATACCTCAGATGTGTGCACGTGATATACCGTCACCTCAAAACACTTTTTCCATCTCTTTTCTTAAAACAAGTTCATAAACTAGGTCAAATTGTCATTATTATCATTATCTGGAATGGGTGGAGACTATAGCGATTATACAACTTCCCCAAAATCCAACAGTTAAGCGACGACGTACAGTTTGGACTTGACACCAGGCTACGCTGATGCAAACCCGCGTTCTCTCTGCCACATCGCAGCTCTGTCGGTAACCTCGTGCACTGCTGGGCACAGTGAAATGTGAGCGGGGAAGATGGACAGAGAATCCCAGGAACAACACACACAGCCCACAGCGTGGGTCCAGAAAACCTTCACGAGGTTTGGATGGGATGGTAGAACGGTGAGGAAGGACTTTTCTGGACAATGACACAATATTTATGCCACTACAGTAAAAGCATAAAAAGACCGGACTGCATCATGGGGGTATGGAGGTGTGCAGAGATGGGCGGATCCCCTAGTCAATGAGGTGGGTAAAATAAATAAATATAATCATTACATTTCTCTCAGCCTAGAGAGCTCTATCATCAACACTCTCATGGATACCCTTCTGTATATATATCTAGAATTTATATCATTATGTTATATATATATTTATTATTTACTTTGTTATTATATTAGCTCTTTTATATTTTCAGGAGCAAGATCCTGCCACATATACTACATATTCTGTTTTGCAAACTTTTTTTCCAGCCAATTATTTCCCCTTTCTCCATTTCAGTAAACTTTCAGTAAATCTAACATCCAGATCATATTTAAATTTCTAATTTCCCCTACTCACCAAAAAATTATCATTTACAGATGGTTGAGACAAATGTGTTTCTTATGCAAGCTCTTAATGCACTTTGAATAGTTATTTTGAGATGGCTAACGTTTGCTTTAACAATTCTCAACAGGACATCGCAGCTTGTATTCTTATGGGGAAATCCTTATACTATTATAATATACTATTATATAACAAGGGGACAGTTTATCACAAGGTTAGTGAGCTTTTTGGTTATTGATACATTCATCATAAGCCACATGCTGGCAAAGATAAAACTACATTCAGTTAATGCAAGTAACATATAAGAATGCTTCAAAAGCTGTATGCTTGTGATGATCCTCGAATTTACCACAAAATAGATTCACACCTGAGTTCTCAGTACCTGGAAAAAAAGAGGTTTCAGAATTAAGTGCAGTAAAATTTACACTGGGTGGTCTTTTAAATGTCCCAACACACTTAGTCAATGCTTCCAGAAGGAAGTGTGGATTTTACTACCCAGGAAAAAGCCAGATTTCTGGACATGAAACTTCTTCTTACCTCGTACTAACTACCTTTTAGGCAGCGGGTAAGGCCATCCCATTTCCATTCTAAACACCTAGGAAGCCTAGTACCCATTTGTGCATTTACTCATTCATTTGCATATGTAGTGAACACAGATCACAGTCACTTGCTCTGGGCACATCAGTGAATAAGGCAGGCATAATCCCTGCCTCCTGGAGCTTACTGTGCATCTGGCAGCAGCTGGACCACACTGTGGGTCTGGGGACGATGGGGGTCCTTTCTCATCCTGCCTTCATTTTCATCACCCTTGGCCTCACTTTGATCTCTAGTCCAGGGCTGAGTTCTAAATTGTGTGGAGGGTGTCTGTCCCTGACAGGTGTGGATGAGGACAGAAAATTAGCGGCACCTAATTTTTTTTTAAGGCACAGCAGCCTTGATCAATCTTCCCATGGAAAGCTGGATCTTGGAGGATCTTGGGAGTTCTATAGGGCTGAGAGGGGAGTCCTGGAATGAGAAATGCCTAGGTTACCCAGGTACCAGAAGCACCTTGACCCTGACTCATTCATGTTCTCTTTTCTCCTCAAGGTAAAAATCTAATGGTCAGGACCCAAAGAAAACCGATACAATCACTTTAAAAGGACAACCCCTTTTTTCAGGGCTGGAATAGGCAATATTACCAGCCATGGGCAAAGCAAGTGCCTCCTACCATCTAGAATGTCAGTTCCATCTTTCTGGTGGTCTAACATCTATCTGTTCTTAAGATTCCATTTATTTTCCTGTCTTTCCTAATACTCAGCCTGCTCCTAGCTCTCTCATGAACCCTACAGCTTTTGCCTCTTGTCCTCATTGAGATCCTGTCACATGCTGCTTCTTTCTTTAAGCAAATTGTCAGATGTTTGTCTAAGGGGTCTTATCTCTTGTACATGTAGAGAGGAAATACACAAAATTTTTCTGTGACTTAAGTGTGCATCTGAACTCTTTGGGGGAGGGAGCCGAGTATAATGCTTAAGAGGGTGACCTCTTGAATCAGACTGCCTGGGTTCAAATCCTGGCTCTTCCACTTACCAGCTGTCTAACTTTTGACAAGTTGCTTGATCTTTCTGTACCCCTACCTTCTCAGATATAAAGGGAAAAAAGTAGTACCAGTCTCTAGCATATTTGCAATAATTGAATCATCCAGTGCATGAAAAGTGTATGCAACAGTGTCTGACACCTCAGTGAACATCAACAAAGTTATTATTGTCTTACTTTTAAGGATGACACACCCAGCAACAATATCCTATACAATTCTAGACAAATAGATACAAAAAGGAATATAGAAGTAATTATGTTCGATCTCTTCCCTGATCTTTATGACTGATTAGTAAAAGAATAAGCAAGTAACCCTAAGCCTCTGAAAATAATCTTAAAGCTCTTTGTGTATCTTCAAATATGAACATACAAAAAATACAACTGGATCCAATGGAACATTCACTCCAGAAGCCTTCATTCATTATGTAAGCACTTTGCCTTCTAAAGGTTGCCATGATGTGAGGAGGAGGTTCGAGTTAGCCCCCATGGAGAGACCACATTGAAAGGTCAGCCCTGATACTATACAGGGAGGGAGGGAGGGAGGAAGAGAGGGAGAGAGAGAGAGAGAGAGAGAGATGCTCCAGCGCTCCAGCAAGCCCCCAATGGCTTCGCTTCAGCCCATTTTTCCAGCTCTCTACTGTAACTACATGTGATACCAGTGCCGAGACTGTCTAGCCCATCTCCCCAAATTCCTGACCCTTGAAAACTGTGAGATATAATAAAATGATTGTTGTTATCTGATGTCACTAGGTTTTGTGATGATATGTTAAACATGGATAGACAACCAGAACAGATTTTTATTTCTCATTTGAAATCTTTCTCTCTTTTTTTTTTTTTTCCTGCATGCAAGATTTGTTCAGGAAGGAGAGATCGCAGAGTCTTGTTTAAATAGCCCCCTCTTCCTCGGTCCTTTACACAATAGAGGAGAGAGGAAACGGTAGCCATATTTAGAAGAGATAAAATAGCGGGCTTTTCCTCCGACAGAAATCCAAGAAGAACACATATAAGAATTCTGCTTGCTTTAAACAGAATGCCATCGAATCTCGGTTTACCACCAGGGGGAAAACAGTGGTGCCGCCTGACTCTGCGAAACATAAGGTACGTGTGCCAGACCCATCCCTCGGGCCCAGCTGGGCAGGACGCGGGCCTGTCGCTCGTTGCCCACGCTTCCACAGGCTTTGCTCCAGGGTCCAGGGAGCGTCCTGATGGTGAATGAGCACTGCATTCCTCCTTAGACCCCTTCTCAGTTTGACAAGCTCCGAGGAGGCAGCACATAAAGCAGCACAGGAAATACAAGACATCTGTACTGGAGCCTGGGAACACACTTTCCCCAGTCCCCTTGCTGGTGTGGTCCTGGCACCGAGCGGGTCTCTGGAGACACGAATTAAAGAAAGAAGTCCAGTGGAGAACATGGGATTCCACTTCCATTCATCTTCCTTATTTTGCAAACACCGCATTCTGCAAATCCCATGCCAGTAAAGCTCTTGGATCGGCCCTCAAATTCTTCTGGATCCTTAAGGGAGGAGATGTCAGGGCTGGCCAAGAATCTAAGTGGAAACTGATGACAGAAGCTGACATTAATCAGCTACACAGTATGTTCTTCCCAGCAGGTTTCTTCCAATAAATCAAAGGCCAGCAAATCCAAGGGGTGTTTAGCCATGAGAGAGCAACTGTTTGCTGTTCTCTTTCCTTGCTAAAGATGATGAATTTAATGTTTAATTGAATCCAACACTGGTGGCCGTGGGAGTGTTTGTTGTAGGTGTTGGGTGCACATACCACATACAGTCACATTTCCTCACAGGCCAGGGACCTTACTCAAGCATCTCTTGCTACACATGGTTCACCGTTTATGTTAAAGATTCCTGGCCAATGGAGCCACCACCCTATCTAGTGATCTGAAACAGACTCACTCTTTCAAGTTGGAGTCCTCAGGCTGTTTTGGTGACCAAGTAATTTCTTTTCCTTTCTGCAAGACCTAATTAAGATCCTTCAAGATATTAATGTAATAATGTCTGTTTAAAATCCAGCAGGGGCTAAACTCTTTCCACATCGGGATGTGCGGGGGTAGGATGTAGGACTCGGAGACCAGGAGGGCCCTCTGTCTGAGGCCATGCTCTACCCGTCCTAGCTGTGCCACCTTATCTACATCATCTTACCTCTCTGAGCTTCTTTTTGTTATCCCTAAATGAGAATTAACACCTATGTCATGGATTTTTGATAAAGATTAATTAAGAATATGTGTGTAAAGGCAGTTCTTATGCAGCAGAAGCACTAGGCACATGAAAAACTAGGATTATGGTGATATATATTAGTAATAATAATGTATTTACTAAGGAACAAGAAAAGAAATGGAGTAGCTCTTACAGCAGGAAGTTCTGGGGAAGGAACGTGAGAATAGCAAAGGTGCAGGTCTCAGCATTATAAAACTTTCTCCTAGGACAAATGTCTTGATGGAGATAAGATAGTTATCTCCAAGGCTAGACTCATAACAAATCTACACCAGGGTGGTAAATAAAAAAAAAAAAATTATGGAAAGAATTTGGCTACTTACAACCAAATAACAACTTGGATAATTAAGGCATGTGTTCCTTGGGCATGAATGATAATTCGATTGCAAAGTTACTTTAACTGCATAGTTTTGGGGGGTGGACATAGTTGTGTTGATATGTTCCCAACATTTTTCAGCTTCTACCCCATAAAAGTCTCAGCTTGGATAAAAAAAAAAAAAAAAGGAATATGAAGTCTAATATTCTTGTATTTCTTTAATGATTGTCAAAATAATGTAATCAAAATGATATTTTTCAAAACATTATCATGTTTACAAAAACGACTGTAGATGCATAAGATCCTTGTTTTATTCACTTTCTCCTCTGTAACAGACTGTGTAAGATCATGAGTACACACAAAGATTTTGGAGTTGAACATATCTAGGATAGACTCTTGAGGGGTCACTTACTGGTTGTGTGACTTGATCTCTTTCTATGTAAAATGGGGCTACCATCTACCTAATAGGATTGTTGTGAGGATGAAGCAATCTATTATATCTTTGCATCTGACTAATCGTTTGGGTCTTGACTCTTAAGCTTCCTTCTTCAAGATAGGTCCTTCCAGACTCCAGTAGCTAGCTAGCCCCTCCCTCGGCGTCCATTGCTGTTAATGTAACCATCTTATTTCCTTTTTTGGAGGACTTTTCATTATTTAAATCTATGTTATTTATTTATTAAGAAGTGTTTCATTTGTTTGTGTGCCTTTCTATTTAAAACTGCCTTTGCAAGAGAGTAGAAACAGAGTTTTTTGTTTGACTGCTTCTCAAGGACACTACAACACATGATAATCCTGTTGCTTTGTAATAAGTGCTTAGTAAGCCTTTTTGTGCCCAAAGTAAATGTACAACAATAGCATTCAGCATATATTTCTTGCCAGGTCCTGCGATAAGGGCTGGAGAGGCAGAGAATAAATAAAACACAATCTTCACTCTCTATAGACTCATATTCTGATACCAAAATGTTTTATTACCTTAAGATGGTTCTAAGGTTTAAATACAGCAAGATAGCTTCATGTAACTTTTTATACGTAGAACACATTTGGAAAACATTTTACTATTTTGTATCATTTATCTTTATCATGATCATTATCTTCATGATCATCATGATCAGAATGAATGATCTCCTGTGAAGTTCCTGCTTCTCCAAAAGTTCTGTGCTGGTCAATGTAGGAACACAGAAAAGACTAAACTATGGTCCTAGACTTACTATACTCTAAATGTAAATATATTCAATTTCCAGATTTGTAGAAGATAGAAAACATGTGACTCTATGACACCTAAAAGTCATAAGATAGTATGGAGATGTTGGCTAACGCTCAGGATACAAATGTGCCCAATAAGGAAGCTGAGGCATGTACTCCACCCACAGGCCACCCTTAGCTAATGACCTAGTAGAAAGGTCAATGTTTGCCTCTTTCACCACGTCTACAGCAGATTCAGCATGAACATACTAGGGTTCCAGACAATAGGCGAGGCTGAAGGAAGACTTGGAATATCAGGAGTCTTGCTTTGGAGTTATGCAATTCAAATCTTCCTTTAATGAGGGCAGGCTGGTATTAGCAGAGGGGAATGTATTATTATTATGTTTCTCTACATCCAGGTGGACATTTGCCCTATTGTAAAATGAGCACCTTGCCATTTACCAATTAATTCTTTATCCTCCTCAGAGAAGCCAGATCTTCAAAAGCCACAGGTACAAAATTCCAATGGCATTATTGCCAAGACCAGAGAAAAGGCCACATTCAAGGCATGTGACAATCCCAGCACTGGCACATTAGGCCATCCAGACTGCACAACTGACACTAAAAAACAGGACACATCACACTAGATTCCAAGGATACATTCAAAAGCATTAAGAAATGGGTGGATAGCAATGTCTTGAGAGGTATTTAATGCCTTGCTTAAAATTCTAACCCCCTTTCTCTTTTCTAATGCTTTTTCCCCAAAACCATTCATGACTCTCAAGCCTATATCTGTTAGAGCTTGAATTCTTCTTGGTCCTCTTCCATTAATGTGTTACAATCTCAATTCATCTTTCACAGGCTCATACAAGGAACCTCAGAGACCATCATATCCAGCCCCTCAACTTCAAGATGAGGATCTGAGAAAAGCTGGTTTCCAGAAATGGCAGACTCTTCTAGAAGTCAGGGTTGCTCCTACCCGGAATGTGAGAAGCCTCTCTTTTCTGAAAAGATAAATGGAAGAGGAGAAAAAAGAGCTTGAACAAGAATCTAGAGGCTCCATAGATGTCTAACATATAGCAGCTCATAGATTTACTTAAAAATCATGTAAATCTAGGTAGTAGTGAGTGAGTACGTCAAGTTAATGAATGGGCCCACATATACTCCTAGGTTAAAAGAGAGTTTTAAAAGGAAAAAAATTCCAGTTTGATTTTTTCCCTTTCCTTCCCTCTATTCCCCTCCCTTCCTTTCCTTTTCCCCGTCTCTATCTCTGTCTCTCTCTACTCTTTCCTCCACCCCCTCCCCATCACCACCACCACCATCATCATCATCATCATCATCACCATCACCACCACCATCATCATCATCATCATCATCATCTTACACAAACTATCAGAAAAACTATCAGAAGAGGAGTTAAGATACTGGTAGAGACAAATTGAAAATGTAATTACGTAAACTGAGATGGCTAAGAGGGAATATTCAGCGATGATGTCAGATTAGGGAAATAGAAAGATAGTAGAGTTGTCAGAGGGAATCAGATATATTTCTAGAAACAAGTCCTGGTGAGCCAAAGGGAAATTAAATGAATATGCTGATGTTTACTTTCCCAGCTTTTCGTAGGAAATTGAAGATGGTTTTGTGAAAGGCAAGTGGGGAAAAGGTGAATCTATAAACTATTATCCACTCAAAGCCTTGATTTAAAACATTTGCTTTCAAACACACTAAGGATTCGATATCTAGTTGTTAAGATTTGCAAAGTGAATTTTTTTCAGAATTTATTTGAAGAAAATACCTTGAGAAATTGGAAATATGCCAAACAGGATAAAAGATGTCCAGCATAAATGCATACTGCTGGAATTTCAGGGGCTACAAGCCAGGTACTTGCCTCCAAAGAAGTTCTTCCCCTCCTCCATCTCCCACCCTCTTCAGCCTGAGATGGCAGACGACTTGGTTTTCAGGGACCACAGAAAACAGGTGTCCTAGCACTTGGCCTCGGAATATCTTGGATGTATTTTCAGCCACGTTACCTTTTGTTGGTGGAAAAATAAGGACAGGAAGGTTGTAGATAAAGTTTTATTCTAATTCGAATGTCCTTCAAGGACAATGTTGGGTGATGTTCCCAAATGTGTGGCCTATCTGGATAACTGGGAGTACTAGGGTAGCTAGATCTAGACTGGGAAAGAGGAATAGCATGACTGAGGATGAGCTTCACTCAGTAGAGGTTTGCTCCCTTCCTGCTTCCCTCACAACTCTGTCATCTGTTGGTTATCAGTTTCTCCCGATGGTCCATGGGTCACGAAATCCACCATTCCCAACTGGTTTCAAAATCCACTCTGTGCTGGATCCATGACTGGACCAAGCACAGGGGCTTAGAAGACACCACTGGTTGGTTCACAGGGCTGATTCCTCAATCCCTGCTGGATACAGGTCAGGGGACTCCTCTGTGAGTTACCACAGGAAGTGGGAGAAAACAGAATCATAGAATTCTCTAGGAAGAAAAATGTGGAGCTATTGAATGACCACAGCCAGAAGGATTGTGAGGTCAGTCGTTCAGTCTACTGCCTCTGGCTGGCTTCCACCTCTGGAGAGACTCTAGCCTTCAGGGTCACTTAAGTGCATGGGGAGAGGGGACTGTGGAGCCAGGTGGCTGCTCCAGGTCCCTGGATCTCACCCAGTGCAGAGCATGTAGTGGTCCTCTCTCAGAGAATACCTGGAGGACAGCTAGAAACAGAAACTAACAGACAAACAGGAAGAAGAGTGGAGGGAGAGAAGAGACTAGAGATGGAAGCAGGGTCTACAGGGGTGAGTGGTAGAGAACAGGCTTCTGTCCACCTCAGCGCTCTCTGCCTCTTCTCCTGTACCCGTAAGCAATGAAAATACCTTCATTATCTTCTTATCATGATGTACGTTTTCTAAGGCCTTTCAATGTGCTTTCTTCACATTATATGCCTCATGATCGGGTCCTCCATAATGGCAGACTTTGCAATCTCATTTCATGAATTAGTACGTCTAGGCTCAGAAATGTTTGGGAGTTCCCTAGAGTCACATAGCTGCTAAGGGGAAAGAAGAGTCTTGCACCTCGGTTATCACCAGAACAGGAGGGGAGGCACAGTTATTCCTCTAGAGATCCACCGAAGACATTTGCACAGCTCGAGACTCTCAGGGAGCAGCCAGCGAAAGAGAGACACATGGTGAGAGGTCTATGGCAAGAAACTTGGAGGAAAGGCCAAAGAGACCAGAGATTAAGGGAAAAGAGGTGTGAAGGAAAGAAAACACTCCGTCCGCAGCCACAGCCTCTTTGCCATCGTGTTTCACTTAACAGACTGTGTCCTGGATTGGGAGATGGAGAAGATAAACAACGCCTACGCTGGCTGACTAAGGCCCCCGGGGGACACGTGGAAGGGAGGCACAAACAGATCCTCAGCCAGGCCTTCCAGAGGTGAGAAGGAAGAGGGTGCCTGTGAGACCACCAGCTGTGGCCAGAGGGAGCAGGATGCAGGGTGCGGTGGGCAGCCCCTGGGCAGAAGCGGTGGGGAGAAGAGAGACCAAGTAGGAGCTGCCTCAGGTGTCTTTCCTTCATTGATCGTGAGTCCTCAGCCCCTGATTGGCCTCCCCAAAGCCTCGCATTCCAGAATGAGTCAGTGTCATCATCCATCTCTGCTGTCTCCTCACGGGGCCAGAGGGGAGGATCTGGCTTGAACAGAGAAGGCCCCTCAAAACATGAATTTGGCCTGATATGCTCTGTTCTTTGCAGCTGTCCACGCTCACAAGATCCTATTAGCTAGTACATCTCTCATGCTTTTGCGCCCCTAATGTTCTCATGATAAATCTTTCATTAACTCAGTTATTCACGCATTCATTCGCTGGTTCAGAAAAACATTGTTGTGTAGCAGGTACCTTGCTAGACATGAAGAGGTGTTTAGGCTTGATGGTCCCAGACTTCTGAGAGAGCACAGCCTGGTGGGGTGTCCAGGCAACACAGCGGAACGTTTAATTTAGTATGACAGGTAAGGTGTGAGGCAAACACTGGGCGGAACTCTATAAAACCTAATTGGATGATGAGTGGTGAGTGGGAGGAAAGTGTGGGACAGTCCAGGCCTGGCCTGAAAGTGCCACGCACAGTCGTGGAGTAACCAGACTCCATCCCAATGATCACTCTGCGTAGCCAGGGTGTGCTCTCTGTCCTCATGGCCCAATGTGGCTAATAGAGCCCCAGCCATCACCTATGATATGATAACACGACCATGAACAACAAATCCGATAGGCCTTCTGCTTCTTGGTAGTCCGAGGACTTAGTAATGATCTTCTCTCGTGCTTGTTTTTATCACCCTTCAGCCGTTCATGCCCCCAACTTCCGTTTTCCTTTGATGCCCTGTTCTGAACGTAGAGCTTTGCATTGTACAAAAGAATGTCGTTGGACCTGGCTGTCCTGCCCGTCAACACGCACACTCGCGTGCGCGCACACACACACACACACACGGTTGGATTGTACATAGTGACCATGGAGACTTGGAGTTCGAAGACCCCATAAGGGTTCAGTCATCCCTCATAGCTTTTAGTGTGCTGAAAATCCAGCCGTACTACGGGGGTGGCTGCTCTGACACTGAGGGTGCTGCGGCGGAGGCCGAGTGACAGCAGTAGGGTCCTGAGTCCCCTACGAGGTCATGGCACTTTCCACAGCTGGTGAGTTGACACTGGACTTGATTCTGGTCATGGGCTCTGATGATCTGGTCCTACTTGAGGCTTTATCTACAGATTTATGTCCTGTCTCCTTTTCTTGTCACTGTGTCTTTCTCCTGGGAATCAATGAGCCCACAGCCTGAAAGGTTGCATTGTAGAAGTGGGGGACATGGATCCGGCATTCAGCACCCCTGATCCAGGCCCTTATAAAATTGTGTGATATGAGATAAATCACTTCGGTGTTGTGATCGTTCCTTGTAAAAACAGAGATGGTACTAACCCCTGTCTCAAGATTTTTATGAATGTTAAATGCAAATCAGTCTGGTGGAGCCATTCCATAAAAATGATAGTTTCCTTTCTTTCCCTTCAAGGGGTTTTCTCTTCCATAATATTTGCATCCTAGGAAATGGAGGGTCTCCGATAAAAAGGGAAATAATGCAACCACAAAAACTTGGTGCCGGCCTGCATTTTGAAGGAAGCCTCCATAACTAACAGCTCCAATTTCCTTCTCTCTTGGCTGACAGAATTGGAGGCGAGAGCCTGATACTTATCTCCTCCCATCTGTTTCTCTGTGAGGACTTATTATAACAGGATGTTTCTATTCCAAAACAGTGGCCCCTTCTATACAAATGTGCAAAAATATTTCTCTTAGTTTCTCAGTATAGCTGGAAGCTCTCAGGCTTCCAACTACAAAATCAAGATGTGCTAAAAAGGCTTCTTCCTCGCTTCTCTGCTGAGAGTCAGTCCTGGGGAGAGCAGGGCCTTGAGACAAGCTCTGGAGTACAAATATTGTCCCCAGAAACCTCCCCCACTTCCTGAGTGCCCCAGTTCTCCTGGGCACACCCTTAGCTTGAGCCAGATTAGCTTTTCTCACGTTCCCCCAAAACAGTCTCTTTTCCCACTTTGAGGGTTTTGGGCTTTCCTCATTGCTTGTTCTCTCAACTTCAACCGCCCCCACCCAGAGCCAATTTCCATTGGTAGCTCACACATCTCACCCCCCAACCCTAACCCCAAGCGTAGGCTGTGCTGTGCTCTAAGAATGGGGGAGAGTGGCACGTTAGGTTACCACCGCAGTCTGCATGGACCGAGGCCTCCAGCATCACTCAGCACAGAGGCGGGTACTGAAGAAGCTCTGCCGAAAGACATCCGATGGGCCTGGCCTTCCTCGAACCCCTCTGGTTCCCAGGAGCTTTCATCCCTGTAGGTCTGAGTCTGTACTTAGAAACTGCACGTGATTAGATTTAGAGGACATTATAAGGTGTTAGCTCTTGTTATAGATAGTGGGGTGGCTTAAACAACAAAGATTTCTCATATTTCTGGAGGCTGAGAATTTGAAGATTAAGGTGCTAATAGATTCAGTGTCCAATGAGGGTCCACTTCCTGCTTTGTAGACGGCCATCTTTGAGTTGTGTCCTCAGGTGGCAGAAAGCAGAGAGAAAGAGCAAGCTCTGTGTCTCTTATATGGGCACCAATCCCACTCATGGGGGCTCCATTCTCATGACCTAATTACCTCCCAAAGGCTCCATCTCCTAATACCATTGTATTGGGAGTCAGGATTTCACTGTGTGAATTTTGAGAACAGGACGCAAACATTCCGTCCATCACACAGCTTGAACTGACTAACACACTGAGGGAGTCTGGAACATGAGATAGATCTTTATATCCCCAAATGCTGAGAAATGCATGTTTCGACCTCGAAGCCCACCCACCCTGTTTGGTATAGCCTGACCTTCACTGCAGGGCCTGGTACATAGCAGTTTGGGGGCTGTGCCTGTAAACAGTAAGCTCCTGCGAAGGGCTCCTACCTATACTGAGCTGGCAATCTTCTTTTTAAAACCATCTTCCTTTTCATACAGGTTCTGCAATTAATCTTACACCGAGAACAAATGACTGTGATATTCTACAGCATGACTTTACAGATAGATCTGTCATTTAAACTTCAAAACAACCCAGTGAAATAGATGTGTCCCCCATTATGATCCCCATTTTATAGACGAGGAAACTCAGGCTTGGAGGAGTTACTTCCTCCAGCATCACACAGCTAGTAAGTAGTGGACAGCCCTGGAATGAAAATGCAAATTTCTCTACACCCAAATTTCTTATATCCATCTCAGACAGTCAATTTGAAAGACTGAAGTTTCAACAGACACCTCATTAGCATGAATGATCAAACAAAAGAATTCTCAAAATCGTAAATGGCATCCTGACATCATAAATGCCCTGCTTCATAATCACATAAGCATATTTCTACTTATTCCTCTTTAGATTAATCAAATAGTGACTACTTTTTTTTTTTACTTTCCACTACATCGTACACATACCGTCACCATGGCATCTATAACACTTGAGTGCATTTATTACATTACACGGCAGGCGGAGTTAGAAGAACATTCCACACCACAGGACAGCTCCTTGAGAGCAGGCATTATGACTTAGTCACCAGTGTCAACACCACCCCAGAACCAGGGAGATGGCGCCTGCCCCAGCCCTTCATATCAAACAGCCAACTACTTTGGAGTCACTTTCTGGAATTTTCTAGGTCCTTCTCAAGTGCCAAATACTAGTTTGGACTGACAGTTCCACCTAGGTGGATAAAGTTGTCCTGGGGCCACTTGGCCAGTCCCTGGCTCTAGATTGCTGGGCGGGAGGCTGGGGAGAAGATAGCTCTGATAGCTCCCACTGGCCAGCACAGTGTTCCTTTCATGGTATGCCATAAGGTAGTGTTTCCAGGTGCTGCGGCCATGCTTCTATTGGTGACTTAAATGGTTTCTATAGAAAATCATTTGCCCAAAGTATCTGTTCAGTAAATATTTGTTAAATCAATGAATGAATGGATAAATGGTCTCTCATACTTCAAAATAAATTAAGAACATTTAAATGTTTTGCCTAATTATGGAGTCATCATTATTTAACAGTCACTTTCCTGAGACAAACTGTATAAAACTCACTCCAGTATCAGAGCCCAGCGAATTTCTCCCAGAGTTAGGCTGACTAATAACAACATTGATACCAATTGGTCCACTCAGAAAGCTCGTACACTCTTTCAGGCTTAGCTCAATTCTCTGGGCTTTGCTCATCAATGTGCTTATATCCTAGACACTTTGAATGTGCCTGTATTCCTGGGAAACCTAGCATCTTTTAGCAGCTGCCATCCCCCACCCTGTCCACCACTATAGAGTCACCAGGGCCAGGAAGTCCCAAAGAAGAAGAAGAAAAAAAAGCCTAATTTATCTCAATTCTGTTTAAGGCTAAAATGACATTTAAAAAAATTCCTATACCGATGTTAAAATTGAAATCTTTAAGACAAATGGCTTCTGGACAGTAGAAATTTCATCCCCAGAGAGAGAAAGAAAATGAGCTTTTTGTTATGAGGACTAAAGCCACCAAGACTGTGGTATCTGATTGGCTAATGTGTTATATTTTGAGTGAGGAATGACAAGAGCCTTATGTGAAACCATTATGTGATTCTGTGGAAGATACTCCTTTACTTCTAACTACATGATTTCCAAAGGAATTGGGCCTATTGTCAAAAATAACAGGCTTCATATGAAGTATAGATTTATTGGGGCCTGGGTAAGTTATTTATGATTTGGGGTTTATGGCTTTAATAACCTGTTCTCCAAGAGGGTGTCTGAAGAAGGAAGGACCAATGGCTAAGGGCCAGAGAATTACACACCATGACAGAGGGGGAGGTCACGCCGTGCATTCCTCTCCCACAGACAGCTTGTCCTTGCAAATGTCCTGAACAAGTAAGCTTGCAGTACTGTATTAAGCACCAAGTGTATACAAATGAGACAAAGGTTCTAACCTCAAGGGCTTACAAGCAAATTGCTCTAACCTGAAAACACCATAAATCATTTAAATGAATGTTTAATTTACACCATAAGAATTTAGTTCCAAGTAGACTGAGATTTTCAGAAATTTCTGAACTTAAGGTATTTGGGGCAGGGCCCTTAATATTGGATTTGTTTGTTAGGAGTTTAGAATTGAGGAAGACATTTGAGAAAACAGTATGAATGGAGGTGGGAGAATTCAAGTTATTTTTCAGCACAAAAATGGGACAAGATAGGTCGGAGGGTAAGAATCTGGAGTAGATCAGAAAAAATTAAGGATGTAAAGGCAGGTTTGTTGATTGTATTCTATTGCAATATTTCCATTTACACAACTCATTGACTATAGCAGACCACATCTTACTTGATGATTACTGAGAATGTGTCTAAAAAATATCACAGTTTATTCGACCCCCAGTATGTGCGCATGCATGATACACATTGCATGTGAGTATGTGCGTGTGAATGGCAAGTGTTTGGTGTGTGATATGTACGTGAGGGCATGGCATGGTGGGATGCAATGGTGTAACACATGCTGTGTTTAAATGTGTATGCTTTATGTGGAGGGCCTTTAGCTAAGCTGGGCAGAAATGTGACAAAATTTTCCATGTCAGTGAGCCTACCCAGTGGCCTTTTAGGGCAGTACTGTGCATAACAGAGAGACCCTAGCTACTCCAAATCCCTTCTCAGGAGACAGATTTCCTTTACTGAAAGGCCAATGGACGATCAATTATCCTTGGAAAAGGAGATATTATCTCTTCCCACCACAATGAGATATGTTCTTTTTTTATACTTCTACTATATTTTATATTTCTACTATATTTTTTTCTATATTTCTACCATAATCAGAGGTCTAGAGAAAGGAACCTGGAGAACTGGCCCAATTACTTTATTTTAAAGCTGTGAACAATGATGCCAAAAGCAGTAATTCAGGCACTGGATTGTCAAGGGACAGCAAGGGCTGAGGGACAGAAGCTTGGAAGTTCTAAGTGATTGTGGAGAATTACAGGTGATTCAGAGTCATTAGGGGCATGGAGTGAAGGTAGGGTGGGACAGGAGATGAGGCCAGAGAGGGAGTTTGGGTTCAGCTTTTGGAAGACCCTTTGGGGGTTCTCCAATGGAGGAATGTCTGCTGTCCTCCAACATATGGATTCTGGTGAAGAAGCTGCAGTCAACTGTAGGATAAATACGAAGAGTCTATAATACATAAGCCAGACTATCTAATTAAATATTGCTCTTCATTGATTTCCCTACTGTTATTCCTCAACTCTTGGCAAAGCCTTATTTAAATCTTCCAGTTGAATATCAGTTGTGCTACTGGGAAGTAATGGAGATTGTTAGTTGTGATCCTTCTGGCAAGTGACAGTAAGTGACAGAAATCCAGCTCAGCACAAAGGGAAATCCAGGGATTGGGCTGAAGGCAAAGCTGGATCCAGAGTATTTAACCAAGTTGTTTCTATTTCCATCCCTTGGGCTTTGGTTTCTTTTTTAAATTTTATATTTATATATTTGTTTATTTAGTTTATTTTTACTTTTATTCAACATTGTGTTACTTCATGGGGTGAGGATGATGACACTAGTGAGCTCTGGGCTTGCATAATTTTTATTGCTTGAAATTTCTGAATTAAAGAGTGAATTTTTACCCAGAGAAAATAAATCAACTCTCAGGGTCGACTTGGATTTATTCTATTTGAGTGACGTGTTTATCCTTGCCAAGGGGCAAAATATTCTGACTGGCTCCCTGGGCCACTCACACAGGTGAGGGGTGGGGTAGCATACCGTGAACAACCCACAAGACCACTCGACAGTGGGCGGGAATGGTTTCCCAAAGGAAAAGCAGAGACTCTTTTTATACAAAGGAGAAAAAAGTTCTGGATCAGTCAAAATAAGAAATAACGATTGTAAAGTATCATTTTTTTGTTTCGATACTTGGGCCAGAGCATAAGGAGAAAATACCACACACCACAGAGACCAGTAAGATCATATCATCATGAGACTGGAAGTTAGCAAGGGGACTTTAAGTGATGAAAAGTGACAGATAGGTTGATGTATTTTCTGAAAAAACCCAAGATTCTCTTCCTAAGAGCTTACCAATGTCGTCATAATAATGATAATAATAATAATAATAATAATAATAATGGAAAAACATTACTAGCAATTACACTAGAAAACACATGTGAACAGAAAAAAATATTGGTCAAATATTATGCAGAATGTGACTTCAGTTTTCTCTTTAGGCAGAGGGGCCATATACATCCATGCAAATTTTCCAGAGGTGTCATTCATACAGACAGAGAGACCCAGAGAATGAAACATACGTATTTAAATTATGACTTGTTTGATGTGTCATTTAAAACAATGTCCATCTAGATGATCAGAAAATCCATTGCTGTGGGTACCTGTTCAGGTCTGCGAAGGTCTCCCACAAGATTGCCGCCCTTGATTATTATAAAAATACTCTAGAACCTTGCTACTCAAAGAGTGAGTCACAGACCAGCAGCATCAGCATCCTCTGAGGTCTTCTTAGAAACATGGAATCTCAGGTCCATCCCTAGAAATCAAAATTTGCACTTTAATAAGATCCTCAGGTGACGTGTACACATAAAAGTTGTAGAAGCACTCCTGAAAAGCGCCTTCTTTCCTGTGCCAAACACTACAAAAATGCAATTGTAGAAATTCGAAATGATGAAAGGAAATATAAAAAGCATGCGTTTTGTAACTGGGTAGAACTGGGTTCAGATTCTGGCTCTGTAACTTTGAGTAAGTTACTTAGCCTCTTTAAGGTATGTAAACATTAATTGATTACAGAGCATATGAGGTGCTCCATAAACATTAGCTCTGTTTTCCCTCATTTTCACCTAAATGCAGGGATGCTGACACAATGCGTCTTGGATTATATAGCATGTACAATATTTAATGAGTAGTGAGTTACTAGCAGCATTTGGCATGAGCAGAGAAACAAACAACTGATGTATCAAGCTACTACGAATATAGGTTAATTCATTATTGCAGCTTAAACTAATCTAAATTGGTTACTATAAAATTATAACTGAGCCTGAGGATCAGCTAAAAAACTTAAAATATGTAGCATTGGTTTACACTTCAGATTGTCAAAAAAAGCTTCTTAAATATACTGATAGTGGAGATGGTAAAAAATGGTAATTTATGACATGCAATGAAAAATATTTGCCAAGATATTTGCCAATAGTAATGTGAGAAGAAGATCATGAACTTAATGAAATTCTGGCTCTAGGAGAAGGGGTGAAAGATAAGATGTTAATAGCGTGTTAATAGTGGCAGCATTTGGCAGAATAGCATAGGAAAGATATGATCTCAGGAAAGAAGTGGCCAGTTGAAATGCAGAAATAATGGAACTCTAAGAAAGTGACTCAACTTACAGAGAGGGTATTGTTAGTTCATCATCGCCCTTTCCACATGGTGACATTTATTACAGTAACCCACCCCTATTCCATGATTGCATATTGTTTTTTTTGGTACATGAGTCTTTGGATCAACAGAAAAAAAATGCCCAAACGTAATGTAGAAAGTACCCATCCATGCCCCTGACATCCTGGATGCTGACATACTTGAAATGAATGAATGAGACTTGGGGTTTTCTACTGCGGGCAGGAGGGTGAGTGCTTTCTGTGTGGGAACAAAGTGAAACAATCGTTTGATGACCAGAAGGGCAGATGTTGTCAGCATTGCTAGTGTTGATCGATATGTGGTCTTTTTTTCCTTCCAAGTGCACAGGGAATTGCCTTTATCCCCCTTTAAACTAAGGAGGACCATGTGACTGTTTCTGACCAAAGAAAAGTGACCAGAAGTAGCAATGGCCACTTCTTGGCTAAAGCAGAGCAAAGCTCATGTGATAGTATCTAGTTTCTCTTCTTTGGTGCCACAAAGACCTGAGACGGGAGCCTCTGAATACCTGGGTCCTTATGCCAGTCAGAGTCACCCTTGGACTTGTGTTGGACATGACAGGCGAACAGAGAAACATACCCTTGTTCTAGTAAACCCTGGGATTTGGGGGATTAATTTGTGACTACTGCATAATTCAAGACTACTTTGAAAAGCACAATGATTTTTTCCACAGAAACTTATAGAGCATAATCATTCATCCAGCTCAGGCTAAATCATGCAATTCCAAACGGATTGAAAAACTTTTCTTCTAGGTCCCTCTGCCTTCCCTTTCTGGTTTGCCATTGGTGACACCGACGACAGAGATTGTCACTGACTGTGAAGGGCTGGCTTTGCTTCTCCAGCTCTCTTCGACTTAACAAATCCAATATGCCGGGCTAATTTTAAATCAAGAGATGCTACAATATGAGTCAGAAGCTTGTAACTGAGAAACATCAAACAGGGTTTGCCAAAACTGAGAAAACCGGCTGACTGAAACATAATTCTTTGATGGGAACAACGCAAACACCAGTCCAATAAGAGTGACCAACAAAGAATGCAGTATCTCTCACTCCCTAGCAATAGAGGGGACATGGGTGATGGACAGTGAGACCTCAGAGTACACCGCAGGGGCCCTGTTATCAGGGTGGGCATCTGTTGCATTTGGAATGAAGAAGTGGTTATGAAAATAAAGAAAAGCAAACCCTGGAACCACTCTATTGTCCGTCAGTTAAGCAATCACTTAGTCAATGTGTATTTATTGCTTATTATGTGTCAGTAATAACAACATCAACTGACCAAAATACATGCTGTAAAGTTGTAAGGATTTCTTCTGACTGAGTCAGAGGCCATTTTCAACCCAAGGACAGAATTATCTGCAAAAACCACTTGATTATTTATTCAAAGAGGTGCAAATTTTTCCAGAGAAAAGAAACGAGGTCTTTTCCTTCCAAGTGCAAACCTCACACAGCCTGGAAGTTCTGAAAGTGATTTCAAGAACCTACTGGAGAAAACAAAAGAGCAAAAGAGTCAGGCCCTATTCATGTTATGAGCACTAGCAAAGATCCAGAACTCCTTGAGTCAGTTACTATGCAAACCGACAAAAGTCTGTGTGAAAACGTGATTCCACCAACCAAGCCCTGGTCCCACATCCACAGCCCGAAAATAAACTGAATAGTAGAGGCTCGCTCCGCCAAAGTCAGTGAGTTGACAGACACAGGGCAGCCACGAGGCTGTTCCCTAAAGCTTTGTACCACATAGTGGTCCATCCCTTCTGAGGCTGGGACTTCATATGAGGAAAACAGACCGCCTAAAATAGTCATATTCATGTGGATAAAGACACTCTGCCTTTTCTTCTGCAGATTGACAGATCACGCACTCACAGATCAGAACTTTACTGAGCACCTGTTAGGGTCCTGCCTTTGCTCCAGATAATGGAAAAGGGTGCCAGCTTCCTACTTGAAGGAACTAATGGGGAGAAAAGTTATAAACAGACGTACAATCTCCAGGGATCATCATAAAACCATGCAGCGGTAAGTGCAAGGCCTGCTTGGGCAATTCCTACTTCCTTAACTGTTGGTTTCCCTGCCTGTTGGTTTTACTTCCCTTGTTCCTTTGCCATGCCTCCGCTGCTTCTGCATGTCCCTCTGCATCCGTTGCATCCCCCTCTCTTCTAGGTATGAAACCTCTCTTGTCATTCATTGCCCAACTCCATGCCACCTCTTCCTTTAAAGGATTCTCTGACGCTCTTCCTACATCCTCTCTACCTTTTTACTGGTTTTGTGCACCTCTGTCTAATCCCCCTGGAGGTTGAGCTTCCTTGGAGATGGGCCAAGGGGCTTCGTTATGTCATTTTTGTGTCCCAAGCTCTATTAATGATTGTTGATTGCATTTATTATGAAACAAGAAAGTAATTTTTTTTTTCCTTTGGGGAAAGAAAAATAGACAAGGGTTTGGGGTTGGCTGAGGTTCTTGGGTGAGTTAGATTGCCAGGTCATGAAAGGTAGGACAAAAGGGGTTAAAGGGCATGACAGTCTCCAAATGGAGCTAGAGATGACATCTCACTGACCGAGATGACAGTGGGAATAAAAAGCATGTGTTGGAGCAAGGACAGACGGCATCTCAGATCTGAGCCTGGCGACTCCAGACAAGTCAAAAGCAGCTGAGACAAAGGTGGCCATCAAGCACTGGACTTTGGAACACAGTGGGAAACCAGTGGGACTAAGTGTCCCCAAAAGGCCCCTTGGGAATGACAGTCCTCTTATAGCTCTGTGACAAAATAACGTCGCTTCCCCGAGCAAACTGCCAAGTTTCTATTCATTGAAAACTTTACCAAAACTATGCCCTCGAGGTAAATGAGCCTTTGGGTTCTGAAATGGGTCCCGGGAGGCTCAGTGTGCTCTGCTAAGAGCTCACCACCAAACTCTTGCTTCTCACCTGGAAGCCACTCCCCAAGCCCACCTGGCATCCATGATGAAATCTCTGGGATCCATGTCACCCATGGGATCTGCCAGGTCACACACGCCCGGCTTTATCTCCACACTCGCACGCTGCCTGCTCTCATTCGTATGTGATTAATCACTACAGTAATCTGGCCACCCGAAGGTTTTAGTGACATGCCTCATAAGCTTAAAAAACAGTCCTAGAGTACTTAGGGGTTCAGGGCAAAGTTTTATGTGGTATCTGTTTACTCCCTGATTAGAAAAAAAAGGCGGGGGGAGTAGCTTTCTGTGGCTGTATCAAGGTAAAATGGATGAAAGGCTGAATGATGCGTGACAGAGGTATAAACACAGGTGCACACATCACTTACGCCGAGGAGCTAGTCCCATACATGCTCCCCCAGACCGCCCAGCCTCACACTGAGTTGTCTTCTCGCCGTCGGTCTTCAAAACGTCTCCTCTCCACTTAGCACTGATTGGTATGAGCAGAACCAGATTAACCCACAGATTATTATTATATTTCCTGCCTAGAAGATACGCTGACACCAACAAAGTTTACAATGTGGTGCTGGTTTACCCTGCCCATGGACTCCACGTATACTGACTGTGTGTACGTTTGGTTTGTCAAACCAAGCAGTGGCCTGGCCTGGGAATTATCAATGGCCACAGAATTCCTTGCGGATGCCAACTCACCCCCAACTAAGTAAGTGTTGGACAAATATTTTTAAACAATCGGTTTGACGAGGAGCCAAATTATTGGTCTGCCCGAAGAATCCATGGGTCTCAGTCTGGCCCAGGATGGAAGCTCATTTCATTCAAACAACAAAAAAAGAAGGTCATAGGTCACTGACAGCTCCCAGACGCCCCGCTGTTTACCACTCGCGTGATCACTCCTCTTTGCTTCCTGTCACCCCCTCTGGGTATCTCTAGGTCCCTTTCCTCACTACCCTTTCCCCTACAGTTCCTCTCCAGATGGTGAATTGTGACGTGGAAGCAGAAGATGGGTCACAGTCTCGACGAGGATGTCATTCTCAGGCACCGCAACTCGTCCTCACAAAGCACAGATAACCCGGTGAAACAAACGTGTAGTGAAGCCAGCATTTTCACGTTCTTGGTTTGGTTCGACAAAGCAGTTGCTGAGTGCTTACAATGTGCGAGGCACTGTGATGCCTTTTTGAAAACTACACCGTTATTCCTGAACCCGGAGGCTCTCATTTCCTCACATTTCCACAATCTCCTTCAGAAAATATGGATCGATTGCCTGTCCTGTGGTCAGGCACTTTGCTGATATTCTCTACCTTTCCATACTTCATTCTCTTTCCAAGTCGGGGTCAACTTTAGTTTATAGAACAGGTTTATAGAATGCACTCGTTAGAAACTGATTCTATTACTGAAAACTATTTCATGTATAAGTGACAGAACCCAATTCAGCAAACTTAGGTTAACATAAATGAAAAGACAGGAATGGAGTGAAAGGATTTGGCCTAGATTTCAGACCCGGAGGAAGAGCATCAGGAAGGAGGGCAGCTCTGAGCGACTCCTGATGGGGACCGTGCGGCCTGAGACCGGCTGACCCTCTCCCCTGTCTCAGCTTCCATATCTCAGCCTCGCCCTGGTGCTCAGGTGTGAGATTATCAGAAGTTCAGTTCGCATCCCTACTCGCCTCTAATAGGAAGTAGAGATGCACTACGTCCATGTGCCAAACCCCAGCGGAGGACTCTGATTGGCCTGTTTTAGTCACGTGTCCACTTCCAGACTATTACTCTGAACTTGACTCATGTGCCTATGCCAGTGGCAGAAGAACGAGGTGGCAGGATATCTGCTCGACAGTCTATCATGACCCTGTCTGGAGCTGGAGAAGAGTGATGCTCCAATAAATGGGTTGATTTTATGTGGGGATTGCATTCCTATAAGAAGGGGGAAAATGTACAGCGCAGCCGAAATATCACACATGTCCACACACTGACTACGTTAGTTCAGGCCCTCTGAGAAGCAGATGCCAGAACAGAAATCGGTAGGCAAGCGATTTAAGGGGAAGAAACTTCTGTGAAAACAAGTGGAGAAGGAGCAGGAGCAGGC